>JALGPY010000005.1:110727724-111927724 GCA_023055425.1 Linanthus parryae | reverse complement strand
GGAAGGAGAAAATCTCCCGATCAGGCCAATGACTATTTTCCTTTTGAAAGACATGGACATGGGTAGCTCTTTTTTTTTCGAAAAAAAGAAATCCGTATAATAAAAACCAATATCTGCTTCAAAAGTGTTCGGCCACGTTTTTGGTAGATCCACCTAGTTTCTTATTGGGCCTTTTAACCCAAGATTTAGCTTTGTAATCTGCTTTGGTTTATGCTCTTTGATCTGATTTTATTATTGGGTCAGGTCTAGCCCCCTCAATTGTTTTGAATTTTCTTGGAGATTCGGTTTAAACAAGTGTTTGGTGATGGTTTTTAACTAGATTAAAAACATGAGAAATGTGTTTGGTAGTTGATTTTAAACAATATGTGTAGATTAAATGACAAATATACCTTCCACTTGAAATTCTTTTACAGATTCATTAAGAACAAATACAAGGCAATAAGTTAACGATTTCATGAAAGTTAACAAACTGAAGAACAAATTAACGTTATTGTGACAGCCAAAAAATTTAATTTTAGTACTTGGATTCAACAAAAAATTAACGATTCATGAAATTTCAATCACACATAGTTAGTAAAATACGGGACGGAAATAAATCGTGGTGCGGTATGTACGTGTATTATACGATTTTATGTCAAAAATACGTTAGTTTTAATTCGGCATAAAAATACGGAATTTGATTAATTCGAGCATTCTATACGTACGTGTATAATTCTTATACTAGTTATTCATTCGGAGTTAAAAATACGGGTGCATTTCTTAATATTTTAGCATATATAATGAGTTATGTGTCCTACATTGCCACCATTTCATATTTTTATCAAATATTTAAAAATAATATGTAAAGCATATACTCATTTGTTTATCATTTTTGATAAATACACTATTTACTCATGACTAACACATTGCTTTTGTAAATAATATCAAACTATTTATGATCAAAACGTTTCTATAAAAAAATGCTATTGTGCATTCCCTAATCTTTAAGCCTTAATTATTTAGAAAATTAATAGAATAACACATAAGACTTAAGATGCATGTACATATATATGCATGCATATATATAGCTATTTCAACTTAATACTTTTAAAGATTTATAATAAATACTTGTAAATCTTTATACTAATAAATATTTATAATAAAGAAAATATTATTCTTTACACTATTATTCTTTCAAAAAAATATTTATATTAAATAAATATTATGAAAATATTTCGTAATAACTAATTACTATAACTTATAATATTTTGGATGACTATTTATTCCCTGCAATTTCGTATGGAAGAAGTTTTATTCGGAAGTATTATACGTTAAGACGTTAAATACGAGTATTAAACTTTTTTAGTCAAAAGTTCGAGTATTTTTCATTAGGTCCAGCAATAGTACGAAATACGGAAGTATTTTTCAATTATACGTACGGACGGGAATTAAACGAAAAAATTCGGAGTATTTACTAACTATGCAATCACAGCAAAATTCAAGACTTGTCGTTTCATGAAATTAAAGTATAAGCGACTATGAGTGCTTATATACTTAACATTTGCTGAGACGTTAATTTTAGAATAGGACAAACACAATTAAGACAAAAATAATATCTCTACTAAAGAGGATTGCATAAGATACACTTAGAAATATGGAAAAAGTGTGAGCGCAATATGGGGTTAGCTGGAAATTGAAAAAAACTGAACAAAGAAAACATCAAAACATGGTGTTTCTTCACTTGCCAAAAGTTGAAAAAAAAAATTAGTTCAAAACCCAGTTTTTAAACCACACTAAACAAACACTTTAAGGAAACCATTTGGTGGAAAACTATTAACCAAATAAACCAGTTTGTCAAATGCACCCTTACTCAACCCTTGAACAACATACATAGTAATTGACATTTTGACTTCATTCAACACAACATACTTTTCCGAAGAGGAAAGTGTCCTCTTGCTTTCACGAAAAGGAAAAGCTCTAGAGGGGGAATTTGGCTGAGTGTCTTTCCTTGAAATGCTCTTCTATATAACAAATTATGACGGTTCAATTTCCAAAAAACTAAAATGACTTTTGGACCATAAGATTGTTTTGATATCAACCGTTAGATTCATCTAATATGAAAAAAAAAAATTGAAAAAATATTGGATGAAAAACTTATGACAAACTTTGAAAACCAATCATTTAACATTCCATTTATTTCTGCAAAGTTGGGACCACATAAAAACTAGACATAAGTTGTGACTACTAGATTTAAAGAAAATCCATCAATTGATCTCACATTTATATAACAAGAAAAATGCTAAACGTCAACATTTTTTCTTCACACTTTAATGTCTCCGCATATGTGAATGTTTTTTTACAGGTGATATGATTGAGAAATATCTTAAAATAAATAGTTACCAACAATCATATCTTGACACATATGAGGTGAAATTATAGGGTGAAGCATATAGTCCTCATATAACAAATTAGGACAGTGCGGATTCTCATATTTCTAATATAACTATTTGTCCATTAGATCAAATCAATTTGAACCATTAGATACAATTCACTTAAATGAACTTTTTGAAAAGTAATGAGAGTTAATGCTCTTGAAATTACTTTTAAGTCCTTCGGATCCTCTTCATCTCTACCATTACATATTCACTATTTGAAAAATATTCTTTTAAAAAAGGGGAGATTTAAGGAAAATTTTCAGTAATTGTGATCATTGGTACTCCTTATGTCCCAGCAAGTCCTTCCTGATTTGAAATTTTCATCCGCGATAGGGTTTTGACATGGTGATTGAGATTGCAAAATGATGAAATTTTGCAATAATTTTACATGGTGTTTAGAGTAAAGGTTACTTTACAAGACCATGCAAAGATTACCAAATTCTTTCATCATTTTGCTAACCAAATTACCGGGACAAAACTGACCCGACAAATAATGATAAAAAACAAAATGGGAAGAACCTGACGGGACAGAGGTAGTATTAATATAGAATTAACATGTAGGTATGTACAGTAAAAAAAATGTGTTTTTGGGTAGTGCCCTGAGGGCACAGGCTTGTAGATAGTGCATTCTGGACTGATTAATCATTGTCCACGTGGCAGCTGTTGATGAGGCTTGATGGTACTCCACTACTACTTTATCATTATCCTTATATTCGTATTTATCCACATGGGGGCTGTGAGATAGAGTCACCCTCGCATACTAACCGCACAGGAGTTGAAGGGCTTAAGTGGCTTGGAGGCTAGAGTAAGGCACGTCGCACGTGAGCAGCGGTTACACTCGCGTGCGACCCTTGTCAGTTATCTAAGAGACTTGTTAATCACGTTCTTATATATATGGTCGTTCATGCAACGTGTGGGGCAGTTATATAACCGTCGCATGCTGTTATATAACTTCTTGTAACTGCTACTCTAAGACCCTATATATAGGAGCATTGCCTTCCATTCTCGGTTCGGCTCTCTAGCCGTCATTACACACTGTCTCTCTCTCTCTCTCTTAGATTATTGGAAAAGGCTTACTCTTCCCCTTGTACGCTTAGTATCTTACTCTCTGTGTATTTATACTATGTGTGTTCTTGTCTATTGCAGGTGTACATCCGGATCCATCCCAGAGGATTCCTCGTCCACATTGGTGAACCCGACGTGAACACAACTTTCACAGCTTTAGATCAACAAACTCTGCAACCATGTCCTACGACGACGAACATAGCGAAGGCAAACACTCTCCCTCAAGGGAAGGATTCCCAAGAGAGGAGGCTCCGTTCAACATCAACACCAACATCCAAGCGCATATAGTGTATGGGGACACTCAAACTCTAGAAAGGTTACATGCAACACTTCAAAGCCAAGCAAGGGATATGCAAGCCAGACTGCACATATATCTCAAATCATGGCGATTCTGGAAAATCTCGCTCAGAATTCCTCGCAAGGGAGTTCGGTACCTCCAGGATCAACGGTGGCACCCATGTCACATAACTCCACACCATCACAACCACCACCATTGGCCCAAACACCGCTTCCTTTTGGACCTGCTCCCCAACCACCTCTCCCTTTGGACCTACTCCTCAACCACCCAAATTGCCATCACCACCCCCACTCGCGCCTGATTTTCAACCAGAGCGCGTATACGTTGGAAATTTATCTGCTTGTACTTCATCATACCCGATGCCACTACCATATTGCGACTGGAGTTCAAAACAGTTGCGCACCCTGCTCCCTATGATCCTAGTATGCCTTACATCCCTGGCACGCTGCTGCCCCACTATCGATTGCAGGTGGGAACGCTCCTGCCAACGTGTCGGCCTTGGAGTTGCGCTTGGACAGTCTCCTTGTGAATCAATGTTTCGCAGACACTGTGATCCCTAAGGTTGAGTGCGCACCTCCAATCCCGCGCGACATTTACTTGATGCCGAATCCCGTCGGATACAAGGTACCGAGGTGGGAAAAGTTCGACGAAGTCAACGAGAATGCATAGGAACATGTGATGCTGTTCGCAGACATGATGGGTCCACATGGAATTGATACCCGACTACTTATGTGTGAATTCCCAAAATATTTGTGGCACATCACGTACAATTGGTACAGGACTCTAGAAGCAAGCTCGATTCGAACATGGGAGGACATGGTCAAGAAGTTTTACACTAAGTTCTTCCAGGTAGAGGAGAAAGTCGCAACAATACATCTATTGCGCATGCACCAGAAACATGATGAAGAAGGGGTAGCGTTTATAAAGAAGTTCATGAAAAAGTCGCTGGAGTGTGTGGATGAGGTGGTCGAGAGTCGCCTGATTGAAATATGTCTCCAAGGGATGCGAGACGAGTACAAAGGTATGTTAATTAATTTGAAGATGCCTACATTCTCCAAATTGATTGACTTTACTAGGAACATCGAGCCGATAGTAGAGAAGCAGAGGCGGAGGTACTCGAATGATCGAGGATCGGGGGGTTCTGGTTTCAAGATCAGAAGGTTCAACTACAAGCGAGGATGAGAGGCTGAAGTAAGCGCAGTTTCAACACATAAACAGCATTGAAGCACCCCCATTGCCAGCTTCGATTGGTGAGATAACGAAGTTATGCAAGCAATGGAGGAAAGGTGGAGTCCTACCAGCACTCGAGAAACCTCCTACTGGAGAACAGCTGAGGGATCCGAAATGGTGTGAGTGTCACGGCCAAGTCATGCACCAGCAGTCGATTGCAAGAAGTTGAGGTGGCTAGTCAACAAAAAGATGAAAGAGGGAGAATTGGTCATCGACAAGCCGAAGAAAGACGTGCGCAGTAATCCGTTGCCATCTCATTCAGAGCAAAATGCGAAGGGTAAAGAGGTGGCGATAATTTCTATTATGGATCATAGGGAAGTTGCAGAGGAAGAGTTCCCCATTGTAGCTGAGATTCGTGAAGATGAAGACTATGGCGTTGACACGGATGATTCTTTCTTGAGAAGAATAGTTGGGTCACCCAAGTTCGAGAAATTCTACGATGATATGAATTTCTCAGATATGTGCCGCGTGGAGATGACGAAAGCGATTCTGAGATTTGCAGAAGATTTGGAGGAAGAGTTGGTGGTTTCGAACGGGGAGGTTATCAAGGTTGCACGCTCGAGCTGCCCAATAATGTCTTTTGCAGAAATTGATAAGAAGGCGGATGTGAATCACCATAGGCCATTGTATGTGACGGCTATGATCAATGGCGTCGATTTCAAAAACGCCTTTGTTGACGGAGGAGCAACAATGAACGTATACCACTCAACACTCTTAAGTTGGCTGGTATCTCAAAAAAGATGATCGTGAAGCGATCGTCGCCTTTGCTTGGCTTTTGGAGCGACGCGAAGATGACAGTTGGATGGATTTGTCTAGGGGTTCAGATCGGAAAGATCAAGTGTTCGGCTAAGTTTCATGTGATGAGTGAGAATAACACCTACCATATGATTATTGGACGTGCGTGGATTCATCGTTTTGATGATGTGCCGTCCACGGCGCATCTGATGATGAAGGAAGTTTGGAAAGACAGAGTGGTGGATATACCAGCATCGATAAAACCATTCAATTTGATAGAAGCGCACTTGAAGGAGGCGGTCTCGTTCACGGAAATGGTTGAAGAGGAAATGCCGGAACCGTTTAAGCCTACTCCCTTGCCCAAATGGGAGGACATCAAAGACCAATCGCCAGCGGGAGTGATGCTGATGAGAGAATCCCAAAGCAGAAGCAGTTTGCGCAAGAAGAGGTTTCGAATGTGAAATACCAAAAGAATAATATTTAATCTCTGAAAATAATTGTGAAGCACGATGATGATGGAAACGAGGTAAACAACTTTTACCCGAACGGGAAGAAGTGCTATCGCATCTGAAGGTGCGCGGGGGTCATCATCGACCCCATCCACCGAAGATGTCCCTGAGAGAACCAATAAGCCAGGAGAAAGTGTTGGGTAGAGACTTTGTTGAAACGCCAGTGGAAAAGTTGAAAGAGGCTCCTGAATGAAAGGAAGATACACCAAAACCATAGAAGAAGGAGTTGAAGGAGGTATTTATAAGACCAATGGGAGAAAATAAAAGACCAGTATTTTTGAGAGCATATCTCAATGACGAGGTAGAACAGGGACTGCTGAAGCTTTTGACATAGTCAAAGGATGTGTTCGCTTGGGAATATGATGAAATTCCTGGCTTAGATACATCGGTCACTATGCACAGGTTGGATGACATTCCAGGAACGAAGACGATAAAACAGAGCACGAGGCGTTTTCGGCCAGAAATCAATGTGACGATAAATGAGGAGATATTAAAATTGCTGAATGCCAAGTTCATCAAGCTTGATCATCATCCCACCTGGCTTGCCAATATTGTACCGGTTCTAAAGAAGAATGGGCAGCTTGGAGTTTGTGTTGATTTCAGGGACTTAAACCGGTATTGCCCAAAGGATGACTGTCCACTGCCAAACATAGATTTGTTAATTGATTTCACTGAGGTCATCACTTTATGGATGGAATTAGTGGATACAATCAAATAAAGATGGACCCTGAGGATGCCAAGACGACGACTTTCATCACACCAATAGGAGTATTTCATTACACGGTTAGGTCTTTTGGCTTAAAGAATGCAGGTGCGACTTATCAGTGCGCGATGATAGCACTATTTCATGACATGATGCATCGAGAGGTCGAGTTTTACGTGGATGATTTAGTCATGAACTCATGGCAGAAAGAAGATCACCTGAAGGATTTGAGAAAGGTTTTCGAGAGATGCAGGAAATTTCAACTGAAGATGAATCCCATTAAATGTGCGTTCGGAGTAACTTCGGGAAAGTTCTTGGAGTGCGTAATTCACAGAAAAGGAATCGAGCGTGGTCCTGCAAAGGTTTCAGCTGTTATTAGTCTACTCGCACCACAGAACCATAGAGCGCTGAAGACCTTCTTGGGCAAGCTATCGTACTTACGGAGGTTCATACCCGCAATTGCAGAGTTGACATTTTGCTTCAATAACTTGCTCAAGAAGAACACAACATATGTTTGGACAGAAGAGCATCAGGCGATGTTCGAGAAGTTAAAGACATTACTGGCGTCTCCCCGAGTTAGGATCGCTCCCCAGCTTGGATCACCTTTGCTCCTCTATTTCACCTCAACGAAGAAAATCGATCGGGGATTTACTAGCTCAAGAGTTCGAAGGCCAAGAGAGACCCATCTACTAAATTTCACGTGTGGTGCAACCTGCTGAATCCAGGTACAGAGATATAGAAAGACATTGCCTTGCTTTATTCTTTGTCATTGGAAAGTTAAAGCATTATTTCGCCTCCCATAAAGTAGTGATGATGACTAAAATCGACCCTATTTGATACTTGTTGGGGGCATTCTGCTCCTTGTGGGAGGTTGGCAAAGTGGTATATGACCGTATCTCAGTATGACATCACATGCGCACGTCCAAGAGTTGTTCAGTCTCAAGCAGTAGCAGATTTTCTCGCACAGTTTCCAGAAGAGAACTATGAGCCTGTGATGGAGGAAGTACTCGAAGGGCCAGAAGTGTGCTAAATAGAATCACTTTACCGGAAGCTGCACTTCGATGGTTCGCCAACGAGAGCAGGAGGAGGAACGGGAATTTTCTAGACTAAGCCTGATGGAGAAGTCATCCAGATGTCAAGAAATTTGGACTTTGCAGTGACCAACACTGAAGTCGAATATGAAGCGTTAATCGAAGGTCTCCTCACGGCTAAAGCTTTGGAAGTCCAGAATTTGATCGTGATGGGGGACTCCAATTTGATTGTAAAGCAAGCTTCAAGCAAATATGGGTTAAAATAAGTCAACTTGTTGAGCAACAGGTCGACTGTGCAAAAGCTGATCCAGAGGTTCGACCCAGTCAAGTATGAGAAAACCCCCAGATATGATAATCGAAACGCAGATGCTCTTGCTACTCGGGGGTCAAAAATAAGTGCAGACAAGTGTCCAACAAAGATCTCAATCGAAGTCAAGACTAGCCCTTCCTTGATGAAGGACCTATGCGAAGAGGATCTCATCGAAGAAGAAGACTAGAGAAAGCCTGTCATGCGTGCGATCGCCAAAGGAACAAGCAAAGAAAGTTGGGTCTCCACAAAAGGATTATGCATACACGACAATTTGCTCTACTACAAACGACCCAGAGGAATCCTAATGTGATGTGTTTCAGAAAAGGAAGGTCGACATCTGTTTGAAAAGATCCATGAAAGCTCTTGTGGAGAGATTGAAGTCTCTGTTTATTGAAAGGCTCAGAGATATGGGATTCATTGGCCTCAAATGTCATGCTATGCTGCGATTTTGCAAGGCACCTGTGATAATTGCGCATTAGTGAAAGATTCCCTTGAGATTTGTGCTATTGATGATGATGTAGACTGGAGAAACCTTTGGATCGACTATCTGCGAGATGGAATTCTGTCGAGTGATAAGAAGGGGGCTGAACTACTCAAAAAGAAGTTAACTCGATATGTGCTGAAAGAGAACTTGTAGTGGCGAAGAGGACATGATGGGAATCTACTCAGATGCCTTACTGGTCAAGATATACAAGAAGTTATGGAACTATCTCATCAAGTGGAACATCAAGGAGGTGCCAAAAGTTGCAGACAACTTTTGACTGTAGGCTTTTTTTGGCTGACCATGGATGCTGACTATCGCACAAAAGTCAAACGATGTCAACAATGCCAGTTCAACGACAATATGGTGCATTCCCCCGCAGTTGATCTACATGACCTAGGAACCCCTTGGCCATTTCACACATGGTCACTGGACTTTACTGGTCCCATCCGTCCAGCATCGCACGGAAACCAATTCATTTTGACTGAGACCGAACAGTTTACTACATGGGTGTCCTCTCAAAGCGGAAAACGCGTTGGCAGTCGTCTAGTTCATTCAAGAAAACATCACATACCATTTTGGGATTCCCAATACAATCTTGTCTGATAACGGGACGCCTTTAGTTAATCGTCAAGTTGCTTTGAAGTTGATGGAGTACAATGTGAGGCAGGTGTGTTCAACGCCCTATTATCCAAAGGGGAATGGACAATCAGAGGCAACAAACAAAACATTATTCAGGATTTTAAGCAAGATGGTTGCAGATGATCATAAGAAATTGGCAGACTCCCTAAGTGTGGCGTTATGGGCTTATCGCACATCACCAAGAATTCATACGGGAGTTTACCCATTCTTACTTTGCTATGGAACCGAAGCAGTCGTTCCTGACGAGATCAAGACTAATTCTGCAAATATTAGCCTTCAGTGCTTTATACGAGAGTCAACGCAATCACGATCTTATTCAGCTTGAAGAAAATTGCGAGCAAGCTAAGAGAGCAAACACGAAGTATATGGAGAGAATTTATCGCGCATATAACAAAGCTGTTCAGCATCGATATTTTGTTGTTAGATCTGGTTCTGCGAGCTTCTGATCATTGCATGCGCGAAATGACCCATCCCAATTTTGCTGCTAACTGGGAGGGTCCTTTTGAAGTTAAAGAAGTCTTTGACAGTGGCTATTGCACAATTTTACGATGCTACGAGACTGCTATCTATCCTTAGAACTTTTCTTGCCTAAATTTGTACTTTGTTGCCTTCCTCCCATATGAGGACTACATTAATGATAAGGACTCTCCCATATGAGAGATCGTTTATCAATTTCACTTGTTTCATTCATTTCATCGTCTTTTATGATTTTAATAGATCACTTGATTAATAGTGGAAGCCTATCTGTTTAGATGGCAACGATATTCAGTGAAAGTCTATATGTTTAGATAGAAGCAATATTCAGTGAAAGCCAATATGTTTAGATAGCAGCAATATTCAGTGAAATCCTATATGTTTAGATAGTAGCAATATTCAGTGAAAGCATATCTGTTTAGATAGCATCGATATACAGTGAAAGCCTATCTGTTTAGATAGCGGTGATATTCAGTGAAAGCCTATATGTTTAGATAGCAGCGATATTCAGTGAAAGCCAATCTGTTTAGATAGCAGCAATATTCAGTGAAAGCCTATCTGTTTACATAGCAACAATATTCAGTGAAAGCCTATCTGTTTACAAGCAACGATATTCAATTAAACCCTATCTGTTTAGATAGAAGCAATGTTTAGTGAAAGCCTATATGTTTAGATATCAGCGAGATTCAGTGAAAGACAATCTGTTTAGATAGCAGCAATATTCAATGAAAGCCTATATGTTTAGATAGCAGCAACATTTAGTGACAGCCTATCTGTTTAGATAGCAGCGATATTTAGTGGAAACCTATATGCTTAGATGGCGTAATATTCAGAAGAAGCCTATTTGTTCAGATAGCGCAATACTCAGTTAAATCCTATCTGTTTAGATAACAGCAATATTCGATGGAAGTCTATCTGTCTAGATAACAAAATTGTTTGATCAAAGCCTATCTGTTAGACAGCAGCAAATGCAACAAAGGTCCCATCTGTTTAGATAGCAACAATAGCAGTAAATACAATAGATAGCAGCAAGGAGCGATCAAAGCCTACATAGCAACAAAACGAAGACCTATATGTTTAGATAGACATTTCATACGAACAAAGATCAAATTTAAAGCCTATCTTCTTAAAGGAGAAAGATAGCAGCATTCATAATTTGGGATAAACAAAACTAGTACGAGCGAAATTCAAAATGTTCAAATAACATTACATTATCAATGACCATTGCTAAAACAAACAACAATCACGAGTCTTGTTCGAACATATCCTTCATCAGCGAATCTTGGGCTTCCAAGATAATAGAATCGCTCTCCCAGGCATCGTGATATCTCTTCCTTTCCTGATGGTTTTTCATTGCTTCTCTCCATTGCTTCACAGCCTTTTCAAGCGCTTCTTTTTTAAGACGAAGTCTGACAAATTTCCTTTGATAATCTTAATATCCAAACTTACATTTCACAGAATTGTTGATTTGGGCCAATCTTCGAATGAGAAAATCAAAATTGAGCCTGCCCACTGATGTCTTCTGAACTGTTTCCAAAGTTTTCCAAGAATGGTTCGAATTTGTGAGAGCAATACTCACTGGAGTTGTCTCGTTCACATTCTCTAGAATACCTACCACTTCAGTCAGAATGGTTCCTCTGTCTTTAGGCAATAACTCCATTGCTCTTGAAAAACATTTCGGATAAGGCAATCTCATCTTCATGAGCCATGTCAAAGATTCTTTCTTTATGCCTACAAATTTAAAAGAAATGCTTATTGCAAGGAATGAAACATACATACTATTTCATTAAAGAAGTTTGTGATTTCTTACCAGTGCCACCAACTATATCCCTAAGAAAAGGGATTGGAGGAATTGTCGCTTGACTACTCGATGAAGAATCTTGTTCTGCAAAACGCTTATCTACAATAAGTTCATGTGCAAGATATTCTTCATGGATAATAAGAGCCTCTTCATTAACGATAGATTCAGCAACTTGCGAACTCCATAAGCTCCAACGGTTCTGAGCAAGGAGTGTTTCCAAATTTATTTCTAAAAATTAACCCTCATCATATGAATATTCACCAAACAAACCAGAAAGGGACAAGTTATCACTCTGATATCTTCCACTAATACCCTCGTAAGAAGCCACATTCCTTAACAAGAACTGTTACTTGGATTCACCGAAGTGTTTGTCATTCTTGTTTGGGTCTCATTCACCACCTGAGGTGTATTCGCACTGGATGAGGCATTATGTGGATGAGCAGATATATTCACACTCCCTTGATCAAGATTGATTTGCTTCCATTGGTAATTGATCACTCTCATTCAAAGCTCTTTCCTGTTCGTCAGTATTTGAGTTTGGGTGACCAGAAATTTGTCTTGTTTGATCAAGACTCCGCTCTTCTCTTTCTTCATCCGCAGTATGTTCAATGGTTTGCTCAGTATCCGGTACATCTACGAGATTTGCTTGCTCACTATGCAGTTCTGATTCATGACCGTCCGCAGTTTGATCTTGTAGAAGACTTTGCTCTGTTTTCTTGCTCATGGATATGATCAATTGATTGATTTGGGTTTAACTCTGGCTTTACTAAAGCTTCATTTGTTCGAACTTGTGGTTCGGACATCACTACGTCTTCAGTAGAAGGCTCTCTAATGACTTCAGAAGTATTTCCAGCTGCATTTGGATCTTCGTTTCTTCTTGGAACAAGATGATCTATGTAAGAGTAGAGCCAAATGAAATGTGTTAACATTTAATCAACTGTTCATCAAGTGAATCAATTTTATTTTTCGTAACTTTATCGCACCTGAATCATTGGGATTAAGAACTTGAATAGTGTTTGAACCACCTGCCAAATTACTTGGGACATTAGTTCGGATGTCACCCAAATTTGGTTGAATTTGATTGCTTGTCGCAGCATCATGAAACATAAATAAAATGTTTTGAATTTTGTTGATAGTACAAGGACAGTTAGTGCACCTCCACATTCATATGGGGTCACATCATCGCACTCCGTTGAAGATATATATGCGAAGTGTTGAAGATTATCGTCAATTCCTTTACGAGATGCATGACCTGATCACATATAATTTACATGTTGTCATCTATATTCTCTATTGAGTTTATACTTTACAATAAAGAGTAGACATTATTTTACCTGATGTCTCTCCGCATTGTTCCACTAACCATTGACGAATGTCACGTTTAGACACTCCATGGTTTAAAGATTGAATGATAAGTTATTGATATGTTAAGGCAACCTTCCTCGTCTTCATCACCGACGATATCTAGAAAATCCTCTTGTGCACGTTGCATCTGCCCAACCACTGATTACGCGCGCCGCTCTTGTTCTTAAGACTCTTTTTCTTGGCTTGCTCAATTTGGGCTTCTTCCTCCAACCTCGCATTTTCAGCTAATGTTCAGCCATGGATCTAGACTCTGCAAATGCTCCTGCTATAGCCCTCTCCTTATCTATTTTTGCTCGCATGTGGCCGGCATCTGTGATGTCTTCCAATTCTTCTTATGTCCCTTCTCTATATGTAATACATGCGCATTATAGTAATGTGCGAATATCATTGTTATGAATAACTGAAATGCAAATTTGTTACATTCTCTCAGGGAAAAAGCTTCACCTGGGTTGTAGTCTACGAAGTCCTTCATGTTGTATTGTCGCATATTTGCCGAATTTTTTGCGATTGCAAGTTGACTTTTGCTCTTAGCCCTTGGTAACTTTTCCTTAGCGGCAAGGCTATTCCTTGGGCTCTTTGTTTGCCTAGTGACTCTGGTGTTTGTCGCGTCCACTGAAGGCTCATTAGTTGCTTTTGTCTTCATGGGGTTCTTGTAAGATTTAGTGATCAAACGGCTAAAATCTTCAATCGCCGGCCGAATTCTTTTCAGAGATTCATGATCCATCTCCCACTCAGACTCTCTAATGACTTATGTTTCATTCATCGATCAAATTTCATTAACAAGTCCTATGTTGCGACCTCCTGAGGTAAATCTCCTGAAATAGCACTATAACACAACATGTATTTCATATTTCATATTCTCATTATATTTGAAGAAGATGAGAGAAATGTTAAAAGATACCTTGTTGAAATTGTTAGCATAAACTTTCCTCGCATTATATGAATTCTTTCTAGCCACGTCGGTTTTTTCTTTTAACATCAAATTAGCGCACAAATGATGATCTTTATCCAAAAGTGAATAGAAACCATATTGAGTCACACTTCTAGAGCATGAGGATTTGAAGGGATAATCTCATATTTGAATAGCTGGAGCTTTATTTGGTTGGAATTGAAGCTGGGACTTCGCATGCAGACGAATTTGCGCATTCCAAAAGGTTACCCAATTAGGAGTTAACTCTCCCTGTCTTTCATTAGCTGGATAGATTACTATGAGCATGGTAACCAACAAATTATTGCATCCATAGATCAGTCTCTTGTAATATTTGTGAATGACATAATCAGACCACAAAGAAGGAGCTACTGCGTCGAAGCCGAATTGAGGACTTACTCGAACATGACCGTAATTGACAGTTATAAGTTTATAACTCGAGCTCTCATTAGCATATCGGACAAAGCAGACAGAGATCCTCTTGTACACCAATTCAGAAATCTAGAATAGCATCTTGATCCTTGGTGATATGCGCAGAAGTGATCTTCGTGTCTTTATCAGGATACATATCCGGATGATAGACAATATTTTCTAACTTTGTAGCGTATGGTCTGGATACAAAATAGCTAATGCCATCACACATTAATGAAAATGAGTGCTGAACACCTTTGATTTTTTACCAACGCCATGCTCGAGGACAGAGATAATCTTTCTGAGCATTGGGGGCATTCCAAAGTTTCACATATGTTGGAATTGGAGCGTATAAGGGCCACCTCTCGAATACCCACATCGACAAGAATGCGAATTTAACATACATTATAAAATCAAGTCGACCCTGCGATTGTTCAATGTGCGTCATAGCTAAATCTAGTCGATGATATAAAGAACCAAGCACCAAAGGCCCCAAGGCTATTTTATGACCAAGTGGAAGGCGGACTGCAAGTGCGAGAACATGACAAAATACTCCATCATGAAGATGTCCATCTATGAGGTGTCTTGATAGCCATACGCAAATGAAACCACACAGTGTGAAAAGCGGATCCTTTTCCTTCAAAAGAGGTTATCGCTTCAAGATTCTTTTCCAACATTTCTTGAGCAGTTTTAAGTTTGGCAAAATCACGAAAAAAAAATGTTATCCACCTTGACCAAACGTTTTTCGCACCTGTTTTATGACACAAATGCGTTTCTGAGGGTTTGCTTGAAGTCCATCTTGTTGCTGTCTTCTTTACTTCTGATATGCACTTTTTCATTCGTTCGAAGAGGGCAATTTCATCACCATCTTTCAAAGGAGACAATGGATCTACAGGTGATAACTCCTTAATAAGTGTTATCTTACATACACCTTACATTGTTATTTGTGTGCGTTTCGGTGCAAAGTGATGAATTACGGGCTTATTTGAAGAGAAAATGAGATTTTGGATGTTTTTTAGCTTAAACGTACAATTCGGGCGTTTCTTAAATAATTTTACGCATGATTTGCATGATTTTGTCACATTTTATTTTCGCGGTAGTGTTCATGTTGTGATTTACAGGAACATTGCATAAGGTCAGACGAAACGAGTTTCGGAAGTCATGAGGAAGCAAGAGAAGCAAAGTGGGAGGAGCAAAAGTGACCAATCTTCACTATTCGAGATTATCTTGAGTTCTAAAAAGAATATGGAAGTGACACCAGTTGAAATTGAAATTAGACTCGAAGAGCTTTCTAATGGCGGGTCACAGAGCTAAAACGGAAGTCGAACCACAAAGTTATGGCACAGAGATAGTCGGGAAAAAAAGCCATGTGTAAACTAGGTCGCACGGCCTAGTCATTAGGTCGCACGACCTAGTTGGAGAATGCAAGGAGTTCAACTAGGTCACACGACCTACTAACTAGGTCGCATGACCTAGTGTTGGAGTTCCAGCAAGTCGTACGACCTAGTATGTAGGTCGCACGACCTACTTCGTGCGCATAATTTTTTGAAAACTCTCCAGGGCTTTGCGTAATTAATCGTAAACCCGTCCAAAATATTAGGAAACCAATATAAAGGCCCTAGGACATGATTTTTTCCAGAGATCCGAGACAAAGCCAAGTTTTAAGGGAACGAGATCTTGGAGCATCATCGTGGAGCTTTGGATTCATCGTTTGCTTTCTTCTCTTCTCTTTTATCTAGTTTTTGGCTCATGATCGCGAAACTTTGTATCTTGATCATGTGTAATTGTAGATAAACTCTTAATATCGGGATTTCTCAATGGTAGCTAGCGTTTGAAGCCGTTTTTGGCGAATTATTGATTTGATTCACGTTTTATGAACTTAATTGATGATGAATAGTTGTGCTATGTTTAATTCTTGTTCTTAATCCATATTTGTATAGTTTGATCCCCTATATGAAGATCATAGGTAATTGGTTAGTGAAAGCAACGAATTACCCGGATAATTGAATTAAGCACATAGTCACCGGTTAGAGAAATCAACCACAGACTGTGAGCATTGAGTAGAAGTTAGAAGATCATGGTGCATGTTTAGACGTACGTAGGGTAGAGAAATCAGGTACGTGCTCTAAGTATAGACTTTGGTTGAGAAATATTCAAAGTACCCTTGCTCGTTTGGCAAATCAGTTCATCATCTGTGTTTCATACCGTAATTCAGGAATGGTGGAAATCTAGTAAACCCAGAGAAAATCCTGATATTTGTCTCTCTTATATTCACTCCCAGTTTTAATAATTAGCTTGTTATTTACTTTCGTAGATTAGTAAACAAACTCAATTGCTAGCGCACAAAAAGTTAATCATCCTAATTGATTCACAACATGTCCCTTGGGTTCGACAAACCCGGATTACCGGATATTACTACACGCGACAGTCGTACACTTGCGGTTGGATTGTGTCAAGTTTTTGGCGCCGTTGCCGGGACTTTGGTTGAATTAGTTATATTATTAACTTTAGGGAATTTAATTTTTTCTTTGGTTTATTTATTTGTTGATCTCACCTGCATGCTAGTGAATAATTGTGCAGGGATCTTGGTGATCATGTAAGGGCAGAATTTCTATGGGCAAGCTCCAGGCTATTCACCGTACTACTCTTATGGACATATGTACACCCCTCCTCCTTTCAATCAAGAAGATGCGGAGATGAAAGAAATATTGAAGCTTATGATAGATAAAATGGACAAAATGGAGGAAGAGATTAATAGGATGGATGAAACTGTCCAGCTGCAGGGACAACACTTGGCAGAACTTTCGAGTGCATTGGCATATGCAGATAATGACGGTGGGCCAAGTAGCATCATTCCTGACTTAGTTTAGGAGTGCAAAGAGGAAGACGAAGAACCCCCAAAGGTCTATGTATATAATGTTGTTCATCATAAAGTAATAGATCCTTGGGCCGCTTCGGACTCAGATTCGGACTCAGAGTGGGATGATATTGTGAAGCCTATACAACTTGTGCCTCACATAATTCTAGAGTCATGGCATGAATGGGAGAGTGTTGACATCGCGAGCTTATGGCCTAAGGACATTGAAGAAGGTTTTAATGAAGAACAGGCTCATAAGTACATGGATAATGAGTTCTCCCCAATCACTGAAGATCTGTACATAGATGAAGCATGCCATGAGTCTAAAGAATTATTTCATGGAGATGAAGAAAGATCCCAATTTTATGTGATTCATTAATTTCCACCTGTGATTCCAAGACAAACACTAGGAAAGGAAGCAGTCAAGACGGCACACCTTGCCATTACTGTGCCACTTGGGATTCTATTTCGACATGATCGGTTCTTGATGATATTATGACTTTGAAAAATTGGAAGAAGAAGAAGAAAAATAGGAAAGGTACAAGGGGTCATGATGTGGTGAATGAATTCTCGAGAAGATCGGTGATCAAGGAGTGGAAGCACAAGAAGAAGAAGAAATTGTTTAAAATTGTCTTCTACAATTTATTCTTACCATTGACTTATGCATGCTTAATTGAGAAGAGACAACAAGAGAAGCGATGGTGGAAGAAGAAAAAGTGGAGAGAAAAATCACCGTGATCATATTTGAGGTAACTGGGTAGGGTCGACCTTAAATTACAAGGCGCTTGTTGGGAGGCAACCCAACCTATTTTTTTTCATTAGATTAGGGAGTGCATTTTTAATACAGTTATGCATTGTGTTTTTATTTATTTATCTGGAGAGATGAGAGAGAGAGAGGGGACTAATGGTGTTTTCCAAGTGACATATTTGAGCAGGTTATGGGAGAGTCTACCCCGGTGTGCCATGGCACACGTATCCTTCACGGGGACTCGTGCATGCGAGTTGGGGATTCTCCAAGAAACAAATTTTAATAGAGGAGGCAGTCGACCCCGGTGTGCGAGTACACACTGACCGTTGGGAGCATGGTGGCGCCACTACTGTGCTTGGGGACTGCTTGGCGTGATTTCTTCCCCACCCTTGAGGTGTTTGTGAGTATCTTTTTCTTTTGCTGGATTTTGTGTCACTTTTAGTGTATAGGTCATGTTCCATCTCATATATTGGCCTTTCACATTGATTGCTGAGTCTTCTTGCATAATCTCTAAATTCGTTGAGGACAACGAAGCATTCAGTGTGGGGGTGGTTTAACTGTCTATTAGCCAAAATGTGTCTTGCATAGCCAGTTACATGTGGGATGTGTTTAGATTGTATTGTGAGTCAGTGTTGTGGTTTTTGTTAAGTTTTTACTTATATTGTCGTATTGTGTATAGTAGATTTATATTCTGTTTGCACTTTTACATAATTGAGTATACCCACCAACGAAGTAAATTGTGTAGAGTCAAATTTTTTTGAGTCAAAGACTTGCATATAGATTGTGGATCTTATAAAAAAATTAAAATAATTAGAAAATTGAAAATTTGAGAAAAGGCAATTGAGAGAAGCATAGACTTGGTTGATTTAGTGAGATTTTAAGACTTTAGGCATAGGGTGTGAATTTTGACTGAGAGTGACATTTTTAGTTCCCCCTAGTAAGTATAGAGAGAATCTCATTACGGGAATACCTATCTATTTTTTTAAATTAAACTGAAATTTAAAAGCTAAAGTCTGGTTGTTTTTCTCTACAAGAGTTGAGCTTGGTGTTTGCTAAACAAGTCGAACGTTCATGTTGTCCGTCTTAGGTAGTCGCCAACCCGCCTCGTAGTGGCACACAGAACAGCTGAGCGAGGATGTGTATTAGAGCACTCACTGCTTTTAGATCTTACCTTATAAGACCACTAGTAAACCCTAATTGATCATTGGATTCATTGTTTGCCTCTTTGACCTAGGGAGACAATTCTTGGCCGTCATCATATATCGTTTAGAATCACATTTCTTGCAACACCCCGCGGTTCAAGGCCTAGCCCAAACCGCTAAGATGTCCCCCGCACGAGGAGTTTTACCTCATTGTGAACGGAGTAGAACGTCGGCCTCGTACCAAACCATAAAGAACAAACTTCAAATTTAATTCAAAATCAACTGTATTACAATAAAGGAAATGACCAAACGTGGTCCTTAACATGGAAACTTAAAAACAAACCAAATTGTTTGAAAAGAAACAAAAACAAGAAACTAGTGATTTATTCCGTGAGAGCTAAAGTGATTCCTTGATCCAAGCTAGTGATTCGTTCCCCCAGAGTTTGCAGCGGTATTAACCTGTGGGTTTTCAAATAGCAAAATCCGACCACAGTTTTTCCAAAAGTCAGCTTAAGCTGAGTAAGAAATACCTCAACATGTAAACAGATGATTGGGCACATAATTCAAGAATAATTAAAGGAAGAGAAGATTAAAGCTTTAAATTGAGATCACAAAGGCAAACAAGAAAGGTAAAGGGATAAACTTGGATCTGACATTCCAACTTAATCTTTCTTATTAAAGTCCTCTTCTGAAACTTTTCTGGCGGCCACCGGGCCACGTGCCACGGGAGCAGCTAGCTCTACTGCCCCATGAGCCCCAGAAATTAAACATTGTACGAGCGAATGCAGAGTTCCCGCCTGCCTCGGAAATAAATAACTCAGGGTTACTTCGTGGGTCTAACAAACCCTACGTCAACCCGGCAGTTGTGAAAGCCCCTCTAAATATGGCCTTCCCGCCTCAATACAAGACCTTAAGTGTCGACACCCCCTAGAGGTTAGCAACTCCGCTAGAGTAGTACAAGTAGGAACCCCCAAGTCCTCATGGTAGTGTAGGACTATGGGTACCAAGGGTACGCCAGAGTTTGGCTCCCAAAATCTCTTGACCAGAACGTATGGTCTTAAAAAATACAATCACCGAAGTGAACTAAAGAACAGCTCGTACAAGTTATCTTTCACTTTACGTTACTTAGTGTCTTATGAGTATTCATTGAAAGAAGGTGGTTCTCGATCCAAACCAGGTATTCAAAACCAATAAGGAAAACAAGGATTCCAGTGCTGATCAGTTCTAAGATGAACATAGCTCATGTTTTCAAGAGAGAGATTTCAGTTTCACACTTTGTGCCAAAGTAGACATGATTTTCAGATTTTCAACAAATGGATAGTACGATAATCAAAACAGTAACAAATTTGGCACATAACACATCTTGGAAACTCATTTTGATGGTAGAAGAGTCGAGCATATAACTTACTTGAATTAAAGAAAGCCCCACACATACAAGCAAGCACGAAAACTAGTACTCGTCGTACGGGTTCTCAATGAACTGGTCGTCTACGAACCCTACAATAGTCGAATAATCCTAACATTAATACACGACCAATCTCATACAACAAATACAATTATGCCCTATATGCAAATGCAAAGAATATTTCCCCGACAAGTTTCCAATTTAATTTACCCCCAAAATCGATTTCAGAACTCTAGTATTAGAAAAGAATATTAATTTGAAAATTATTGTAATTAAGAAAATAAATAAAACTAAGAAAATTAAAGGTAGGATTTAAACTATTAAATATTATACTTAGGAAAAAGCTATTTATAATTAGTATTTAGAAAAGAGTATAATATTTAAATTTGATAATAGTATTAAAGAAAATTTATATTTACTTATTTAAAGAGTAAATACTTATTTATAAACCAATATCTACTTTTATAAGAAAGATCTTGACTTAAAACACACAAAAGTCAAATTATATAATAACTTAAGAAAAGCACTTTACTTATTAACAAAATATCTATTTTTATCAGTAAAACTCTTCTTACAAAATGATACTATAAAAACTTATATTTATTTCCTTATTAAAAGAAACTAATTATTTATAATTTGTGTAAACAAAACACTAGTTATAGAATAAATAGCCAAATGAAGAAAACAGATTTTAATTTAGATCTAAAGCCTTCCGCAAAGATTCTAAAATGGCACAAACACCACCCAACAGGATCAGATGATACAAAACTACCCCAATCCCAAGTCACTTACAGTGACTCCAAACCCACGATTCACATAACATGATTCTCACCAAGACAAGCATGAATCACATACATGATCAATATTAACAGAGCTATAAAGGCTGAAGGATGCAATTGAATGGAATGAGAATTCAAAAGCTGAGGTCTTGGTGTTTACCGATTGAAGAAACAGAGGTGAACAAGCGGCGACGGCGGCGGCGGTTTGGGGAAGTCCGGCGCTGCTACTGCTGGTCTTCTGAGCTCGGCGGACAGAGGGGACGACGGGAGAGATAGAGGCGAGCTCGGCGGCTTCTGGGTCGCCGGAAAATGGAGCAGCGGTGGTGGTCGAGTTCAATCGGGTCGGAGGCGGGTCGGCACAAAAACAGAGCTTGACGGAGGCTCTGTTCTTCTGCTGGTTCGTCGGGAAGGAGAACGGAAAGAGGCGGCCTGGTTCTGGTGGGTTTCGCGGGAAAATAATAGAGGCAGAGTGGTGGTGTTGTCTGGCGGTGTTTTTTGAAAACAGGGGTTGGGTTTGCTTAGCTTAGTTATTGAAAACAGAGAGAATTGAGTTGAAGTTGACGAAGAGAAGAGTGTGGATCTTGATTTATGTTGATTGGGATGGAGTTGAGGGAGATGTGGGAGATTATCGGGGAAGAAAATGGGAACGTTGAGGTTGAATCGTGGTTTGTTTCTCTGGTTGTTCCGTTAGAGTGAGAGAGAGATGGTACAGGTGGGTTCTCCACCTATGTTTAAAGAAAAGACACTTTTACACGTCCAATTAAGTTTAAGAAACTACAAATACATACCCGCAATTAGAAAAGAGTACTATAAACCCCAAACTTAAAATAAAAGAAAAATACAAATACCCTATTAAAAGAAACAGGGGTATTACATCACCTTCCCCTTAAAACAACGCTTCGTCCTCGAAGCGTAAAACAATAACTCCCCAGAGAAAACATTTTTCCTAAATGCACGATGAAATGATAAAATTTCTAATGCAGATGAAAACGCAAAGGCCACAGGGAATGAGCGAACAACATAAAGGGTATTTCATCACTTTCCCCTTAAAAGAGAGTGACGTCCCCGTCACTCAATATAGGATAAGGTCGGTTGGAAACTTACAATCCAGAATTTCTAAACTTATTCTCTCAAAAATGGTATCGCACTCCACAGTTTGACTACTTGGGGTAGAGATTGGTACATAAATTTTGGAAGGTGAAGAAAAATCTAACTTTCTAACAAAAGATGATGACCCAAAAGAATAGGATGCTCCTGAATTGAATAGAATGAAAGTATGAATATTACGGATTAGGAATGTACCCGTCACTGCATTAGCATTTGCTGCCTCTGTAGGAATCATCACAATAATGATACCCTTCGCCTGACCAGTTGTAGTTGTGGTTGCTGCAATAGTGCCTGATGGCTGAGCTGTTGTTGCTGCTGGGGCATTCTGGAAGTTGCGATTTCCCTGGTTGTTTCCAACTTGTGGCCGGTTGTAGTTGTTGTTATACCCCCGGTTGTATCCTCCCTGATTGTTACCATTGTTGTTGTTGGATCGATATCCACCACCTTGGTTGTTGTTGGATCCGTATCCTCCGCCTTGGTTACCTCCGCGATAGTTGGTGCCTCCATTGAACTTTCCATTACCACCACCACCTTGGTTGTTATTCGGCTTGTGGCACTCATACATCCTATGCCCCATGATTCCACAATTACGGCATTGCACTTTGTTGCCCTGGCAATCTGTTCCCGGATGATTCCTTGGGCAAAACTTGCACTTGTGAGTGCGAGGAGCCGCTCCATTTCGATTTCCAAATCCACCAAAGTTTGACCCGTTCCCAGTTTGGTTGTTAGGGTTTTGCCTAAAGCGCTTATCCTCATTGCCAAATTGGTTCTTGAGCTGACCTCCTGCTGGTTGTGATTCTGCCTTATGCTTCTTGTTATTCTCATTGTTGAGCTCAGCATATCGAGCCATGTTGATCACCTTTCCATATGCATCCTAGAGAGTGGCAAATTGTATTCCCCCCACAGACCTCAAGACACTGTAGTTCATGCCTTCAATGAAACGATCAATCTTCTCTTCCTCCGTTGGAGCCTTAGCTCCAACAAACCTTGATAACTCCGAGAACTTCTCATAGTATTCCTCCACGGTGTCATTACCTTGTTTGAGTTCCAGGAATTCACGAAACTTCTTCTTCTTCTTCGCGTGAAAGGGATAAAATCGCTCACGCAAAGCTTTCACTTAATCCTCCCATCCAAAGTTCTCTTGTGCTTGGAGCACAACCTTGTTAGCGGTCCACCAATTGTCTGCCTCTCCCTTAAAGTAGTATGCCGCGCAAGGGACACACTAATTAGCTGGGCAGTTAACCGACTCAAAGATCTTATCGAAATCTCTAATCAAGTCTTCAAGAAGCGTTGGATCATCCTTGCCCCTGAAGAAGTCAGGCTTCATGTAGGAAATCTTACGCGCTATATCATTTCCATGATTGTTATTATTCTCGGCAATCTGAGCTAAGATCAAGGTCATTTGCTCCAGTCGGGCGAATCGTGCTTCCTGGTCCATGGTTGCTTGTTGATTTCTAGAACGGGTTCGTTTCCTGGTGTAATAGTGGTAAATCTGACCGCTCATTAACCTATTTCCAAATGACTACTACTTAATAATGGAACATAAGCACACCAAAGAAGTATTAATCAGATACGTCAAATAAGCATGGTATCAAAACATAAACCGACTCTCACGAGGATAGAATGGTAGTGGGAGGGTGGGAAAACGTAGAAAGATAGAGGACGTAAAGCTAATCTTCATTGGTGGATACTGCAAACCTGCGTCACCGATCACCTCCAATTCCGGCTTACCAAGAAGCTTCCACGAGGAAAGAAGGTCGTAGGGTCATCTAAGTCGAAATATCGCTACTCCCTTGTCGATAAAATAATATAATGAGCCTAAAGCAACTTATTCCTGTATAGCATGATATCCGCAAACATAAAGTTATAACAAAAAAGAATCACATCTTACAAGTAGGTAAATAACTTTCATATGGACAAATGTCCCAATAAGCAACTAACAACTTAAACGACGAGTAAGCACATGTATTGTAAAAACACATAAGTTACCCACTCCCCGCGGCTTGTTTACTTATTAACTTTCCAAGTTTTAGTCTTTCCTAGTCCAGTTATTAAAATTTTGAAAGGATTTTCCATTTGTGATTAACTAGTTAATTAATCCTAGTTCTTTAGGTAAGGTTACGAAGTCGGGCTCTGATACCACCTGCAACACCCGGCGGTTCCAGGCCTAGCCCAAACCGCTAAGATGTCTCCCGCACGAGGAGTTTTACCTCATTGTGAACGGAGTAGAACGTCGGCCTCGTACCAAACCATAAAGAACAAACTTCAAATTTAATTCAAAATCAACTGTATTACAATAAAGGAAATGACCAAACGTGGTCCTTAACATGGAAACTTAAAAACAAACCAAATTGTTTGAAAAGAAACAAAAACAAGAAACTAGTGATTTATTCCGTGAGAGCTAAAGTGATTCCTTGATCCAAGCTAGTGATTCGTTCCCCCAGAGTTTGCAGCGGTATTAACCTGTGGGTTTTCAAATAGCAAAATCTGACCACAGTTTTTCCAAAAGTCAGCTTAAGCTGAGTAAGAAATACCTCAACATGTAAACAGATGATTGGGCACATAATTCAAGAATAATTAAAGGAAGAGAAGATTAAAGCTTTAAATTGAGATCACAAAGGCAAACAAGAAAGGTAAAGGGATAAACTTGGATCTGACATTCCAACTTAATCTTTCTTATTAAAGTCCTCTTCTGAAACTTTTATGGCGGCCACCTGGCCACGTGCCACGGGAGCAGCTAGCTCTACTGTCCCATGAGCCCCAGAAATTAAACATTGTACGAGCGAATGCAGAGTTCCCGCCTGCCTCGGAAATAAATAACTCAGGGTTACTTCGTGGGTCTAACAAACCCTACGTCAACCCCGCAGTTGTGAAAGCCCCTCTAAATATGGCCTTCCCGCCTCAATACTGACCTACAAGACCTTAAGTGTCGACACCCCCTAGAGGTTAGCAACTCCGCTAGAGTAGTACAAGTAGGAACCCCCAAGTCCTCATGGTAGTGTAGGACTATGGGTACCAAGGGTACGCCAGAGTTTGGCTCCCAAAATCTCTTGACCAGAACGTATGGTCTTAAAAAATACAATCACCGAAGTGAACTAAAGAACAGCTCGTACAAGTTATCTTTCACTTTACGTTACTTAGTGTCTTATGAGTATTCCTTGAAAGAAGGTGGTTCTCGATCCAAACCAGGTATTCAAAACCAATAAGGAAAACAAGGATTCCAGTGCTGATCAGTTCTAAGATGAACATAGCTCATGTTTTCAAGAGAGAGATTTCAGTTTCACACTTTGTGCCAAATTAGACATGATTTTCAGATTTTCAACAAATGGATAGTACGATAATCAAAACAGTAACAAATTTGGCACATAACACATCTTGGAAACTCATTTTGATGGTAGAAGAGTCGAGCATATAACTTACTTGAATTAAAGAAAGCCCCACACATACAAGCAAGCACGAAAACTAGTACTCGTCGTACGGGTTCTCAATGAACTGGTCGTCTACGAACCCTACAATAGTCGAATAATCCTAACATTAATACACGACCAATCTCATACAACAAATACAATTATGCCCTATATGCAAATGCAAAGAATATTTCCCCGACAAGTTTCCAATTTAATTTACCCCCAAAATCGATTTCAGAACTCTAGTATTAGAAAAGAATATTAATTTGAAAATTATTGTAATTAAGAAAATAAATAAAACTAAGAAAATTAAAGGTAGGATTTAAACTATTAAATATTATACTTAGGAAAAAGCTATTTATAATTAGTATTTAGAAAAGAGTATAATATTTAAAGTTGATAATAGTATTAAAGAAAATTTATATTTACTTATTTAAAGAGTAAATACTTATTTATAAACCAATATCTACTTTTATAAGAAAGATCTTGACTTAAAACACACAAAAGTCAAATTATATAATAACTTAAGAAAAGCACTTTACTTATTAACAAAATATCTATTTTTATTAGTAAAACTCTTCTTACAAAATGATACTATAAAAACTTATATTTATTTCCTTATTAAAAGAAACTAATTATTTATAATTTGTGTAAACAAAACACTAGTTATAGAATAAATAGCCAAATGAAGAAAACAGATTTTAATTTAGATCTAAAGCCTTCCGCAAAGATTCTAAAATGGCACAAACACCCCCCAACAGGATCAGATGATACAAAACTACCCCAATCCCAAGTCACTTACAGTGACTCCAAACCCACGATTCACATAACATGATTCTCACCAAGACAAGCATGAATCACATACATGATCAATATTAACAGAGCTATAAAGGCTGAAGGATGCAATTGAATGGAATGAGAATTCAAAAGCTGAGGTCTTGGTGTTTACCGATTGAAGAAACAGAGGTGAACAAGCGGCGACGGCGGCGGCGGTTTGGGGAAGTCCGGCGCTGCTACTGTTGGTCTTCTGAGCTCGGCGGACAGAGGGGACGACGGGAGAGATAGAGGCGAGCTCGGCGGCTTCTGGGTCGCCGGAAAATAGATGCAGCGGTGGTGGTCGAGTTCAATCGGGTCGGAGGCGGGTCGGCACAAAAACAGAGCTTGACGGAGGCTCTGTTCTTCTGCTGGTTCGTCGGGAAGGAGAACGGAAAGAGGCGGCCTGGTTCTGGTGGGTTTCGCGGGAAAATAATAGAGGCAGAGTGGTGGTGTTGTCTGGCGGTGTTTTTTGAAAACAGGGTTTGGGTTTGCTTAGCTTAGTTATTGAAAACAGAGAGAATTGAGTTGAAGTTGACGAAGAGAAGAGTGTGGATCTTGATTTATGTTGATTGGGATGGAGTTGAGGGAGACGTGGGAGATTATCGGGGAAGAAAATGGGAACGTTGAGGTGGAATCGTGGTTTGTTTCTCTGGTTGTTCCGTTAGAGTGAGAGAGAGATGGTACAGGTGGGTTCTCCACCTATGTTTAAGGAAAAGACACTTTTACACCTCCAATTAAGTTTAAGAAACTACAAATACATACCCCCAATTAGAAAAGAATACTATATACCCCAAACTTAAAATAAAATAAAAATGCAAATACCCTATTAAAATAAACAGGGGTATTACATCACCTTCCCCTTAAAACAACGCTTCCTCCTCGAAGAGTAAAACAATAAATCCCCAGAGAAAACATTTTGCCTATATGCACGATGAAATGATAAAATTTCTAATGCAGATGAAAACGCAAAGGCGACAGGGGATGAGCGAACAACATAAAGGGTATTTCATTTCTAGAGTGTCACGACGGAGCAGTAGTTGAGGGGGTTAGTTGAGGGAGTGTTTCATTATATATTTGTGTGCGTTTTGCAGATCGCATGTGCTTCATTGGATATATATGAGGGGATGCGAGGGTGAGTGAGTTGGCTTGCACACTACGGTGTGGCGGTGTTCCATGTCATTACACCATGGACACAGTAGTGGAGAGCCTAAGTGCGTGACGTCTAATCCGCACAAAAATTGGGTTGGTTGTACTTAATTGGTGGATCGTGCTAGGTATTGGATTTCTTTCATCTTGGTGTAGGAGGTTCGGTTGGATTAGGCACGTGACATGTCTTATTTGACCACTTGAGAGGGGGACATGACTACAGTCTGGTGTGGGGGTATCGACATTTGACTCCGGACATAGATATTGTGCATTGACGACTCCACCCCCATACACGCTTTGACTTTGACGGTTTGTGGCATCATGCGCTTCATGGAGTTAGGGGGATACGAATTTTATTGTGATCCTTATTCATTGTTTTGTGTAATTCATTTCCCTGACATTATTACTACTGCTTGATTCTTGGTGGTGGACAACTCGTACATTTTTATTTGTATTATAATTGTTTTATTGAGAGAGAAAAAGAAGAAAAAAAAAGAGTGAGAAAAAAAGGAGCGGAATAAAGAAATACAGTTGTGCTTATTGGAAATCGAGTGGTGAAAGTTCTTGTTCCTGTTGCAGATTTATTGAGACCGCGTACGCTTCGCTTTGATGGCCACGTGATTGACAGGGTACCGGGGTTTGAGGGGACTGAGGGCCGGAGTCGGTGAGATTCGGGTTGTGGATTCCTACCATCACGGTGAGGGTATGAGATATGGGGTTTGGTGAGCTTATGTGACGCTTTAGGATTTTTTGATTCATACAGTTATATCCTCTTTGTCCTTAAGCCTCGTCGTTTTTGACCATTAGCGGAATAGGAGCTCGGGGTGTGAATGTGGCTTAGCCTTGGTTAGCCTCTTATTTTTATCAGCACACATGAAGAGGTAGGTTATTCTTGATATTAAAGTTAGGCTCTCTATAATAGCTATGGGGAATTACTTGTTGTCGAATTTAGTTGCGATTCACACCTCTTGCCTAACTTTTTCATTACTTCAGAAACACCGGTCTTTTGTGGATTGAAATTGCCCGATGTCCCAAAAAGAATGTAATTTGTGTTTTTATGTGTTTAAGTTCGAGTCTAGATTTGCATTGCATCATCTTGCTGCATTATTTGTGTCGTAAGTCCTGTAAGAGTCGTTTGAGTCTTGTCGGCTAGTAGATAGTCAGATGCGGTAGATGAGACTTTGCTCGGGACGCGCAAATGGCAAGTGTAGGGGAATTTGATAACATCTTAATAAGATTTATCTTATGTACACTTTACATTGTTATTTGTGTGCATTCCGGTGCAAAGTGATGAATTTCGGGCTTATTTGAAGAGAAAAATGAGATTTTGGATGTTTGTGAGCTTAAACGTACAATTCGGCGTTTCTTAAATAGTTTTACGTATGATTTGCATGATTTTTTCACATTTGATCTTCGCGTTAGTCTTAGTGTTGTGATTTACAGGAACATTGCAGGAGGAGATCAAGTGAGAGAAGAAACGAGCTTCGAAGTCAAGAGAAGCAAAGTGGGAGGAGCAAAAGTGAACAATCTTCACTATTTCGAGATGATCTTGAGTTCTACAACGGAGATGGAAGTGATACCAGTGGGAATTGAAAGTAGACTCGAAGATATTTTCAACGGCGGGTCACGGAGCTAAAATGGAAGTCGGACGAGAATGTTATGGCACGGAGAAAGTCAGGAAAAAAAGCCAAGTGTAAACTAGGTCGCACGACCTAGTCATTAGGTCACACGACCTAGTTGGAGAAGGCAGAGAGTTCAACTAGGTCGCATGACCTACTAACTAGGTCGCACGACCTAGTGCTGGAGTTCCAGTTCGTACGACCTAGAAAGTAGGTCGCACAACCTACTTCGTGCGCAAAATTTTTTTGAAACTCTCTGGGGCTTTGCGTAATTAAACCTAAACACGTCCAAACTATTAGGAAACCTATATAAAGGCCCTAGAACGTGATTTTGGCCATAGAGACGGGACATAAGCCTAGTTTGGGAGGCACGAGAGCTTGGAGCATCATCGTGGAGCTTTGGATTCCTCGTTTGCTTTCTTCTCTTCTCTTTTCTCTAGTTTTTGGTTCATGATCGTGAAAATTTGTATCTTGATCATGCGTAATCGCAGATAAACTCTTAATATCGGGATTTCTTAATGGTAGCTAGGGTTTGAAGCCGTTTTTGGCGAATTATGGATTTGATTAACGTTTTATGAACTTAATTGATGATGAATAGTTGTGCTATGTTTGATTCTTGTTCTTAATCCATCTTTGTGTAGTTTGATCACCTATATGAAGATCATAGGTAATTGGTTAGTGAAAGCAACGAATTTCCCGGATAATTGTATTAAGCACATAGTCACCGGTTAGAGAAATCAACCACAGACTGTGAGCATTGAGTAGAAATTAGAAGATCACGATGCATGTTTAGACGTACGTGGGCTAGAGAAATCAGGTATGTTCTCTAAGTATAGACTTTGGTTGAGAAATCTTCAAAGTACCCTTGCTCTTTTGGCAAATCAATTCATCATCTGTGTTTCAGACCGTAATTCATGAATGGTGGAAATCTAGTAAACCTAGAGAAAATCATGATATTTGTCTCTCTTATATTCACTCCCAGTTTTAATAATTAGCTTGTTATTTACTTTCTTAGATTAGTAAACAAACTCAATTGCTAGCCCACAAAAATTTAATCATCCTAATCGATTCACAACAAGTCCCTTGGGTTCGACAAACCCGGATTACCGGATATTACTACACGCGACAGCCGTACACTTGCGGTTGGATCGTGTCAACAGGTCTCGTACAAGGAAGTTCTAAAACCATTTTCACATCTTCGAGCGTTGGCCCTGCTTCATGAGATGCGAAGTGGAAGGTGTGGGTTTTCTTTGAATATCTCGAGATCATATTCGTTAACATGTCATTGTCGAGTTTGAGGTTTAAACATTTTGTTGCGCGCCCAGCCTCATATATTCCAGCTTCAGTTAAGATAGGTTCATGATGCTCGAGTATATATTCAGTCCACTCCTCCATCCAATCTAGCTTCTCCATGAAAGTTTGATGGAGAATATCTTTGTAAGGATACAACCCAGCCTCGAGCCCCAGTCTGTGTATGTCATGGATGTTAACAAGGTCCCAGTCGTCTCTTTCTGGTGGAGATGTTAACTGTAGAGTATCCTTTACTGGAGATTTTGCGAGAGTAGTTCCTCTGATAGTTGCAAGATAGGAATCTTCTCCACCCAAATAGGGGCTTTGCACCACAAATCCTTAGGAATCTCTGGCAAGTTAACTGCTTCCTTCAAAGATTTTGTTCGGGCCAACTCTATTACATAGGAAATGCATGCAAGATAACGTTTTTATTATTAATACTCTGTTGTGTTATAGTGAAGAACGTTAAACTAAACCCAGTTTCAGAGGATGCATGTTTACTTGATTCGTGCTCTCAATATGAAAAATTGTATTATCATTGGATGAGATCTACTAACCTTGACGTCGTGTAAGAGATTGAAGTACTCGATTGATGATAATGAACAGTTGATTCAAGCTTGAGATCTGTTGTCAAAGATTTTCTCCTCCGCTCATAAGCTTCGCCAGTAAAAGTGTTGAATAGCAGTGGAGAAAGAGAGTTTATGTAGAGTCTTTTAGAGACCCATGACCGTTCAGCTCGCTATTACCTCGGTAACCGGAAAAATCATGTGGGTATGGTTTGTTACTACGTAATGCCCACGCCCTATTGAAGGCTATTACTTGACGTTACAGAGACCTAAGAAATTATGATGGTTTATGGGGGCTAGGGTTTCTGAACTTTATTTGAATTGATTTAAGATTCAGTGTGGAGACACGCACAATGCGTTTTACACGTTAACACCACGACGCGCGTGGTATACGCGCAAAAGGGGGCTAATGTAGATAGTGCGTTCTGGACAGATTAATCACTATCCACATGGCAGTTGTTGATGAGGCTTGATGGTACCCCACTACTAATTTATCATCATATTTATATTCATATTTATCCACATGGGGATGTGAGACAGAGTCACCCTCGCATACTAACAGCATGGGAGTTGAAGGGCTTAAGTGGCTTGGAGGCTAGAGAAAGGCACGTCGCACGTGAGCAGCAGTTACACTCGCGTGCGACCCTTGTCAGTTATCTGAGAGACTCTCTAATCACGTGCCTATATATACGGCCGATCGTGCAACGTGCGGGGCAGTTATATAACCATCGCATGCGGTTATATAACTTCTTGTAACTGCTGCTCTAAGAACCTATATATAGGAGCATTTCCTTCCATTCCCGGTTTGGCTCTCTAGCAGTCATTACACACTGTCTCTCTCTCAGTCATTAACCACCTGAATCAGAGTCAGCCTTGAGTCACTTGTCTGTGAAATAAGCCATACGAGTGAATGAAGACAGGTATGACCATAAAACTCGTCTGAGAAAATCACCCAGACGAGCCAGACAAACCAGACGTTCTTATTCTTCTTCTTCCTCTGCTGGCAAGCCTTGAAATCAACATCATCATTATTATTTGCTTCCTCGTGTCATCATCGGCTTTCTTCGGTAATTTCTCAAAGTGGTAGGAAGGTTCAAAGCGGCGATTCTTCATTAAATCATCCAATATGACAGTCTTTTCCTGAAATACTGCAGTCCACCATGGGAAACGGGGATTACAAGGGTTACTGCGCTGGTATCAATGAAGCTTTCCCATTAGTGCTCCCACTTCTCTTCTTTCATTGGCACGAGAGTTGGATAGACTTTCTGAATGCCTTTCCAATATTGGGCTGGTTCCTCCAATCCTTAGTTACAATTTCTCCATGACCAACTAGCCAACTTCAGCCGTACAGGTGCACCTGGCTTTTCTTTCCCAAGATGTCACCGAGGAGAACAATTGGTTTGTTTCTAGGTAGAGAATTTGAAATATCATTACAAACCTTACAACAGTGTTCAACGACCGGGTGACATAAACCAACCCCAAATACCATTAATTTGTGCAAACATCATGGACTTCAAGAAAAACGAAATTATTACTGGAATTGATAAAATAGATTTTAAATTCTTTACTCCATGCAAGAAAAAGACCACCATCAGAATTCACAGAGTCATACCAAAAGAAAAAGCATACACTGCTTTCTTTTTTTAAACCAATTCACTGGCTCTTTTGGTTTCACTCTAAAAGAGGAAATAAGGTTGTTGAGATGGCTCAACGATAAACTTCACGAACTGTAAAGGGTTACAATTCCAAGCCAATAGTTTCATGGGCAATTCGATGGTTGTTTTGGTACAACCATCAAAACCCTAGCCAGGTTAGGAAAATAAAACAAATCCACGCATTTTAAGTTCAGAGCGGTTAAAAATCCAGGGGGGATTAGGTAAATTAACATTGTAAGTCAACTTTAATTTCTTGTCGAAATGCCCACGCTGCAAGTCTCCAAGCTCTTGATCATTTCATATCTAGATTCGAACTCTGTGTTACATTTCTGGAGGTCACTACATGAGGCCATGGGAACAAAGCTTTGCTTCAGCACGTTTAATTTGACTAGCAATGGCAAAATGGAGCTAATAATCCAGACAACGAAAGAAATGTTCAGTGCTTGTGCCATAGAAATTCAGGGAACATGGTAGACAAGCTAGTGCTGATAAAGTTTTATTTTAATAATATTTTTCACTCAAGTATCAAGATGGCGCCGTACGGGGATTTATATGGAAGGAGGTTTAGATCGATGATGTGTAGGGAGGATGTGGGCGAGACGTTGTTGCTTGGATCAAATCTTATAGAAGACTAAAAAGTCAAAGAATGAGGGTAGCGCAATATCGAAGAAATTCGTATGCGGATAAGAGAAGGAGACTGTTGGGTTTTCAGGTTGGAGGCAAGGTATTCCTAAAAGTATGGCTGACTAAAGGCATAATGCGTTTCAACTAGAAAGGGAAGCTAGGACCAAAGTTTATTGGACCTTACAAGATCAAGGAACATATTGGTAAATTTGTGTATCGGTTAGATTTGCCTTCGTCTTTGGGGAAAGTGAAAACTTTAATCAATCAAGCTAGGGTTTATGCATTAGAGTTGCATAGAGAAGGAAGAAGAGGAAACAGAGATGAAGGCGTAGAGTAAACGAAACGGCCGCCTTAGGTTTATCATTAATAAAAAGAGGTTAAATACACGGTAATCGAACGGTCTTAATATGAACTGTTGGATCAAATCACAAGACCAGAGAATACTACTAATGCCCAGATATATGCAGGGGCTTACAATAAGATCCAGCTGTAAGTATAAGAGAGTCGCACAACTTTGACAAATATCATAAAGACCCCTTATCCATCCTTCTATGTTAGCTTCTGTGCCAACACACCCTTTTCCGTTAATAGCTCCGTGAAACTGTTGGTGTATTGTACGCCATGAGTTTGTCTTTAATTTCTTGAAAGTGAGGGGTAGGAAGACGTTTCGTATAAATGTCCGCAAGTTGATGAGAACTGCCAACAAAAGAAACAATAAGTTCACGTCTTAGGGCCTTTACTCTGACAAAATGATAGTCAATTTTGATATGCTTCGTTCTGGCGTGCATTATCGGATTGGCAGTCATTTTGACAGCAGAGGCGTTATCACACCATAAAATGGGAGGAGAAAAGATAGGAATGTGAAGATCTTGGAAGAGAAGTTTAATCCATTACAATTCTGTTGAAATTACGGCCAAGGCACGATACTCAGCCTCTATGGAAAAACGGGACACGGTGGGCTGCTTCTTGGTGGCCTAATGAATGGGATTGGGTCCAAGAAAAATAACAATGCCCGAAGTGCTTTTGCGATCTGTTGGATTTCCGGCCCAATCAGAATCTCCAAAAGCCTGAATTGGGCCGGGTTGTGGACTTGGTCCAGCAGAGTAAAAGAGACCATGAGAAGAAGTGCCCTTGATATATCTCAAAATTCGCTTGGTGCCAATTAAATGCACATTTGTAGGACTGCGCATAAATTGGCATAAGTGATTTATAGCAAAAGATATGTTAGGTCTTGTGAACACTAAATATTGCAAAGAACCCAGTAATTGTCGAAAAACAGTAGGATCTTGTAATAATTCACCATCAGTAGCATGAAATTTCCCACAAAAGGGAATAGGATTAGGGCAAGGTTTGCTATGTGACATATTGAATTTTTGCAACAAATATTGCACATATTTTGACTGATGTATGAAGATGCCACTAGATGTTCTTTTGATCTCCAAGCCCAGAAAATAGTGAAGAGAACCCATACTTTTCATGTCAAATTCAGAGTGAAGACATTTTATTAAGTGTGGCATGTAACTTGTTTCATTCCCACTAAGAACAATATCATCAACATACAATAGCAGTAAGGTGATGCCACTTGTAGAGTGTCTAATAAAAAGAGAGAAATCTGCATTTGATTGAGTGAAACCCAAAGAAACAATGTAAGAAGTAAATTTTGAAAACATGTTCTTTGAGTCTGTTTCAAACCATAAATAGATTTATGCAGTTTAAACAGAAAATGTGGTTTAGCGGGATCAATAAAACCTTGAGGTTGTTGCATAAAAACAGTTTCTTGTAATTGGCCATGTAAAAAAGCATTTTTGACATCAGTTGTTGTAAAGGCCAATTATATGTAGCAGCAAGAGCAAGAATAGTTCTAACAATGACATGCTTAATGACATGACTGAAAGTTTCGTCAAAATCAACTCCATGAGTTTGATGAAAACCAAAAGTCATTTTAATTTCTTGGAAACTGAACCGCCAAAATTTGTTATATAGAAGAGCATTTCAAGGAAAGACACTCAGCCAAATTCCCCCCTCTGGAGCTTTTTCGTTTCGTGAAAACAAGAGGACACTTTCCTCTTCGCAAAAGTATTTTGTGTTGAATGAAGTCAAAAGTTCAATTACTATGTATGTTGTTCAAGGGTTGAGTAAGGGTGTGTTTGGAAGAATGTTTTTTTTGGCTAATAGTTTCTCCACCAAATGGTTTCCCTAAAGTGTTTGTTTAGTGTGGTTTATAAACTGGTTTTTAAACCTGTTTTTTTTTTTCAACTTTTGGCATGTGAAGAAACACCATGTTTTGATGTTTTCTTTTTCCATTTTTTTTTCAATTTCCAACCTAACCCCATATTGCCCTCACACTTTTTTCATATTTCTAAATGTATGCTTAGGTCATCCTCTTTAGTAGAGCTATTATTTTTGTCTTAACTGTGTTTGTCCTATTCTAAAAATAACATCTCAGTAAATGTTAAGTACATAAGCACTCATAGTCGCTTATACTTTAATTTCATGAAACGAAAAGTCTTGAATTTTGCTGGGATCGAAATTTCATGAAATCGCTAAATTTTTTGTTGAATCCAAGTATGAAAATTTTATTTTTTTATGTTACAATAACGTTAATTTGTTCTTCAGTTTGTTAAATTTCATAGTGATAACCAAATCCAGGCAAAGAGGTAAAATAAGTGTTCTTCTTGGTGTGGGAGATGTGAGTAAGAGGATCAGAAGTACCAGTTTGACCATTAATGGTGGCAAGATCCAGAATCTCTTCTTGGAGATTCCAGATTTTCTTCTTGTTCTCATGGGGTGACCAGTGGTTGGTTTCTGCACCACTGCCTCTTCTGGTGTCATGTCAGAACATGGTGATATTGGTGGTATCTGCTCTTGATGTGTAGACATCTGTTCTTGAGTCAAGGGTCCATCACCATTTGACTGCAGCTCATAAGAGATATGGAGAGCTTCACTAGACAAAGGTTGACCATGGTGAGGTATATCATCATTTCCTGTAGATGGGCATAAGGAAAAGAATCAGCAGAAACAAATTTGTCTGAAGGAGCATTAATGGTGTCTAAATGAGTTCCAGGAGAAGCTACATTAATAGTGTCAGAATAAGGAAATAAATGCTCAATAAATACAACACCTCTGCTAATATAGAATCTATGTGTGGGTTTGTGATAACAAATGTACCCCTTGTAGTTATCAGCATAGCCAAGAAAAATGCATTTAACAGTTCTAGCATCAAGTTTAGACTGAGTGTAAGGTCTTAAATTAGGAAAACATGCACAGCCAAAAACTTTAAGAAGATCATAAATAGGTTTGTTACCAAACAGAAGCTCAAAAGGAGATTTGTCATCAGTGTTAGAGCTTGGCATTCTGTTGATTAAGTAGACAGCAGTAGCAATAGCATGATACCAGAAGCAATGAGGTAAGCTAGCATGTTGTAATAAAGTAATGACAGTTTCTAAGATGTGTGTGTGTTTTCTTTCTGACACTCCATTTTGTTGAGGAGTGTAAGGGCATGACTTTTGATGAGTAATGCCGTTGTCTTGCCAAAAAGTGTTGAAACACAAAAGACATGTATTCACCACCTCCATCTGACCTTAAAATTTAGATTTTGTGTCCAATAAAATTTTCAACATGGAGTTTAAATTTTGGAAACACTGAAGCAACTTCAAACTTATGCAAAAGAGGAAAGAGCCATGTATATCCAGTGTGATCATCAATGAAAATCACATAAAATCTATAATCATGGAGACATTTAACAGAAGCAGGACCCCACACATCATAATGAAGTAATTGCAAAGGTGTGTGTGTGTGTGTGACAGTGGTAGAATTTCTATAAGGTAACCTAGTAATTTTTCCTTTCAAACATGATTCACAAAATTCAGAAATAGATGAAGACTTATAAGAAACACCAAACAACTTAAGTAAGATATTGTTTGTTGGATGTCCCATTCTAGAATGCAGCAAAGGCACATTTATTTTACTACCCAAACAAGTCTTGGGAGATTGGAGGTATGAAAAGGTGAAGTATAAATAGGATAAAGTCCATGTTCACTCAAGCCTTGGTAGAGGATTTTGCCAGTTTCCAGATCATGAATTGAGAAAGAGTTGGCATTAAAAATAAAACAACAATTGTGTTGTTGACATAATTGATAAACACACAACAAATTAGTAGCAAGATTAGGTACATGAAGAGTTTTGGCTAAAAGAAAAGAATGAGTTTCAGTGAAGTTGTGCAGTACCATTGTGAGAAATAGACCAGGCATGACCATTACCCATGGTGAAAAAATCAGATCCAGAATAGCTATCAGCCATAGACAAGTTTCTCATGTCAGTCATATGATTTGTAGCACCAGAGTTAGAGAGCCAATAATCAGGTGTAGAGTAGCCAGAGGTTGATGCATTATATGTAGTGAGTTAATCAGGAGGAGGCTTCCCCTAATATGAATAATTCATTCTATGCCAACAATCCACATCAGAGTGGTAGTCAAGACCACAAATTTGACAAGTAACAGGTGCAGACCCAATTTTAGGGTTGTGTCTACCAGTAGAGTGACCACGGTTGTGGTTACCTCTATGGTTTCCTCTACCTCTAGGGTTGTAATCGAAACGACTACAAGGGTTATGACTAGAATATTGACTGTTGCGACCATAGCCGCCACCAGATCGGCCATAGCCACCACGACCGGTGGGTGGTCCAGGGCCGAGAACACCTAGGCCTCGACAACGTCCATGGTAGGTAGAACCATAGAAACCAGTAGAAGAGTAGAAGGCAGTAGGAGCAGATAGATCAGAAACTTGAGACTCGTGCATATCTTCTTCAGATTTAATCAAGATGTGCAATTCTTCAAAACTAATAGATCCAGAACGATTGTTTCGAATAGTTGTGCGAAAAGAGTTGTATTGAGGAGGAAGACCATTTAGAGCATACCTTCATCATCAATATTGACCATAGACACATCAAGTTTATCACGAATAGATTCAAGATTTTGCATGTATAGATCCACATTATTAGAACGTTTCTTCAACGTTTGCAACTCAGGTTTCAATTGTAGCATATGATATCGAGACAGAGATGCATACTTCCCTTCAAGAGCAAGCCAAGCGGCGTGAAAGGAGGTCTTACCAATCACATGCATGAGAGCTTCAGGGGTAAGAGTGGCGTTGATCAGAGTATGAAGTGCTTGATCTTTAGTGAACCAGTCATGATATGCCGGATTAGGAACTGAACCGCCAGGAGCATCGGAATCCGGAAGAGTGGCCGGCGATGGTTGAATAGAACCATCGACGTACTCGTAGAGATCCTAGGTAGAAAAATCATAGGATAATTGATGGCGCCGAAGAACATAGTTGGTAATATCAAGCTTAAAGGGCATGAGATTGTGAATATTAGAGAGGAGAAAAGGGGATTTGAGGATAATTGAGCCATGGTAGCCAACATGAGACTCTGATACCATGAAAACTTGAATCAATCAAGCTAGGGTTTAGAGTTGCATAGAAAAGGAAGTATAATAAACGGAGATGAAGGCGTAGATTAATGAAACGGCCACCTTAGGTTTCTCATTAATCAAAAGAGGTTAAATACACAGTAATCAAACGGTCTTAATATGAACCGTTGGATCAAATCACAAGACCAGAGAACACTACTAATGCCCAGATATATGTAGGGGCTCACAATAGGATCCAACGGTAATTATAAAAGACTCAACAACTTTAACAACTATCATAAAGACCCCTTTTCCATCCTTCTATGTTAGCTTCTGTTCCAGCACACCCTTTTATGTTAATAGAAAGTACATGTTGTTGCACGTCTCTCAGCCTGCAAAGATGTTTTGGTGGATTCTCCAACGAGAATACGAGTAAAGGGGGCATAAAACTTCCAATTGATGGTCCGATGAATATTATTGCAACAACCCGGGATCTCGGTTCAGGGTTAAAGAGACAATCGATAACCAAAAGTAGAAATAAGTTCACGAATATTACAATTTAGCTAATAAATAAAACAATTTTGAGAAGATAAGTTTACAATTGTTGTGTGTGAAATAAGCTATGTGATCTACTAAGTGATCTAAACGTCTTCGTCTCGATACGCGTTCCCAACCCCACCTTGATTGATGACCTGCAGTTTTAAAATGGCAAAAGCCGACGCAGTTTTGAAGAAAATGATCAGTAAAAACTGAGTAAATACACACAACGACATGTAAACCGATGAGTGGCACGCAAGAATAGTTTAAATAAACCAAGAGATTTGAAACATAAATAAGTAAGAGAGTTGGGAACTCATGAACAATTGTAAGTAATTACGTAGCGAGAACTTTTCGACTCTAAAACTTCAATAAACCAGGAGTATTAAAGGAATTCTTAAATCAGTAGAATCTCCAGAATAAACAAGTTATTTTGAACTCATAACGATATTTATTCACGAATAGCATATGCTTTTCAAATCATTTCATATATTAGGGCATATCCAGAGCCACAAACAACATCAATAGAGTAATCAATTTTTAATTTCAACTTCAAACAACAGTTTAATTTAGCTGAGGCGTGTCAAGAGCCACCAGCAGGATCGATGTAAACAGAGGGATCACGAAATAATCACTAAGGGTTCCTTCTAGGGTCTATCAAACCCTATTTCACCCGAGCGTTAAGGGAGCCCATTCGTCAACCCCGCTCACAACATTAGCTAAAAGGCCTTAAGTGTCGACACCCCTATACCGTAGTGACCCTTACAAGTATAAGTAGCACTCTATAGCTCTATAAACCCCTTGGCCTCAATATCTTGATACATTTTGGCTCATCGGGGGCGGATTTGTGAACATTAACGTTCTATCCAATAATAAGAAGCATTGCTTCAATTGTCTTAGCCATAAGAAAATGGAGGATCGCTTGACGCCTCCCATTAATAACAGTACTCTGTACATCGTCCTAAGTCTATTAGAGGTATTTTATTTCTTCTATTTCACATAAACAGAATCAAAATATCAAAAAATTCACAAGTAATTTCCGAGAGTTCTCAAAGGAGATGAATAATATAGTTTAACAACATTCGAGTGGAAAACATGCATTCTCATACTTTTTCATATAACAAGCATTCATTTGAGACATCAAACACACACGCACATTTTGATATGAAAAGGTCGTACATATCTACTTACCACTAAGATGAAGCACAATCAAAAGCAAGAAACTAAGCCTAGCACTCCGACGACAACCGCTCTCTCCTACGAGGTCGATGTCTACAATCACACGTATGACGTACTCGTTATAACCAATTTACACATTTATAATACCAATGCAAACCTACATGTCACATAGTCCTAAATGTCACTAATGCACATATAGTTATGTTTAATTATCAAAATAAGTCCAACAAAACACCTAGAAGTTCAAAAATTCACGTTTTCTAAAAAGTGTGAAACTACAATTCTGGACAAAATTGTAGCTCTGACTTTGGAGCCATATTTACCATATCAAATCATCTCCTAAAATTTTGAAATTAATTTATGATGAACCTACATGTGTCTACTTTCAGAAAAACCAAGAAATTCATGCATATCTATTATAAAACTCAAGTTACAAAAATAACAAAGACTGCTATGAAGATACAAGTTTGGAAGAAAGTTTCAACTTTGAAGAACAATTACTACTACTTGGAGAATAGGAAAGATGCCCATCTTCTCCAGAATGAATCCCTTATGTGTCTAGTTTCATCACAAGAAAGATTGGGTGCCATAAGTTTCTGGAAATGAGATTTTTAACAAAAATGGTAAAACTTGTCCAAAAACAGAGTTTCAGAAAACATGCAACTTAGAATGAGCATATCTCCCTAACCAAAAAGGATATGGAGTTGAATTTTTTTTCAAAATGACCCTCTCTGAGTCTAGTTTCAGAATATGAAAGAGTTAAAAATTCTACAGAGACAAAATTTAGAGATAATATACGTTTTTTACAAACTGGTCGGATTGTAAAGACATGCAATTTTCACCAAGAACACTCAAAACATGATCAATCCACTTCCATCATACATGAAACTTGAGAAATATGTTTTTATACTCAAATACAACAAGCTAGACATACAAAAAGAGATCAAACAAGAAATTTGGGGGATCATGTGAAGAATTTGAAAAAAAAAACAAGTTTAAAGTCTCCAATTCATGTTCTAGACACACATGCAAGCAAAGATCAAGAAGTTTTCTATCATTATGATGAAAGTAACATCAAAATGCACAAATTTAAAGAGGAATGAAAGCTTACAAATGAGCCTTAAGAGAGGCATTTGGGAAAATGATGGTGCTTGGAGAAGCTTGAAGTCCATGAGAGCTTGAAAACCCTTTCAATGGAGGGAATTTTGATGTAAGAGGAATGTGATGATGAAGAAGAAGATGATGAAACTAACATCACACAAATGAAAGGAGAAAGAGATGCTTACAAGACCTTAAGGAGCTTAAAATCATGAAGAAGGTGAAGAAAATAGCTCCCCCCATGCATAGTATGACCTTGGACTTGAGTTTTTCATGAATTTGAAGGTGAAAAATGATGTTTTGGAGGTGTTTTTGTGAGGTCAACACTCCAATCCGGGAATGGAGTTTTTTGGAGAGAGAATGGAGCTTTTAGTGTTCTTCAATGTAGGAAATGAGTGGATAAGAAGATGATGATGATGCATTGGGTGTAAGAGTTGGTGGATGTGGTAAAAGAGTGATGGTGATGAACCTGATGGGGGGTTGGTATGCATAAGGTGTAATATTTACATATGAAGTGATTTATTTTAAAGGAGTAGTCATGAAAATAAAAATGATGGAGATGATGGAAATAGGAGTGTTAGTGGTGGATATTCCACAAAAAGATGTACATGCAAGATGGTATGTAGTAGTGCTAGTTGTTGAGAAAGGAGTAGAGTACAATTAAAAAAAATTCCCAACAACATAATTTGGGTAGATATAGAAAATGCCTAAAATTGAGGGGTGAAAAGATAGTTTTCAATTAATAGCTCACACATATAATTAATTTTCATAAATAATAAATTTTTCTGAAAATTTCAAATACACCACTTTGTATATAAATGTTTAAATCAAATTTTAGAAAACTACAAGTATATCTCCAGTATACAAATAAGTTTCGTATAGTATCATCCAAGTTTCAAAAACTACAAAATAACCCCAAATTAAAAATTGATATCATCATAGATGTCAATTAACACCATTATATTTTAAAATTAAGAAAAGTCATTGATATGTTTGAAATACTAATTTCTCTAAATTTTCACATATTTTTCCGAAATGACCAAATAACCCCTTACTTAAATACGGGGTATTACATTATATCCCCCTTAAAATGAAGCTTCGTCCCCGAAGCTTAAGAAATCTTTTGAATGAAATTACGAACATACTTCAAGAGAATGAAAATAATGCACATGAAGCTTGTATGCAATGCTAATACACATGCAACACTTTAATTAACGGGAATCGCGCTCTCGATCGGTAGAGTCTCTTCTCACTTGTATCTTAGTACGGGTTCAAATACAATTAGCTCAAGTAAAAAGGTCGACACCAAATTCTGAAAGGTCTAAAGCAACATACAAGTTCTCACGTTTACAAAGCGTTTCGAAAGTTTTAGATACAAAATACTTTGATCGCAACTAACATGTCATTTTACTTGGCTCATCCGCGTTAAAAATATTGTTTTACCTTTTATAGGATTAGATAAACCAATCACCTCAAGTGTTCCACGCATACGAGGGGGAAAAGAACACTATGTGTCGTCACACAACGTGTCTCTCCGTTACAACTCGCATGTGTTTCAAATGTTCCAACTTAATCTAGACAGCGGGTACAACTCATAGTACCGTCGTACTAAGAGTCACGCCAGCGGACTGCTAAACAAAGTGGTCCATATCACTTGGCATTTGGTATCTCGACCCCCAACAAAAAATTTTTTTTTTCAAAACTTTTTTTTTTCTTGGGTCAAAATTTTCTAATTTTGGAAACGACCAAGTCGAATTAAATCAAAATGAAACAAAACGAGGTATTATCTTAAAAGTCGCACTCAAATGTATGAAAGGAATGGTCTCACGGCCTCCTAATTCAAACACGTCGTTACTATCTCGTAGACAAGGTGGGATGACCAAGCGAAGGAACACGGATACGCATCACACGACAATGACAAATTATTTCTATATAGCAAGTAAACATGCTCATAGGATAGAAATCATATAATAAGCAAGTAGATTTCGCATGGAGCACATACCAATTAGCAAGTAACAGTTAATCAACAAGTACGGTACAAATCGTGTCTAAGAATACGTAAGTACCCCCAAAATCCCCCGCGGCTTGCTTACTTTGTTATTACCAAATTGAGATATCCTAATCAATTTTTAAAATTTTGAAAACGTGTTATCTTTCTTCTTTATCTACTTAAGGAAATCGAAAAGTCTCATTAACCGGAGAACCGATGCTCTGATACCATCTGCAACAACCCGGGATCTCGGTTCAGGGTTAAAGAGACAATCGATAACCAAAAGTAGAAATAAGTTCACGAATATTACAATTTAGCTAATAAATAAAACAATTTTGAGAAGATAAGTTTACAATTGTTGTGTGTGAAATAAGCTATGTGATCTACTAAGTGATCTAAACGTCTTCGTCTCGATACGCGTTCCCAACCCCACCTTGATTGATGACCTGCAGTTTTAAAATGGCAAAAGCCGACGCAGTTTTGAAGAAAATGATCAGTAAAAACTGAGTAAATACACACAACGACATGTAAACCGATGAGTGGCACGCAAGAATAGTTTAAATAAACCAAGAGATTTGAAACATAAATAAGTAAGAGAGTTGGGAACTCATGAACAATTGTAAGTAATTACGTAGCGAGAACTTTTCGACTCTAAAACTTCAATAAACCAGGAGTATTAAAGGAATTCTTAAATCAGTAGAATCTCCAGAATAAACAAGTTATTTTGAACTCATAACGATATTTATTCACGAATAGCATATGCTTTTCAAATCATTTCATATATTAGGGCATATCCAGAGCCACAAACAACATCAATAGAGTAATCAATTTTTAATTTCAACTTCAAACAACAGTTTAATTTAGCTGAGGCGTGTCAAGAGCCACCAGCAGGATCGATGTAAACAGAGGGATCACGAAATAATCACTAAGGGTTCCTTCTAGGGTCTATCAAACCCTATTTCACCCGAGCGTTAAGGGAGCCCATTCGTCAACCCCGCTCACAACATTAGCTAAAAGGCCTTAAGTGTCGACACCCCTATACCGTAGTGACCCTTACAAGTATAAGTAGCACTCTATAGCTCTATAAACCCCTTGGCCTCAATATCTTGATACATTTTGGCTCATCGGGGGCGGATTTGTGAACATTAACGTTCTATCCAATAATAAGAAGCATTGCTTCAATTGTCTTAGCCATAAGAAAATGGAGGATCGCTTGACGCCTCCCATTAATAACAGTACTCTGTACATCGTCCTAAGTCTATTAGAGGTATTTTATTTCTTCTATTTCACATAAACAGAATCAAAATATCAAAAAATTCACAAGTAATTTCCGAGAGTTCTCAAAGGAGATGAATAATATAGTTTAACAACATTCGAGTGGAAAACATGCATTCTCATACTTTTTCATATAACAAGCATTCATTTGAGACATCAAACACACACGCACATTTTGATATGAAAAGGTCGTACATATCTACTTACCACTAAGATGAAGCACAATCAAAAGCAAGAAACTAAGCCTAGCACTCCGACGACAACCGCTCTCTCCTACGAGGTCGATGTCTACAATCACACGTATGACGTACTCGTTATAACCAATTTACACATTTATAATACCAATGCAAACCTACATGTCACATAGTCCTAAATGTCACTAATGCACATATAGTTATGTTTAATTATCAAAATAAGTCCAACAAAACACCTAGAAGTTCAAAAATTCACGTTTTCTAAAAAGTGTGAAACTACAATTCTGGACAGAATTGTAGCTCTGACTTTGGAGCCATATTTACCATATCAAATCATCTCCTAAAATTTTGAAATTAATTTATGATGAACCTACATGTGTCTACTTTCAGAAAAACCAAGAAATTCATGCATGTCTATTATAAAACTCAAGTTACAAAAATAACAAAGACTGCTATGAAGATACAAGTTTGGAAGAAAGTTTCAACTTTGAAGAACAATTACTACTACTTGGAGAATAGGAAAGATGCCCATCTTCTCCAGAATGAATCCCTTATGTGTCTAGTTTCATCACAAGAAAGATTGGGTGCCATAAGTTTCTGGAAATGAGATTTTTAACAAAAATGGTAAAACTTGTCCAAAAACAGAGTTTCAGAAAACATGCAACTTAGAATGAGCATATCTCCCTAACCAAAAAGGATATGGAGTTGAATTTTTTTTCAAAATGACCCTCTCTGAGTCTAGTTTCAGAATATGAAAGAGTTAAAAATTCTACAGAGACAAAATTTAGAGATAATATACGTTTTTTACAAACTGGTCGGATTGTAAAGACATGCAATTTTCACCAAGAACACTCAAAACATGATCAATCCACTTCCATCATACATGAAACTTGAGAAATATGTTTTTATACTCAAATACAACAAGCTAGACATACAAAAAGAGATCAAACAAGAAATTTGGGGGATCATGTGAAGAATTTGAAAAAAAAAACAAGTTTAAAGTCTCCAATTCATGTTCTAGACACACATGCAAGCAAAGATCAAGAAGTTTTCTATCATTATGATGAAAGTAACATCAAAATGCACAAATTTAAAGAGGAATGAAAGCTTACAAATGAGCCTTAAGAGAGGCATTTGGGAAAATGATGGTGCTTGGAGAAGCTTGAAGTCCATGAGAGCTTGAAAACCCTTTCAATGGAGGGAATTTTGATGTAAGAGGAATGTGATGATGAAGAAGAAGATGATGAAACTAACATCACACAAATGAAAGGAGAAAGAGATGCTTACAAGACCTTAAGGAGCTTAAAATCATGAAGAAGGTGAAGAAAATAGCTCCCCCCATGCATAGTATGACCTTGGACTTGAGTTTTTCATGAATTTGAAGGTGAAAAATGATGTTTTGGAGGTGTTTTTGTGAGGTCAACACTCCAATCCGGGAATGGAGTTTTTTGGAGAGAGAATGGAGCTTTTGAGTGTTCTTCAATGTAGGAAATGAGTGGATAAGAAGATGATGATGATGCATTGGGTGTAAGAGTTGGTGGATGTGGTAAAAGAGTGATGGTGATGAACCTGATGGGGGGTTGGTATGCATAAGGTGTAATATTTACATATGAAGTGATTTATTTTAAAGGAGTAGTCATGAAAATAAAAATGATGGAGATGATGGAAATAGGAGTGTTAGTGGTGGATATTCCACAAAAAGATGTACATGCAAGATGGTATGTAGTAGTGCTAGTTGTTGAGAAAGGAGTAGAGTACAATTAAAAAAAATTCCCAACAACATAATTTGGGTAGATATAGAAAATGCCTAAAATTGAGGGGTGAAAAGATAGTTTTCAATTAATAGCTCACACATATAATTAATTTTCATAAATAATAAATTTTTCTGAAAATTTCAAATACACCACTTTGTATATAAATGTTTAAATCAAATTTTAGAAAACTACAAGTATATCTCCAGTATACAAATAAGTTTCGTATAGTATCATCCAAGTTTCAAAAACTACAAAATAACCCCAAATTAAAAATTGATATCATCATAGATGTCAATTAACACCATTATATTTTAAAATTAAGAAAAGTCATTGATATGTTTGAAATACTAATTTCTCTAAATTTTCACATATTTTTCCGAAATGACCAAATAACCCCTTACTTAAATACGGGGTATTACAATTATAACCTGGTTGTAGGGGAGTGGGAGATGAAGCCATTGTTCACTCCATCGTGGAGTTGTGTAGACATCATAACCCCTATGTTCTGTGTTGAGCATGCCTTGGATTGAAAAGTCAATGACGGTTTGGTTTTGGAATTATTGGAGAAGTGATGCCATCATAGGTCAAAGGTTGCTATGAGTCAAACGAGGCCACAAAGTTGTTTCATAATCTCTTTTGGAAACCTTCGGTGGGCAGTGGATTATATCCTAATGACGTGAGGTTTCTTTTGTTCAGAGCACTATATAAAGGATCATAGGGTTCACTAGCTATGCATGCAATACAAGTTGTAATTGTTCCTCTTAAGTGAATAAAGAGTGCTTTCCGCCGTGGAGGTAGTTAGCAAAAACTTTGCTAGCGAACCACGTAAAATACTCATGTTCTTCTTTATTCGTTCATTGTTTGTGAGGTGGTTTGACATAACAAACTGGTATCAAAGCCCAGGTTTGGCGATGTTTCAAGATAAAGATCAAGGTGGAGCAAAGCTATGGTTTCACAACTTGGTGAAATCAAAGCTAGGGTTTCGCGATCTAGGTGGAGCACGCAACTAGGGTTTAAGATCCACCAAGAACGATGTTCGGATCGATGTTGAAGATCGACGGGTTCACAGGAGGGAACAACTTTAGTCTGTGGAAGATAAAGATGGAGGCTTTGCTCAAATCGCAAGGCTTGTGGGCACCTTTGACCGCGGACAAGGGAGGCATGAATGTTTCATCATCGTAGTTCAAGGTATTGGAGGAGAAGTAACACGCAACGATTATGTTGTGCTTATTGGATGACGTGATCATCGAGGTCGCAGATCAGAAGCAAGCAGCAGGTCTTTGGCTCAAGTTGGAGAGTCTCTACATGACGAAGAGTCTCACTAGCTAGTTGATGCTAAATCAAAGGCTCTTTACTTTGTGGATGCTCGAAGGTATGGCTCTCAAGGATCATCTTGATCAATTAAATACAATTCTTTTAGACTTGCGTAATATTGGCGAGAAGGTGGGCGATGAGGATGCCGCACTCTTGTTATTGATCTCGTTACCTCCATCATACGAGAACTTCGTTCAGTCGTTCATAGTGAACAAGGACGACTTATCCCTAGAGGAGTTCAGATCGGCGCTCCATGCTAGGGAACTGCGCCATAAGGGTGGAGGCATAGGTACAGAGGACCATGCTTCCGGACTGATGGCAACGGGAGGAAGCAAGAAGGGTAAGAAGAACAAGAAAAAGCAGTTTTCTGGTTCTAAGTTTCCCAAGGATGTATGTGCTTGGTGCAAGGAAAAGGGGCATTGGAAGAGAGATTGCCTGAGACGAGGACAACAGGGGCAGAACGGATCCGCAGTCGTAGCAGAACAAGGTAACTCGTCCGAGGATGATTACGTTCTAATGGCGAATGTTGTCACGCACTCTCAGGATGCGTGGGTCCTTGATTCCGGAGCTTCCTATCGTATTTGCTCTAACAAGGAGCTATTCTCGATGTACAACAAAACGGATGGAGGGTCTGTCTACATGGCAAACAGAGCCGTATGTAATATGATTGGGAGCGGCTCAGTTAGATTGAAGACGAATGAAGGGAAGTTATGTACTTTAGAGCAAGTCAGGCATGTACCACTTATTAAGAAGAATCTGATCTCCTTGAGTCTAATCGACAGCAAGGGATACAGTTTCAAAGGTGAAGGTGGAGATCTACAAGTCTGCAAGGGTTCTAAGGTGATTCTCAGGGGAGTCAAGAATGGGACTTTGTACATGTTGCAAGGTTCGACGATCACAGGTTCTGCTGGAGTTGTCTCAGCCGAGATTAAGGAAGCTGATCTAACTAAGTTGTGGCATATGAGGCTCGGTCATATGAGTGAACGTGGAATGCAAGAACTTCGCAAGAAGGGATATCTCACTAGGAATGCGCCCAAGATCCTAGGGTTTTGTGAGCACTGCGTGTATGGGAAGCTACAGCGTAGCAAGTTCCCTAAGGCGGTTCATAGAACGAAAGGTACTCTTGATTATATCCATTCGGATTGCTGGGGTCCATCTCGAGTCGAGGCGATTGGCGGATATAGGTATTTTCTGAGCATCATAGACGATTACTCCAGGATGACTTGGATATTCTTGATGAAGCACAAGAGTGAAGCCTTTGCAAGGTTCAAGGAGTGGAAGGTGCTAGTAGAGAATCAAGTGGGAATTGGCAGGCGGTGAAGCGCATATTCAGGTACCTTAAGGGTACGTCAGACATTGGCCTATGTTATGGGGCTAATGAATATGTTATGGGGCTAATGAAGACATCTTGGTAGCTGGTTTCTCGGATGCGGACTATGCAGGGGATATTGATAGTAGAAGATCAATGACAGACTATGTATTTGCTCTGGGAGCATCTGTTGTGAGTTGGAAGGCGACGCTACAGCTGACGGTGACTTTGTCCACCACGGAGGCGGAGTATATGGCTCTAACGGAAGCAGCAAAGGAGGCAATTTGGCTTAAGGGAATGGTCAATGATCTAGGGCTACTTCAAGATGAGGCGACAGTATACTGTGATAGCTTGAGTGCGATTTCTTAACTAAGGACCAGGTTCAACATGAAAGGACCAAGCATATCGATGTCAGGTATCATTTTCTGAGAAACGAGAGCAGGATCAAGGTGATGAAGGTGGGGACTGCTGACAACCCCGCAGATATGTTCACCAAACCGGTTCCGGAGAGCAAGTTCCAGCATTGTCTGGAATTGCTCAACATCTTGAGCCAGTGAGGCCCTTAGGGGCTTGTCGGACCCAGTGCGGGTCCAGTGAGTCTCTGTGACGAGAGACAATCGGGTATGGAGAAGACGTAGCTTTGTTTACGAGAAGAGGAGCAACTGCTGTTGACGAGACAATTCAAGGCAAGGTGGAGATTTGTTGAGCATGCCTTGGATTGAAAAGTCAATGACGGTTTGGTTTTGGAATTATTGGAGTAGTGATGCCATCATAGGTCAAAGGTTGCTATGAGTCAAAAGAGGCCACAAAGTTGTTTCCTAATCTCTTTTGGAAACCTTTGGTGGGCAGTGGGTTATTTCCTAATGACGTGAGGTTTCTTTTGTTCAGAGCACTATATAAAGGATCATAGGGGTCACTAGCTATGCATGCAATACAAGTTGTAATTGTTCCTCTTAAGTGAATAAAGAGTGCTTTTCCGCCGTGGAGGTAGTTAGCAAAAACTTTGCTAGCAAACCACGTAAAATACTCGTTTTCTTCTTTATTCGTTCATTGTTCGTGAGGTGGTTTGACATAACATTCTGGTTATAGTTGAGCCTCGTGTGGCTAGTTCCTATGCTTCAGTGATTTGTATGCGGTCCTCTCTGGATGGTTTCAGGGTTGTAGAAGCTCAAGGAATCTTTGTCATTCTGGGATATCAATTTAGTTGTGGTTGAAATCTTGTCTACTACGAGCCAAGTAATTACAAGTATGATTAAGAAGTCTAATCAATCTAGTTTGTCATTCTCAACAATTTATGCAAGTCCTGTTCCTAGTACTCTGTACGAATTATGGGATTATTTAGTGAATCTCTCTCAGTGACACTCTCTCCCTTAACTAGCTGTTGAGAATTTTAACCAAGTCTCTTCTGCTACTAAAAATAGGGGTGGTAGGCCTGCTGATTCTTGAAGATGTTGTAGAATGTTACACTGTTTAATGAATGTGATCTACTTGACATGGGATTTGTTGGTCCAAAGTTTACTTAGACAAAATCCAAAGAACCTAGAAGGAAGATTAGGCAAAGAATTGATAGAGCTCTTTGCAATCATAAGCAGGGGATTCGTTTTATTGAGGCTCTAATGTAGCCTCTCACTAGAGTTAACTCAGACCATCATCCTTTACTCATTAATATTAAGGTTATTCTACCTCCTCCTTCTTCCTCCAAGCCTTTTAGAATGGAAATTGCATGGTTCACATATGTAAAGTTTGAAAATATTGTTAAGGAAGGGTGGAGAGAAGATATGGATGTTGCAGCTGCAGTTAGTCATTTGACTACTTTACTAAAAGAGTAGATTTGGAACTCTTTTGGTAATATCTTTAAAAGGAAAAAGTTGTTGCTGGCAAGACTTAAAGTTGTTCAGAAGTATCTAGCAGAAAGAGAGAGCTTCTTTCTTGAGAACTTGGAGAAGGAAGTTCAAGGCAATTAAATGAAGTATAGGCTCAAGAATAGTAGTTCTTGTTTCAAGAATCCAGAGTGGATAAGGTGTTCATAGGTACTTTCATCTTACAACTTTGGTTAGAAGAATGAGAAATTAGTTTTTTATGGCGAATCTGGGTGAAGGTTAGTAGTGTGATGACGTCGTAATTCTCAAAATGGTAGTCACTAGTCATTTTAAAAATATTTATACTGACTAGGGGATTATGATGGGAATGTGGAGTGGCTTGAGGGAGTTCTTTCTTATGAAGAGTTGAATAGTTTGGAGGCTGAAGTTACTCCAACTGAAGTGCATGGGATTGTGATAGAAATGGGGAGCTTCAAGGTCCTAGTCCAGACGGATTCCCTCCTTTCTTCTATAAGCAACATTGGAAAGTGGTTGGTGCTGCAGTTGTGAACATGGTTCAACATGTTGTGGCCTCAGGTAACCTACCTTCAGGCATTACTGACACCCGAATTGCTCTCATTCTCAAGGTGGAAAACCACGAACTTTTAGTCAACTGAGACCATAAGCCTCTGCAATGTGTCTCTACAGATTATTACTAAGTTGCTTACAAAGAGGTTTGAGGCCTGGAATGCAGAGAATTACTCATCATAATCAATCCAGTTTCTTGCCTCGGAGATATGCCAGTGAGGCAGTGACAATGTCAACGGAAGTTAAAAATGATGATTTGCAAGTTAAAATCGACATTGCCAAGGCATCTGACATAGTTAAATGGTCCCTGCTTCATGCTATTCTTGTCCAAATTGGCATTCCTTCGACCTGGATTTCTTTTATTATGGAATCAGTTTCTACAACAAGATTCAAGGTGCTTTGGGAGAAGTTAAAAAAAATTAAGCCTCAGAGGGGATTGATGCAAGGGGATCCAATATCCCCTTACCTCTTTTTCTTCACACCATGGAGATACATGCTCAAAAGATTCAGAAGGTTGTGGATCAAGTTAGTTGGAAGGGAGGAAAGTGTGCTAGGGGTGGAACTGCAGTATCTAATGTCTTTTTTGCAGATGATTTGTTTCTTTTTGGTGAAGCTACGACCAAACTAGTGAGAGTAATGCAGGAGGTTTTAGCTGATTTTTGTATGGAATCACGTCAGGCTGTCAATTTTGATAAGTTCAAGATTTTTGTATCGTCTTTTGTTCCTGCTATTGTTACCAAGGAGATTAGTGCAATTATTGGAATTAGTTTCAAAGATTTAGGTACTCACTTGGGATACTCATTATCCACAATAAGTGTAATGCCAACACTTCCTGATTCTTGGTGGACAAAGTGAGAAAAAGATTGGCTGGGTGGAAAGCAACTCAGCTTTCATTAGCTGGAAGAGCTACTCTAATCCAATAAGTGCTCCAAGCTTTACCTTGTTATGAAATGCAAACCTGTAAGTTACCAAAAGGAACCATTGGGGATATTGACAGAGCTTGCTAAAGGTTTCTGTGGGGGGGGGTGGGGAGTTGTTTGGAAAAAGCTAAGTTGTCCCTTATTGGTTGGCATAAAACTCAGTATCTCAAAGAAGAAGGGGTCTTGAGTTTTAAACATTTAGATTCTTTCAACGTTGCTTTACTGGGGAAGACAAGTTGGAGACTCAAACAGGGGGATGGCTCACTGTGTTCGCAAGTTCTTACTTATGAAAAAGTATTGTAATCAAGCTCCCAAAGCTCATCATTCTAAGGTCTAGAAAAACCTCTTTGCTGCTCTTCACGCTACCAAGGTTGGGCAAGAAACGAATGTAGTCATTGGTAAAGATACCCTTTTCTGGGTAGACTAGTGGCTGGGAAAGTTAAGGCTAATGAATTTGGCAAGCTCTCAAATCAGTGACAAGACTCTATTGCACACTGTGGACACTTACTGAAGTTGTGATTTAGGCTGGGATTTTGAAGTTTTGGCTAAGCTGCTTCCAAACGATGTGTTGGATCTTTTGAAGGGTATCACTCTGCAAGTGAATGTGGATGGAAGAGATACTGATGCTTGGATGGCTGAAGCTTGTAATAATTACACAGTTGTTTCAACAAATAAAGAAATTAGAAAGAATTCTTATCATGAAGGTTTCTCAAAAAATTGGATTTCTATCTGAAAAGTTCAGGGTCTTCAAAGATGGAGATACTTCCTTTTCATTTTATGCATGACAGACTCTACTCAGAATATGAAAGTTGTTAGGGGGATTGATTCCGCTGCTTGTCTCCTCTGTAATCATGTACTCAGAATATGAGGATCTTATTGCTCCTAGTAATCCTGCTGAATACATTATTTCCAGTGCCCGAATGATGGAGAGTATTTTGGATTTTGATATAGCTAAGGTGTCTAAAAGACCAATTTTAGTGCAGTAGTCAAAGTCTCCTCCAAAGAGATTAAAAATCAATATGGATTGTGTTATGAATGTGCCTGGCTACACTCAAGCTATGACTGTTGTTTGCAAATCATGAGGGGAAGTGGATTTGGGAAAGTACTAGAGTGATTAGTCACTGTTCTATTTTAAATGGTTAGCTCTGGGCAGTGCTGGAAGGGCTCCAGAGAAGCTAGTATCAGTGTGGCTGATAGCCTAGCCAAAAGTTGTGCAGATTCAGTTTAGGTTTGAAGGTTTCCGTGCTCTCGTTCTGCTCTTTGCCAGGAATGGTTAGATTTTGATTGCAAGGGTAAGTCTTTTCCTTTTTTTTTTTTTTTTTTTTTTTTTTTTTTTTTTTTTTAGGAATAAGGGCAAGTCTAAGATTAGACTGATTTTGTAGTTTCTGGTTTTCCTCTGATGTATCAAAAAGAATATAAAAAATAAAATAAAATAAAATAAAATAAAATAACGGTGATAAACCAGTGAACTCTTTTTCAAATTCAGAGTACAAAAAAAAAAAAAAAAAAAGTGCACACACTGCACACACGCATCTAACAAGCAGCTGTTAGAGTCAAGTTGAGTAGCCAGAAACACAGAGCTAAAAACCTGAAACCTGATCACATATTTGTTCAGATGATGCTTCAAGAAATGCTCTAGTATTGGCCTATTGGGTATGGTGGAGTGTCTTATATTGACAGCATTGATTTTTCATTGTCAATAATTAAATTTATAATATAATAAATTTGTAAAAACTTATTTCAGCCATCGTATTTTTATTACGAAGAAAATTTGATATTCAACTTTAATCTATCTTAGCAAGTCCTATCGAGAAAGAAATGAGTGATTGAGGAAATCCGATGAATCATTATTGTTCATTGGACTTTCTTGACAAAGGAAGGCAACGTTGTGCCTTTGTCTTCCAGGTCCCATATCAGTGGAAGAATTAGCAATTGGATTCTTATCTTTTTTTTTTTTTTTAACTGTATTTTAGTTGCACTTTATTGTTTGTTTGAACTAACTTATCTCGTCTTGCGTTTTCTGTAAACCAAAAATGGAATTGAAGCAGGTCCAGGAGTTGTTTAGCCAAGCAACGGATAACTGCTTGAACTTAAGGAAACCTGAGTGAAAGGAGATTCATTATGGCATCAAACTGGAACTATTTCCACGTTGAAGGGAGATTCGAAATGAAGAAAATCTTGACTTATTATTAGAAAGATCTTCAATTGCTTTCTTACTACTACTGATTACGACCAGTTAGATCAAAACTATAGATGACTTAGAGCTTGTTTGGTATCCGTTTAAAAACAAGAAAAACAGTGGAAAAAAAACGTACTGAAAAAACACGTTTAAAAACAGAATCAAAAAATTGTTTGGTATCCGTTTAAAAACAGTGTTTAAAATCAAAAACATGTTTGGCAAAATTACTAAATTTCAATGTTAATTTGCTTGAATATCATTTTTACGTACAATACCGACATATATTTGATATTTGTTGCATCTAATCATAGTTGAAATGTTTTTAAACACTAATAATATGAAAAAAATACCAAAAAAACACAACATTTGCTGTTTTTTTAAACAGCTGTTTTTCTGCATGTTTTTATTTTTAAACAGGCAGAAAAACATGCATACCAAATGCGTTTAAAAAAACAACCCTGTTTTTAATCAAAGTTGATTAAAAACAGTGCCAAACATGCACTTAAGGTATGAATATAATATCTTGTAGCACATGTTATTTGCATATGGTTTAAGTAATACCACGTCCTACTTAAACCATTTCCAAATAACATATGCTACAAGATTAGCTGCTTTGAATGCAGGCCTTGTTTGGGTAGCGGATAAGGAGAAGGGATTCCCACCATATCTTATACGTAGTACTTTGTTAGGGTGAATGTATAACTTTATAAGGAGGGGAAATCATATCCTCCCCTTATCCTTTCACCACTTTTTGTCTTTAACCTCATACCACCCTCTAGGTGATATACATCAGATAAGGGGATATGAATGGGTCCGATTAATGAACATAATACCCTCAACCAATCTCAAAAATTATCAAAGTATCACTATAAAATCATAATTTTAAAATCCTCATAGATAGACTTCTAATTAGGCATTTCAATATACTCACATTTAACGTCATTGTTCTTTTATTTATGTTCTCACTGTTGTTGATTAATAGCACGTGACATTCTGTAAAATCATAAAATCAGAGTGTAAGCCAGCATATCATATCATGCCTTATCCCACATCATATATCCCACCCCATATCCCAGCATAAGTCGTATCCGACATATCTTATCCGCTACCCAAACGAGGCCGTGGAATCTTGAACCCGAGGACAAATTTGAAGTCTTCATTCCCTAGGTCTTTTCGTATTGCGTGCTTTTGTTCATCATATATAAATATAGTGCGAATGGATGTGAACAATTACAATACAAACTGAAGAAATGCGATATGAAATCATGAAACTCCACCACATGATTCTGCTTAGAGAGGAAAAAGAAAGGATACCCGAACATTTCAGTGCTATGGCGGCTAAGTAATAGCCAAATTCCTCTACACTCCGGTTGGTTCTTCATTTGTTTATTGACTGACACAAAACAATAAGCATGATAGGATTGTAGTCTGGAAATTCATTGAAAATACATCTTCACATTCGAAGTTCCCAACTGTTTCATCTCTGTATATTTTTCGCTCAAGAAATATTGTGTCTATGTAAGCTCTTACCTACTTGCAGCCAGTGGCGGAGCTAGGAAATCAAACCAATCAGGAAAAGAAATAAGTCACGCGGTAGAATTGATAACATTTGATTTCAGCCGGGGCAAGAATGCATTTTTCATAAGGGTGCCTTTGTTAAAAACCTATAAAATATGGGTACTAGTGAAATTTCTCAAAAGTCATGGGGGAGGGGGGCAATCGCCACCGGATTCGGATCGGATTGGATCGGGTTTCATTTAGCTGATCCAAATCCGATCCGTAGATCCATATAGTACGTGTTCGGATCGGATTCGGATCGAATCAGGCTTAGATTTGCAATAAAATATAAAAAATAACATAAAAATAAACACTAGTTCATACGCTAAGGCATGCTCGTAAGTTACGAAGCCTAAAACACAAAAGAAATGACTTTGTAGGTTGGAGTTACTATTGTATTCTTCTTGGAAATGTAAGTAGGGAGATAATAGGGGTATATTTGTCAAGCACACATATACGTCGGATCGGGTCGGGTCGGGTCAGCACCCGGTGGATCGGTCCTCCGATCCAAATCCAGATCCAAATCCGATCGGGTCTGGCTTTCCGGATCCAAATCCGATCCATTTTCAATTGGATCGGATTCGGATCCGATCCATTCGGCTCGGATCGCTCGGATCTCAGATCGGATCGGATCGGACCATATTGCCATCCTTGTGACCAATCCACCTGAAACAGCCAAAGATTCAAACAAGTCAAATCACTAATTAAACCTAACATAAGAACATATAAGTTGATTATGACTCTCAGTAAAATATGTACTATGGACCATTTACAAACAGTTGTAGGAGTGAAGTATGGAGAAACACAATGCATAAGCATAAAACCTGATGCAAAGAGATTATTATGACACGCGGTTAGATGACTTATAGAGATCCATCCTAACTTTCCACTCCATCGATCTGTCAAGACCGGGCCTATTCGTGGTGTGGAAAAAATATTTTCATCCTTTTTCTAATGAGACCGTGCATAAGTATTTTGGGAAATAATAATGGCTGCATTATATGGCTTTTAAATGCCCGCAGATTCACTTCAATAGCATAAACACAAGAGATAAGCACATGCTTACCTCATCAGATATAAGTTCAAGTGATGCTCCAGGTTCTATCCATGTGCAGAAGCTGGGTAAATTTTACTCTTCAATCGGACACATCTATTATGTTACATTGGTCGTGTTTGGATAAAAGGAAGTAGGGAGGAGTGAAATAGTCAACAATCTAAAAAAATGGTCAAAAAATCTGAAACAAAATCTGTAATTCCGAAAAAGGGGAAGAATCCGGAATTTTTGACCCGGAATTCCGGAATCACCAGCGGAAGTCCGGAATTTTTTCCGGCATTTTTGGGCCGGGGTGAACCCTCAGAATTCCAGAAATTTCATCTTTTTCACCTGACAAATTTATCCTCCCCATCCACGTGTCGTTACACAATCGGGCCTCTCGGTTAACATTTGTTAAAAATAATGTGATTCCCTCAGAATTATTAGAACAATCCATTTTCCGAACCCGTGAACACATAAAACAACACTCCTCTCTTCCCAAAGACAAAGTAACACCTTCCACCAAAAAAAAGAGACACTCAAAAAAGAGTATCACCATTTTCAATAATATTATATTGTTAATTTTATTACAAAAATTACATTAATCTACATTTAGCTACCTTATTCAAACGCTCCAGATAAAGGTAGATCTTTAGTCAAACCGGTCACTTACTTCAGCTCATCCAAACAGGCCGAGTATTCTTAAAACTTCTCTCATTCATTTTATCCTAAATGTTTTAGACACAAGGGGAGTAAACGAAATGGAACAAGATGCAAAGAGAGACAGGGACTCGGAATGAATTTCATGGCAATCAGTGAAGTCAAACATCGGCAAGAAAGAAGAAGAGTAAAGCTCTTGAATTCATCCTCATTCCCCGTTCATTTGTTCCCATGAACTCTCAGCACCTGATCTCGGCCTATTTGTATCAAAATATAACAACTAGAAGTCAGCTCAGTCGCAGCATATATGCCCATTCTTAGAAAGAACCCCTAACTGGGTTTCTTTTTCTTCACATAAATTTACACAGCTCCAAATTAGCAACAGAAAATATCAATCTGGAAAAAGAATCAAATTATTATTGCAGACCAAGGAAAAATAATACCCAAAGCACCCAAAGCCATAGCCAATTTGAAAAATCTTCAAAATTTAACGCTACAAAAGTAAGTGATCAAGTCACTCACAACTCAGTTTAGTAATTTGATTTGTGCGTCTGCATATAATTACTGATCCCACAAAAAGAAATGACTCGGGTGTAAGCAATTTTGTGTTACGGAAATCTATTGTCTTGGTACTATTCTGTATCACTGCGCTTCTATGATTCCAATGTGTTGTAGTTGTACAGCGCAAGTAAAATGCACATAATTTGTCCTTTCATGTCGGTTTTCTGTATAGAGCTTAGCACCCAACATTCATTTTTTGCTAGTTTTGATATCTTCTGTTGTTGAACATGAACTTGTCACTAATAAATCCTGTACTTCTTAAAGGGACATCCACATACTATTGTCTCCACACTTCGTTACTGAGTCAATTTCGGCATGCTGGATGTATGAAACCTCAATCATTCTTAAAAATAATGCTATGACAGACATGCAGTGGCAATTTATTTTATTGTTCAACTCTCTTTGGCCCTTAACAGAATATGCCTCAAGAATTGAGTATTTACACTAGTATCGAGACTAATGCCACTAGTCTTATTTTATTTACAACTATCTATCATTTTTTTCGAAAACATCTATCATTTTATTTATGACTATTTATGATTGTAAGAAGATAATATATATAATAAATCAGCTAAGAGATTTACTGTTCACTGGGGGTATTGCCGGCCAGGTTCACAGTCATGGGATTAATTTAGATCCGAAGGTTGAGATTTGAGGAGCAATGAAATCTATATCCTAAATCAGCTAAGGGATATACTGTTCACTGAGGGTATTGCTGGCTAGGTTCCCAGCCTAGATCCGAAGGTTGAGATTTGAGGAGCAATGAAAAGACAGGGCATTGAAAGCCGGTCCATTTTATACCATCAGATTGATTTAAAATGAAGGGATTCAAGTAATGTCATCTCTCTCATTTTCATGTTGGTGGCCGACCAAGAAAGATTACTCCTTCCACCCCTCGGACTACAATTGAGAGTTAATTGGTCCACCACATGTGTCATTTTCATACAATTACGAAACATGCCAATCAAATTATTTTTATTTATTTTTTTCAATTTAAGAGTGCCGAGGGCACGGGTCATTCTTCTAGTGAGTATATCTAGGCGTACCATATTTCATGCACGTCAAGAAAGTCAATAAAGTTTCGCATAATTGAGAACTTAACAAACATAATAAAAAAGTTAAAATATACTATCTCCGTTTCTTCTCTATCACAGCAGTTTGACTTTTTGACTCGTACTTGGTTACTTTGACCGGGTGATTTGGATGGCAAAACGATGCGATTTTTTGATAATATTTTCATCTGTGTTATAGAGCCAACTTTTACTCTACAAACACCATGAAAAAATTATAAGAAAATTTAACCGTTTTGCTACATAAATTACCGGGCCAAAGTGACCCAGTAAAAAGTGAAAAAAGTAAAGCGGTATGATAGAGAAGAAACGGATGTAGTACAAACTAGTGTATAATTTGAACCACTCATGTTTCAACTTTTAAGTACAACGCTCTCATAATTGATAAGAAAAGCTTCTCAGTGCGATCTATTCTGTCATAACTACTGGTCCAACCACCAATCATATTGTCTAAAGCATACAATTATTTAATTTATATGTATTCAACACAAGCTTGACTTTGTAATAATCTATAATAAATGTCACACCACCAGTTAGCACTTAGCACATCCCTGACAAGTGATTCACAAAAGTAATATAAGTAGCCCATTGCACTCTTCCATTTCTATCCACTACCAACAATTGTGTGGAGGATTCATCAATACATCGATCCACCACAACCATACCTATATATCTACTGATCCCAAAATAAAGATCATACATGGCTGCCACCACCCCAGTCACCGGCCGCTACGACCTGGCCCAACTGAAAGATTTCAATGAAACCAAGGAAGGAGTTAAGGGACTTGTGGACGCAGGGATCACAAAAATCCCCGATTTCTTTGTCCACTCTCAAGAGAGCCTAAAGTTCCCACCTCAAGCTCCGCCGAACAGTACTACTGAGATCCCTTGCATAGACATGCAGGGTGCTGACAAAAAAGGCAGTGTTCGACGGAGAGAGGTGGTGGAGGAAATAAGCAACGCAGCCTCAACGTGGGGCTTTTTCAGGATTGTGAACCACGGTGTACCAATAGATAGCATGGATGCGATGCTTGAAGCAACCAGAAGGTTCCATGAGCAACCCACAGAGGCCAAGAAGGAGTTTCACTACTCTCATGATGCTACGGAGATGGTGAAGTTCAGTAGCCATGTACCGCTCCGTGACTTTGATCCTGCTTGTTGGAGAGATCAACTGACTTGCCAATTTCTCAATGACACCCTCGACCCTGAATTAATCCCACAGGTTTGCAGGTAAGACACTTACTTCGAAACCACAAAATTATACCACTCTGTCCCACCTCTTTCTCCCAATTTGTCTTTGGGGGTCAATTTGACCGTCAAATTTAGCTAACAATATGATACGAAAGTTTTGCTAATTTTTTTTAGTATTGCAGTGTTAAGAAAGAAGTAAAATGTTATAAAAAAATTAACACATTTTCTGTATCATATCATTATCCAAATTTGTCGGTCAAAGTGACCCCCTAAAGTCAAATGGGAAAAAAGAGGTGGGATGGAGTGATAATTAAAACAAGGGAAACGCTTAAAATGGAGTAGGAGTAACTAATTACAATTTACGTTAATTTCCTTATATTAATTCATTTTTTATGTAGGGAAGAATTATGTGACTATGCAAAGCACATGACAAAATTGAGGGAGGCCTTGGAGGAGTTGCTATCGGAGGCCATAGGGTTACCAAGCGACTACCTCTCGACACTTGAATGCATGAAATCTGAATTAATCACTCTACTTTACTACCCAAAATGTCCCCAGCCTGACCGCACCTTAGGCAGCCCCAGGCACTCAGACCCATCATTTATGACTGTGCTACTCCAGGACAATAACATTGGTGGTCTTCAGGTCCTCCACGACAATCAGTGGGTTGATGTTTCTCCAGTATATGGTTCACTAATCGTAAACATGGGTGACTACATGCAGGTACAAAATTTCTCCACACAAATTATAGCATTGGAATTCAGCGATGTTTCGTCATATTTTCTTACATTTTATGTGTTATTGGGTTTTCTAGATAATTACAAATGACAAATTCAAAAGTGTGGAGCACAGAGTGCTGTCTCAATCCATCAGGCCAAGAGTGTCGGTGGGGTGTTTTCACAACGCAAGCAGTAAGGCCATGAAGAAGGCATTTGGGCCTATAAAGGAGATTGTTTCAAAGGAGAACCCTGCGATTTACAGAGAATTCACGTTCGACGAATACATGGCCAGTTACATAATCAACGCGCACTCTAGCTCTACCCTTCCTCACTTCAAACTGTAGAAGCCCCATCATTATGGTGGTGTGCTCCTCCATATATAATTCTTTCTATTAAGCTCTTGTGTTTGCTGAAAATAAAGATTGAGGTTGATCTTTTAAACTGTGGAGTGCTACACAACATTTCTTTTTTGATGACGTAACAAACAAAAAAATAATATGACGTAACATTTATCATAAAAATATTTTGTTGCAAAATATCTTAACGGCTTACATATGAGCCATGTTTGACATCTTAGTTTGCACGATATTAAATATTGGAAGGGAGTAGTGTCCTCAATATCCTTCCACGGATCAAGAGGACCAGTCTAATATAGAGGCAATTAATCAAGGTTCCTCAGTTTCACACTCTTAATCACTATATGCATTTGTAATATCGACTTCGTGATGAAGAAAAGTTGCCACAGCTCTCATCTCCATTCCAATGCTATTTGTCTATGAGATGACAACCCTACAGCTGAATGTAATAATAAGGTTAGCTTTCTCAGACAGATTCATCCTATAAGTCAGTGTATCATGTGGTTTTGTTTCTATTCATTGGGGATCCTGATATTATCTAAGAGAAGCTGTTTTTGGAGCTTGATATAGAGATTACGATCTAGTAATATTTCCCTTGGATGGTAGATGAATATTTTAATAAAAAAATTCTTAAATGAAAGGAAGGGTTTGTATCTAGGCATGTCCAAGCTTTTTTCTTCAACATCATGACCCCACTATTGTGGCTTCAGAGGAGATGCAATGGATGCAGCTATCCAGGGTTATTTGGCTGTCACAATGGAGAAGTTCAATAGATTCAAGAAGCAACTGAAAATTACAAATTAAGAGGGGGTGTTGAGAAAGTAATTGGAAATTTTCAGTAAATGCTAGAATGCTCCGAAGACCGTAGTCATCGGTTAACGAGAAGTCAAGCAGTTAACAAGGACTTTGGTTAGTGAGAATATTAATATGGAGAATTATCTAGATTTGAGATAAGGTTCTATAAATGTACCTATCTATTTGTGTTCTAGGCTATGAAGCACCGGAACGCCATCTAGGCTGTCGTCCCCGTTTCGTCCCCGTCCGGAACGCCGGAACGGCGCCGGAACGTTCCCGGAGCGACAGGTGGCGTCCCCGGAAAAACTGAAGTTCGGAACTTAATGGGAACGGCGCCGGGACGCGTTCCAGCTTTCCGGAACTCCTGGGGATCGCTGACTTTCAAGAGATCCACGGACCTCACGTCGGCCTCGACCTCCACGACATCAGACGACTTCGACCTCCACGAGATCGACGGCGTCAGGCGATTTTCATCTCCACCAGATCCGACGTCAGGCGATCGACGGCGTCAGGCGTTCGGCGACAGGAACATTGGATTTCTGTCGCAACTTGAAGTTTGAAGCACCGCGGCGGCCATGGCTGTAACATCAGCTTCTAAACGATATTGGAGAAAGAAAACCCACTTCACTTTCGTATTTTTACTATATTGACCATGTTTTTACATCAAAGCCCTAATGGGCTACTGTCAACTTCTTTTTCTATTTGGGCTTCTCTGGTACATAAGTAAAGCCCAAAGAGTTGGGCTTATTTAATAAGACATATATTTTTGTGTGTGAAATAGTACGACATATTTATGTGTCATATACATTATATAAAGTGTTAATAAATAACATTTCATTTCAAAGAAAAAATATATTAATAGATAAGAAATTTATGTTAACTTATAAATAAATATATATGTATTAATATATATATATATATTTATATTTAAAAAATTGCCCCCGACGTTTCGTCTCCTAAATTTTTGAAAATCGCCGTTCCGGCGTTCCCGTCCCCGTTTCATCTCGTTCCCGTCCGCGTTTCGGTGCTACATAGGTTCTAGGTATTCTCAGATCACTAGAACAATCTTAGTTTTAGTCCTGCTGCAGCAGAAGAATATTACCATTCAGTTCTTTTCAAACATCTCCTGATAGTTTGCTTCTACTTGCTTCACTTGTTTTTTTGCCTACTTGCCTCTCTTTATTCTAACAGATATAGGGGGATGAAAACTCCAATCATGTTTACATGTTAAAGATCCAGAAAGGAGAAGGAGAATTTAATTTCTGGAATGGAAATACCTGCTGGTAGAGAGATGACTATTTCATTACCCAGCATTTCACTTCAAGGATCTTTTCATTACTTCAGCTTCTAATGATGTTTTGCAGGTACTGGACACCAGAAATAAACAGTATGTTAATCACCTTGAATTTGCCTGCACAAAGAAATGAAATTAAGCTATGATAATAACAAATCAAGTTACACTTGAAATTATATTTAGCTAGCTACTGGTACTCTGGTAAGATGGAAAAGATTTGATTCTTTTAATATTATTTTATTTTACTTTTTTATCTTTTTTATGTCTCAACTTTTTCATGTAAAGGAATTAGCTAAATATGCCCATTCTTAGCAAGAAATAAGGTTCCATGAGCAACCCACGGAGGCCAAGAAGGAATTTCATGCACATAAGTCAAAGGGTAGCGGTGACCGTGCATAGGCATATTATATGATTCCAGGCACATATGCCCATTCTTTAGCAGGAACCCTAAACTGGGTTTTAAATTTTCTCTTTTTCTTCACATAAATTTACACAGCTCCAAATTAGCAACAGAAAATATCAATCTGCAAAAAATGATCAAATTATTATTGCAGATCAAGGAAAAATAATACCCCCCTATTTAGTACTGGTGGAGTGATTATCACCAACTCACCAATACTTTGACATGCAAAAACGATGACGTGAACCAGGTGATCCATTGCACGTAAGCTTAGTACACCAATAATAGTAGTAATTACAACTGCAGCCAGCCAGCCAGCCACATATGAACTAGCGCAATTACAGCTGGATGAACTAATTATACTAAGTATCAAATGATCCAAAATCAGTTTGAAAAATCTTCTAAATCTAACTCCGCAAAAGAAGTGATCAAATCACTTACAACTCAGGTTAGAGATTTTGATTTGTGCGTCTGCATATAATTACTGATCCCACGAATAGAAATTACTTGGGTGTAAGCAATTTTCTTTTACGGAAATATATTGTCTTGGTGCTATTCTGTATCACTGGGCTTCTATGATTCCAATGTGTTGTAGTTGTACAGCGCAAGTAATATGCACATAATTTGTTCTTTCATGTCGGTTTTCTGTATAGAGCGTAGCACCCAACATTCATTTTTTGCTAGTTTTGATATCTTCTGTTGTTGAACATGAACTTGTCACAATTAAATCATGTACTTCTTAAAGGGACATCCACATATACAACTATTGTCTCCACACTTCGTTACTAAGTCAATTTCGGCATGCTGCATGTATGAAACCTCAATCACTCTAAAAAATAATTCTATGACAGACATGCGTGGCAATTTATTTCATTGTTCAACTCTCTTTGGCCCTTAAGAGAATATGCCACAAGAATTGAGTATTTACACTAGTACCAAGACTAATGCCACTAGTCTTATTTTATCTACGACTATCTATCTTTTTTCCTCAAAAACATCTATCATTTTATTTATGACTATTTATCACTGTAAGAAGATAATCAACTTTCAAGTATAATACTCTCATAATTGGTATCAAATGCTTACCAGTGCAATCTGGCATAACTGCTGGTAGAACCACCAATCATATTGTATAAAGAATACAATTATTTAATTATATGTATGCATTACAGGCTTGACTTTGTAATAATCTATAATTAATGTCACGCCACTAGTTAGCACATCCCTGTCTAGTGACTCGCCAAAGTAATATAAGTAGCGCATTGCATTGTCTTCCATTTCCATCCACTACCAACAACTGTGTGGAGGATTCATCAATACATCGATCCACCATATAGATTTACCAATCTCAAAATACAGATCATAAATGGCTGCCACCCCAGTCCCTGGCCGCTACGACCTGGCCCAACTGAAAGACTTTGATGACACAAAGGAAGGAGTTAAGGGACTTGTGGACGCGGGGATCACAGAAATCCCCGATTTCTTTGTCCACTCTCAAGAGAGCCTAACGTTCCCACCTCAAGCTCCGCTGACCAGTACTGAGATCCCTTGCATAGATATGCAGGGTGCCGAGGAAAAAGACAGTGTTCGGCGGAGAGAGGTAGTGGAGGAAGTGAGGCACGCAGCCTCAACATGGGGTTTTTTCAGGATTGTGAACCATGGTGTACCAATAGATAGCATGGATGCGATACTCGAAGCAACCAGAAGGTTCCATGAGCAACCCACAGAGGCCAAGAAGGAGTTTTACTACCCTTATGATTCTACGGAAGCGGTGAAGTTCACTAGCAATGTCCCGTTCCGTGAGTTTGATCCGGCTTCTTGGAGAGATCAATTGGGTTGTAAATTTCTTGACGACACCCTTGACCCTGAATTTATCCCCAAGGTTTGCAGGTAAGACACTTCCATTGGAATCACAAAATCTATATCTATATTAATAAATCAGCTAGGTGTTTCATTCCAAAAAAATCTACATGGAAAGATCCAAGCCATCTGATCCCTAAAAATATCTTAAGACATTTTGGTGCGTTGATTTGATAGATCATTTTTTTCCTAAACAAGTTATTAAAAGATGATTTAGTTAAAGAAAATCAAACACATATTGTTTACATTTTTTTAAAGATGACTTATCTTGGATCTAAAAATTCATGTTTTATCTCTTTTTTTATTAGAAGATAATCCGTGCCCTCATGGCACTACCAAACTAACATCAAAAGAAAACCAGAAGAACAAATTGCACGAGGTACTACTTTACTTTATTTTTTATCTTTTCGAGGTTTTGAAACTTAAATTATAGTACATTGAAATTATTACTTTCTTGATAGTACTTCATATTTTGTGTGGTCTAAAATTTGTGGGAACAGTAAAAAATTGTGGTCATCTGCCCTAACTCCCAAAACTCTCTCTGCTACGGCACCAACAATGTGGTCTATAGAAAATAATGATTGGCTGTCTTAAAAAAAGGGAGCTGATTCTTACAAAGCAGCTATTTATTCTTACAAAGCAGCTAATTCCAACGTTACAATTTTACCCTTACATTTACTTGGTTTATGAACAGTAGCCCACTAGCCCACTCTGCACAAAAATCTAAGGCACCCCTCTCTCTCTCTCTCTTACAATCCATCTACCTCTCTCTTCCAATCCTCAGTTTGTATGGTGACAAACTGATAACCATAACCCTCTCTTCTCTTCCCCATCTTCTTCCTATCAATCATCCCTTCTCTTCCCAAAAAAAAATCCATATCATATGCACCCATACATATTCGTAGATACAGTTTGTTCAAGAACAAAGGATAAACTAATGCAGCTCTTCAATTTCAAATTTAGGAATTTAGAGTCCCCGATTTTTTGTCGAATTTGAGAACTATGCACAATTTATGCACTGAACAAACCCGATATATGGGCTAATTTGATGCATAGTGTGCCGACATGGTGAGATCCTTTTTTTTTGGCGGAACGATCTTGCTTCCCAACTTGAAGATCCATCATATTAGCGAAAGAATTGGGATTGGGTTGGCTCATGGCTCTCAGACTCTCAGTACCTGGTCTTGGAGGTGTAGTCTATGTTATTTGGTGGATCGATTGATAGTTGGTGTTCATTAGTAGCGTAGGATGTTGTTGGAGCAAGCGATTATGGTTGTCATTGAAGATGGATGCTGGCGGAGATGGGATTTGGTTGATTAGGGAGGATAGAAAGGAGGTCAACAACTCAATGGTGGTGGTCGTAGACTCGTCGTGGGGGACTGGTGGTAGAGGAAGAAGAACAAACAAGAAATGCAAGGAGGAGAGAGAGAGACAGGAGAGAAGATACAAGAAGTAAATATGGTAGGTGGTGGGGTTTCTAAACTTGAAGACAGTAGCGCATTATTGTTATTTAAAGGGTAAAATTGGCATTTCAAACATAAAATGGGTAAGTGGCTTTGTAACAATAAGAAACTGCTTTGTAAGAATCATCTCCCTAAAAAAAATATTGATCGCTATTAAAAAGTCTTCCCTTTTTTCCTAAAACATTTCTACAAGTAAAGATGTTTTGTGGTTCCCAAAATAATTTATAATTGTAAACTTGCTTAAATAGTTCTTCCCCCCCCCCCCCCCCATACTTTTTTCTCAAAGCCCTTTCCTATTTCAGCACCAATCCAATTGTTGGGATCAAATTAATCTAATTGTGTGAAAGACATTTCAAAGTCAACCGTGTTGTTTTATTATATAGATGTAGTCTTCATTAATTCTCTATTAACATAAAAAAAATATGGATTAGTTTATTATCTAAATCTATTTTAAGAAATTTAATACAAAGTCGAATAATATGTTTTATAAGTGCCCTACGGGCACGGGTCATTTGCTAAATAGAGCTGCATGTGTCCCACATATTTTAAATGAGATACTTTTTATATAAATTTGGTTATTATATGACCCATAAACTTTATACAAGTTATAATATGGCCAGAAACTTTATGAAAACAAATATAAATTTTATACATCCTACATTTTGAGCCACAAGCTTTACAAAAATTATGAAAATCCCACAAACTTTATGGAGACAAATTGCAGCCATAATAGAATTTATACCATTAGTATCATCACCCACGAACTTCACAAACAATTTCAAAAATTGTGATATGTCGTATAAAGTACAAACTTTATAAAAGTACATTATGGCCCATAAATATTATACAATTTATATTATGACCCATAAATATGATTCACAAACTTTTTAGATAGTGCCATAGTGTAATTAATTATTAGCTAGTGCCTTTAGGCACGGGTCAATTCTAGTTATGAAATAAGGTACACTTAAATGGAATAAGCGTAATTAATTCACAATACAAGTTATTTAGTTCCATTCTTTTTTTTTATGTAGGGAAGAGTTATGTGATTATGCAAAGCGCCTGATAAAATTGAGGGAGACCATGGCGGAGTTGCTATCGGAGGCTATAGGGTTACCAAGCGACTACCTCTCTAAACTTGAGTGCATGAAATCTGAAGTGATCGCTCTACTTTACTACCCAAAATGCCCCCAGCCTGACCGCACCTTAGGCAGCCCCAGGCACTCGGACCCAGCATTTATGACTGTGTTACTCCTGGGAAATAACATTGGTGGCCTTCAGGTCCTCCACGACAATCAGTGGGTCGATGTTTTACCCGTACATGGTTCATTGATCGTAAACCTGGGTGACAGCATGCAGGTAAAAAGTTTCTCACTACACAATTATTCTGTTGGAGTTCAATGATATTTCTTCATATTTTTTTAACATTTTGGGTGTTCGTTATCTGTTTGATTAATTAATTGGGATTCAGATAATCACAAATGACAAATTCAAAAGCGTGGAGCACAGAGTGCTGGCTCAATCCATCGGACCAAGATTGTCGGTGGCGTGTTTTTTCAATGCAAGCAGCAAGGCCAGGCTGAAGCCATTTGGGCCTATAAAGGAGATTGTTTCAAAGGAGAACCCTGCCGTTTACAGAGAGTTCACGCTCCAAGAATATCTAGCCTCTTACAGGGTCAGCGGGCACTTTAAATCTAACCTTCCTCTCTTCAAGCTGTAAAAACACTATCATCAGGGTGGTGCTTTTTCTCTTTTTCTTTCTACGAGTCTTGTGTTTGCTGAAAATAATGATTGAGGTTGATCTTTTAAACTGAATGTAATCATGTGGTTTTTTGTTTCTATTCATTGGGGATCCTGATATCATCTAAGAGAAGCTCTTTTTACAGCTTGATTACGACCTAGTAATTTTTCCCTTGGATGGTGGGTGAATACTTTAATAAGATTATTTTCTTCATTGAAAGAAAGGGTTTGGATCTAGGCATGTCCAAGATTTTTTCTTCAACATCATGATCCCACTATTCTGGCTTCAGAGAAGATGCAATGGATGCAGCTATCCAGGGTTATTTGGCTGATATAGGGGGATGAAAACTCCAATCATGTTTACACATTAAAGATCCAGAAAGGAGAAGGAGAATTTAATTTCTGGAATGGAAATACCTGCTGGTAGAGTTTCGACCCAAGATGAAGATTTCATTACCCAGCATTTCACTTCAAAGAACTTTTCACTACTTCAGCTTCTAATGATGCTTTGCAGGTACTGGACACCAGAAATAAACAGTATGTTGATCACCTTGAATTTGCCTACACAAAGAAATGAAACGAAGCTATGATAATAACAAATCAGGTTACACTTGAAATTATATTTAGCTAGCCAATGTCCCAACTTTTTCAAGTAAAGGAACTACTGTGTCTTACGGCGAGACCCAAAAAATACAATAATGGCTCAACAAAGACAAACTAATTGCAACAAAACTTGTAAAGACAACAAAATCCTATCAACTTGTGACAGTAAGGGCATCTCCAACCCGTCACCCCCTCCCCTCCTCTATCCCTCCCCTTCCCCGCATGGGCCCACCATTTCTCCCCTTTCCACCACCTCCCCCAAATTACTCACTGTCTACAACCCCTCCCCACCCCTCACCAAATTAAATTAATTTAGAAATATCTTTTCTAAAATCATATTTATTACTACTAATAAAAATGAATGCGTAAGGATACTACGAATCATTACGTGTATGAAATTTAACTCTAAAAATACAATATTATTACAATATATATATATAGTTACATATATTTCATAAGACTGAAACATTTGTTCAGCGTTCTTAATATGAAATATAGTTAAAATGAACCAAAAACTTGTCGCAAAAATAAAATGCATAAAGCTTAACACAAAATAATATAATGATTTCTTTTCTTAAATGTATTTTTCAATTACTGAAAAAAATATCATAATCGTAATTAAATATATAAATAATTATTATAAATTATAATCAAGTGTAAGTGAAAATGCCCCAAAAATTAATTAGCTTTCCCATGGAGGGGTAGCTCATGGAGAGTTACCTCCCTGTCAGCCCATACCTAAATAGTCCCATTTCCACCCACACCCCGCTCCCTTTCCCCTTAAGGGATTGGATATGGACCGTAATTTTCTCCATCCATCCCATGGTCATCCATTCCCCTTCCGCTTACGCTTACCCTGACCCTTGAGGGGTTTGGTTTGGAGATGCCCTAACAAGTTGATGAGTTGAATAAGCAACATATTGTATATAAGTACTTTGTAGTGTTATTTCCTCTTGCCTGAATTTCATGTTAGAAGTCGATCCAACCGAATACAAATTTCTACTCTGCAGCACCTTTAGCCTTTCTTCCCTGTAGTCTTCACAAATCTGACAATCATGAAGAGGCCCTTTCTAGCTCCCTAAACGAAAACATGAGTAAAAATCACATATCAATTAATATCTGAGTTTAAAATTTTCTGAATAACTTTGTATAGGTTGGCAACAATAGCATTGATTTCAGCAACTTCACCTTTCTGTGAAATATTGCAATGAGTAAGAAGTTGCTGTGAAATATTGCAATGAGTGGAAAAGCCTCTTGGACCCCTTCAGCAGCCATCTCCCCCGTGAAATCATCCATTACGGCGAGCTCTCTACGACTCATTCGACTTCGATCCCCACTGCAAATACTGCGGCACCTGATAACACCACCCACCCAATTTCTTCTAAAACTGGGGAATGGAACACCATGGTTACCACATACCTCTACGCGACGCCGAACATTAATCTTCACAATTTCTTCCAGAATTCAAAAACCACCGCCGTCTGGAATTGGATAGGCAACATCGCCGTCGCCACCGAACCGCCACCATCTGCCGTCTGCGCCGTCGTTGCCTGGCGGGGAACCATGACGACCTGACAGAAATCCTCTGGTCGGCCGATTTCCACCCTTCAGTCAAAATCGAAACAGGATTTTACAATTTGTATTAGACAGTTACTTGTCTTCCTACCCATTATGACTTTTGTCCTTATTCACCGGGTCACTTTGACATAATGATTTGGATAGCATATAACTTTTTGATAATTTTTTCATGGTATTGTAGAGTAAAAGTTGACTTATAATACGGTAAAAATATTATCAAAAAATTATATCGTTTTGTGATCAAATCACAAAAAGATTACAAAATGATGTAATTTTGTGATCGTTTTGTGATCAAATCACCTGGTCAAAGAATATTTCAAAAACAAAAACAAAAATCACCTGGTCAAAGTGACCCAGATACAAGTCTAAAAGTCACAATGGGTAAGAAGAGAGGGAACGGAGGTGGTACACCCGAGAAGTAAAATTCATAATCGATCCTTGGTTAAAATGCACACTTTGGCCACAAATGGTGGAGCTTTTTTCACTTTTGTTTTTGACTTCTACTAGCAAGTGACCCGTCCCGTTGGGACTGATGTCAATTACGTTCTTATTTTTATTTTATTTTTTTTAAGAAATTGTTTTGTTGTCAACGGGCCTTGAACTCATGACTTCATGCAAGGACTTCCAACGCTCTACCACTTGAGCTACCACCCTATGACTTCATGCAGGGACTTCCAACGTTTTACCACTTGAACTACCACCCTAGCTGCCGTTCTTAGTTTTTTTTAATTATGTACTCGCATGTTTTTTAATATTTATATTTTCATCAGGACGTAATTGCATTCTATGAGGGATAAATATGAAATTTAGGGGGAAAATAATATTTATTGAATATTTTAGGGGGAAAATAAAAACAAAAAAAAAGTTGCCATGAAATGCCAGCGTATGTCACTATGTAATTTAGGGATAGTGCCCTAGGGGATTACCCGTGCCCGAGGGCACTACCCAAAAAGTAGTGAGAAATTCATTGCAGTTGCGAGGTAAAAAGTGAATGACAACTCAAAGTGGATGAAATTAGTACAAACCGGAAATTTTTTCGAGCCACCACGTGAGAAGTTCGAGTGAAAAAGAGTGAAAATGGGAAAAGTTAGAGCATCTCCAGCAGGCAATGCAAATCGATTTATTATGCAAAATATAAAGAACTTGGGTGAAAAATGCGATTCAGCAGAACATGCATCCCCTCATGTAAAATAGATGTCATGCATCTTGATCGCCAAGTTTTGCGATAATCATCCCTCGTCATCTTATTTGTTTTCCTATTTTGTAGGTGTATTCCTACTTTTGTTGTTTTGTTCCTACTTTTTAGTAGACTTGTCCTAATATCATAATAATAATAAATAATTTTACAAAACTAATATGCCTATTTTTTAGCTTGCATTGCTGGAGTTGGTAATAAAATTTGTGGACATGCAAAATGTAAAAATGTGATTTTATGTATAATTTGCATTTCTTTTACATAACATTGCTGGAGATGCTCTTAGAGATGTGTGGAGGAAGTGGGGGAGAAGTTACAAAAGTGGTGGTTGCCCCTATCTCCAATTTTTATGGAATTCTAACTATACATGGGTGGTAGGTGAGATCTAAGGGCTGGGGTTGTTTTAATCAAACGGTTGAAAAAAAGTCAACCATTCTAATTTATAGAATAGATGTGGAAGTGAGAGAAAAGGGAAGAGACCAACTTTATTAGTTGAGGAAGAACTGGTCCAATCTAAGTCATTCATACCAAAATGATCCAATGGTCTTAAAGAAGTACAACAAAGCATTGATGAACAGTGAAACACCTAGTTACTTTAGTATATAGATAGAGTAAAACGCGTCCCGTTGCGACGCCGACTAATTCACTTATATTCATTTTTTTAGTCTAATTGTTGGATATATTTCCAATATAATGATTAATAATAAGCCAACACTACTTACGAAAATAATAAAATTCTTAATTATATTAGGATGTAGATTATTCTGTGTAAATACTAATATTAAGGACGTAAATGCAAAGTGGACATTTGATTCAAGTGGATAGAACTAACAAATACTACTTTTGGTAGTCATCTCATGTCCCCTCATCAACTTATGCCCTCTCAATTATTTTTAATCATAGATCAGTTTTGAATCCAATGATCAAGAGGAAGCCAACAAACTTATTGTGAGCAGTAAAATAGGGTCCTTCCTTAGTATATAAATTTAGAAAGTGATTACAAAAATTTAAGTTGGGTGCTGATGAAATTATAGTTTTACAGCATGAACTATCTTGTTATACCCATTTTACTCCTGAGGTTAACTATAATAAATAAAAGCGAGGAATACTTAAACTAGAACTGAAGAATCCCTAACGAGTAAACTAAAGTCCAATCGTGCAAAAAACTGCTTCGATCTACTTGATCTTATCCTCCACCGGCTTCCCGCAGTCATATCGTGAACAACGCTAGTGAAGAAGGATTCGAATATGTATTCCAATACTCTTTTGTGGAAATTGGATTTATATGATAATGTGAACACTCTGGTTGTTGAAGCCGAATAACCTAAGAAGAATTTCATGGCGGCCCTGTTCTCTACAGTTATATTCACTTGCAGAGCTTCCATAATCCCTCTATCGGCCGTTCGGCTCTTATATGCTGGGTGTGCTGAATTGTGATTCCTGCTAGCTGGAATAGCTATTTGACGTGACGCGTGCTACCTGCTTATTTTGTTTTGTTTGTCAAGAAGATAGTGATGCGCATAAACTTTAGAACCTTTCTGAGACCTATCAGCTCTAGCTTCGAGGACGAAGCTCTCTTCAAGGAAGGAATGGTGTAATACCCCTTTTTGGTATATATATATGGGTAATTGGCGACTTTCGTAGAGTTTAAATGTTTAATTTCGAAATATATGGCTAGTGGGGAGGCAGTTGTATTTTTAGATGATTAATTAGTTAATAGTTGAGGTGATAGTTGTAGTTGGCAAAAACTATAAATCCTAGTAAATAAATAAAAACAAGTAAATATAATTGTAGAGTTTTGTAACGGATTCCGCATCGGAATAAAACAAATAAATATCCGCACAAGACCCTCCAAGGATCACAACGATAGTAAATGATTTTAGTATCAAATACCTTGTTTGTCTTCTTGGATGACTTCAAACGTGAAATAGTGTTCACGTCTCTACAGATAGTCCACTCCTTGGATTGTCAACAGATCCTCCACACCTTTGTGCTAGCTAGGGATGAAGGAGGAAGAAGAAGAATTACGCAAACCGGAGCAAAAGGGGCGGGACGCCTCCTTGAGGCCGACGGGGTACAGGGGCGGACGGGGGGTGTTCGACACTCTAGTCTTGTCTCTCTTCTTCCTTTGTTCTCTCCTTGTGTGATAACAATTATGACACTCTTATGATAAATAAGCTAGGAGTGTTCTTTATATAGTCTAAAAACTCCTTGTTAACTACATAAAAGCCCCAATACTAATCATGTCCATACACGGATTAGTCCACATTGCAAATTAGTCATACTAAGTTTGTTGTGGAAGCATATTGATCCTTCTATTTAATTAATCATATTAATTAATTCCCAAGTACAGTTTAATCCATAGGGAGTGTGACCCCATAGGTTTCTACTTAGTTGGTAGTAATTAATTACTGACATGGAGCGGTGTCTAGCAACACATCCATGCACCCAACTAATAGAAATAAGTCGGTGATCCCGACAAACCTTTGTGCCCAATATCACATATTGCACTATCCCTTTGTCTCCATATCCGGATTGGACACAAGACATAAATAGTCACACTTGTATATCCAATCCATAGTTCCTCGATCCTGGGAATATGCTTATGCAAACAAATAATATCAATATCTCCATATTGATTTATCTGAGTCTGGCCAGACATTTTGAAAGCTCAGGTTGTTCAAGACTTGAAAGAGCTTGGATATTTCAAGGCCTTGAAACAGCTTTCAAAGCCTTGAATCAGCTTCAGAGGCTTGAAAATAGTCTTGGATATTTTCAAGGCCTTAAAACTGGATTCAAAGCCTTGAAACTGTTAAACCTGAAAGCATATTCTCAGGGGGAGTTTTTATGCTAACTCTCTGATCTAATTTATTATCTCTCTTGCATATGTTTGATTACTTGTTGTTATATGATGAAATAAAAATTGTTTAACATGTTTTGAATCGTGCTATATCAACTGTTTGACCATGATAATGCAGGAAATATTGTTTCTAAGTTTTGCATGATTGTTTCCTAAACTGGATTAATGCAGACTTGGAACACTTGAAGACTTTGATCCTGTGATCAATCAGACGTGTTTGACAGCTTTTCTTGATGGTTAAATGAAGGATTACAACAATATCTCAGAAGATTACAATCATTCAACCGTTGGAGAAGAGCTCAAGATAATCAAACTCTGTTACCTACAAAATAGGAAGGTTGTTGCTGAAAATCAGGAGAGATTTGCAGAGTTGTTTGAAGTATTTAAAGATCTCAAATTCGAAGCAACAACAACACAATTATCAACGGGAAAATACAGAAAAAGCATCAAAGAAGTTCTTCAACTCTTCCAATCCATACACAGAAGTTCACTGCATTTCACTGCAGCTTTCTACTCTTAAGTGATCTTCTGTATAGAGCTATATTGGTAGATCATTTATGTACTATTTCTACATTCATTCTCAAGGATTGTTCAAGGTGAAAAATAGAGAATTTTTAGTTAATCAGTTAGCTAGAGCAGGTACTAGACAGGTTAGGGAAAACCACAAGCTGTAACAGAGTAAGGGAACTCTCTGTGCTTGAGTTCTAGGGCTTAGCTTTTGATTAATAAGAATTGAGTTGAAAATCCTGCAGGGATCTAATCCATGAGGTAGAGACGTAGTTCCAAGTAGACTGAACTCTATAAATCACTTGTCTTGTGCATTTTCAGTTCATCTCTTTCTAAGCTTTTGCAGCATACAAAAATTGTTTATTTTTCAAGGGTTTGAACTTGTTTTCAAGGCCTTGAAAAAGGCATACTTGTTCTAAAACTTTTTGCTTCTCTTCAAAGGCTTGAACCTGTGTTCAAGGCCTTGAATTCCCTTGTTTGCACTAGGTCTTCTACTTGTTAGCAAGTTTGCAAAAAGTTGGCATACTCTATTCAACCCCCCCCCCCCCCTTCTAGAGTATCTTAGTTGCTTATACATCTGCATACTCACACTTTCACATTTAATAAGCACCATTCCTCGAGTGGCCATGGATATTTACTCCCATTATGTGGGAGGGATAAATCCTCTCTACATCACTACGATCTCTAAGCTTGCTTCCTATCATGCCCGATAACTACCTTTATAGTCACCCAGTTACAGTGTAACGTTTGATAACATCAAAGCACGATATTTCACAACTAGAGTATCTAGTGACTTCAAGTCTAAGGATTTCAATTATATTAGCGTTACGAGAAGCGATTGTGACTTTAACATAGTCTAATGTATCCTTCTCGTCGTGGTCAATCCAGTATGCCATTACTCCTAATGCATACTCATGTGTTAGACTTCATATCTCCATATCAATCTACACACATACTAGTCTATATTTGATCGTCCTATTAATCAATATAATGGACTAGGGATATTTAAGATAAAAAACACATTGTATCTAAGGACTTCATTACATTAAGTATCACAATAAATAATAAATGAATATTCTAGCCAATAACATTTTTCGTACTAAATATTAGATTGCCTTTAGGGCACCAATTCCAACAGTCTCCCACTTGCACTAGAGCCAATTTGGTGCATCTCGTATGCCTATAGATCTTGCGTTCCCTTCATGCTTTCGCTGCGCAAGTGGTTTTGTGAGCGGATCTGAAAGATTGTCATCCGTTGGAATCTTGCACATCTTCACATCACCTCGATCGATCTTATCACGAATAAGATGGAATCTCCTAAGTACCTGCTTTGATTCTGGTGTGATCTTGGTTCCTTGGCTTGTGCGATCGCCCCAGAGTTGTCACAGTACAAATCTATGGGATCCAGGATGCTAGGGACCACACCGAGCTCAGTGATAAACTTCTTTATCCAAACTGCCTCTTTTACTGCTTGCGCAGCAGCAATGTACTCAGCTTCTATTGTTGAATCAGCAACTGTCCCTTGCTTGGAACTCTTCCATCTCACAGCTCCTCCATTCAGTAAAAACACGTATCCAGACTGCGATCTGTAGTCATATTTGTCGGTTTGAAAGCTCGCATCAGTGTAACCAATCACACTTAGCTCTTCCTTACCACCAAATATCAATAACGCATCCTTATTTCTTCTCAAGTACTTTAGGATGTTCTTGACAGCGATCCAGTGACTCTCACCTGAATTGGATTGATATCTGCTCACCATACTCAACACGTATGATACGTATGGTCTAGTACACAACATGGCATACATGATGGATCCTATGTCCGAAGCATAGGGTATCCTACTCATGCGGTCCTTCTCAATCTCATTGGAGGGACAGTCATTCTTAGAAAGAGTGACTCCATGCGACATGGGAAAGTATCCCTTCTTGGAATCTTGCATGTTGAACCTCTTCAAAAGCTTATCTATATATGTACCTTGACTTAGGCCAAGCAGCCTAATAGATCTATCCCTATAGATCTTTATACCAAGTATATAAGCTGCATCTCCTAAGTCCTTCATTGTGAAACACTTTCCTAGCCAATCTTTAACAGATTGCAAAGTAGGAATGTCGTTTCCAATGATTAGTATGTCATCCACATACAAGACCAGAAATACTACAGAGCTCCCACTAACCTTCTTGTAAACACAAGGCTCATATTCGTTCTTGATGAAGCCAAACTCTTTGACTGCGTCATCAAAACGTCGATTCCAGCACCTAGAAGCTTGCTTTAATCCATAAATGGATCTTTGCAGCTTACAGGTGAAAATGTCTCATCATAGTCAATACCATGAATCTGTCTATACCCTTTAGCTACCAATCGCCCCTTATAGGCAACTACCTTGCCATCCAATGTCGGTCTTCTTCTTGAAGACCCATTTGCACCCTATGGGACGAGCCCCTTCAGGTGGTTCCACCAAAGTCCATACTTTTTTGGTTTACATGGAATCCATTTCGGATCTCATGGCTCCTAGCCACTTCTTGGAGTCTGAGCCTTTCATGGCCTCCCCGTAGGTTGCAGGCTCATCATCCATGAGTGGTAAGTCATCGGGCTCAGTTACGAGAAGTATGTACCTCTCTGGCTCATGACGCACTCTTCCTGATCTACGGAGTTCCTGCATTAACTGAACAGATTCCTCCACAACAACTTGCGGTTCCTGATCATGTTCCATCATCGGTTCAGTGATTTGTGGTTCTTGAATTTCTTCAAGTTCTACAGTCCTCCCACTTGCTTCTTTAGAGACAAACTCTCTTTCTAGAAACACGATGGTCCGAGCTACATACACTTTGTTCTCGGTGGGATTGTAGAAATAATATCCTTGTGTTTCCTTAGGATATCCCACAAATTTACACTTATCTGTCTTGGGCCCGAGCTTGTCTGTTTGAAAACGCTTTACATAGACATCGCAGCCCAAAATCCTCATAAACGACTCTATGGGACGCTTCCCAGTTCATATCTCATATGGTCTCTTCATGACTGATTTGGATGGAATACGGTTAATGGTAAAAGCTTCATTCATTAGAGCATGTCCCCAAAATGATATCGGAAGATCATTTTGAGAAATCATAGATCGCACCATATCCAATAGTGTGCGATTCCTCATCTCGGACACGCCATTCCATCGTGGCGTTCCGGGTGGAGTGAGATGGGATACTATCCCACACTCTCTAAGATACTCATCAAACTCTTGGCTTAAGTATTCTCCTCCACGATTCGATCGTAGAGCCTTAATACTTTTACCAAGTTGCTTCTCTACTTCATTCTTGAATTCATTGAACAATTCAAATGATTCAGATTGGGCCTTCATAAGGTATACAAATCCATATCTACTGAAATCATCAGTAAACGTAATGAAGTAGGTGTAACCACCTCTGGAAGGCGTGGGGAACGGCCCACATACATCGGTATGTATGAGTGCTAGTAACTCACTAGTCCTCTCACCTTTCTTATTGAAAAGGGACTTTGTCATTTTTCCTAATAAACAAGATTCACATGTCTCATATGATTCCAACTCAAATGAGTCTAAAAGTCCATCCTTATGGAGTCTAGATATGTGTTTCTCATTTATATGGCCTAAACGACAGTGCCATAAATATGTAGGATCTAAATCGTTAGTTTTAATCCTTTTAGTATTTATGTTATTGATTGGATTATTTAGATCAAGGATATACAATCCATTAGAAAAAAGCGCACTACAATAGTGCATACTATCAAAATAAATGGAGCAACACTTGTCCTTTACTGAAATAAAAACCCTTCTCGTCCAAACAAGAAATGGAAATAATATTTCTGCTCATAGCAGGCACATAAAAGCAATTGTCTAATTCTAAAATAAGTCCAGAAGGCAAAGATAGCTCATAAACGCCTACAGCTAATGAAGCAACTCTTGCTCCATTTCCGACGCGCATATCTATCTCCCCTTTAGCTAATCTTCTACTTCTTTTCAAATCCTGTACATTTAGACAAATGTGAGAGCCACATCCAGTATCCAATACCCAAGATGAAGAAATAGAAAGATTGACGTATATAAAATAAATACCTGGTGGTGGTGGAATCACTATTCCAAGCTTCTTATCCTCCAGATATTTAGGGCAATTCCTCCTCTAGTGACCCGGGTGGCTACAGTAGTGACATTCACCTTTAGCCACGCCTCCCCTAGGCTTTAGGGTTTCCTTGGATTTTGCAACTTTCTTGCGCTTTCCTTTGGAAGTAGAGGCAACTCTTTTGCCCTTCCTTTTATGCACCATCATTATGGCTTTGCCCTTGCCTTTGTTGATGCTCTGTTTAGCTGTCTTCAGCATGTTCAACAAGTCTGGCCGAGTCTTACTGATCTCGTTCATGTTATAGTTCAATATGAACTGGTTATAACTGTCAGGCAACAATTGCAAGACAAGATCAGTAGCCAAATCTTGGCTAAGTGGGAATCCCAGTCTCTCAAGGTTCTCAATGTACCCGATTATTCGGAGTACATGAGGCCCTACTGGATTCCCTTCTGCAAGACTACGCTTGAACAATGCTTTGGACACCTCATAGCGCTCATGCCATGCGTGTCCTGAAACAATTATTTCAAGTGTATGATCATATCATAGGCCTCCATGTTCTCGTTCTACTTCCGAAGCTCAGCAGTCATGGTGCAGAGCATGAGGCAAGTCACGTCATTAGAATCATCAACATGTTTCTGACGTGCCCTTACTTCTGCTAGAACGGACTCATCCTGTGGTGGGTCTGGAATTGGAGTGTCCAAGACGTACAACTTCTGTTCTTGCTTAAGGACAATCCTTAAGTTTCTGTACCAGTCAAGGAAATTTGTTCCAGACAGTTTCTCCTTCTCAAGGACAGACTGTAGGGATGAAGTCGATGCGTTGTTGTTTGCCATTTGGAATTCTACAAAACAAGAAATGTGCAATTCTAGTATTTTGAACAATTTAACTATATTCAATAATGGCTATATAGCTCCCACTATTTTTCTCGGATTAATAGCCCTCACCATTAATGTGGAAAATATCATGTATATTTTCTAGTGGGTCCAAGATCACTTTTTCACTTCTTCTTGAGCTTGGTTTGGTGAGTCACCCCAGAATTGGTTATTTAGGTAGGAACCATTACAATAGCATCCCATGCAACTCGTGGTCCAATTAGGTGAATAACTCTTTATTCTTTATCCTTTAGATAACGCCTAATTGTCATGCCTATAGGTTCATCAATCCAACTGATTCTTACCCAGTTGCGTCCAACCTCTTGCTTCAACATACACACATTACTAGCTTGTGTCGTCCGCAACACATCATGGTGAATTAAAATCACCTTGCTTTGGCAAGCCCGACTTTAATAGACCTTGATCATGAAGGGTGTTTCGGCAAGTGATAACGCCCAAATAGGGGTTATCTTTTAGCCTGATTTGACGTGCCTTTGAGCTGGAAAGCCGCGTTTTAGCCAGAATTCACCCTCGGAAAGCCTCGGTTTTAGGAACGAGACGTTTATTTGCTCTTCGTGAATTTCTGCATGTTTCGTACTTTTATTTGATATGATCGCGGGTTTTCTCATGTTTTTACAGGAACAGGTTCGGAAAGTGCATTGAGATGCGTGCCGAGACTGAAACAACCCGGGATCTCGGTTCAGGGTTAAAGAGAAATCGACAACAAAAAGTAGAAATATGCTATTAAGATTACATTTCGCTTAATGTACATAACAAAAAAAAATCGATAATAAGTACGATTTAAAACATAACATTTGTGATCTACTAAGTGATCTAAGTTAAGCTATACTTCTTCGTCTCGTTCCAGCGTTCCCATCCCCCACTCTGATTGACGACCTGCGGTTTTAAAATGGCAAAAGCCGACGCAGTTTTGAAGAAATTGATCAGTAAAAACTGAGTAAGTACACACTACGACATGTAAAGTAACGAGTGGCACGGAAGCATGAGTTGAAACAAATCAGAAGATTTAAACAGTAAAACTATCATATTGGAGAATTTGGATCAACTTGAAGTAACCGAGTAACAAAAACCTCTCAATTTAATAACATTGCGAAACCACGAGTAGTTGGTAAAATATCCAGAGTAAACAAGTCCATTTAAGAGAATAACTTGGTTCATGAGTAGCCCAAGCATTTCAAATCATTTCAATTTATTAGGGCAATCCAGAGCCACAAACAACATCAATAGAGTAATCAAACTTTGTTTCAATTGCAATTTAACCATTAATTTTAGCTGAGGCGTGTCAAGAGCCACCAGCAGGATCGATGTAGACAGAGGGATCACGAAATAATCACTAAGGGTTCCTTCTAGGGTCTATCAACCCCTATTTCACCCGATCGTTAAGGGAGCCCATTCGTCAACCCCGCTCACAAAATTAGCTAAAAGGCCTTAAGTGTCGACACCCCTATACCGTAGTGACCCTTACAAGTATAAGTAGCACTCTATAGCTCTATAAACCCCTTGGCCTCAATATCTTGATACATTTTGGCTCATCGGGGGCGGATTTTTGAACATTGACGTTCTATCCAATAATAAGAAGCATTGCTTCAATGGTCTTAGCCATACGAAAATGGAGGATCGCTTGACGCCTCCCATTAATAACAGTACTCTGTACATCGTCCTAAGTCTATTAGAAGTATTTTATTTCTTCTCTTTCACATAACCAGAATCCGAATATCAAAATTTCACAAGTTCCGAGAGTTCTCAAAGGAGATGAATAAAATAGTTTAACAACTTTTGAGTGGAAAACATGCATTCTCATACTATTTCATATAACAAACATTCATTTGAAACATCAATCACATACGCAGATTTTGATATGAAAAGGCCGTACATATGTACTTACCTCTGAGCCATGAAAGGCACAACGCAAAGCTAGCACTCCTACAACTCTCGTCCCATATTGGTTCCGGGTCTTGCGGTAAATGCAGCAACACAATACATACGTCTACTTCGAACGATCCTTAACGTCGGCTGGATATAAACAAGTCAAGTATATAGTCTATTAGCATTTACCCTCTATATGAGGTTGTATGCAAGAATGCAAATGGAAATGCGGGTCATGCAAGCTAACTTGACCAAAATGCCCCGATACTTGGAAACTGTCCAGTACAGTCCCTGACTGTGCCTGAACCCCAAATTATACTCATATTGGCCCAAAAACATGTAAGAATGACTCTAAACTCTCCCATATGAACTTAGCATCGAAATGTACAACTTTCGGTAAAATACACTTAGGCCCTTAAAGTTTGCTAAAATTGCAAAAAGACCCCAACTATTGATTTGGTCACTCCCGAGTCAAATACTTCATTCTTAAGACTCCAAATATCCTTATAAGTCAGGTTGTCGGTCTCAAAACATTGACTTAGTCTCAAGTAGTTCAAGTGTGAAGTTTTAATTAAATGCACATAGGCCCCCGAAGTTTAGTAAAACTGCAAAAAGACCCCCAACATTTGACTTGGTGAACATTAGCCGAGAATTACGTACGTGTTCTCCAAATACACATACAAGACATGCTGACAAACTCCAAGTTACTAAACTAATCTCAATTCAAAGTTTAAGTGAAAATACTATTTTGCCCCTCCTATACAATTCAGTCAAACTAGGGTTTCCGAAAAGTCAAACTTGGTCAAACTTGATATTTAGACTCAGAATATGAATACGAACAAGTTTCGTGAAGAACGCTAAGGCCAGAAATGTCATTTAGAGTGAGAAAATTGAAAGTCAAAGATAGAGTGAAATCATCTCAACTAATCAACTTTTGGAGCTGATTTGTGGTAAAATGAGGGAGAGTTTAGGAAATATGAAGGTGGGGTATTGAAGAGTGTATTCCAAGCTCTCCAGAACATATTTGAACTCCTAAAAACTCCAAGTATTCAAAGAGATATCGCTAGTCAAAGTTGGACAAAAATTCCGAATCAACACTTAGAAAAATTCACTAGTGCTTCATGAGTTCAAACTAGCAACTTTAGGCTTGTTTTTTGAGAAATCCGTTATGAATTTGAAGATGACCCAGAGACGATAAAATGAAGTATTATGTGCCATCTTCACAGAGGAGAAAGAAACACAAGATTTCATTTAGATTTGAGGAAGTTATAGATGTCGAAAAATTGGGTACTTCAACATAGTTCTACACTTAGAAAAATTTTAGCTTTTAACGGTTCAAAAACACATCAAACCAGCCCACTTCAAGGCCAAATTTAGATGGGTTAGACTTGGAATCAAACAAACAAATCTGAATGAGAGTTATAGAGCTATGTCCAGGCTTTCCAGAAAGCTAAGAATCATCAAAAACGGATTAAAAACGAGAAAGATTCAAGAGTCCAAAGTTGATGAAAAACTAGGATTTCAACACTTAGAAAAAATTCTGCACTTGGACAGATTCAACAACACAAAACGCAGCGACTTCAAATCGATTTTTAGGTGGTTTAGAGACCGAATTTGACAAAATTTAAAACACGGAAGTTGTAGCCAATTATCTGAGGATTCCAGAAAGATAAAGCTTGAAGGATTTGAGCGAGTAACGAGAGAGATACAAGCCCAAGAACAGGGCTGCTTTGCATGCCGGAAAAATGATGAAAAACCGAGAAAAATCGAGCCAAACCCAAATCAAAAACGATTCTGGGTAAATTTCAGGTTGCTAGCATGATCAATAATGTCCTAGTGGTCATTTTGATGCAACAAACAGCAAGAATAAGCAAGGATTGAAGGTTTTACCTTCTCCCGTCGGCCATGGAGGTTTGGCGGCGGCGGCACGGTGGCTGGAGCAAAATCCGGCGATTTTCAGGGCATGCTTGTGCTTCCCAGGTTCGCCTCGACACAAGGAACAAGAATATGTGGGTTAATTTCGAAGGGTTGCAACGAGAAGGGAGAAATCGACGAAATACCGACTAGGGTTCTTACCTTCAAACTCGGATTTCTCACTCGATACTCCATCTTTTTCGAAATCGTTTTGTGCGTTTTACTCCTGGCATCGATGCCTACCTCCGGTAGCAGCAGGTCAGAAAGAGGAAGCCTTATGGTGGAGTTGGTGGTGGTTGTTCTTGAGGGAAGAATAAGAAGAAGAAGGGGATGAAGATGTGAGGTGAGAGAGAGATTGTTTTTTTTTTTCCTCAGATTGTGCTGGTGAAGAGGGGAGTTGGAGGTGTTAACTTCTCATCTAGTGAGGTGTCTAATTGGGTTGAACAAGTGGCATTCATGCAAGGGGGGTGAAAGTGTAGTTTTCCAAACTTTAGTGTATAAATTAGAATTAGAGGTTCTACTTAATTTCTAAGAATTGCACAACCACCCCGAACATCTCTAGTGCTTCAAAATCATCTTAACAACGTCCAAATATCGCCAACTCTCCAAAATGCCCACATTAAATCCGTGACAAAATATTTACAAATTCGCCCCCAAAGTCTTGATATTGCACTAAGAATTCTCTCGGAAATTAGGGGTGTTACAGAGACAGAACCGGGATTGCCTCGGGAAACGTGCAGAAAATGCTCGGGACAGGATTTCACCGAGGCTGGTAAAAATTGGAGTGGAATGGAAAACGGAAAGACTGGAGGAAAAACGAGCAGTGAAAACCGACCGAGGAAGCTGAAAACGCCAAAACCGAGAATGATCGGGATGCGCTCGATTGACAATATCTTGAGCTTAACTTGGAATTTTGAAGTGAAACCAGGGGCAAAAGAACGAAGACGGCAAGGGCTTTCCGAAAACAGGTTATAATGCTGAAACGGAGTCTGGCCGAAAAACCGACTCCCGTCAAGTGTGGGTCCCAGACAGGCCACGCCCAAGTAGAAGTCTCGGTTTCCGGTTTCCAGAGTCAGGAGCAACTATTTCATGTTCGTGACGATTTCCGGGACAGTTTTGGCCCAGGGGTATTTTGGTCATTTTGGCACCGGGCCCGATTTTCCGGAGTCAAGTTCAGATTTTGTCACCCAAATTCAGTCAACAGTTTTCTTATGGCCAGAGTCAGGATTGGGCAGAATTTGGAACGGTTTTGACCCAGGGGTATTTTGGTAATTTTGACAAGTTTCGGGTCAAAACGCAGGCCGAGGCACGGGGAAGCAGGAAGACACCAAGGAAGGCACAATGGAAATTTCAGGCAGAAGAGTGGGACCCAGGAGATCCAACCGGGCCCACCAGAGGACCAAGCAGGGCCACCACCACAGCCCCTGCCTGCGTATATACGCAGGCAGGGAGGTGGTGGTGGGTGGATTTTGGGCCCCTGGTTGCGTATATACGCAGCCTTGCGTATATACGCAGCCACGTTGACTTTTTTTCCGAGTCGGTGGATCGATGGCAGTTTTTGTAATTTTCGGCGCAAGCGTTTCGGGAAAAAACGGCACTATTTAAAGACTCGTCCAGACTCGTTGTGAGACAGAACACAGAACAGACAAGACAGCACAACCGGAGGAGTCGGAACATCCGGGAGAGCACGGAAACGTGAATCCAGATTCAAGACACCCGTTTGCTCTTCTTCTCTCTCATTCAAAAACTGTGTTTACATTATGAATTTCAGTATCTAAACTTTTACCTAGGTTCTCGGTGAACCTAGGCTTTCGTTTTCGGTGATTAGTTCTACGTTTTGACTATGAATTCATGATTACAATATCTTAATTCAGCAGCTTTATTCGTTATTCTGTCTTTGAATTTTACTGTTTATGCATGATCGGAGTAGCTAACCAGAATTGCTACAGACCCGAGCCGGTAGGTGAAAACGTCTGGTTAGGGTTAGGAAGAGAAGACATAATTTAGCACCTTACCCCGATGGGCCGAATAGCGAAGGGGAGTTAGGACTAGCCTGAAATCGTTGAGACCAACTGTTAGAGAATCTGACCCGGGCCATCAGGACAGGTTAGAAACCCTAGCAGCCTTAAAACGAGACTGCAGATTTAGGCAGCTTAACAGGAATCCGAGAGTCTGCAGGATTGTGATAACGTGCAGGAAAAGAAAAGATACTGCACAATTGGCACGTGGCACGGATAACGAGACTGCTGTGTGTTTTCATGTCAAACAAAGAACGAAAATCTGAAGAACCCTAGGGGATCCGGGGACCTAGTATTTGAACCCCAGATTTTACAACCTTCGAGATTTTCAGAAAAACGTCACAAAAAATATTTAGGTTTTATTTGTTTATTTTCAATACGTAGTTAGAAAACACACTCTCAAATCACTCCTCCTTTTTACACTCTGTTCGTTAAAACTGATTACTAGAAAAACCTGCAAAGTCCCTGTGGGATCGATAATCTGAGTCGTAATACACTCTATACTACTTGATTCGTATACTTGCGAATAGTACGCTAAAAAGCGCATCAAGTTTTTGGCGCCGTTGCCGGGGACTTTTTAGGGTTTATTTAGTAGTCCGAATTAATTTTCAGAGTTTTTATTTTTATTTTATTTTATTTTATTTTTATTTTCCACTTATCTCATTACTCTTGAGATCTCTACTTTTTCAGGATGGGCGACAATACCGAGAGAACGCCAGAACTGCCCGAGACGCGTACTCCAGCCGAGATGGCTCGGTACATCGAGGATCTGATCGCATCTGGATTCGCTGCCCGGAGCAACCAGAGGACATACAACCGGTCTGGTAAAGTGTTGGTGGAGAATTTCGAAGTCCCCACGGGGGGGGGGGGGCGGGGGGGACTTGAGCGAGCTATTGTGGTGCCCGAGATCACCGCAGAACACTTTGACATCAAACCCTCCACCATCCAGACTGTTCATACCCTCTGCCCGTTCCATGGCAAAGCTGACGAAGATCCAAACGACTTCATCGGGAAGTTCGAGGACTACTGCAACAAAGTCCGGTATAAGGGAGTTGGAGCCGAGGCGCTCATGCTAATACTCTTTCCATACTGCCTATACGGAGTGGCCAACGACTGGCTCGAATCCCGACCACCCAGATCGATCACTACATGGGAAGGATGCGTCACAGATTTTCTTGCCAAATTTTACCCCGCCTCCCGGGTCATTCAATTACAAAGCGAGATTCTGTCATTCAAGCAGAAGACAGGGGAGACGGTGGCAGACGCATGGGACAGATTGATGAGACTGGTGAAAAGGTTCCCGAATCACAGTTTCAGAGATCCAAAGATTCTGCAGGTTTTCTACCATGCAGTAGACGTGGAGAGCGCTGACAGGATTGACAGAGAAGCCGGAGGGGATTTTCTGTACCATGTGGACAAGGATGGTGCCTATGAGCTGATGAAGCAGTTAGCCAAACAGGACACTCGACTATTTGACGATCGTAGAATCACGGCCCGAGCCGAACCAGTGGAAGACGACCGGATAGAAAATCTAGCCAAGATCGTTCAAGATTTGGTTAAGAAAGTCTACTCGGAAAAGAAGACTGTTGCGGCAGTAGACGGACCAGATTTGGACGCAGCCATCGAGGGGTTCAGAAATGCAGATGCCAATTACGTACAGCAGCAGTGGGACCCGAGCCGGTACAGACCGGGCACGAGAGATCATCCGGGGTTCCGGTACGAAAACCCGAATTCTGCAATTTATGTACCGGGATTCCAGCACAGGCCACCGGCTCCGCAAGTCGCACCGGTACCGCAGGTTCAGCCAGGCCCATCTGCACAGCAGTACGATACTCAGATGAAGAAAATCGAGTCCATGTTCCAAACCATGGAATCCCGGTTCGCGCATATGGACGCCCTGACAGCCGACGTGCAGTCGACGAAAGCATCACTGCGCGCTTTGGAGGTACAAGTAGGGCAGTTAGCACAGCAGCTAACTGAGAGAGCACCAGGGAACTTACCCTCGACCACAGTAAATAATCCACGTGCTCAGGTCAATGCCATCACCACTCGGAGTGGATTAGCACTCCAGGATCCGCCGTATCCTAGCCATGCACGTGTAGAAAAGTCGAAGGAAATCGAGCGCGAAGTATTTGGCCAGGAAAACAGCTCAGCCGACCGCCCCCAGCCGAAGGGATCGGTTGAGCAGGATGCAGTGCAGAACGAAGAGAAGGAAACAGAAACGGTACCTGTCTCCAAGGAGGTGTCGTATCCTTTGAAGACACGAAAGAGGGATGATAGCAAGGACTACGCCAGATTTCTCGAGATTTTCAAACAGCTGAAGATCAACATACCCTTTGCAGAGGCGTTGGCAAAGATGCCCACTTATGCCGAGTTCCTCAAAGATATTTTGTATGGACGGAAACGTATGAGCGATTTTGAGACAATAAATCTCACGGCACAAGTGAGCAATTGTGTGAAGAATGGGCTACCGAGGAAGAGGAAGGACCCTAGCAGTTTTGTCATCCCGGTGACCCTAGGTAATGCTTACACAGGAAAGGCTCTGTGTGACCTAGCGGCCTGTATCAATCTGATGTCGTTACCAATTTTCAAAACTTTGAAAATCGGTGAACTCAGGCCCACCAGAATCAAGCTGCAAATGGCGGACAGATCCGTGAAGCAGGCTTACGGAGTTATTGAAGATATTCTGGTGAAAGTCGGAGAACTGATTTTCCGGCAGATTTTGTAATACTGGACATGGAGGCAGGAGACGTACCACTCATTCTGGGCAGACCGTTTTTGGCTACCGGAGAAGCCATGATAAACTGCAAGAGCGGAGAATTGACTATGCAGATTAATGAAGACAAGGTGAAGTTCAACGTTTTCAAAAATCTGCAACTACCGAATTATTACGAGCATGAAGACATCTTTGTAGTAGAGGTAGTCGAAGAAGGCTGGGAAAACGAGGAGATGGACAAGCTATGGGCTGAGATGGATAGAATGGACAGAGAGAACGAGGAGAGATTCCAGGAGGAACAGGCCATGCAACCTGAAAAACGGACCAGTTTACAGCTGGACGAAAAAGGTGGGCAGAAATTGGCCCTGGTCCCGTCACTCAAAGAGCCACCAACCCTAGAGCTGAAACCGCTCCCGAGCCATTCAAGTTCAGCACAGCCAACGCAGTTTCAAGTAGGTCAGGAAGCACTTCTTTGCGATTCTCGGAAGCAGTTTTTTCCGGGAAAATTGAGATCCCGGTGGTCAGGACGTCTATCATCAAAGAGGTACTTTCATGGGATGCGGTTGAATTGGAGAATTCACATGAAAGTACAACTTGCAGGGTGAGCGGAAACCGGGTCAAGCCATATTTGGGCCCGGAAGCAGACGTCAAGGTAGACCCTGGCAGTTTTGACGTCCCTTGAGCAAACATAAGGTAACTGGTTCGGGCCGTCGACCGTAAATTACAAGCTCTGGTTGGGAGGCAACCCAACGTAGTAAGTTAGTTTAAATTATTTCAGTTTTATTTTCAGTTTTGAATTTTGAGAGACGTAAGATGAGTGGGTATTGACTTTGAATTGAGCATGTGCAGCTACAGCAGAGCAGAAAACGATAACAAAACGGAGCAGAAATACTCTGTGTGTGTATTTTACGCCCATCCTGTGCGTATAATACGCACACAGGGGGTAGAGAGAGAGAGAGAGAGAGAAAATGAAAAATTAAAATTTTGCTGCTGCCTGCGTATATACGCAGGCCTGCGTATATACGCAGCCAGCAGAGAAAATATGGATTTTAAAAAAATCAAAACAAAAACAAAATAAAAAAATAAATTCCTGCTGCCTGCGTATATACGCAGACCTTGCGTATATATTCAGCCAGCAGTGAAAATATGGATTAAAAAAAAAACCTTTTTCAAAATGCTCCATGGTTGCGCAACCCTTGCGTATATACGCAGACAGAAGAAGAAAAAAAAATATTTTTTTTCGGATAGCAGCACATTTTTGCCCCATTTTTCTCTCTCGACCTGCATACACAGATCCGTGGAGTTTGAAGCGAATTCAGAAAATTTCGTAGAAGGAAAGGCATATTTTCAAAATCTTGAAGAATCGACCCCGGTGTATTCTGGCACACTCGACCGTCACAGGGACTCGTACGAGTTGGGGATTTTTCATGAACAGTTTTTCTGCCGAACCGAGCAATCGACCCCGGTGTACGAAAGTATACTCGACCATATGGGAGCACATTGTCACACATAATGGTGCTCGGGGATTGCACATTTGAAGAGCGCATATAGAGCCCGGAAGGTTGACAACTTCCGTCGAGAAATTTTCTGGAGACCGGTCAGCGGTCCTGCTCCACCGGAATCTGCGAAAAATTCTGCACCTGTAAGAACTGACTCCGGGTGCACAGGTTCTATTATGTCTCTCGCTTTATTTTTCTGCATATTCTACCAGTTTGTTCCCATTCGATGAGGCAAGCCAGCTCATCCAATCCAGATTATATGCCTAATGATTAGTACCATGAGGGCATGTCACCATCCAGTGTGGGGGTGGTGGTGTTAAACTGCATTACGTTTTATTAAAAAAAAATTAAAACATTAAAAATTGAAAATTTTGAGACTGGGCGAAGGATTTAGCTTAAAACTGGAGAGAGCTTAATGATAGAAAATTTCCCGAAGAGGACGAACTTAAGTGAGGAAGAGCTGCGAGAATCTGTCTAGGGGAGTTAATAGAGCCAATGCACTTCAGAAAACGCAAGTAGCTGTCTCCTGAGCCATGTATCCGACTAGCTGCCAGACCACCGTCACCAGGTAGTCATCAACCCGCCATCACGGTCACCACATCATTTGGTGGAGTGATAGGCCATAGGGGACCTCACGTCCTGTCTCGCGCCTTAGGTCCACGAGTGAGACCCGTTGATCCATTAATCCTTTTCTTGGTAACCGTTTGACCTAGGAAGCCGTTTTTTATACTCGCATCATTGTTAGTATTTTTACCTTTCCTACGCGTCATGGCACGAGGGAGTTGAGTTGAGGGGGATTCTCTGGGGTAGAGCAGATTTGTCATATTTGATAGTGGACGAGCTTCATTGGTATATTTAAGGGTGTGTAAGGGTGAGATAGTGACGGCAGCACACTTCGGTGTGGCGGTGACTCACGACATTACACCGTGAGCACAGGAGGAGAGCCGTAGTGCGTGGATTTTCCGCACGACAGGGGGAACTTGGGTTGACAGGGTTATTTGGAGGACGCGCTGAGCTATTTAGAAATCCTTGGAGTGAGGAGGATCGGTTGGAAAAGCGCGATTATTTTACAGATTGACTACATGGTTCAAAATTAGTGTGGGGGTGGTCGTTTCGGATTTTATTTCGGTATTTTTCTGCCACCCCACGTTTTTGGTTTATCATAGAATTGGTCTGGTTTATATTATTGGTGTTTATTGTGTTGCCCCGCAAAAAAAAAAAAAAAAAAAAAAAAAAAAAAAAAAAAAAAAAAAGAGCACGCCGGGCCGACAATTTTTATCTCTGTTTCACATTCGTTCACAGTTGTGGCCGCGAGAACGGCAGTTACACCGGGACTGGGGAAATTGAGTGTCTAGAATCTTAGGTGATTTGGGTCAGTTTCCATCATCTTGGTGAGGGAGTGTGAGATTGGAGTGTGCGGTGACGTTTAGGACATCGCTTCTAAATGACTTATCCTACCGTCCCAAAGCCGGCAGATTTACATTACACCCAGAGTAAAAGCACGGAAGGTGTGCTTTAGGGATACGTTCGGTTTGCGTGCAAAAGCGGAAGTAAGTGGTGTTCGTGTTTGTTCCTAACCTAGGCTGGCCGCGAGTTCTTCCGATCACGCAGTTTCTGAAATCTAAGGGAATATGAGAACTTGATGATGTTCAGTTTGAGTTGAAGAGATTGCCCAGTCTCACCAAAAATATACACTGTTTTTTATAGTATTAATACTGTTTTTAAATAAGTGCAGTTACCGCTCTGGATTGATTCGGGATAGTATGCATTGGTGGTATATAGCTGGAGGTTGCTCGGGACGAGCAAAGTTTAGTGTGGGGGTATTTGATAACGCCCAAATAGGGGTTATCTTTTAGCCTGATTTGACGTGCCTTTGTGCTGGAAAGCCGCGTTTTAGCCAGAATTCACCCTCGGAAAGCCTCGGTTTTAGGAACGAGACGTTTATTTTCTCTTCGTGAATTTCTTCATGTTTCATACTTTTATTGGATATGATCGCGGGTTTTTTCATGTTTTTACAGGAACAGGTTCGGAAGTGCATTGGAATGCGTGCCGAGACAGAACCGGGATCGCCTCGGGAAACGTGCAGAAAATGCTCAGGACAGGATTTGACCGAGACTGGTAAAAATTGGAGTGGAATGGAAAACGGAAAGACTGGAGGAAAAACGAGCAGTGGAAACCGACCGAGGAAGCTGAAAACGCCAAAACCGAGAATGATCGGGATGCGCTCGGTTGACAATATCTTGAGCTTGACTTGGAATTTTGAAGTGAAACCAGGGGCAAAAGAACGGAGACGTCAAGAGCTTTCCGAAAACAGGTTATAATGCTGAAACGGAGTCCGGCCGAAAAACCGACTCCCGTCAAGTGTGGGTCCCAGACAGGCCACGCCCAAGTAGTAGTCTCGGTTTCCGGTGCCCAGAGTCAGGAGCAACTATTTCATGTTCGTGACGATTTCCGGGACAGTTTTGGCCCAGGGGTATTTTGGTCATTTTGGCACCGGGCCCGGTTTTCCGGAGTCAAGTTCAGATTTTGTCTCCCAAATTCAGTCAACAGTTTTCTTATGGCCAGAGTCAGGATTGGGCAGAATTTGAGCGGTTTTGACCCAGGGGTATTTTGGTAATTGTGACAAGTTTCGGGTCAAAACGCAGGCTGAGGCACGGGGAAGCAGGAAGACACCAAGGAAGGCACAATGGAAATTTCAGGCAGAAGAGTGGGACCCAGGAGATCCAACCGGGCCCACCAGAGGACCAAGCAAGGCCACCACCACAGCCCCTGCCTGCGTATATACGCAGGCAGGGAGGTGGTGGTGGGTGGATTTTGGGCCCCTGGTTGCGTATATACGCAGCCTTGCGTATATACGCAGCCAGGTTGACTTTTTTTCCGAGTCGGTGGACCGATGGCAGTTTTCGTAATTTCTGGCGCAAGCGTTTCGGGAAAAAACGACACTATATAAAGACTCGTCCAGACTCGTTGTGAGACAGAACACAGAACAGACAAGACAGCACAACCGGAGGAGTCGGAACATCCGGGAGAGCACGGAAATGTGAATCCAGATTCAAGACACCCGTTTGCTCTTCTTCTCTCTCATTCAAAAACTGTGTTTACATTATGAATTTCAGTAGCTAAACTTTTACCTAGGTTCTCGGTGAACCTAGGCTTTCGTTTTCGGTGATTAGTTCTACGTTTTGACTATGAATTCATGATTACAATATCTTAATTCAGCAGCTTTATTCGTTATTCTGTCTTTGAATTTTACTGTTTATGCATGATCGGAGTAGCTAACCAGAATTGCTACAGACCCGAGCCGGTAGGTGAAAACGTCTGGTTAGGGTTAGGAAGAGAAGACATAATTTAGCACCTTACCCCGATGGGCCGACTAGCGAAGGGGAGTTAGGACTAGCCTGAAATCGTTGAGACCAACTGTTAGAGAATCTGACCCGGGCCATCAGGACAGGTTAGAAACCCTAGCAGCCTTAAAACGAGACTGCAGATTTAGGCAGCTTAACAGGAATCCGAGAGTCTGCAGGATTGTGATAACGTGCAGGAAAAGAAAAGATACTGCACAATTGGCACGTGGCACGGATAACGAGACTGTTGTGTGTTTTCATGTCAAACAAAGAACGAAAATCTGAAGAACCCTAGGGGATCCGGGGACCTAGTATTTGAACCCCAGATTTTACAACCTTCGAGATTTTCAGAAAAACGTCACAAAAAATATTTACGTTTTATTTGTTTATTTTCAGTACGTAGTTAGAAAACACACTCTCAAATCACTCCTCCTTTTTACACTCTGTTCGTTAAAACTGATTACTAGAAAAACCTGCAAAGTCCCTGTGGGATCGATAATCTGAGTCGTAATACACTCTATACTACTTGATTCGTATACTTGCGAATAGTACGCTAAAAAGCGCATCAGCAAGAGAAGGCAAAACGCAATATCTTATTTGAGGAATTTAATAGTCATTATTTGTTTGGTTGATCCAATCAACATGATCTACTTATTTGGACTGGGCAATCCACAATAAAATACCATCTTTGTTTATTATTATCTTGTTAATGTTTTTGCTAGTATCGCCATACACACAAAATAAATAACAAGACATAAATAATAAACATCCACAAAAAGGAAAAATAACGTGGCATGAATATGGCCCCTAGACTAAGATATGATCAAGCCAATGATAATATCTATATGCCCTAAAGTGACGAACTCATCTCCATGTGCTCCACCATAGCCGCACGCCTAGGGTAGGGTGTCTTCATCGTCTTTTGGTTTCTTGATTCTCCCGTCTTCTTCTCCATGTTCTTGGCTATCATCTAAATATTTCTAATTCTAGCCTCACAATCTAGAATAAATAAATAAATAAATAAATAAATAAATAAATAAATAAATAAATAAATAAATAAATAAAGCCTCACATGTTGAGGAGAAAAACGACTCGCAAGCCGTAAACCAAACCACAAAAACATAAAACATCCACAACTTAGGCCATATCCATCCACAATGCAACAAAGCACATAATACAGTTAAAACCAATTTCTTTTAACGCTCTTGTTCAATTTTAGTTGTTTTGGACATACTAGGGTCAAAACGGTCCAAGAGGTTCACCAAGGGTATGGCCGAACCAACCAAGTAACCGCCACACTAGGCCCGGGCCGACCGGCCCCTAGCCCACACGGCTAGGCTGTGCGCTAGGGTGCGCCGGCCCCTTTGGGCCGCGTGTCTTGGACGGCAAGCAAGGGAGGGGCGGTTCCCTTGTGGAGACGCTCCTTCCCATGGAATTGTTTCCAAAAACAATTCCTTCCTTTTATTGGGTTGTTTCCAAAACACCCTTTGCCTTGATGCCCAAGTTTAATTGTTTCTGTGAAAACCCATACTAATGAAGGATTTTATAATGGAAATTAAAATGGTATTTTGTGACTGCAAAGTAGATGTCTGGAAGTGAGTATTTTGTGTTGATTATTAGATTAGCATAATAGTAGGGATGTTGTTGAATTACCTCATTTTTTATATAAATGAAATTTGTAGTTTGGTTGTATTTTTTTAAAACATGCACTGTGATTAATTTTTTTGTGGGAGAGGTATTTATTTTATCATACTTCTCAACTTGTAGAAAAGTTATGCCACTTCAAGCTTTTACCATTGAAACTTGTGACTAGACTTTTGGTTAGTCACCTTTAAACCTATGCCAACCATTGAAATCTGATGATGTGTTGTCTATTACTACACTTTTTTAAATATTTGTCTAGATGGTAAGAACTGGTGGGTATTGTGGGAGGGAAAATTATACCCCTCGGCTAAGAAACCCAACGAGGGAGAGAGAGAGATTCATGTTGTTCCCTTTTATTGAATCCTACATAATTGGAAGTGGGGTTAAGGAAGTTATTTGGTTTGTTTTGATGAACAAGGGTTCACTTCGGCTTCTTGAGAGGGAGTAGAAAGTTGGCAGCGATGTTTTCTTCATTTCTTTGGTCGGATTATTACGTCATCTTCATGAGTTATTGTTTGTTTCGGCCTTGTTAAGATAAGGGAAATCTAACTTCTAAATTTTCGCAGTTACAGTCTATACCTGTTTATACTGTTGGTGTGAATTTTATAGCTTTCCAGCTATGTGTTGACTGTCTGGTGATTGTTAAATCATGATATTTGTGTATTTGGTGTCGGATGCTGATGTGTAATAACTGGCTGTTATGTTAAGTAGATTTTAGATATCTACGCCAGTGGTTAGGCGGTACCTGCTGGGCTATTTTGGCTCACCCATCTTTTTTAAAGGTTGAGCCGGAGCGCGACTGGAACGCTGAGTAGTTGCTAAAATTTATATTTTAGTTAACTATGTTGTTTTTAGTTGTTTTTAGCTGTTTGTTGTAAATTACCATTTTGGATCAGATATTTATATAAAATGTCATTTTTAACCAGCTGATGTAACTTTATAAAGAATTCAGTCACGTACTCGTTTTTTCAGATATCTGATAAAAATATGGTTTCGGAGGACTGTGTGTCCTGCAGGCTGAGTTTTGGACGTCTGAAAGTGTCAGACTGGCTGATATTTCCGCGTGTTTATTTTAAAATCGACAATTTTATTAATAAATGTGTGACAGGTCGTCACAGTTTCCATACTTGGAAAACTCTTTTCCAAGCATGTGCCCAATCTCTAGTTCTTGATCCAAAATTCCTCACATCCTATGTGATTAAACTCACCAATTTACACAACCCATGTTAAATTAGATCTTGTTTATTGCATCTACTATGCCAATTAATTTTAGTTTCCCGTAATATGAGTTAAACGGTGTAAAATTGAAATCGTAACACGTAAAATCATGCTATGCACTACGACCTGTGGCTCTGATACCACTGTTGGGTTTTGACGTAGGTTACGCAGCGGAATAACAAAAATTAATTCCTACTCAAAGCCCACCAAGGATCACAGGAAGAGACATTCATAACATAACGAAGGACATGGAAGATGTGTACCTTTTTGGTTCGGGAGATCACACGAAGAATATTGTACTCGTCTCTACGGTTGATCCACGTCTAGTGGTGAGATCTAGATTCTTCCTTCTCCTAGTTCTTGGACTGGAGGAAGAGGGAAGAACGAATCAAGCAACGAGGGACAAAAGAGGGTTTCAGCCCTCCTCTTGTGGCCGACGGGTAGGGCGGACGGGCTAGGGGCTTCGGCCTCTAGTCTTGTCTTGCTCTCTCTTTTGATTTCTCTCCCACTCACTTATGTTATCAGCATTAGTTGTGGGAAAGAAGCTAGAGCATCCTTTATATAGTCCAACAATTCCTTGTTAACTACATAAAGGTCCTTCCTAATTCTACATGAACTTTGATTAGTCCCTTCCTTGCATATTAGTCCTACTAAGTTTACAAGGTGTTGCAAAGTGAGCATTCTCATTAATTAATCATATTAATTAATCCCAAATCTAGTTCAACTCTATTTGACGTGTGACCCCATAGGTTTCTACTTAGTCGGTAGTAACTAATTACTAACATGGAGCGGTGTCTAGCAACACATACATGCACCCAACTAATAGAAATAAGTCAGTGATCCCAACAAACCTTTGTGCCCAATATCACATATTGAACTATCCCTTTGTCTCCATATCCGGATTGGACACAAGACATAAATAGTCACACTTTTATATCCAATCCATAGTTCCTCGATCCTGAGAATATGCTTATGCAAACAAATAACATCAATATCTCCATATTGATTTATCTGAGTCTGGCAAGACATGTAATAAGCAACATTCCTCGAGTGGCCATGGATATTTACTCCCATTATGTGGGAGGGACAAATCATCTCTACATCACTACGATCTCTAAGCTTGCTTCCTATCATGCCCGATAAATACCTTTATAGTCACCTAGTTACGGTGTAATGTTTGATAACATCAAAGCACGATATTTCACAACTAGAGTATCTAGTGAATTCAAGTCTAAGGATTGCAATTATATTAGCACTACGAGAAGCGATTGTGACTTTAACATAATATAATGTATCCTTCTCGTCGTGGGTTAATCCAGTATGCCATTACTCCTAATGCATACCCATGTGTTAGACTTGATATTCTCCATATCAATCTACACACATACTAGTCTATATTTGATCGTCCTATTAATCAATATAATGGACTAGGAATATTTAAGATAAACAATAAATTGTATCTAAGGACTTCATTATATTAAATATCACAATAAATAATAAATGAATATTCTAGCCAATAACATTGTTCATACTTAGATTGCCTCTAGGGCACCTATTCCAACAATCATGACCTCATTTCACCTCATCTCTCTCTATCTCTTTGTCCCCATCTCTTCACTCTGTTCTCTCCAGCGAAGAAGCAGCAACAACAACGACAACGATGGCCGCAGCCTTCCCCAACAGGAAACCATTGAGCACCACCTCTTCTCTCCTCACCTCTCCACCAATGTCTCTCTCTATTTCTCTCCTCCTCGTGACCAGAATAAGAGCACGAAGCTGAAAAAAAGGCAACAACACTAGCAACGAAGCAAGAACGACGTCGCTCCTCCATTCTTTCCGGCGAAGCTCCGGGCCCGGCAAAATTAACGAAACCCATCCCATAAGATTGCTTCTCTTCGTCTCCAGGAAGTCAGAGGATACTCTTAGCAAGATCAAACGGAGCCAAAGGATGCCGGATTCACTGGCGAGGAACTCCACCGCAATCACCATCGACGGCGAACTTGAACGGCCTAGTTTCGCGACCATTTTTCACGGTTTTTGGCTTGGGTAAACTATAAATCACTAAATTTTACATTTTAGTTAATCAAAATCATAACATGAGGCTCGAATCCACGTTTACATTGAACACATTTGATAGTTCATGTAAGGGGGTGAAAGTGTATTTTACATAAACTAGGTGTAAGGGGAAAAGTGTTGTTTCAGAAACTTCGGGAGGTTAAAGTGTCTTTTATTAAACTGGATTGTGAGTGTGTAGGGGGTCATTACTATCTTTTAACATAACTTGTAGGTAACCACTTGTCTTTTACTTAAACAATTTATTTTACGCGAAAATAAAAATGAAGATTTTAGAATAAAAATATTTCCTAAAAATACAACTTTTTATCCTCATCGTAGAAATGTGATCCAGGTATTGAAAAAGCGCACAGGTCGTTTGTTAGAAATTAAACTAGAAATATTTTATTGAAAACTAAGCAAATAGTGTGTTTAATCACTTTTCAAATCATAAAATTGAATAGTTATTTATAACAATAAACGCGTTGTCTATTTTTTTTTTGAAAATGTAATAAAAAAGATATGTGAAATTAACAAGTGGGTTACATGTTAGTCTAAAATTATTAAGTAGGGTTCATGTTATGTCTTATAGCCTATATATTTGGGTTTCTGATGAGTTAGAAGCTCCATTTCGTAGGTGACGGTTTCGTAGGCGAGAACTACATCTAGGACGTGCCTTTGGATTAAGGTGAATTAATATGTATGGCGTTGCATGCCTTTGAAAAACCCCCTTATCACAAGGGAAATGGCTCTGCCCGTGGTGATGAGCCTCATTGGGAACGGATAAGGATCGTCGGTTCACAGGTAGTGAAATACCCCGTTATTTAGAAACAGGTATTTTTAACAAATATTAAGTTTTAGTTTATTAAAACGGGTATTTTATAACCATATTAGATGTTAAAATAATATTAGTATAAGCTTTGGGTCTTAGTTTAATTATTTACAAGTTAAATTTTATGGTAACAAGCTTTAGGGGGCTTTAGCGTATTTTTCATAACCTAAATAAAGCCTATAATCTAATTCAGGGGGTAAAAAGTGTCTTTTAACTAACTAAGGGGGGAGAAAGTGTCTTTTAACCATAATCATCATCTTCTTCCTCTCCTGGTTGCAACATGAGAGTTTTCTCACGCTTCCCTCTCCGACCCGAACGCCACTAGCGGCAAATTCGCCGCCAAAACTTCACAATTTCCGTCCCAATTCGAATCCAAGTTGTCATAGCTCGAGTATTTAGCTCCAAGAAACCAATTTTTCCCGAAATCGTGACCCAATTCGGAATCGAAGAATTCTCCGATGAACTCCTAATCCTTGCCGGATTTCTCACCTCTCACCCTATTTAAACCCCCTCAAACCCAGAAACGAAACCCACATCAAAACCCACCACCAAGCTCTCAATCTCTCGCTCTCTCTCCCGTTCGAATCGCCAAGCCAAAGCGCCGCCGGGTCCGGAGAACCGAACCCGACCGCGACCGCCTCGCCCGACGCCGCCGCCGTCTCCGGCATCCTCCCCCGTCGCCGTCGGCCGCCTCTCCCTTCGCCACCACCGCGAGCCACCTCCCCTTCACCATCGTCGTCGTCCTCGGGTAAACCCGTCTGTTTCTTTGTCTGCTTTCATTATGTTGTTCTTTTATTTTATTTTTTTAAGCAATAGTTAACTGTTAGATTCATAGTAATATTATCTGGGTAGAAAACACAAGTATGGGCAGTGGCCCAGTGGTTAAAGTTGTCTGTTAGTATTGTGTTGGTCTGGGGTTCGAGTCTCATAGCTAGCAACTATTTTTTTTCACTACTCTACACTCAAAATTTGAAAGAGAAGTTTTGAGGGTTTGAAAGCCTTATTAAAACACTTGAGAATTATTTATTTATGAAGTTTATTTTCTTGTTTAAAGGTTAATCTTTTGAAGAATAATATTATTGGGTTATACTTTATAGTAGTAAAAAAATTAGATAATTATTTTTATACAAGTTTAAAGTAATCTTTTGTACTCATCTTTACCCAAAAATAAAAGTATATTTTTCTTATAAGTTTATTACAAATTAGAATAAGTTATTTTCTTCAAATAAATTTGTTATTTCTTTTAAATAAAATAAAAGTTAGTTTATAACTTATATTCTCTATTAAGGCTTGTTTGGTTGGTAGAAACTAGTATTAGAATCAAAAGTGTTTTTGGGGTAAAATAATATGCTTCTCTACCCTAAATAATAAAATGGATATTTTATCTAATCTTATAAGTTACATTTATATAACTATAGCCTAGTATGTTTTAACAAATATTAAACGCTAGCGTTATAAAGCGTATTTTATTATAAAAGATGTTGTTCACGTTAGCAAGGTTGGGGAGAGTTAATAAGGGGATTACACTTGCATTGCATATAGGACTTGTTTGTATTTGTGTGTTAGCGATAATTGATTAGATATTATCGAATTGTAGGAAACGAATTCTCCGACGAAGGATAATTCGAATACTACGATTGACTTGCTGTGATTGCTATTTGTTGAGGTAAGTAATCATGCCAGGCCTAGCGCCCATATCTTCTTTCGTGTCTAAACTGCTTTTGTGATTTATTGTCTCAAAATTGGAATATCTACTTGAACTGTTTATTTGAGAAAGTTTACTGATTTTATAAAGGTGATTCTATCACAACTATCACATGATTAATAAGACGTAAAGACGTAAAGTGGAATAGTTGTATCGGGGATCAATATTTTGAGCTTTGGTCGATGTGGACTACGTCTCTCGACCCACTTTATTTTATTTTTCTCGGTAGCAACCGCCCTGAGTTCGCTCCAGTACTTACCTCTCTGGCCGCAAGAAGTCTTAGGGGGGTGTCGACACTTATGGTCTGGTAGCCAGTTATTAGTAGATCTTCCCCGTGTCAACATGGTAATATATGTTTTCTGAATGATGGACCTTTATGATTGAGAAGTGGAAGTCTCGATTGGACAAATGAGGAAGTTTGGGAATGTTTCCCCACAAGTGAAGTGATAAAGGAAAAGATTTGTGAATTCTTATTTCGTACTTATACTCTTACTCAAATACTTTACTCTTCAAACTAATGTGTCGTCGTTTTTAAACTGCTTCATAATCTGTTTACATGCTTGGGTGTTGCTTACTCAGTATTTTCCGCTGACTTTGGAAACTGTGGTGTTTCTTTTTGTTTCTGCACCACAGGTTTAGGTGGAAGCATGGCTTTTGGGGGAAATCGAGACACATCACTTTAGTAAATTTAAATTTCACATCTAGACTTGTTTTATTTATTAGTTTAATTTTAGATTGGAATAATGCCCATATTTGTGGCGAGACAAGTTTTAAAGTTTCAATTAAATATTTTTATGGTTTTGGTTTGGATATTCTGTTATAAAATCTCCTTGTATCCGGGTTTAATCTCGGGTACGGAGTGACATCCCTGGGCTACCGGGTCGGCCTTTCCGGGCTTCCGGCTTGGTTGTTTTGGGGGTGTTACAGTTGGTATCAGAGCCAGGCTATCCAAAAGGGAAATCTAAAACCTGTAAGGAAATTTAAAATGGACATAGGGAAAGAATTTAAAATTTGACAAGCCGTTGGGAATTTGGGTAGTATTGGATGGATTTATTATGTGTTTAAATATTTAGGGATTAGGCTTGTGTGCAAATGCATGTGAAACTAATTGTTTGATGATCAACTTGATTAGCTGCTTATTATATGCCATGTATTGCATTTTTTTTTATTTATACTTTAGGGTATTGTATGAATGATACAATAGGTTATAGTGTAGGATTATGGCTAATAGATCACACCGATACTACACCAGGAGAAGTAGTCAAGTCCCAATGGTAGCCCCAAACAACAACAACAGCATGGAGCAATTCTTTGCCCAATTTACTCAGATGGCTCAGAATATGAATAATGGAGATCATAATGCAGCCAACTGGGCAAAGAAGGTGTCTGACATGAAGCCTGGAAGTTTCACTGGCAATGAGGATCCAGTGGAACTTGAAGATTGGATCGATGAGATGGACAAAATCCTTGAACTGGTTGAATGCCCTGACAACCGCAAGGTAGTTTGCGCAGCGTTCTACCTGAAGAACGAGGCAAACATATGGTGGAGGAACTCACGTCAAGCTTTCTTGGCTCAACCCAACTTCAATTGGGAAGCTCTTCAGACTGCTCTTCGCACTCGCTTCTACCCATCTCATATCCAAGATCAGAAATACATAGAGTTTGTGAACTTAAAGCAGGGAAGTGATTCTGTAACGGAGTACTTCAAGAAGTTCATGGAATTAGCCCGATTCTCAGGAACCCTTATGCCTGATGAGGCAACAAAGGTTAGGAAGTTTATGTCAGGTCTGCAACTCCATCTGCAGAAAGACTTAATGTGCAGAACCTATGATACTCTCCAAGAGGTGTATGATAGAGCTGCATCTGTTTGGCGTATCCAAGAGATGCAAGACGAGAATCGTGGAAAGCGCAAGATTGAGAATGCTGGAGATAATGGTAGCAACCAGGGTCGAAACAACAATGGTGGACAGGACAAGAAGTTCAAGTCGAACAATGGAGGAAGTAACAAGGGTCAATACCGTGGCAACAAGCATAACAATGGAGATGAACCACCTCGACGCCACTATTGCAAACGATGCAACAAGAACCATCCCGGAACAGATTGTGCAGGAAACTTAGTCACTTGCAATAATTGTGGCAAGAGGGGTCATCGCGCTTATGAGTGTCGTTCACCGTCAAGTGGGGGAACCAACAACGCTCCAGCTAATGCCAACAACAACAATGGAGCTGGTACAGCTGCAACCACAAAACAAAATGAGAATGTTGCGCGGATTGCGGTGATGAGCAGGACCCAGGAGAAGTGATAGATTAAAGAATTAGCATGGACGATAGTAGTTTCCCGCCCACCCTCGCCTAGGAAGCGTTTTTGAGACTCGTGTCTTTTAGTTTCTTCGAATATTATAAAATTTATTGTTTTTGAACCTATCTTCAAGTTTTTAGGAAAGTGGAATTTTTGGAATTCTAGTTGGAATAGTTTATCAAAGAATATTGGAGTTTCTCTTTTCATTAAAGTATTATTACCAAGTCGAAGCAAGGGATGGTATGAGGAAGAAGCGTCCTCACCTTTCGACGAGATATTTTGAGTTCCGATGACGTCACTCCTCTAAGGGGGAGAGGATGTAATCCTTCGGTTTTTAGATACGATATTGTAAGTTACCCTTATAGCATATTGCATATCGTGCATGACATTAGGTTTGCATTTAGTAGTGATTAGTAGTATGCCCTAGAGTGGAGACTCATACCTTAATGTTGTTTAGAATTTGTTTTAAACTTCGAGGACGAAGTTTTCTTTAAGGGAGGAAGGATGAAATACCCCGTTATTTAGAAACAGGTATTTTTAACAAATATTAAGTTTTAGTTTATTAAAACGGGTATTTTATAACCATATTAGATGTTAAAATAATATTAGTATAAGCTTTGGGTCTTAGTTTAATTATTTACAAGTTAAATTTTATGGTAACAAGCTTTAGGGGGCTTTAGCGTATTTTTCATAACCTAAATAAAGCCTATAATCTAATTCAGGGGGTAAAAAGTGTCTTTTAACTAACTAAGGGGGGAGAAAGTGTCTTTTAACCATAATCATCATCTTCTTCCTCTCCTGGTTGCAACAGGAGAGTTTTCTCACGCTTCCCTCTCCGACCCGAACGCCACTAGCGGCAAATTCGCCGCCAAAACTTCACAATTTCCGTCCCAATTCGAATCCAAGTTGTCATAGCTCGAGTATTTAGCTCCAAGAAACCAATTTTTCCCGAAATCGTGACCCACTTCGGAATCGAAGAATTCTCCGATGAACTCCTAATCCTTGCCGGATTTCTCACCTCTCACCCTATTTAAACCCCCTCAAACCCAGAAACGAAACCCACATCAAAACCCACCACCAAGCTCTCAATCTCTCGCTCTCTCTCCCGTTCGAATCGCCAAGCCAAAGCGCCGCCGGGTCCGGAGAACCGAACCCGACCGCGACCGCCTCGCCCGACGCCGCCGCCGTCTCCGGCATCCTCCCCCGTCGCCGTCGGCCGCCTCTCCCTTCGCCACCACCGCAAGCCACCACCGCGAGCCACCTCCCCTTCACCATCGTCGTCGTCCTCGGATAAACCCGTCTGTTTCTTTGTCTGCTTTCATTATGTTGTTCTTTTATTTTATTTTTTTTAAGCAATAGTTAACTGTTAGATTCATAGTAATATTATCTGGGTAGAAAACACAAGTATGGGCAGTGGCCCAGTGGTTAAAGTTGTCTGTTAGTATTGTGTTGGTCTGGGGTTCGAGTCTCATAGCTAGCAACTATTTTTTTTCACTACTCTACACTCAAAATTTGAAAGAGAAGTTTTGAGGGTTTGAAAGCCTTATTAAAACACTTGAGAATTATTTATTTATGAAGTTTATTTTCTTGTTTAAAGGTTAATCTTTTGAAGAATAATATTATTGGGTTATACTTTATAGTAGTAAAAAAATTAGATAATTATTTTTATACAAGTTTAAAGTAATCTTTTGTACTCATCTTTACCCAAAAATAAAAGTATATTTTTCTTATAAGTTTATTACAAATTAGAATAAGTTATTTTCTTCAAATAAATTTGTTATTTCTTTTAAATAAAATAAAAGTTAGTTTATAACTTATATTCTCTATTAAGGCTTGTTTGGTTGGTAGAAACTAGTATTAGAATCAAAAGTGTTTTTGGGGTAAAATAATATGCTTCTCTACCCTAAATAATAAAATGGATATTTTATCTAATCTTATAAGTTACATTTATATAACTATAGCCTAGTATGTTTTAACAAATATTAAACGCTAGCGTTATAAAGCGTATTTTATTATAAAAGATGTTGTTCACGTTAGCAAGGTTGGGGAGAGTTAATAAGGGGATTACACTTGCATTGCATATAGGACTTGTTTGTATTTGTGTGTTAGCGATAATTGATTAGATATTATCGAATTGTAGGAAACGAATTCTCCGACGAAGGATAATTCGAATACTACGATTGACTTGCTGTGATTGCTATTTGTTGAGGTAAGTAATCATGCCAGGCCTAGCGCCCATATCTTCTTTCGTGTCTAAACTGCTTTTGTGATTTATTGTCTCAAAATTGGAATATCTACTTGAACTGTTTATTTGAGAAAGTTTACTGATTTTATAAAGGTGATTCTATCACAACTATCACATGATTAATAAGACGTAAAGACGTAAAGTGGAATAGTTGTATCGGGGATCAATATTTTGAGCTTTGGTCGATGTGGACTACGTCTCTCGACCCACTTTATTTTATTTTTCTCGGTAGCAACCGCCCTGAGTTCGCTCCAGCACTTACCTCTCTGGCCGCAAGAAGTCTTAGGGGGGTGTCGACACTTATGGTCTGGTAGCCAGTTATTAGTAGATCTTCCCCGTGTCAACATGGTAATATATGTTTTCTGAATGATGGACCTTTATGATTGAGAAGTGGAAGTCTCGATTGGACAAATGAGGAAGTTTGGGAATGTTTCCCCACAAGTGAAGTGATAAAGGAAAAGATTTGTGAATTCTTATTTCGTACTTATACTCTTACTCAAATACTTTACTCTTCAAACTAATGTGTCGTCGTTTTTAAACTGCTTCATAATCTGTTTACATGCTTGGGTGTTGCTTACTCAGTATTTTCCGCTGACTTTGGAAACTGTGGTGTTTCTTTTTGTTTCTGCACCACAGGTTTAGGTGGAAGCATGGCTTTTGGGGGAAATCGAGACACATCACTTTAGTAAATTTAAATTTCACATCTAGACTTGTTTTATTTATTAGTTTAATTTTAGATTGGAATAATGCCCATATTTGTGGCGAGACAAGTTTTAAAGTTTCAATTAAATATTTTTATGGTTTTGGTTTGGATATTCTGTTATAAAATCTCCTTGTATCCGGGTTTAATCTCGGGTACGGAGTGACATCCCTGGGCTACCGGGTCGGCCTTTCCGGGCTTCCGGCTTGGTTGTTTTGGGGGTGTTACAGGTAGTACAACTATCGATAACTCAAAACATAATTTATTACAATTTCAATACATCAGTGATAGCATCTGAAAATCTAGGAATACAATATTTTGTGATATGTAATGAAAACTAGGTTATTGATGTTCTAAGTATCAGGATTCCCTATCCATATCTGTCGCGAACGTCCCCCACCTTGATCGATAACCTGCGATTTTAAAATGGCAAAAGCCGACGCAGTTTTACAGAAAATTATCAGCAAACGACTTAGTAAGCTAACACCCATAGCACCTAAACAAATTATGAGGCATATGACAGGAATAACATATTCGCTAATGAGGATAAGATATATGTGGGGTTAGCGTTCTCGTTGATTTGATGTGTCATACTTCGTAGCGATTTTAAATTTCGTATTCCAACCCAATGATGTGGACCATCTTGGCGAATTACTGTTAATAGTGTTTCGCAATATCACTTTAAATCTCAAGATGATAACATTCTCATCGATAGGAATCGAGTCTAGAAATTCATTTTTTAAACTAGTTGATACGGGGAGTGACCATATCCAATCCACATCGCTTTCTCATAATGTTCAAAAGCACAACCATAACTCAATCACAAGGAGGTTCACATCATAGCGCCTCATAACCATAACATAATCAAAAGGAGGTTCGCATCATAGCGCCTCATAATATCATAACAGTAACCAATCACAATATGTCACAAATGTATCGTATCAGGGATATGGCACAAACCCACGCACACCAGTTTTCACTTTACGTCATTACGACTTTTCCTTCCAGATACTACCAGATGTAAATCGGGAGCTCCAAGTAAAGTCGGAGTGACACATTTTCATAATAATCGATGTATAATTGTGAGAGATATTCGTATTTAACCAATAAGTGAGCGGTATGCTACTATTGATAACCGTGGCCCGTGAGCTAGGTAAACACGGCCTAGTTTGGTTGTCATGATTGGAACGGTACTTTAACATTTCACAATAGAATTTGGTGTTCATCTTTCGGATCCTTATTTTTTTGAATTATCATTTTCATATGATACGTTGAAAGTAGAATCTTTCAAAATCAAGTAAATAACTCAAATAAAGCATGTGTAGCAGTAATTCACAAATAACACACGCGATACACGAAAGAATGAAAGGCATACAAGGCTAGGCATATTAACTTACCGAAATCCAAGCACGTCCTAGATGTAATTCTCGCCTACGAAACCGTCACCCAGTCCAAAAATCGCAAGAAATGGCGAAGAAACTGAGTGGGTCAATGTCGCCAAAGGTGGAGCTCGACGGGGCTTTCTTTGGCTGCTCTTGTCCTCGGTTGAGGCGTCCTCAAGCTTGGTCGGACCTTCAGGAGTTGAATGGTACCGATTTGGATGGGTGGGTGTGGTTGGTTTGAGTTTGCTCGAGTTCTCGCCGGAAAACATGGAGGTTCGCCGAAGTTCTTGCTTCTCCGGTCATGGAGGCTGCTGATGCTTCTGTTCTTGCTTCGTTCTTTGCTTCTGGTCACGAGGAAGAGAGTAAAGAGAGAGAGAGAGAGAGAGAGAGAGAGAGAGAGGTGGAAATGTGAGGTGGTGGTCGCCCGTGGGTTTCCGTCGGGGATGGCAACGGCCATTGTTGGCGCTGCTGCTGCTCCTTCGCCGGTCAGAACAGAGAGAAGAGAGGGGGATAGAGAGATGGGGGAGGTGAGGGAGAGAAGAGATGGTGGTGTCGAGTTGGGTTTTTTGACGGTGGCAGAGGCGGTGGTGGCTTGGCCGTTGCTTGCTGCTGGGTTTCTTCGCCGCACAGAACAAAGATGAGAGAGAGAGAGATGGAGATAGAGTTGTGGTGTTGGGGTGGAGGAGGTCACGGGGGTGGTGATGTTGCCTGAAGAAGAGAAGGAGAAGAAATAGGAGAAGGAGAAGAGAGAATGACGGGGAGAGAGAGAGAGAGAGAGAGAGAGAGAGAGAGAGAGAGAGAGAGAGAATGTTGGGGAAACACAATTTGGGTTTCCTAAGTAACTTTCTAGGTAAAGACAATTACACCCCTCCTAGTTCTCATAACTTCAAAAATAACCCCCAACCATAACTATTTAATATCATCTAATTACAACTACATCCCCACTAGCTATATATTTTGAAAATAAATATGCAAACTATACATAAAAGACGTCAATTATACTTAGAAAAGACGGGGTGTTACACCTTTCCTTATTTTGTGTATCGCGTGCGTTATTTGCGAAATACTACCACGTACATGCTTTATTTGAACTATTTACTTGCTTTAGAAAAAAAATACTTTGAAAGTATCCCCTGAAAGATTATAACCCAAAATAAAGAATCTGAAAGACTCCACTAGAAGACCATTCAAATTTTATTACGAAATGAGAAAGTATCGTTCAAATAAGACTACCATATTAGGCCCTGATTACCTAGTTCACGGACTACAATTATCAAAAGTACAGTACCGCTCACATGTTGGTCAATTAGAAATATCTCTCGTAATCATATAGCGAATATTATGAAAGACTGCCACACCGGCTTTACTTGGAGTTCCTTACTCGATTTTTCAATATTGGAAGAAAAAATCGTAATGATGTAAAGTGGAATCTGTTATGCGTGGGTTTGTACCATATCCCTGATCTGATACGTTTCGGAGATATTGTAATTGGTTATTGTGATGTGGTTATGAGGTGCTGTAATGCGAATCTCCTTGTGATTATATTATGGTTATGACATATGAATGGTTACAAGCTCAACTCATAGTTATCCATAGTAGCACTAGCATATGATTCATCTTAAAAAAAGTAATCCACATCTACCCTTGAAGAATGAAAGTGTGATGAGCCTACATCAGTACCACGAGTCCCCACAAGCCTAGATTGATATTTATGAAGTAATCATAAGACCTTTGTTCAACTTTCTTAATTCGATTATCAACATCAGACCCATACAATGCTTTGAAGTAATACTTCACTAGCTTCATCTTATATCTCAAATCCAGTTTACAAGCAATACACATGATTTGGTGAGCCTCGTTCCAATACTTGTCATACTTCCCTACAATTTGACAAGACATTGCTCGTATAATCTCTACTGACCTTTCACGCCAAAGAGAAACTATCTCTTTGATCTCATAGGCTTCTGGGAAATAAGAAATTGCTGTAATATACTTTGTCCCTGAAAATAGTTTATTCACAATGTTAAAATAAACTAAATTCCCAACAAGTTCTTTTGTTAAAAACAAATCATTGTCACTTCGTACGCTAATGTAGTTATTTTCACCTTGTTGGTGTAACCGTAGAAAAACCTTTATATATTTCAAAGTTGTATGTAACATGAAATATGCAGAGTTCCATCTGATTTTGATATCAAGAACAAGAGTATTTGCAAGGAACATCTAACTCCCTTGCCATTTCCTCAAATTTTTCTTTTCTTCCTTGCTGATAATTCCAATAAGCACAACTCTTCCCAATTCTGCAAATACTCCTGTTAATAACCTTCATTCCCTCATTCACGATTATGTTTAAAATATGTGCACAACATCGCAGATGTACACATTATCCCTCTAACAACAAATAGCTATACGACAACTTATCCACAAAATTCTCAAGCACATCATCTTTGGCACTCACATTAATAAACCAATATCGTACTCAAAAAAATTTCCACCCCCATTCACGTTGAAATACCACCGTTTTTCATTATAGGGTAAACTAGCCTTTTGGTTCTTTTGGGGAAGTTATTATTAATTTATTGGAAGTTGGGGCTTTAGAAGAAGTTGTGTAAAGCTAGTTTTTGACTAAAACAAATCAAATTACTTTCCAATGGATTTTTCTAAAAACCCTAGCCTGTGTTCATTTGTCAAGAAAGTGAGGGAAAGTGAAGGAAAATGAAAATGAAAACCGCTATATTTTCCATTATGTGTGTTCAGTTGTTGCAAAAAAGTTGTGGGACCCACTATGTTTAATTTCCTGCAGGAAATATTTTTCTTCAAATGATATCCTGAAAAAAACACAATATTTTGCATGAAAATTGAATTCTATTCACTTTCCCACTTACTTTCTTGTGAAATGAACACTCGTGAAAAAACTATGTGTCTAGGTTTTTCATTTTCCTTTCTTTTATTTTCTTCAAACTTTCTCGGGAATCATTTTCTTACATATCTTTTCTGATAAGTGAACATAGCCGAAGTCCTTATCCTACTCATACTCTTCTTATTTTTCTATTTCTTCTTTTCTTTTCTTATTTCTCCTACCCGTGCCCTATCTCTCACTCTCCTGATCTCTCTCTTTTTTTCTCTTGGGTCCGACGCCAACCACCGCCAAGCTCTCTCTATTCCTCTTTATCTTCGGAAAAGCTCTCAATCTCTCTCTCATTCTCTTTCTCTTAATCAATCTCTCTCACTCTCTTATTATCCACCGTGATCACAAACAAGGGTTTCTTACCCGTGTTATTGTATTGTGTTGTTTCGATTTTCAGTTACTCCATTGTGATCACTGCTACGTTCTTAATTCCGGTATGTAATTCAAAATACGAATTTAACCTCCATCCCAGTATCTTAATTGTGTGATTTATATTGTTGTCTCATCATTCATGAATTCGTTAGATCAGTAACAAATTAATAGTACACACCGTGTTTATAGGATACGAGAAAAAATCCTAGGTAAGAGGGGATGATTAAACAAGTTCTTTTTAATGATTTAGTAATCATAGTAGACGGGTTTTAACTTGTTTTAGAGTGGGTAACCTTTGGAATTTGAAGTTTAATTGAAGACAGGATCATGATGTAGATGTTTCTAGGTGTTAGACTATGTAACTGCGATTCTGAAAGTGCTGTATTTGGGTTAGAAGATGCTGAATGTGGGTATAAACAGCTTTCTGAAAGTGTTGTATTTCCTGAATTTGTGACTAGTAAGTTTAAAAAGGGTGTAACTTGTGCTTTCAGAAGCCGAACTCAATTTTTTTTTATGCTACACTTATTTTCAGAATGTTTTGGATCTAATGAGATTATTATTGTCTTGTGAAAATGTTGGAAAGTTTGGGTAATAAATTACGAGTTGTGATAGGCTATGTACATATAAGTATTTTACGGAGTTTAAAGCAAATTTTTGGGTTGTATTTTGAACTATGATTTGGTTACTCTTCTCCGTACAAGTAGAGTTTAATACAGTTTGAGTGAAGAATTTGATTTCTTTACGTGGAATTGGACTAAATGGATATTGGTAAAAGATGGAAGAAGATACAAGAATGGTGGTTTAATCATTTGAGAAGTTATTACTGAGTTGTCTTATTTGAAATACCCTTGTCTTATATTTTAAATAATGCTTTTACATGTCTCTTCATGTTTACATGCTAAGGTATTATCTCGCTCGGTATTTTTTGCTGATTTTCTAACCGCGGTGTCTTTTTTTTTTCTTTCCACACCACATTGTAAATATGAAAATATATGTCTTCATGTTTACATTGCTGAGTTGTCTTATTTGGTTCGGGTTTGCCTATATGAAGGCCCTATTGTAAATATGCAAATACACTTATCAATATATTTTCTCTTCCTCAAGAAATCTAACATGGTACCAGAGCCTCTAAGCTCTTGGTGACCTAATTCACGCTTCCGCCTCTGGCGGGCGGCACCGCCACTAGCCGCCCGCTGAAATTACTCTTGATTTGTTTTTTTTTCACTTGATTTTTTTTTGCCAAGAAAAAAAACCCTCAGACTGCTTGTTTCGTGACCAACCTCCGGTCTTGTATTCGTCTCACCGCCGATACCACTCTACTCGATATTGGTTTCCGATCCACCCACCGAAATTTCATGGCGGAAGGAGTTGACACGCGCGAGTTGAAGATTCTGCTTCCACCTACACTCGCCTGCTATCTCCACGCGCCATCTTTCCCTCCTAGTGCCTCCGGCTTCTTCTCGGCTCGGCTATCGCACTCAGCTTCCCTGCGATCCATTCTAGCTTCGTCCCGGGTTCCACACAAGCCAGCATCTCTTCTTTTGGATCTGTGACGTGATTAGCTACGTCTCATGCGAGACTCTGTGATGTTGTGTCTTGCCGCACCTGGATAAGAGAATGGTTGGTTCTCTGTTTTGAAATCATTATTATGGGATAATTATCTATTGGCCCTTGATAGCACCTTTTAGTAGCTATTTATTACCTCCATTTTACCACATTATCATGAGAGATTTGAGTCCAAAGTTAGAGAATAAAGGTCGTTTTATCATTTGTTGCTTTCCATGTGCTATATTGTTAGCCCGTGCGTTTTCTATGCATATTTCATTGTCAAATATAATCGCTTGGTATGTTTTTTCATGTTTTCTTGGCAGGAACGGATGATATTCGATTGATAGGAGGCATGGAACGAACTTCGGAAACAACGGGAGCTCAAGTGGAGTGAAGAGAAGCCGAATTGAAGGAGCTTGGATGACCAGTCTGCACTATTTTGGTCCTCGCTGGAGTTATGCAAATAATTTGGGAGTGATACCAGTTCCAAATGAAAGTAGACTCAGAGAGCTTTCCAACGATAGGTCACGGAGCTAAATCCGAGTTCGGACGAAGAAGATATGGCTGATTGAAGTCAAGAGCAGATTTCAGGGGGCTATTGTGCAATTACTGAAGAATTATGCGGGTTACGAAGGAAGGACGACTTAGGGACGGAAATAATCACCATTCACGCCTATTGAGAGCCATAATCAAGGAGGAGAGAAAGGAGACTCCATCGGGAGCAACCTCAATCAAGGAGAAGAGCCCGGATCGCGCCAATCTTCACGATTTCTAGCGTTTGATCTCTTCTTCCCTCTTTTAATCACTTGTATGGAGAAACTTTGTTGCTTTGCTGCGATTTCAAGTAGTAGCTAGACGTTTTGCTAGACTTCTCTAGAAAGCATAGGGTTTATGTAGACAATATGTTTTCCGGATTTTAGACTTGTCTCATGCTTTTGGATTTTGATCTATTGGATGAAGTTTAATTTCATGAAGTTGTTAACGAGTTTAGTCTATTGACGACTAAATTAGGAATTGATATTCATGAACTTAGGGTTTATTCTTAGATTGTAATCTTGCTTAAAGTAAATTTATGTTCTAGTTATTGTTCATATGCTATGCTTAATTCCTTAGCACGAAATGGAGTAATTAACCGGACTTGTTAATTAGCTAGCGAGTGCGTGAGAGCGACTTAGACCTAGTTGTGATGAGATATGAACAACAATCCTTAATCACGGAGACTGAGAAGATAAATGTGTAAGATTGGCCTTAGCGGGTAGATTCAGTAGGAGATAGTGAGTTGTTCGTGTGGTGGTGGTATGAGAGGACATCATTCCGTGCACTGTCGTTAGCCTAATAGAACGGACCGGTAGACGTAGGTGGACCGACAGGACACTAAGTAGACCGTGACGTAGAACAATATGAGACCGAGAGGAGATTGTCAGCACTATTACCCGGCTTAACTAGAATAGTATTAACGTGTTACTTTGCTAATCCAGAAATCATCTACAACCCTAGGTGATCTAGAAATGCCTAGTTTCTCCATATTTGTTTAATAAAAATAAAAATCCAAAAACATTAGTTTAGTTGTTTATTTTATTTCAGTCACTTGTTTAAGGGTGACAACTCTTAAAATCACAATTCTTCCTCCTGTTACAGTACTCTAAGTTAATAACTAATTAAATAATCTCAAGCTTGTCCTCGTGGGATTGATAACTCGGGGTTGAAATATTACCCTATATTACTTGAACCGTGCACTTGCGGTAACACGTAAGAATTCGTGTCAAGTTTTTGGCGCCGTTGCCGGGGACAGTAGTAGATTATTTAGTTAGGAGTTAGTTAGAGTACTTTTCTTTCAATTTGTTTTATTTTGTTTCTATCTCTGCGCTTCACGGGTATCTTGTGAGTTTGTTTTTGCAGGAACGCAATAAGCAAGAGATACAATGAGCATGAGCAGCGAGGATGATTATGTGGGGATCTCTGATTACCCCTACTTATGTGCTAGATGAAAAATTTGGCACACGGATGACACATGTTCAGTAATTTGGTGCTACAAATGCAAGAAGGATCACAAGTATGAAGATGCATGCATATTTCATCCACCCCAGCTTCAACAGCACCAAGAAGACTCGTCAGCGGATATGGCAGAACGGCGCAGTATTATGGAGGATATTCAAGCGTGCGTCAAGTTCTTGTCTGTTTCTACACAATTTTCACAAGAGGATTCAGCCACGGGTATGGAATATGTGAGGGAGATGATGAAGAGGTTAACGAAACGAGTAGAGAAACTGTCAGCGGCAGGCGAATAGGTATCCCAGTGCCACAACCGGATCCCTTGCCACGTGACGTTGAGCCTAAATTTGAGCCTCCATCATCATCACCACCAGAGGACGATTTGGATGACCCCTGCACTGGGAGCTTGTGGGGTGCTAACGATGAAGCTGATGAAACACTTGTGATTTTTGCTATTGAGGATTTGGAAATCAGCAAGTTTGGGGGTGTGAGTGAACTGCATTTGTTGATTGACGAGCATAAAGCACCAAAGAGGTACTACTGGGGAGAATTTATGGCTAGAGATTCATTTGAGCCCAATAGTACTTCGTGGAAGTCTATAAAGAAGAAAAATGCAATATGAAAAGAGTCAACTTCTACACTTCTCCACCATTTGCATAACACAGGGGTGCACGTGAAGTTCTGGAAAAGATATGGTGGAAGAAGAAGAAGTGGAGAGTTAAGCATCCTTCACTATCTTAGACGGTTGAGGTAATCGGGTCGGGCCGTCGACCTTAAATTACAAGCGCTTCTTGGGAGGCAACCCAATGTAGAGTAGGATATTTGTTATTTTACTTTTATATTTAGTTCTCCATATTAGATAGTGAGAGATGAGAGAGAGGGTGGTTTAATGTTTTCGATGAGTGTGCAGGTACCGAGGACCCCCATATTCCCTATCTTGATACATGTACACAAGTTTGCATGAAAAATGAGGAACAACAAGCTAACCGGGAGCATTGAGCTTGATAAAGAAGCTACTCGAGATCGAGGATTAGCCAATTATTCATGAGGAGCATGGTAGCGAGTTGAAGTATCGGGGTTTCACGCATCGGAATCCGGAGTGAAAATAGAGTTCAAGAGCTTTGGAGGCGAGATTCTTTGCACAAGAGAGATAAATTGAGAAGAAATGGAAAATTTATTGGTTTAGGAATTTTCAAGTAAAAAATGGATTCCTCGTCGAATATGGAGTCCATCGGTGAAAGAATCGTGCGAATCGGAGATCAGACGAAGAAACTATAGCAAAAATAAGGTGGTATACTCCAGTGATTTCGGTACCCATTTCGGGCCGAAATGGGGGCTAAAATCCATTGATTTCGGGCTCCATTTCGGGTCGAAATGGGGCCCGAAATCAACCGGACAGCTCACTTTTTTGGGGTATTTTTGAGGATATGAGAGCCTTATGACATGCCGGTTTGTTCATCGAGATTGTCCAATCTCCAACCAAAAAGAAAAAAATATGTTCTTTACTTGATTGCATTGTTTATCGAGTTGCATTATTTAAAGTCATGTAGATTGCATAGTCCAGCGTTTGAGTCGTTGTGTCTAAGGCAAAGTAAAGATATATGTGAATCTCGAAAGCAAGTTTTGCTCGGGACGAGCAAGAAGGTAGTGTGGGGGAATTTTATAGCAAATTTTTGGAGCTATCTATTACCTCCATTTTACCACATTATCATGAGAGATTTGAGCCAAAAGTTAGAGAATAAAGGTCGTTTTATCACTTGTTGCTTTCCATGTGCTATATTGTTAGTCCGAGCGTTTTCTATGCATATTTCATTGTTATTTGTCAAATATAATCGCTTGATATGTTTGTTCATGTTTTCTTGGCAGGAACAGATGCTATTCGATTGATAGGAGGCATGGAACGAACTTCGGAAACAACGTGAGCTCAAGTGGAGTGAAGAGAAGCTGAATTGGAGGAGCTTCGATGACCAGTCTACACTATTTTGGTCCTCACTGGAGTTCTACAAATAATTTGGGAGTGAGACAAGTGCCAAATGAAAGTAGACTCAAAGAGATTTCAGGGGGCTATTGTGCAATTACTGAATACTTCTGCGGGTTATGAAGGGAGGACGACCTAGGGACGGAAATAAGCACCATTCACGCCTATTGAGAGCCACAATCAAGGAGGAGAGCAAGGAGACTCCATTGGGAGCAACCTCAAGCAAGGAGAAGAGCCCGGATCGCGCCAATCTTCACGATTTTTAGCGTTTGATCTCTTCTTCCTTTTTTAATCACTTGTATGGAGAAACTTTGTTGCTTTGCTACGATTTCAAGTAGTAGCTAGACGTTTTTCTAGGCTTCTCTAGAAAGCCTAGGGTTTATGTAGACAATATGCTTTCCGGATTTTAGACTTGTCTCATGCTTTTGGATTTTGATCTATTGGATGAAGTTTAATTTCATGAAGTTGTTAACGAGTGTAGTCTATTGTCACGACTATGTTAGGAATTGATATTCATGAACTTGGGGTTTATTCTTAAATTGTAATCTTGCTTAAAGTTAATTTATGTTCTAGTTATTGTTCATATGCTATGCTTAATTCCTTAGCAAGAATGGAGTAATTAACCGGACTTGTTAATTAGCTAGCGAGTGCGTGAGAGCGACTTAGACCTAGTTGTGATGAGATATGAACAACAATCCTTAATCACGGAGACTGAGAAGAGAAGTGTGTAGGATTGGCCTTAGTGGGTAGATTCAGTAGGAGATAGTGAGGTGTTCGTGTGGTGGTGGTCTGAGAGACATCATTCCGTGCAATGTCGTTAGCCTACTAGAACGGACCGGTAGACGTAGGTGGACGACAGGACACTAAGTAGACCGTGACGTAGAACAACATGAGACCGAGAGGAGATTGTCAGCACTATTACCCGGCTTAACTAGAATAGTATTAACGTGTTACTTTGCTAATCCGAAAATCATCTACAATCCTAGGTGATCTAGAGAATGCCTAGTTTCTCCATATTTGTTTAATAAAAATAAAAATCCAAAAATATTAGTTTAGTTGTTTATTTTATTTCAGTCACCTGTTTAAGGGTGAAAACTCTTAAAATCACAATTCTTCCTCCTGCTACAGTACTCTAAGTTAATAACTAATTAAATAATCTCAAGCTTGTCCTCGTGGGATCGTTAACTCGGGGTTGAAATATTACCCTATATTACTTGAATCGTGCACTTGCGGTAACACGTAAGAATTCGTGTCAGCCCTCTTGTTCTCATCAATTACATTCAACCCATTAGAATAATAATTGTCTGTGATTTCCCTCCTACAGTTTCATAAGAATTGCACTTGACACCACCAGATTTTATTAGCTTTGATCGGTTGATTTTGGCTTGTCTCGCTCCAGTTTTGAACCGACCCGGATTGGATACCAACGTTTTTCGACATTCTGGCTTCGTTTCCGCAGTCTGTTTTTCAGGATTCGGACTCCTCAGGCTAGTTCTTGGTACTTTATGGTTTCCGTACCCTCGTTCAAGGTTCGTTTCAGCGCTTTGTCTCAGCTCACACCACCACCAGCTGGCTCCGTTACGTGATCTCAGGTTTTCGACCTCAACATGTCGTAAAACTGTATGGTTTCAGTTCACTCCAATGTGAACTATCTCGATTCGTCTCGGTTGGACCTTAATATGTCGTTAAACTATATGGCTTCGGTTATTGACCTGATTTCGTCCCTAACCGTCTCGATCAGATTTTAACCTTGACATGTCTATAAACTGTCGTTCAGATATTTGACCTTGACATGTCAGTAAAATGCCGTTTCGATTTTGACCTAGACACGTCTATAAAGTGTCAATCAAATTTGCTAGCTTCGTCGTCAACATCGTTTCTCGACCCTGGTTCGGTTCTTGGCTCGACTTCTGATTTTTTCCCCCTGTCTTCGTCTCTTTCAAACTCTAGCCATATTTCATATGCCTTGAGTTTGAGGGGGGCGGGATAGTGGGGAATGGATGATTAGGCACATGGGTGTGCCAGACAGGAGGTCACATCAAGCTCACGAGAGTGTGCCACATCAGACAGGATGGAACAGATCAGACAGATATGCCAGTCTCAGATTTCCAAATCATCAGTCTTGGTTTGTCAGCATATCTCCGACATTCACAACCACCTTGGCCTTCTTCCGATGCTCGGTTTTCTTCTTGCAAACTCATTGTTGGCACGTTGAGTTTGAAGAGGGGTGTTAGAGATATTAGATTAATATCTCATTATTTAGTTTCCAATTATATTAGATTTATTTTAGTAATAATGTTATTGGAGTTATCACATTTCCTTGTTTAAATTATTTGATTTGTTTCCATGTTAGGTTCGGGTTTGCCTATATAAAGGCCCCATTGTAAATATGCAAATACACTTATCAATATATTTTCTATTCCTCAAGAAATCTAACACCATGGTCTTTGTTGTAAAAGAGAATTATGCCATTTTCACGATACTTGGCAGTCGCCGAATCCTGTAGATTCTCTTAGGGCTAGTTTGGGAATGCTGTGGCGGTGCTAGAAAGCTGCTGTGTGAAAACACAGTGGAAAAGCTGCTGTGATTCTTAATAAAATGTTGTTTGTTAAATATTACGTAAAAGCTGCTGTGAAATATTGTTATACTAATTTTGTGTTTGGTAAAATCAACTATGAACGTGCTGTGAGAGGGTAAAATGACAAAATATATGACACGTGTCAATTCCGTAAAGATAACTATTGATATTTTTAAAAATTGTAAGGTTAAAACCGGTTGTAGATAAATTATTCAAAAGCACTTTCTGGAAAAGCATCTCCCCCTTGCTTCCTGAAAACTGCTGTGGGACAGCAGAAACTGTCGGAAAAAGCAGAAATTTTAATTTTACCGATTTCACTAAAAATGCTTGTGCTGTCGGAAAGCAGTTGTGCTGCCAGCATAAGCATTCCAAAACTCACCCTTAGTCGGTTCCGTATTTTCACAATTTCATACACCGACCACAGCTCGGTTTCACATTCTTTGTTATTCGCTCGTCTATCTTTCTTCAATCATGTACTCCTCCGTATAATTTATCAAAATTCATTGCTTTCGAGCGCGCTTACATGTTTTTAAATGTGATCCGATGTGATTCGCCAATATGATATGTTGTTCATGTTGCTTCACTTGTTCATTTGCTGAGCAAGCCCTAACGTTTTCTCCATTTGGACGAGAGAATCTATCGGTAACCCTCGTTTGGAACTGTTTTTTAATGCTTGTCGTTTTGTATGAACTGAAGTGCATAAGTGCCAATTGTGGTAAAATACTGCAGATACTCTTAGTTTATCTGCAACTACGGGAGGAGGTCAATAAACTATTGACCAACCACAGTTGGAGTATGAAATCCATGAATTGGCAGTAATTGGAGTTCTGTTAAGCTGTGTTTGCTCGGACATCATAGCTTTAATGTTAGTTTTTTGATTATTCTGTATAAAGACTCACTCTTCCATTAGTGCTTAGATTAAAATTCCCATGGTGAAATAGCTATATGTAATTCCTAGTGATCGTTTCCGGAACACTACCTACTGATTTGTGTGAACATTTTTCACATTTTCTTAGAGCTACTCTTTATTTGAGACCAAATATCACTATACCTATAAATGGGCAAGGAGTCGCATTAAAGTAATCCCCCAAGACGGTGCATTGAAGAGACATAATAATACATTGAGTTTTACGTGCTTGGATGTTTTTGTTGAGCACAAAATATGTTGGTCTTCGTTTAGTTTACAATCTTCAGAAACTTGAAAGAACGGTAATCTTAAAAGCAATGATGACTAACAGAAGAGACATTGAAAGATTTTGCAAAAGCTACATTTTGTAAGACATGAATCATGCAACAATTGTTGTGTAAACCAGTAGGGAGAACCAGGAAATTTCATGCAATCATAATACACATATCTCTTATTTGAACATGAACTTTCAAAATCTTAATTAAATGGCATATACAAACTAGCAAGACATCTGATGTAGGAACCCCCAAATTATAATTTACATTTGACTTGTAACAAAATATGTCCCCAATTTTCAAAACCCTAAGTAGTCAAGCAAAAGCTCAATTAAGCAAATGTGGAAATTCATCATCACCACATGTAATCAAAATTGAACTTGTAGCATAGAGATTTAGGTGGGAAAAGAAACCAAAAGCACACAACAGCCGGGTGGGGGAGATCTTACCGAGAGAAGAGAACCGCACAGGCGTGCATCGGGGGGGGGGGGGGGGAAGGGCGACCGACGATTGGAATTTGGAGACTGTCGTCTTCCGCCGAAGATTCGGGGCGACTTCATCTTCGTCGCTGAGAGAATCTCCTTTTTCAAAAGATTGTTGTGGAGGGTATGGGTGTGAGATCTCCTTTGCAGCGATGGAGGTGAACACTTGGTGAGGCGCCGTGATCTTCTACATAGGCAATTTGAGATGGTTGTCGACCAGTCAAATCGACAGAGAGGGTACTGCGGAAAAGAAGAAGATGGAGAAGCCGCAACTGGGTGCGGGTTTCTTGGATGCGAACCCTACACCAACCTGCATGGGCCCGACGCCTCCCACTTTTTTTAAGCCCGGTTCATGACTTGTGTGCGGGCCAACCCACGCACAACGTAAATGACGTGTGGATAGCGTGTTGTGCAGTATGTAAAGTGGACTGAGTTACTTTTAAAGCCCGAATGGCCATCCATAGTTTCACTGTTCATCTTGATTTTCGTGGCAAGAACTCAACGATCAAATTTCCTAAGTATCAAACGTTCAAAATGAACTTTTCCAAGTCAATTTGATGTGAATGTGCTTTCTTTTCATTTTTGCACACCATGATGTGAATGTGATGGCTACTATTTAATTAATAGTATAGCTTTTTGCAAAGGACATCCATTCCAATTAACTCAACTTTTTTCTTGTAAATAAAATTAACTATATATTTCAGTTTACTTTTTATTTCTCTCCAACTATATACATCATGACAATAATTATTCTCTTACCAAAAATTAGTTAACCATGATATTAGTGACTTCACTCACGAGATTATAAACTAGTACTACCTCTGTTTCTTCTCTTTCACCTTATTTCACTTTTTGACACTATTCACTGGGTCACTTTGACCCGGTGATTTGGTTAGCAAAATGATACATGAATTCGGTAATCTTTGCATGATCTTGTAGAGAAAACTTTACTTTACAATACCATGAAAAAATTATCAAAAAATTACATTATTTTGCTGTTCAAATCACCGAGTCAAAGTGACCCAGATACGGGTTAAAAAGTCCTCTTAAAGTGAAAGAGAAGAAACAGAGGTAGTACTACACAAAATGTCGGGCTCTACAAGGTCATAATACTATTTTTGCATGATACAAGGGGCAGATTCTTCTGCAAAATGATTTCCATTGACATGTCCTGGCCCCATACTAACAGCTTCACAATTAAGGGGGTGTAAGTTACTTGAAGGTTGCATACAGAAAGGGTGAAAGTGTACTTAACTCAAACTAGAGGGGTGAAAGTGTCTTTTACCCTTAATATTTTCATAGAATTCCGCACTCGTCATTTGGTGTTGTTACAACCGTCGGATCAGTAGCTAGCGTACCATCCAGTGGAACACGTATTGAACTGGACATCCAATCAACGGCAGGTAACCGCCCAGTTCAACTAATTGGAAGCAAAAAGTATATTGCCCCCCTCCCTACCTTCGTCACATTGCGTAGTGCTCCAATTTTTCTCTCCAGAAAAAAAAAACTTAGGGAGAGGTTGAAGTCTTTCATTGGCCTGGCGGTGTTGGTGGTGGTGGTGCCGTGTTCTCTGCGAAAGAGAATTATGCCATTTTCACGGTACCTGGCAGTCACCGACTCTCGCAGATTCTCTTAGTCGGTGGTTCCGTATTTTTCACAATTTCATACACCGACCACAGCTCGGTTTCACATTCTTCGTTCTTCTCTGGTTTCTGTCTCTCTTCAATCAGGTACTCCTCCGTCTAATTTATCAAAATTCATTGCTTTCGAGCGCGCTTACATGTTTTTTAAATGTGATCCGATGTGATTTGGAGGCTTTGGTATTGCCGTGAAGATTCGCCAATATGATATATTGCTTCACTTGTTCATTTGCTGAACAAGCCCTAACTTTTTCCCCATTTGGACGAGAGAATCAATTAGTGACCCTCATTTGAACTGTTTTTAATACTTAATGCTGTTTGCATGAACTGAAGAAGTGCATAAGAATTTGGTGCCAATTGTGGTAAAATACTGCGGATCGACTTGTTTCGTTACTTATTTATGAGCTACTCTACTCTTAGTTTATCTGCAACTGTGGGAGGAGGTCAATAAACTGTTGACCAACCACAGTTGGAGTATGAAATCCATGAATTGGCAGTAATTAGAGTTCTGTTAAGCTGTGTTTGCTCGGATATCATAGCTTTAATGTTCTTTTTTTGATTATTCTGAGTAAAAGTCACTCTTCCATTAGTGTGTAGATTAGAAGTCCCATGGTGAACTAGCTAAATGTAATTCCTAATGATCGTTTCCAGAACACTACCTACTCATCTGTGTGAACATTTTTTTCACATTTTCTTAGAGCTTCTCTTTGTCTGACACCAAATATTACTATACCTTTAAATGGGCAAGGAGTCACAGTAAAGTAATCCCCCAAGACGGTGCATTCAAGAGACATAGTAATACATTGAGTTTTACTTGCTTGAATGTTTTTGTTGAGCACGAAGTATGTTGGTCTTCGTCTAGTTGGGGACTTAAGTTAGTATGTTACTCTTACATTATGTCAAATCTACCCACTGAAAGACCCCTCTCTGATAGTTAAATGTGTTACAAAATTTGATTGACGAAAACTCTTTGACTACAATAGAAAACAGCATGATTGATTCAAATGAGCAAATGGCATAAAAACTAACAAAAAAAAAAGAATTGAAGAAATTGCTCCATGCAGGCTCAAATTACATTGGGCGATGACTGATGAATTAAGTTGAAATGGATTACTGAGCTTTGAGTGCAAAGTGCACGCATAGATTCCTCTGTTTCTCAGTTAGGAGTTACTTAATTAAGGTAATTTATAAAGTAATTATATTTTATTATTTTTTTGTATGTTAATTTGCTGTTACGAATTAGTGTTCAGGACAGGATCTCTATGGTGGTGGTAGTGGTTCTTGGAAAGTGAAGTGGTAAATATTTGAATCAATCGAAGTAACAGATCTGCAAGGTTACTTGATGGGTTCGGAGTGGCAGTCTGCTGGAATACTTGATACGCTCAAAATGGAGAGGGTCAGAACAATCCTGACTCATACATACCCTTACCCACACGAGCATTCGCGCCATGCTGTTATTGCCGTGGCTGTTGGTTGCCTGTTTTTTATCTCGTCAGACAACATGCACACCCTCGTACAGAAATTGGACAACAACATCAAATGGTGGTCAATGTATGCTTGCCTTCTAGGATTTTTCTACTTCTTTTCGTCTCCATTTTTAGGAAAGACATTTAAACCAAGCTATTCAAATTTCAGTCGCTGGTAAGTTCTTATCATATACGTTTGTTCTCCTTCTCGCAGATATCTTAAACTACAACTGAAAGTGCTGATATTTGGTTGACTTTCATGTTTCAGGTATATTGCCTGGATTTTAGTTGCAGCGTTATATCATCTTCCCAGCTTTCAGTCGATGGGTGTGGATATGAGGATGAATCTGTCATTATTTTTGACAATATACGTTTCCTCGATTCTGTTTCTTCTTGTTTTTCACATTATATTTCTTGGTCTATGGTATATTGGCCTTGTTGCTCGTGTTGCCGGCAAGAGGCCAGAGTTTCTGACCATTCTCCAAAATTGTGCGGTGAGTCCTGAAGATTGGTTGCTAACTTAAAATCTTAGCTGATCTCAGTATACTGTTTCGTGCATCTCAATGTGCATTAGATTTCTGTTATGTGTGCAGGTCATAAGCGTAGCCTGCTGTGTTTTCTATAGCCACTGCGGAAACCGTGCTAATTTGAGGGGAAAATCATTTGAGCGCACAAGTTCGAGTTGGTTTTCTTTTTGGAGAAAAGAAGAGCAGAAGACATGGCTTGCGAAATTCCTGCGGATGAATCAACTAAAAGATGAGATCTGCTCATCTTGGTTTGCATCCGTTGGTTCTGCCAGTGATTATCCTCTTTTGTCTAAGTGGGTTATTTATGGCGAGGTATGGCTTTACGGTAATCTTTAATTTCCTTTTTTGTTCACAATATTAAGCATCTTTAACTTAATATTTTCTTTTCTGTTTTATCTGTCTAGCTTGCTTGCAATGGTTCATGTACAGGATCATCTGACGAAATTTCTCCAATCTACTCGTTATGGGCCACATTCATAGGCCTCTACATGGCCAATTATGTAGTTGAAAGGTCAACAGGGTGAGTCATGAATAGCAACATGTTTTATATGTTTCCTTACAGTATTTACTTAGATCTTGGAAATGCCTTAAGGATTGATTTTATGCTTTAAACGGAAAATTATTGACCAATTTGCATATCGTTAGAAGGGAGTCCATATGTACAGTTGAACAGAGCATCTTGATCTGTGAGGCTTGCAACACTATACACCCAATTAAAGAATGGTTAGCGTCCGAAACTTTCTTCTTGCTTGTGATAAATATTGAGTTGAAAGTGAAGTGCACATGCCTTAATGTCCTTCCTACCTATGTGTTAGAAGCCTCCATGGTTATCTCTTACTAAATGTGGGTTTGGTATGACTTTTTGAATTTTTAGGTCAACTTTTTAGCTGTTGTAAAACTTCGTGACAAAGAAGTTGAGGAAAAAAGATGTAGGTGTTCGGTAAAAAAAAATTCTGCTATTAAAAAGTTAGTGATGCAACAATGTTGTTAGTTAGTGGAAATTACCACTTTACTTGTTTTATATTTACTAAGTAAATTATGGTAGGTCATATGAATTGTTGTAGTATTTAAATACTAAAAAATTTATGGGTATATTAGTCATTTAGTTGTCTAAGAAGAAAAAAGTCCAAAAAAAGCTGGTGAAACCCAACTTTTTTCAAAGCTAGTTTTACATTGAAAAGCCAGAATCCAAAATCCAAAAGCTGCACAAAAAAGTCCACACCAAACCTCTCAGAAAAGTTCAAAACAGATAAAGGCTACAAGAAAGTCATACCAAACCCACCCTACGCTCGCCAACAGATCACATGCTCTTGGTGTTTATAGAGACACAAATATGTGAAGATAAATTCTCTCTGCGATAATATGTCCTATCTTGGTTGTTGCGGTTTCTGTGTATTCATAAATTTTACATAGATTTGAACTTACATAGAAGCAGAATATATGATTTTTAAGTAACATGAATCTTTATACGGGCACTCTACTGTATGAATTTCGATATAGGTGCCCAGATTCATAGTCGTGTAATAGAGATAGGTATTCAGTTTCCAGTACGGTGCTGATTGGCCTACTCATGCACGATCCAGAAAATAAGTTTACTCTTCAAGCTGTCTTTCATGAAAGAAAGAGTATCCTATATAATACTCTCCGGAAAAGTTGTATTAGTCGGACATGCAGGCTCAAGTCTTTGCCTGGAGGTATTGACTTTGAAATTTAGGGAAACCCAAGGAGCTGCCTATTGGTCTTCTCAGCTGTGAGCCTGTCCGACATGGTTTTCCCAGGCTAGTTTACCTCCCTGGTGTGGTATGTAGGCTATTCAACTCGAGCAGGGGATCACCCACAGTGGCGGACCAGCGGGGGATGGGGGACAATTTTTACTGTTGAGGTCGTGTTAGAAAGTAAAAACAATTATATGCTTCATGTATGTGTCCAGGTTACAAAAGATAAAGATTATAATGTATCACAAAGACAATTGCTTAGGTATGTTAGTAGTTTTTGTCTTATTTAAAAATATTTGGGGTATTGATATATAATTATTTTACAGGGCATATTGAAAACAACTTAGTTGTTTTAGGAACAAGCAGAATTATAATTGGTACTTTTACATTTTATACAGGGGCACGTATGAATTGAAATATTTAAATGGGGGTAAGAAAATTTGTAGTCGGAGGGGGGGGGGCGACTTGACCCCCTGTGCTCCTTAGTACCTCGGCCCCTGATTACCCTTTGTGCACCCGAAGGGTAGCAGCTGCGGGTCCCGTGCCATAAACAAGTGTATCCTATATGACTAAGCTCTTGGGCTTATCAGTGTGTTTCCCATGTGGCAGATATTCGTTTAGCCTGCAGATTCTCATGAGGGCGTCTCACCCTGAGAATGAGGCATGTTAAAATATAACCTGTATTACCTTGAGCCCATTCGCAAGTATTGTAATCTGACCTAGGTCATGGTCCCTATATCCGCTACTCTAGAAGATTATTTTTCACTATTTGATGGCAGGCTAAGAGGTTCTTACTCCATGTTTCCTGAGTTGCATAAAGCTTTTCTTCTAGGAGAAGGAAGAGCATTGTGACAATGAGTACTTCCAAAACCCTGGGAGAGATACCTTTATTCATCTTCACTGGAAGCCCCAAGGAGAGAGCTCTTCATATGAAGATAGCGCGATTGGTTCATTTTGATATGTTATCCTTCACTCTGTATCAATCAGGTCTTCTCTTGGAATATATTTTCTACTTATGTCACCATCTTGTGAGGTTGCCAAATCCTGGTGGTAAACCCTATTCTCACTTCTTGCTCCTGCTTTCACTTTTTATGATATCCTAACTTTGCTATGCGTATCTTGGGGATAATGTGCAGGCTATTAAAGTTGATCATATATGTTTATTCTAGTCTCTTGAAAGCTAAAATGAAAATGCTACATTTTAGGCGCTCTTTACCCTGTCTAAAATAAATTTTATAACCCTAATGCGCCTTTTCTTGTAAGACATAAACCAAATTGGTTCTCTCCAGGCATCAACCACCAAAGTAGCACTGTTCCCGGCTTCTAAGCCTGAAACTTAATCTTGAAAACTTGGTCTTTTCACTTTGCAGAGAGGAGGTGGAAACCAAGAATCCAAGTCCCGGCTTCTTCGTTACAGATGAACAGAATATAACCAAGTTATCAACTCTCGGTGTTAATGATACTGCCGAGAATCGATTCCTTACCTGTGAGGGAGTTTTGGGTGGGAGAATTTGGTTTTAGGGTTTACCCATCACTGCAGTGTGACGAATTGGGTTTGGAGAAATCAGAGAGAGTGTGAGAGAGAGCGAGAGAGAGGGGGAGAGAGGGGGGGGGGAGGAGCTTACTGGAGCAATGACCTTGGTAGAAAACCGAGTCATCCTTTCTTGGTTTCAACACTTAGTGATGAAGCCGAGACATGGACTCTTGCTTTTTTACTTCGCTCTTGTACATGTGAAAACGATAATTGGTCTTTCGGTTTCATAGTTGGAAAACGAGTTTTATTCTCTCGATTTTGAAGTAGAGGGGACCAATCTCTGTTCTGCAGGCTCATTTGGGTGCAACATTCATCTAAATAGATCCTACCTTAGCGGTCTTCTAAGGTGTAAAATCAACGAACTTTGTAGGGGACTGTTAAGTTGACTTCAAGTTGGCATTTTATGACTTCTTTAGAAAAGTTTGCTTTTTTCTCAGTGATAACTTTTTGTTACCTGTTATTTTTTTTGTACACTCAAATGTCATTGTCATTTCCAAGACAAAATATACTTTCAACAAGATCAGTTGAGAACAGTGACCAAACAAAAAAAATAGCCTCAGAACCAAAGAATTATGTACAACTTACCGCTTAAAACACACAAATCGAGAGAGAAATCCGATCTTAGATTGTCCATCACCCCCAAATTATATTGATTTTATACGCCAGTTTAGTTGAGAAATTGAACTTTTATAATATTTCATTACAATGTACACAGTTTATATACAAGTAGGTTCTGTAGCTACAAGGAAAGGGAGTGATCCTAGGAATATATAATTAGAGAGTTGACTACCTAATTAAGGAATAAATACAGAGATTACAATCACTCTAATTTAGGTTAGCTAATTAACTGATGATCCCAGAAATCACTCTCTGAATATTCTCCATGAATTCAAATCAATCTTCTTGTGTCAGATACACTGAACTTCAACATTCCCCCTCAAGTTGGTGAGTAAATATCCTTCATTCCCAACTTGCCAACTATAGAAGAATAAGAGATATAATCCAGTCCCTTTGTTAGTATATCTGCAAGCTGCTTTGTCGTTGGTACATATGGAGTGCAGATTTCACCCGAGTCAATTTTTTCTTTCACAAAGTGTCGGTCCACTTCCACATGCTTAGTGCGATCATGTTGTACAGGGTTATGGGCTATAGATATTGCTGCTTTGTTATCACAATATAACTTCATCGGTCCATCTACTTTCAGCTTCAAATCTTTCAAGATAATCTTTAGCCAAAGTAACTCGCATATGCCCAAAGCCATTGCTCTATATTCTGCCTCTGCACTTGAACGTGCAACAACATCTTGCTTTTTGCTACGCCATGTTACGAGATTCCCTCCAACAAAGGTGCAATAGCCTGAGGTAGATCGTCTGTCCATAATAGATCCTGCCCAGTCTGAGTCAGTGTAGGCTTCTACCTCGATGTTTCCACTTTTTGAGTAGAGAATTCCCTTCCCAGGATTAGATTTCAGATACTTAAGGATTCTGAAAACTGCATCCATGTGTTCCTCTCCCGGATTATGCATAAATTGGCTAACCAAACTCACAGAGAAAGCGATGTCAGGCCTTGTGTGGGACAAATAAATCAACCTCCCTACTAGTCGTTGATATCTCCTTTTATCTACTGCACTACCTCCTTCCTCACATGGTTTAAGCTTTGTGTTGACGTCCACAGGAGTTGTCACAGGCTTGCAACTTAAGAGACCCGTTTCTTTCAGCAGATCAAGCACATATTTACGTTGGGATATAAAAATTCCATGTTTGGATCTCGCAACCTCAATGCCTAAAAAATACTTTAGGACTCCTAAATCCTTAATTTCAAATTCTCGCGCCATCTTCCCCTTGAGATCGTCCATTTCTTCTTGGTTATCTCCTGTGACAATAATGTCGTCAACATAAACTATCAAGGCTGTAAGCTTACCATCCTTTGAGTGTTTGATGAAGAGCGTGTGATCACCTTGACTTTGATGATAGCCATTCTTAGTCATAAACTTTGTGAACCGACCAAACCAAGCACGCGGAGATTGCTTCAGTCCATAAAGGGCTTTTCCGAGCTTGCACACCTTATTTCTTCCATATTGCCTTCCCAAGCCGTGAGGAATATCCATGTACACTTCTTCTTCCAGGTCTCCATGCAAAAAGGCATTTTTCACATCATATTGAAGTAATTTCCAATCCAAGTTGGCTGCGAGAGACATCAAAATTCTGATGGTATTAATTTTGGCCACAGGAGCAAAAGTCTCGAGATAATCAATACCATATGTTTGTGTATATCCCTTGGCCACTAGCCGAGCTTTATACCTTTCTATTGTTCCATCAGACCTGTATTTCACAGCAAAAACCCACCGACAACCAACTGTTCTTTTTCCTTTTGGGAGGTCTACGATATCCCAAGTCTGGTTCTTGCCTAATGCTTTAAGCTCCTCTTGCACTGCTTCCCGCCAATGTGTCTCAGCTAAAGCTTCTTGAATACTCTTTTGTATTTCTGTTCCTGACAGACTTGATGTGAATGCTTGAAAACTTGGAGTTAAGCGATGATAGGATACGCAATTAGAAATTGGGTATTTAGTGCAGGTTCTAATGCCCTTTCTCACAGCAATTGGCAAATTCAATTCAGTATGTAAATCTAAATCAGAGCGAATATTTTCTGAAGTTCTTACCTCAGATGAATCTGATTGGTCTTGCGAGTGAAAGGTGGGTTCTTCATTTGCTAGACTTTCCATTGCTTTTCGGCGTTGATAGACTTGTAGAGGAGCCCTTTCATGTTGAACTTGTGGAATGGAATCTTGAGTTGATGCAGCACGTTCTGAAACATCCACCCTCACATTTTCTCTTGAATGAATATCTTCACCTGTAGCATTAGTCGGAGGTATGATCATTGGCAAAGGACTCCGAATTTGATCAAATTCTACATCTCCATTCTCCCCCTGCTGATCATATGTGGGGTAAAAGCTAACACTTTCATGGAAACTAACATCTCTGCTGACATATAATTTTCGAGTACTCGGACAGTAACATTTGTACCCTTTTTGATTTGATGAGTAGCCTAGAAACAAACATCTTGCTGCCCTCGGGTCCAATTTGCTTCTTCCTTCCTTGTGAACATGTACATAAGCCACACACCCAAAAATCTTCAGTGGCAAATCGGTATAGATTTTCGAGAATGGATAAACTTCTTTAAACACTTGAATAGGAGATTTGAACCCCAAGATCCTTGAGGGAGTCCTATTGATCAAAAAAGTTGCTGTTAAAACAGCATCCCCCAGAAACTTTTTGGAACTTTTTTTGTGAAAAGAAGGCTCCGCGCAACATTCAATAGGTGTCTATTTTTTCTCTCTGCCAATCCATTTTGAGCTGAAGTGTTAACACAAGACATCCTATGAATTATCCCGTTCTCATCAAAAAACTTTCTCAAACTGCCATCTATGTATTCCCCCCATGATCACTTTGTATGATTTTGACTTTAGCATCACATTGAGTATTGACCATAGTACAAAAATTCATAAATAAGTGTTTAACCTCTGACTTCTCCTTCATTAGGTACACCCAAGTGAGCCTTGTGTGCTCGTCTATAAAGGTTACGTACCATTTATGCCCAAAAATACTTGTAACTCTAGACGGCTCCCAAACATCTGAGTGGATGACTGAAAAAGGAACATAGGTCTTATTATTACTTATAGGGTAAGGAACACGATGATGTTTCGCAATTTCACAAACGTCGCAACTAAGCTTGGTAACATCAATATGGCTAAATTTGGGAAATAACTTTATTAGAACTGGAAATGCTGGGTGACCAAGACGTCGATGCCACAACCAAAGCTCCTCAGTGTCATCCAATCGGCTCCCTTGAAATCCAGCAGTATTATTCTGGCCCTCTCCATGCTTCATGTAAAATAACCCACCTTTCCTCTCAGCAAGCCCAATCTTCTTCATTGAGATTAGGTCCTGAAAATAACATTCCGAGGCAGAAAAACATACTAAACAATTTAGATCCTCAATAAGTTTACCAACTGAAATCAGATTGACTGATAAATTTGGCACATGTAAAACAGATTTGAGTAATAAATTGCTTGAAACACGAATGGTTCCTTTTCCAGCAACTGCTGAAATTGTGCCATCGGCTATTCGGACTTTTTGCTTTCCCGAGCATGGGAAATAAGTCGAGAACAGAGAGGAGTCACTCGTCATGTGATCTGTAGCCCCTGAATCAACAATCCATGGAGATTGATCTAATTTACTGAGTACATTAAGGGCAGAAAGAACTTTACCAGCTTGAGCTAAATCTGCATGATCTATATTAGCAAGTGATTCTTCCTTCTCCATCAATAGCATGCGCCTAAGCTCTTCTATTTGCTCTTGGCTAAAAGCTGATTTTGTGTTGCGTGGAGCATTTATTTCTTCAGTCAAATTTGCTCTTGCAGTAGCTGGATTTGTTTTTGCACTTGCTGGTGCCCCTTTGAAACCATTGTGATTTGGCTTCCCATGTAGTTTCCAACATGAAGCCCTATCATGTCTGGTCTTGCGACAATAATCACACCACAGCCCATCTTTCCATTTTTTAGTCTCAACACCCGCAACCCTTTCTCGGTTGGTTACCAAGGCTGAAACTTGGGGTTGCTCCCTCACCATAACACTTCGTCTACTTTCCTCACTTCGAATGTATGAGAAAACTTCGTTCAACGAGGGAAGAGGACTCTTCCCAAGAATCAGAGAACATACTTGGTCGTATTCTCGATTTAATCCTGCCAAAAAATCAAAGATCCTTTCTCTCTCCAACATCTGAGAAATCTTAACAGATATGGTTATAGATTCAAGTTCAAGACTCTGATAGTGATCTAGTTCTAACCATAGGCCTTTCAGCTTATTGAAATAGGTAGTAACACACAAGTCCCCTTGTTTGGTTTCTCGAATTAAGTTTCGAAGTTCAAACAAAAGTCCATCATTACCAACCTTTGAATAAGCTTGCTTGACGGCCTCCCATACGTCCTTTGCAGTCTCCAGGAACAAGTATGTTCCTCCAATGTCAGCTTGCATTGAGTTGATCAGCCAGGACATCAACATAGAGTTCTCCTCCTCCCATTTTGTATAGGCTGCGGCATCCTCCTTTAGTGGCGCCTTCTTAGTTCCATCGAGATAACCCATCTTTCCCTTGCTTTTAACAAATAACTTCACTGACTGAGACCACCTAAGATAGTTGCGAGAACTCAGTTTCTCTGTGGTTATTTGAAGGTTTGGGTTGTCATGGGTATTGGTGGTTAGGACTTGGCCAGCCATTGAAACAAGAAGAATCAATGAACAAGGTTTAGACCTTTTTTCAGAGGCTGGGAAAATGATTGGCTCTGATACCAAGTTGAGAAATTGAACTTTTATAATATTTCATTACAATGTACACAGTTTATATACAAGTAGGTTCTGTAGCTACAAGGAAAGGGAGTGATCCTAGGAATATATAATTAGAGAGTTGACTACCTAATTAAGGAATAAATACAGAGATTACAATCACTCTAATTTAGGTTAGCTAATTAACTGATGATCCCAGAAATCACTCTCTGAATATTCTCCATGAATTCAAATCAATCTTCTTGTGTCAGATACACTGAACTTCAACAAGTTTAATCTCTTTTTCTAGCGGATATAATGATGAGCCTTACTTGAATCACTAATAGTTCAGATTGTGGTGTGTATGAATAACTATTGTTGTAGTAGGAAAGACGTGGAAAGAGATAGATCTTAGGAGCAGAATCACCTGATGCTAGCAGAGTTGAGTCAGAATATCAAATTTTTACTTGGACCTTGGTGGACATTAAAGGAGTGGCATGAATGAACTGCAATCTTGAGACTGGAGAAGGGGGCACTTAAAGTGAACTCCATTTAGTGCTATCACCATTTCTTTAATTGAGTTTGACGGTCAGTATACTTTTGATGACCAGCAAGTACTGTTGGCTTGTTCTTCCGATCAGCCCCAAACCGGCCGCTGACAGCCATGTCATTGCCTCTAAGGCCCAAACCATAATCACCTTATCCACTTCCATCTCCGGTCCCATTCAATGTCTGATGCGGTTTTTGTTTTAGTTTTGTCCCAGTCTGAAGATAGGTGCGGCACACTCTGGCTCTTATCTATGTTCGTAGTTATGGGGGTTATTTGCGGCGGCATGATTGTGGTGGTGGTTGAAGTGATAATGGTGATTTTGATGGTTGTAGAGAAGCACGGGGAGAATGAACAGTAACAATCTAATGTGAAGGTATGCATCAGTGTAAATTACTTTGATTCCTGGTAGTGGGCATCAAAGGAGGTAAGATAAGTTGATAAGAGTTGTGTAATTCCAACGTCTACTCTTTATACTTTCTGACGGGTTTCAGACCTCTTAAATGGTGATATTAATATGAAACATTACCTTTTCTGCTTCAAAGTAAAAGCTGTCTTTACTAGACTGGGGAAATATGATCTTGATATCAGTTATGGTAGAGCTCCTTTAGATAGTTGATATATCTGACATTTGGACAGGTGATGCAAGTATGAGTAATGTGATGCAGTTTTCTTGTAAGGAATTAGTTCAATTTGATCCCTTTTCTGGTATCACCGTTTCTACTCTTACCTGATTGTTTAAACAGATGGGCTCTTACTCACCCGTTAGCTGTCAAAGAATTTGAGAAGTTGAAAAAGAAACAGCTAAAGCCAGACTTCTTGGATATGGTTCCCTGGTACTCAGGGTATGCTTCTTCATCTATAGAATTTCGTTTGTTGTTACTTTTTGTCATGTGTACCCATTCATGACTCGTAAAAGTGCTTCACCGATTAGTGTCTCATTGCTTAATACACATTGCAGGACATCAGCTGATTTATTCAAGACGGTTTTTGACCTCCTGGTATCAGTCACTGTCTTCGTTGGGCGTTTTGATATGCGTATGATGCAGGTATATAATGCTGATGTTTCTTTTCACCTATATTACATGCCGAAGCTTCCAGATCTGCTGGACAAGGCCTTCATTCTTAATCAATGTTATGTATCGGTCTAATTCCAACTTACCACATAATTTTTGCATTTTCTTTCAAAGACCTGGTTCCATAAGTACATTTCCTCTTTAGAATTCAGAACCCCGACATTGCCAAACTTTTGAAGCATTTTATATTGTCTTCTTGTAAGTATTGTTCAAATAAGGCGTGGAAATTGTAGAAATGCTATTAATGATTGTACCAGTGCCGGCCCAACCCCAAAGCAGCTATTGCTGATGCTTTAGGCCCCCACACCTCTAAGGCCCACAGGCCCAGCCCAGACTCATATATTCAAAATGGGTTCACATTTCATTTTTTTTCTTATCTTTTAAATTGGGACTTACTCCTCCACCGAACTCGCCCTATAGACACTTTTTGGACTCTACTACTAGTCAACTTACTACCTGTCTTGCCACCGTAGCTCAGTGTTAATAAATTTTGAGATCTTATTATTTTATCCCACTTATTTTAAGTAATTCAAAGTGTTTTGATGTTTAGCAACATTACTGTTATATTTTTGCTCTTTTCTTTCTTAGGATATGTCCAACTTGATTAATATTTGTTTCTTAGAACTACGAATCTAAGTTGTTTTAGAGAAATATATTCAGCATACTTTCTTCTACTGGAACTAAAACTGGAAGTTATTTATCTATCGTTGAAATTTAGAAAGCATGATTTCTTATTTGAATAAATATATACAAATAAATAGATAATACACAGTATAAAAAAGTGATAAATTTAATTTATTTTTGTGAATAGTAATTTCTATTTTCATAAAAAATTAAAAATAAACATTATACCAATAGATAATTTATAATTTACCATATAGTAATATGTTACTATATTTTAAATGGGGGCCTCATTTCTTATTTTTGCTTTAGGCCCGATAAAGTGCTGGGCCGGCCCTGGATTGTACCCGAGAATTCTGCTCTCTAAAGGCTTCTGTCTTACAGAATCAATGGTAGTTTTCTGGTTATCAAGGAATTTTATATATTGGTGGTTCTTTTGGAGCTGAAATTTGGCACACGTTATGTTGGTCCCATGTCATGTTAGGTTAGGAGATTTATAGATTTTGTTTTTTCACTTTACATTCTATTATTGTATAACAAGCATTACTTTCTGGTTGTCTCCTGGTCATCCGTTTCCATTTTCTTTAAATCCTCGCGTTTGCCCTTCTTTTTTACAGAAAAAGAAATAATCAGTTCTCGTATCCAGCCACTGGAATTACAGAGATATATAAGACGTATATAATAAAGTTAGTCTTAGGACATGAGAAAGAGAGGATAGTAATGTAATAACATGTTAAAATTTGATTTTTGGTGCATTAGTTGCATGTCTCCTTAGTATTTTTGAGTTCCGAATATGGACAACTTTGAGGGACTGAGGGGGTACTATTATAATATCATCACCATACACTAATAAATTCTTAACGTCGTCTGAAGCAGAAATTTTGACGATTAATATGTAATGACCTTGGCTTTGTGTGTAACCTAATTGTTTTATTACTCACATAAACCTATCAAACCAAGCTCTAGCCTCTAGGCTATAGTTTTAGGCATTACATGATTGTTGTCTTCCATAGTTGTTGTCTTCCCTTGAAGGTAAAAGCAAGTCTCGTTACTTATCTCCCATGGTTGTTGTCTTCCCTTGAAGGTAAGAATCCGAAAAGTTAATTTCATCCGCAAAGTTACATCGATAGAGAGAGAATCTTTTAGTTGGAGGATGTTAAAGCTTGTAGCCTTTTTGTGTAGAGGAACATCCAACAAAAACACACTTAAGAGCCCTTGGATCAAGCTTCCCATGATTGTTTGTATGAATGCTGACAAAGTGCATCCCAATACTCTAGGAACTAGGTCGTTCCTTGTTTTAAATTCAGGAAATAGTTCCATGGGGCTGCTGTAAACAAGAATGCGTGATCAATTAATCAGATGAGTAGCCAATCACACGTCTTCTCCCCAATAAGTTTTTGGAACATTCTTCTGGAAATGGAGGGCCCGAGTTGTAACTAGAAGATGGCCATCTTTGCATTTCGCGAATTCATTTTCTTGGGGGGTGTGCTCAGACAAGAGGACTGTTGAATAACAACACATTTCTCTACGTCAAACGATGACAACACTTGATCAAAATATTCAGTGGCATTATCAGATCGAGTCCGTTTTATCTCGACCTACGGTTGAATTTTCACCATTTACATAAAATCTTAAAGGTGGAGGTAACATCCGATTTTTGTTTCAAGAGTAAAACCATGATACTCGATGCAATCGTCAATAAATGAGACAAAACCAATGAGCCTTAGATATTATTAATTGAAGAAGGTCCCCAAACATCACCGTGAATCAGAGTGAATCTGGTAGAAGCTCGAGAGTTACCAACTGAAAGGAAACACGCTTATGTTTTGCAAATCCACAAGCATTGCAGTGAAACACACCCAAATCAATTCCCTAAAACAAGTTAGGGAACATGACCTTAAGAGTAGTGAAAGAAAGATGGCCAAGACTAAGGTGATGCAGCCACATCTTGTTCTTGTTATATTGAAAGGACTCTGAAAGAAAAGATGATGAAATAAAGCTTTTGGTGCTGTCCTCCCCATCAATTTCCTCAAGAAAGTGAAGTCAATTCCTCTCCCTAGCAGTCCAACCACCAACCTGTGCTTTCGTCAAGGAATTTACAAAGTGCTGATGAAAACGTTGCCATACAATTGAAGTGGTCTGTAAGCTTGGTAATTGAAACTAGATTGGTAAACAACGGCACGTGTAGAACATCCCTTAAGACAATATTGTTGTTTATGACAATATCCCCTTGACCAGCAATCGTAACCAGAGTTCCATCAGCTGTAGCAAATGTCTAATTGCTAGGACATAAACGGTAAGAGACAAAACCATAGTTGGAATAAGTTATATGATCAGTAACCTCCGAATCTATTCCCAAGCTCCTTTTGGAACAGATCATTTCAGGGCATAGGGATGAGTATTACCTGAGGAGCTATCGTGCTTTTCCATTGTTTTTAGATTGCATCTCAGCTTCTCGATCTTGTCCTTGGTCAACTCACTTTACTTCCTTGATAATTCCACTTTTGGTCCGCAAATATTTTACACCTCTCAGGAAGTTTCCACACCTCTCACGAACTGGGGTGTTATGCGATCCTGACATTCAAGGGTGAAACGGTATGAACATAACCCAAGTAAGGGTCTGGAGTTGTCAGTTACTGGAAGAAGGTTATGGCATAGCCAAAAGACAGTGGTCAGTGAATAAACCACAAAGGTAAAACCACCAAAAGAGTTCCTGGAAATGAAGGCCTAAAAACAAAACCCGGGTTTCTACAGAAACATAAATTAGCAAGAAAAGACCAAGGAAAATCTGGATAATAAAATGTGAATGAAAATAAAGAGCCTGTAGCTCTGATACCATGACAGAAAATGCAATTATCTTTTCTCTCAGTCAGCCACTGGAATTACAGAGATATATATATATATATATCCTAATATCTAACCGCATAAAATCTGTGATAGTAATTACTAAGATACACATTCTGTTACATGCATATACAGCTGATGCAGATCTGTATCTCCTTATATTCAACTTCAGAATCTTCACGATATAGTACCAAATAAAATAACGTTTGATTCTGACACTTTTGCTGAATTCTACAAGAATTTCTAGAATGTGCAGCTTCAGTGTCCTCTTTTGTTCATTACAAGCCTTGTAGTGTCTTCCAGTAGCTGTAAAAATTCAATGTAAATTAAAATATTAGTAGTCATTTGACAATTAGTTTCACTTTTCAAATGTCAGGCGGCTATGAGTAGAGTACATGATGGCGATCAGCAGGATGATATTTTGTACAACCATTTCAATACTAAGGATGGTTTGTGGTTTGACTTTATGGCGGATACCGGAGATGGTGGAAATTCCTCCTACAGCGTGGCACGACTTCTTGCTCAGCCTAGCATTAGAGTCCGATGTGGAGATAAAGTGCTTACCCTACCCCGCGGAGACCTCCTCTTAATTGGAGGCGATCTTGCGTAAGCTTGTCTTTTACGAATCTGTGATTCATGTGTCATTTCAGTTCTTAGGAAATATTTGTCAAAAAAAAAAAATCATTTGATTCATGGATGTTTAACTTGTTAGTTTCGGCTGATTATCAGCTTCTGCTGTCTTTTGGATTTGCAAGTATGTTGATTGTAAACTAGACAAGTAGTGTGGCTTTGATGAACTTGCATGAAGGTCATGTCTAACGTTGTTTCACATGATAAATTTGTTACGAAGATATTAACTCCCTGATACGGCATCTGGCAGTTAGAGAATCTTTTTTTACTTTGATACTTAAATTTAGGAGTTAGGACTCATTGTATTCTTGTTGCAGCCATATAAAGTCAAGTTGGGGGGTTTGTGCCATGAAGGATGCTAGAGGGTTTGTCTGTCAAAAAGCGTGATTGGATTTTACAGATTGATCTCTGGGGTAACTGAATGATCTTATTGCAGAAATGACATATACAAGGAATCTGAACTAGGAATTCATTGAACCCCAACTTTTAATTCCACACATTCCTTGGACCTATTGAGAAAGACAATATTCACGTCGTAGGAACATTTTTCAGTCATTCAAGACGTCGGAACATTGTTCGGTCATCATATCCTTGGCTATTTTTTTTTTATTGTTCTTTTAGATGATTTCCACACATACAAGTCTCCAGAGATCTATTCTATTTATCATATCCAGAATTGCTTTGCGATGTGTTTAAAATGCTTTCATTTAGGATAATCTTCATCTGATGCGGCACATTTTGTGATATTTTTTGTTTAATTTTTTGTGGAGGTTATATCTGGGTGGGGATATGTTTTGGCCTCCAGAAACAATTCATTGGATGAAAAAATAGAAGTCTTTTATTCACGACGCCTGTAATGATTTGTGTAAGTAACATGGGGTTCCATTTCAAAACCAATTGGCAATGAGGGGAGTAGCCCATGACCTTTATTAATTGTTTTTTCCTTAAATGTCCGATGTGGGACTTCTCAACACGCCCCCTCACGTGGGGCATCCTTTGGCCTACACGTGAATTTATTTTGTCTGCGGGTGGCGGTGAGCACAGTGGGTTGTTAGCCCATTCACGTGTGTAAGCCGTGGCTCTGATCCCACGTAAAGAATCCACATGGGTTCCACCTCAAGACCAATTGGTGATGAGACGAGTAGCCCATGACACTAGTTATTTTTTTATTCTTTTTCTTGAATGTCCAATGTGGGACTCATCAACAAGTTGCCCATTAATTGTGTAGATGCCCTATTTATTCCAACTTTTTATCAGTCATCAACTCACATAATTTGGTTTCTGCTTACTTCAGTAAGGATTCTGTTTCACTGAATCTGTTATTTTCTCTTTTGGCATACAGGTATCCCAATCCATCAGGGTCGACGTATGAGAAGCGCTTGTTTCGTCCATTTGAGTATGCTCTTCAGCCTCCGCCATGGTATAGAGAAGATCATGTTGCTGTCAACAAGCCAGAATTACCTAGTGGAGTGTCTGAACTAAGCTCATATGATGGACCCCAATGTTTTGTTATTCCTGGAAATCATGGTTAGTCATAGATTGCGGTCTAGGCTTACTCATTCCAATCATTATTTTTCATGGGTGAACATTTTATTCATCGAAAGTTGAAACAGTATTAGCTCAGCATCACCAGTTTGTTAAGAATTTATTTTTCCATAATGTATCTGTTTTGACATGGACTTATATATTTCTATGTTTACAGATTGGTTTGACGGACTCCAAACCTTTATAAGGTACATCTGCCATAAGAGCTGGTTAGGTGGATGGTTTATGCCTCAGAAGAAAAGTTACTTCGCTTTACAACTACCCAAAGGTTGGTGGGTTTTTGGACTTGACCTTGCTCTTCACTGTGACATTGATGTATACCAATTCCAGTTCTTCTCCAAATTAATTAAGGAAAAGGTATATCATGTCCCTTTTATGTTGTAATTTGCTGTCTTATTGTGCTGTTGAATTAACATTTAGGCTTGCACATGGGTTGTCCCTTTTCGTAGCTTCGTTGACGCTAGGTTAGAATTTCCTCTGTCGAAATGTTATTTCAAACTTACCGAAGCTCCCACCAAGTATGAAATGAGCATAGGCTTCCTACAGTAGAGAAGTTTGGTTGTGAGTTCAAGAACAACTATATAAATTAACAGATTTGGAAGCGTAAGATCATCGCCCGTGAGGTTCTTTTATACTCCTGCTAAATTTTAGACAAAGTTGTAGTTTCTCCATTTGACCTGCTTACTTTTTAAGGAAACTACTCCAATAGCAATCTGTGTCATTGTTAGGTATATGGGTTTCGTGGCCTCTATACGCCTGTTCATGTCTGTCACGTTCACATGTAATTTTTTATGTTCGGTGACATCACATGCAAACTTATGATGTTCAGTGCCAACACATGTATGTTAGATAAATCATGACAGGTCATGCAAGTTCTGCTTGCTGGAAACTTTAGATGAGGTTTTATTCACCTGGCTTCCGTGATATAGGTGCGCATGTGATGGCTGGAATGCTAAGCTTAACTGTAATTCGTACGCAGGTTGGGGAGAATGATTCAGTCATCATCATGACGCATGAGCCAAATTGGCTTCTCGATTGGTATTGGAATGACAAGACAGGAAAAAATGTGTCATACCTTATATGCGAGGGTTTGAAAGGAAGATGTAAGCTTCGGATGGCTGGAGATTTGCATCATTATATGCGTCATTCTTTTGTTCCATCAGATAAGCCAGCTTATGTGCAACATTTACTTGTGAATGGTTGTGGTGGTGCTTTCTTGCACCCAACCCATGTCTTCAGTAGTTTCAACAAATTATATGGAACTTCCTACGAGTGCAAGGCTGCTTATCCTTCTTTTGAAGATTCAAGCAGGGTGAAGAATCTTAACCTCTTAGAAACAGCTTGTTCAATTTGTTTATTTTTGTTTTAGATTCCTTGAAGCTATATAGTTCGCTTGAACATGTTTATTATGTATGACAGATAGCGCTGGGAAACATATTGAAGTTTCGAAAGAAAAATTGGCAATTTGACTTCATTGGCGGTATTATATATTTTACCCTGGCCTTTTCCATGTTCCCACAGGTGAGATTTTCACAGATATAATTCACTAGGAAGCTAGAGTTCGGGTTGCATGTGGCGATGCTCTACTAGTTGCATGTTTTTCCTTACCTCCTTGTTGGACTTCTAATACTTTTGTCTGTGGGCACTAAAAGCATTTCCCTTTTGACCTTGCAACCAGACCTGTAAAAATTATATTTTTGGTTTGAAAATGCAAGAACTTGCAACTTGCAATAGCTGAGATGTCCGCCTTAAAGTGTCGAAATCCAACCATTGTACACACGACGCGACTCTATCCGTCTTCATTTTTCAGACATAAAACAACAGCCACTTTACCATAGGCTCTTGGGACAGTTTCCAACTCCTCACTTAGGTATGTATGAAATAGTCTTTTTAAATTGACATACGATACTCCTTCATACAATAATATGTACGTAATATTTTGATGAACTATTGTTGAGAAGTCCCACATCGGACATTCAAGAAGAACAAAAAGGATTAATAAGTGTCCTGGCAACTCCCCTCATTGCCAATCGGTTTTGAGGGGGAACCCATGGATTCTTTACATGGTATCAGAGCCACGGTTCACACACGTGAATGGTCTAACAACCCACGTGCTCACCGCAACCCGCAGACAAAAGATCCACGTGTAGGCCAAAGAATGCCACACGTGAGGGGGTGTGTTGAGAAGTCCCACGTCGGACATTCAAGAAGAACAAAAATAACTAATAAGTGTCCTAGGCTACTCCCCTCATTGCCAATTGGTTTTGAGGTGGAACCCATGGATTCTTTACAACTATATGCTTATTCCCCACTCCGTTTAATGTGTCTACTTTCACCTTTTTTGTAAGTCTCATTTTTTTTCCTAGTCCAGAAAATATAGATTTCTTATTTTTTTTTCCCTTATATTATTTCCAGTTTGAGTTCAAGGTGTTTTGATGTATTGCAGTTCCCCAAAAAAGCCTTACAGGACAGGATAATTTGTAAGTTACATAATCAAACATGCCCTTTGAAGTTGTCTAGTCCAATGCGACACTAAATGAATGTCTTTAGATGTATTAATATACTTAGAAAGAAAATTCTAGTTTTGTTTCCAAAATGTAAAGTTGTGTTTCTTGTATGCTTGGCCCTTATCGTAACTGTTATATTTCCTTTCAAGGATTATACTAAGGTGGAAATCTTTTGTGTTCCACTGTTTTTATATCCGCATTCTTGCTGTGTTCCATTACTTTTCATTTCAATGTTTACTAGTTAATACATTTCATTCCGCTGTTTTACTAGGAAGTACTGATAATAATATCTGTCCTAATCTCCAGTGTAAGCTTGGCCATATCTTACAAGATGATACATTCATGGGTCATCTGAAGAGCTTCTTTGGGACAGTTTGGGATTCTTTCATGTATTTAGTAGGACAGTCGTATGTATCTTCAGCAAGTGCCATGCTATTGTCAGTAACTGCTTTCACCTTCGTCCCCTCTAAAATATCTCGGAAAAGAAGGATTATTGTTGGGATGCTTCACGTCTCTGCACACTTGGCTTCAGCACTTATTCTCATGTTGTTATTAGAACTGGGTGTTGAGACTTGTATCAGGCATAAACTTCTAGCAACCTCAGGTGATTTTCTTTCTTTCAGTTTGATGTTGTCTTTTACTGATATGATGATTTCATTGCTTACTTGTTCAGTTGATCACGTCACATTGTTTGTTGTGGGATTTACCAAGTGTTCCTTATAACCAAATTGCGCATCTATATTAGTGAAATTACTTGGTTAGATAGCATTTTTAAGTTGGCGTTCCCCTATAGTTATGCAGCTTCATCATTGGTTGAAGAACGTCTTGACATGTTATTTGTTCAACACCAGGGGCGGAGCCATGTAGGGGGGGGGGGGGGGGGGGGGGGCAGAATTTTCTAGTAGCACAAGATTACCCCTAATTTTGTAAGAATTTTTTAATTGTGCCCCTGCTAAAATATATAAATATCCCGCACAAGATAAGACTCAAGCAATTGTCTGTCATAGATGGTAAAGTGCGATTGTTTTAAACTTGTTGGCAAGGGTTCGAATCCCTTCATGGTCGTATTAAATTTTTTTCCACATCAACTGATGATAGTAATATAAAAACCGGCCCGCTTAAATGTAGTCACAATAATAACTTTAGCTCAGTTGGTTAAGCACAGTGTTGTTAAAGGGTTCGACTCCACTGGTAGTTTGTGGTTTTTTTTTTTTTTTTTTTTTTTTTTTTTTTTTTTTTTTTTTTTTCAGATAAACTGAAAAATAGTAACATAGAAAACCGCCCCTACATAAGCTGAGACACAAATGCATATCTAGCTCGGTTAACCTTCGTTTGAGTCCTTCGATGGTCGTTTTAATTTTTTTCACATATATTTTTCTAAACTAAAGATATCAAAAACACAAAAGTTAGTTTAACAAATATAGTGACCAAAATTAATGTGTCCCTTAAAAAATTGAAAATTTACCCATAACGGTTTAATATATTTACCCGAGTTGTGCCCCCCTTCCATGAAATCCTGGCTCCGCCACTCAGCACGAGTCCATTAATTCAACAAGCAAGCTCTTTGAGACGGGACATGTATCTGTTCATTGCATACATTTGAAAATTGAAAGATTCAGTCCATAGGTGGAATGTGAAACATTGAAATTTGGAGTTAGTAATCTTGTTGAACTTCTAAAGAATTTTCTTTTGAAACTTCTGAAACTGCTACTACAAAGAAACATATATGCATCTTTAGAGTCATTCTCTTTGTCTCATTATGCATTTTGCGGCCGAATTCAGTGTTGGAGACGATTCTCATGTAGGTGGATACTTTATCGTTGTCAATAATAGATTACTAATGGCAACACACTCGTAAGTAATTGACCAACTCCCATCAAATTTTGATGGTTACTTCAGTATAATTATGATAAATTTAGATATGTTTTTGTGAAAGAAGTTGAAAGTCATGCTGATATATTATAATTAAAATATATATAATTGAAGTGCTACTTTTTCACAGAAAAATTCAGGGATACTCTGGAACAGCCAGCATACTCTGGAACAGCCAGCAACCTCTTTCTGGCCAACAAATATTTATATACTCTTTTCCGGCTTTTGGTATATTCATAATCACCAAAATTAGCAAATGGCAAAGGATATGTCCTGGTGACGCACTTTCCCTCAATAAAGAGACATAACATTAAGGAACGCTCGCTATACTAAAAGATCTAATTGAGTATGTTATAACTGAGGGTAGAGAACAAGAACGAATAAAAAACAATCAAGAACGCAAGAGTTTAACGTGGTTCACTAACGGATTCACTAACGAATCCGCTAGCTACTTCCACGACCAGAACACGATACTTTTATTGAGAGAGAACCCGGTTTACACCACTATACACCACGACCTACACCCATATATAGACCTAGACTACTGACTTGTGCCCAAAGCAACGCCTACACATTATCAAAACTGAAAAGAAAACAACACGAAACCGCCTCAACCCTAATCGCAAGTGGTTCGTACGAACACCCGTAGTGTTTGTGCGAATGCCTTTCATACGAACGGTGTTCGCACGAACAAGCAGATTCCTCTGATGCCGAGTCCTTTGCTCCATGGCTTCGTCGATTGCCTTGTCTTTGTTGCTTCGCCGAATGCTAGACGTTTGAGTTATTCCTAACAAATCTCCACCTTAACTCACGTCGATCTAGCAACCTGAATCCTCGTTGAGTCTTGGTTGCTTCGATTCAAAGCACAACTCCACCTTGCCTTGAATTTTCTCAACCACTTGAAACAGGAACATGATGTTTCTCTTCTCAATTCTGAACCGGACGCGTCTCCCAGAATCAGAAACGAGTACGCCTTTCCAAACGGGTGTTCCGCAGCCGTATGCGGAACCCGAATTGCCAAATCGTTGATCCAACTACCATGCTTTCCTGCAACGAATGCGCAAATTGTGGATGCACCTCCAGAAATAGAAACGTGCTCTACCCAGAACCTGACTCGAATACATTCACTGAAACGGGACCGAATGTATTCTAGATGCGACAACTTGGTGCATCACGACAAGTGTTAGATGTCATCGAGACCAGATGCACCGATGACGAGTGCCCAAACAGATTTGTCGTGCCAAAACCCTAATCGCGCTAGATGCGAGCCAGCTGCGTGTCATCGTACACGCCCCAAAAAAAGGTGCACGCCAGAACCAAACGTGATGGAGAATGCGCGTCAGATTGCGTGCAGAACAAACTTCACGTGCCGGATGCTCCATTTTGTTGCTCCAACTCCCTGTGAGTTCCTGCAACAGATGAGCCAGAACCAATGTGCGTCTGAACGCCAGAATCATCACAGCACCATATGCACGCCGAAATGTGCCCCCAATGCTCCATAACATGAGCCCTAGATAGCCCCCATTGGTGGGTGTACCTCGCCGCCTCTTCAGACGCCAACGAACAGAACCTGTTTTTCCTCACGAACATATCGATCTTGATCGCCAAATCAGTCATCGTTCTTGGCGGAATCTCAGAACCCTAACTCCGGATAGCCTGCCTGAATTCTCCACTGGATCGTGAAACCCTAGTTCAGCTTGCTCCACCTTGACTTTGAAACCCTAGCTGACATCTTCACCTTGATCTTGGAACACTGGGAACCAAGCTCTGATACCACTTGTTATAACTGAGGGTAGAGAACAAGAACGAATAAACAAACGATCAAGAACGCAAGTATTCATGTGATTCACTAACGGATTCACTAACGAATCCGCTAGCTACCTCCACGGCCATACTTTTATTGAGAGAGAACCCAATTTACACCACCATACACCACTCTTGTTAATAGCCACGACCTGCACCCATATATAGACCTACACTACTGACTTGTGCCCAAATCAGCGCCTAAACATTACCAGAACGAATAGAAAACAACACGAAACCGCCTCATCCCTAATCCCCAACAGTGTTCGTACGAACACCCGTAGTGTTCGTGCGAATGCCTTCCGTAAGAACGGTGTTCGCACGAACAAGCAGAGTCATATGCCGAGCTTTGTTTCTTCTTTGCTCCGTTGCTTTGTCGATTGCCTTGTCTTTGTTGCTTCGCCCGGATGCTGAACGTTGAGTTATTCCTAACAGAGTATTTGTTGGTCTGCTCTAGCAAGATTTTGGGCTGTTGCAACTTGAGAGCGATTGAGTGAAACAACATGCTTTACTTCCCCTGTTCTTTGATTGATTAATCGGAACTTACCAGGAAGACTTTCATGAAATGAGATATTCAAAACCGAATTTGCGTCCCTGCATTGCATTCTTTTGAAGTCCTTCGCTGGTGGTTAAGAGAATCGACATGGCTACTGTACTGAAGAACTACCGGTTGAGGAAATCTTTTTTTTTTTTTTTTTTTTAATCTTTTTACTGAACAGGGGTTCGTTGCTTCCTGGACAGCTTGACTCTTGTAGTAGAGAAGTCGAAATGATTTCCGTCAATATCCTCGTAGGATACAGACTGTCTCCCTTTGTTTCTTCAAATATCTTCTTGGTATTGAAACTAAAACGAAATCCATACCGTTAGATCTAATGCCGACTTCACCGCGGTCAGGTGGTTGTGGTTTGGGGTTAATCAGAAACGAATTCACCATTCTGCCCATTCTATAATAGATTGGATTGCCGATGTTCATGGTTTTGACATGCATTTCTTTTGAGTTAGATCTTCCCAGACCTATGGCGGCACAGGTTTCTAAACACCCTGTAAAAACTCATTGGAATGCTACCTTCTAATGTATCAGGAAAGAAAACATTTAATTGTGTAGTTGGGAGCTTACAACCAAAATAGTTCGACGAATATGAATATCCTACCTTGGACTTGTGTGTTAATTGTTCTTCACCTTGCAGTAATGAATAGCTTAGAGTAACAAGGGGTGTGCAAGGCAATAGATTCAGTTATTAGTGTTAAATGAAAAGGAGTGACTCCTGCCTAACAGTCAAGTTCTCAAAGTTGTAACCTTGAGTCCAGTGTTCAAATGCAGGAAGCTGCTTTTGCTGCCCTCACCTTGCAGTGATCAATAGCTTTGTGTGCCAGATATACTCACTTCTATTAACTACAATTTCTCTGCGCCAGTGTTGAGTAATGTGTCAATAATAGTGAAAGTGATATTGCAGGTTACCACACACTATATGAGTGGTATCGGTCTATGGAGAGTGAGCATTTTCCAGATCCAACAGGCCTTCGAGCTCGTATAGAGCAGTGGACGTTTGGTCTTTATCCAGCATGTATCAAGTATCTCATGTCCGCATTTGATGTTCCTGAGGTGAGAATACTTTGCTTTACAAGAAAAAGCCATTAGCATTTTTTTTTTTTTTAATTTCCCTTTCATCTGCTTTGCTGCACTGATGAGAGCAATGGTTAGGTAATGGCTGTTACGAGGAATAATATTTGCAAGAATGGGATGGAATCACTCTCCAGAGGCGGGGCAGTTATATACTATGCTTCTGTTTTCCTTTACTTCTGGGTCTTCTCTACGCCTGTAGTTTCTTTGGTGTTTGGAAGCTACTTGTATGTATGCATCAATTGGCTTCACTTGCACTTCGATGAAGCATTTTCCTCACTTCGCATTGCTAACTACAAGTCATTCACTCGCTTCCATATCAAAGATGATGGCAATCTCGAGGTTTTCACACTTGCAGTTGACAAGGTAAGAAGCGTGTCTTGAGTGTTTTCTGGTTGTTAAGTTTACTCAAGGAGATTTTATTTATAAGGATTTGCTTCGAGGGGGAACTCTGGAACCAAGTTGTCATTGCCTTGGTGTCGTAGTGGGCTAGATGCTCCTCGGTCGAGAAAATATATGGAACTGTTGTGCAACTTACTTTGTACTATGGCCTAAAAAAAAACTAAGTAAAATGGTTGTGTAATAAATCCATGGGGTTCCACCTCAAACCCAATTGGCAATGAGGGGAGTAGCCGAGGAGACTTATTAATTATGTTTCATCTTCTTGAATGTCCGATGTGGGACTTCTCAACACGCCCCCTCACGTGTGACATTCTTTGGCCTACACGTGGGTCTTTTGTCTGCGGGTGGCGGTGAGCACGTGGGTTGTTAGACCATTCACGTGTGTGAGCCGTGGCTCTGATACCATGTAAGAGTCCATGGGGTTCCACCTCAAAACCAATTTGCAATGAGGGGAGTAGCCCTGAACACTTATTAATTCCTTTTTGTTCTTCTTGAATGTCCGGTGTGGGACTTCTCAACACGCCCCCTCAGGTGTGGCATTTTTTGGCCTACACGTGGATCTTTTTGTCTGCGGGTGGCGGTGAGCACGTGGGTTGTGAGACCATTCACGTGTGTGTGAGCAGAGGCTCTGATACCATGTAAGAATCCATGGAGTTCCACCTCAAAACCAATTGGCAATGAGGGAGTAGCCCATGACACTTATTAATTATATTTCTTCTTCTTGAATGTCCGATGTGGGACTTCTCAACACGCCCCCTCACGTGTGGCATTCTTTGGCCTACACGTGGATCTTTTGTCTACGGGTGACGGTGAGCACGTGGGTTGTTAGACTATTTACGTGTGTGAGCCGAGGCTCTGATACCATGTAATAAATCCATGGGGTTCCACCTCAAAACCAATTGGCAATGAGGGGAGTAGCTCAGGAGACTTATTAATTATGTTTCTTCTTCTTGAATGTCCGATGTGGGACTTCTCAACAGGTTGGTCCCTTTGAGAAGGCCAGCTCTAGAACGTTGTCGTAACTAACCTCCTAGAAGAAAAATATGGAGTTCAACATCTTCACTCCCTACATGTATGTGAAATGCTGAAATGTCCCTACCCTCCCTCTGCCGTGTCATTGTGTTAGCCCTTCTATCGCTTCATCATATGAAGATTGGCGGGTTAGTGTCATGATGGGTGTCACATGTCAGTCTCAGTGCTTCACTCAGAGCCCTGTAATTAGGTTGCCTCTTACTTACATAGGTTGAATTAGAAGCAATTTGCGATGTTTTGCTTTTGCACCGATTTTATCCTCAGGAGATCTATCACAACATAATCAATTGAACCATGTTGCCGCAAGCCTCTGCCTCCCTTTCACAAAGTGAGAGACAACCCACCGGCTATGTTTCAGGGAATTTACCATCCTTTATCCTTAATTTACCAACCCAAACAAAGTCGTTCCACCCTGTTTGAAAAACTTGGCGGGTGTGTTGTGACGAGTAGAGGACCTGAGGTGTAGTTTTTTGATAGTTGCAAATGTTGCTAGTGGTGATCTTACCTAGAGCACTGATTTTGTTATATGTTATGGAGAGGCTTCTACAAAACTTCGAGACTTTATGTAACTAACCTTTGAGGATGCCTAGAGGAGCTTTATCTAAATTTCTAACTAACCTGGACGATAAAGTGTCTCTGAATTCCACCTTCACTACTTTTGTGAAGTGATAAATTCCTTACTGCTGCAAGTACTTTAAATTCTCCATAGAACAAAGTAATCTATAACTTTCTTTTACCAGATGGATGACTTGAAAATAAAGGGTGAATTAACAGTTAACTGACCTGTGGTTTGGGCTTGGTTCTCTTAGGTGACATGTGATTTGAAAATTTGCACTTCGGTGACTTGTGATTTGCTCCATATATGACATAGCAAATCCGTCCATTTTCCGTTGTTGAAAGCCTACGTTGCACGGAAACGGGTACGGGTACGGCAAGACACGGAGACGCCGACACGGCAATTTTGGAAAAATCGAGAAACGCGGACACGGGATATATATATATATATATATATATATATCAAGGTAAAGTCATAAGGCACTACAATAAAGACATTAAAGCAATAACAATTTTAGTCACTACCAAGTACAAATAGTTCAAAGCATATATAATTTCAGACACTACAGGTAGGTCTTCGATTCTTGTCTTCTTTCGTGTTCGCCTCTTCGCGTTTTTCTCTTTGTTTCGCAACCCTGATGAGTATTTGATAGAGAAATGACTAACGTGGCAATTTTATGGCCATTCGATTTAGTTACGTCCATGTGTCTCAATCTGAATTAAATGGCGGGAGAGGAAGGGGGGAAACGGTGGATGAGATGATCCGTCCGGTTTTAATGGCGTCTTAAAAGTAAAAGTGGATGAATTTTCTTTGTGTGTGATACACGAAGCATGACAGGTCACCTAGGTGAAACTTTTGAAACCATAGGTACTTAAGAGAAATTAGCCTAAACCACGTATCAGTTAAACCTAATTAATCCTAAAATAGATGTACATGATTCGGATATCTGAAAGCTGGCATGACTATCCCGGCGTGTGACTGGTGAAAGGACTTCTATCACTGAAATAAATAAAGAAATGGGAAACAGCGAGACAAATTAAGGTAGCTTGTTCATCATAGCATTTTCATACCTAATATGTCTGTGAGTACAAGTCTCTTAGAGCATCTCCAATGGATTAGGTAAATGAGTGTTTTTAGGTAAAATATAGAGAAGTTGAGTAAAAGAAGGAGTCCAATGCGTTATGTATCTTATTATGCAAACTTGAAAATCGGCACTCACATCGCCAACTTGGCGATAATTTTTCATTAGCTATCTGTTGTTATTTCCTACATTTTAGGTGTACTACCAGTTAACTCCACGTTTGCTCAAATTTTTCAACCAATTTTAATATGTTTTGTAGGTGATAAGAACAACTTCCCTAAATTTTCTCCGCCTCTCCTTCATCTAAACCTAACATTTATGTTTACAATTTATTTTAAAATTTAAATTGCCGAAACTTTTGAATAACAGTGTTGGGGTGGAAGGCTAAAAACACATATTGCATAAAATACAAAATCGTGTTTTTAGGCATAATATACATAATTTTTGCCTAATAGCATTGGAGATGCTCTTAGTGCCTTCTCTTTTTGCATTATGTGCCCCTTTCATGGTTGATAAAAAGATGAGCTAACTTTTTATCCATCCGCGAACATAGAGTTTCTTACTCTATTATTACTATTTTGAAAAATAATTCCCAATCTATTGCTCTATACAAACTAATTCCCGATATAGGGTTTAATTTGCCACATTGGAGAGATAGAGAGTAGAAAAGAACTACATATTCTAATAAAACTCTCTTCTTGGAGAACCAATTTTCTGTCCTTTTTTCTAGACGTTTTCATTAATGACAGTTAACCAATTTTCAAAAGAGATGCAACTAGTAACTTTTACGAATTTCAGTTTATAGGTTATTCTCAAAAAAAAAAAAAAAAAAGGAATTTCAGTTTATAGGTTATCTTACCTTCATCAAGTTTTGATGTAATTACAAATACACCACTGATGTTTAGCAAATTTCCTAATTCCCTTTTTTTTGAGAAACCCGAAGTAACTTTAGTGAACTAACTCCATTAGTAAAAATAATGAAATAACTGTTATACACTTTAGTCTTTCTCAACATACAGCTAATGAACTTTTAAAATGGTCAATTTTCCACAAGATTAGTTCAAACCAATACTACAACATGAAATTATTGCAATTTGGGAACAAAAAGGTTGAATTTAGTATGTGTTCTAAAATCTAATATATACGCAGCAGAATGTACATGGTATACACTAGATCTGTTATAATTTTGACAAATGAAAATTCAGTTTTAAGTTAACTATAATTAATATGCTAACGAAATGTGAATTAAAAAAATATAAGTATGGCTTACTTTGATATTCCACACACATTAAGCAAGCTAAAAGTTAAAATGAACTTTCAAATTGTCCCTCCCCACATTGCTCCTATTCCTTTCGATATATGCTTATTTCGAGATATTGTTCACTGTTAGTAATTTTCTGTCATAATTCCTTTGGAGTTGATATAATCAAATATGTTTGTATTAAGAGGACAACTTTTGGAATTAAATTATAATTCAATTGTTGATTTGTTTACTGGGTAAGATGAGACTAAAAACTAAAGTAAACAGATATTTTAAGTCATCCGAGAATTTAGGAGGAAAAAAATATATCTTGAAGGACCAAATTGGTCCCCAATAAAAATTTAGGGACTTCATTTTAATAATTTATAACAAGGTATCAGATCTTATTATATATTTTAAATTCACGCCTGAAAAAAATTCAGTGATGTCTAAAACAGAGAAATGTAAAATTTAATATAAATGTCTTATTGTACTTGCCTAAAATGATTATCATAGGTGGCATTCACATGTCAACATAACCCTATTATAAGAAATAGTTTGTAAACGACTCTAGACGGGGGAATTATTTTTACATAGAACATTATTAAGGTTAAAAGCACGGGAACATATATCTCCAGCACATCTTATTCATCTAAGATGCTTATTTTCTGTTATGACTCGTCTTGTCCATTTTGAGAGATGGATGTGATGTTTCTTTGACGGCATATTATCAACTACTTTGTATGCAGGTCCCGAAGGAGTGGAAGGTAGATCCTAAGTGGGATGCTGAGCCAAGGCAACCTCTGCAGATGAGCCACCTAAGAAGGTATCCCAGCAAATGGCATGCTGTTTCGTCGCAGCAGGATCCTGTGGCCACTGTTCGGATTGTTGATCACTTAGTTATTGAACAAACAGAACACAGTTGATCGTTTCACTTTTTGAAACTTGGGTTGTATAACATACATTATTTACGAAGCAAAAGTAGAAATGTATCTATCTTGATACGTTTCAAAGGGTGAAAATGAGAAGGATGTATTTGCCAGTTTCTGTTGTCATTTATGAGGTCCGTCTCGGTTTTGTTTTTGTCCCATAAGATCTGAATTTCAACTGTTTTCCAACCCATTGCTTACTTGTTAGTTTACTATGTTGTTGGGCTGCTTCTGGAGTTAGGGACAAGAGGGGAAGGGAGAGAGGATAGAGAAGACGAGTTATAACCGAACAAGATCGCTGGGCAGGAGACAAGAACAACCAAGCTCGGAGCAGCCGCATGGAGTGGCAGGATTTGGACAAAAAAGATGTGGCAGGACTTTGACCCACTTGCACCATAAAGTAAATTTCTCTTCATGAAAAAACTCGAACACTCAAGAAATCTGTTGTTCTTTCTTGTCAATTCATTGCTAATGTGTTTCTTTCTTCTTGTCATTTCATGTCTGAAGTATAAATGTACGCTAGTTTGTTATACAGATTAATATTGATTTGACAGTTCTTTTAGATATTTTGTGGCGCTAACCGGGGACGTGAATTTAGTGTACAAGGGTAAAATTGTTGCTTTAGATATAATGTGTATATCAGTTGTATTCATTGCACGTCCGATCTGATCATTCTAAGTCATGGTGTTAGGGGGCGGGCCAGGTTTGAGAGGGGTCTGTTTAGGAGGGGGATCGGCCGCGTTAGGGGCCCGGTGGTAGAGGGAGGGTTTGAAATGAAGGGATGTTGAACCCCACCGGGCCTAGGCCGAAAACCCATGGGATTGAGGGGGCCAGGTGGGTCTCAGTAACATATATTATTAATATATTAGAATAATCTATTTTTAATATTAATATATATACATTAATTAAAAATAATACACGGTACCATTTGGGGGAGGGGGGGGGGGGGGGGGGGAGGCTTGCCCGGGCCTGGCCGGGTTGGAGTGGGGCTAAGTTGAACCGCATAGAGTTGGGGGTCGAGCTGTGGGCTACTGGGACTGTGCCAGTTCAAGTGTTGGAGGGGGGCGGTTCGGGATCAGGTTTAGCTCATTTTAGTGCGGGCCGGGCCGGTTTCAAGCTTGGGCCGACCCCCCTTGACTCCTTGAATTCTAAGGCAACTGAAAGGGAAATATTTAGGAGGATCAAGAAAAGACCACCGTGAGCCCAATTAAATAACACGGTCGAGATTAGAGAAGATGAACCGAAGAAATTAAAGTTGAAGATCTCAAGGTGAGAGTGCCATTTCCGAAGTAACTGTCTTGAGAAGGAAAAGCCCACTTCTTTGCTCGTTTTGTGAATTTTTTGAAGAAACTCCACATCAATATTTTGCTTGTGGAGACACTCACACAAATGACCGGGTATAAAAAGTTTTAAAGGAGATTTTGTATGGAAAGAGACGATTTGAACCTGGTGAGAGAGACGAACTCACAGAAACTTGTAGGGCGGTGATTAGAAGGGAGATTCCTAAGATGAGAGATTCGGATAGTGTTCTCTTCTCTTGCAAACTCGGAGAGGGAATGGAAAGGCGGGCCCTGTGTAATCTTGGGGAAAGTGTGAGCTAAATGACCTTAGCGTCGTTCAAGTGACTTGGTGCACCAAGTCCATCAAGGGTGTGCTTGCAACTAGCCGATCAAACTTCCATGTGGACGTGGTATTATTGGGAACTCGCTTGTCAAAGTTGGTGATTTTGTGTTTCCCGCTGACTTTTTCATCGTGGACATGAAGGAAGATAGGGATGAGCCACTTATCTTTACGAGACCGCTATTGAAAACGATGAGGACCATTGTGGATTTGGAAATCGGAGAGCTCACCATCGAAGCATTGTGTAACACCCCCCCCCCCCCCCCAAAATGACCAAGTCGGAGGCTCGGGGATGTCACTCCGTACCCGAGACGAAGCCCGGATACAAGGGGATTTAAACAGTGGATCCCAAGCAAACTAAATTAAAAGTTATACATTAAAACTTTATTACAATTCAAAGGCTGCCTCAAACATCGGCGCTTAACAAACTAGAGTATTATTAACTAGCAAATGAGTTCTAATTTAATGAAATGAAATGACTAAATATCTAGGTGATGATTCGCGCCCCTGCTAAGCCAAATTCGCACCCCTGCTAAACAAAAAGGAAACACCACAGTACAAATCAGCTAGACCTGTGGTGCAGAAAACAAAAAGGAAACACCACAGTACAAATCAGCAATAAATACTGGCAAACAAACACCCAAGATTGTAAAATGATTACGAGGCAATTTATAAAAGACAGTAACCAACTTTTCATGGAGTATTTTCTCTTTAAACACAGCGGAAATAAAGTTTGACAGTTGTAAGAAAACATGAAAGTTTCCAATTCCATTGTATTTTCTCAAAACCAGTTTATTATCCAAGATGGGAATCCAAAGCACATATTATTTATTTTTCTATTCATATTATCAAATCCAAAGAAAACCACAATGTTCATTTGTTGTGACGGGAAAAGAACCAACCATCTCGCAAGCATCCAGGACCTTAAGTGTCAACACCCCCTAAAGATTCTTGCGGCCAGAAGGGTGAGTACAAGGAGCTATCCGGTGCATTGTAACCGGATTAAATAAAAATAATTGGACGCGTGAACGAAGTCAGCACGCCGAAGCCAAAAGTAACCAAGTAATAACCCCGCACAACTCTTCCACTTTACGTTATCATCCATTGTTATATTTTTGTGATATTTTCAAGGAAATCATTTAACATGTAAAAAACAGATATTTAAATGGCACATAACACATAAATTCATTTTTGAGACAAGTAGGAAGAAATCATTTGACACGAAGGGAGTTAGGCACACTAGGCCTGGCATGTTTACTCACCTCAGACGCAATCAACTACAGCGACTTAGTCGTAGTACTCAACGTACCCTTCGTCCGAGAACTCGTTGCCTACAAGTTAACAATATTCTAATTAATTACAATACTTTAGTAATATAAGTGCCAACTATACTACATGCATATGACGCTCAAGGGTTTAGGATTCTAACACCAACCTAACGTTCCCAAGTAAACCCGATACGCAAGTGATTAGGACGATTGGTTCTAGGTCAACAACACCATTCTACTAGCCGGTTCAAGTTTAGCATCCACTAGGCTATTTAATCTTTAAACAAAGATATTACTAATTAACTTATACTTGTATTTTGCTTGGCACAACTCACAAATTCTCTCAAACATATATACTTAGCGTCAAGATCACAAAACGAGTTTTAAAACTCTAATATTCCAACTAATTTCAACGTCTAGACACTTCAAATTGAACCCATCAGCATTAGTGACAATTTCAGCAACTTTTGGCGACTAAAAATTGCCCTATAGCGACGAATTCAACCCTTTAGCGACCGAACAGATTGTTTAACAACTCTAGATCATCAAATTAAGTGTCTAACGGTCTCGGTTTCAACTCCAACTTAATTACCCGGCGATTACAACTCGCCTTACCAACCCAAAACATCAAACAAGTGGTAATTTCTAGTAAATCCTATTGTTTTGGATTGATTTTACCACCTATATAAACTAGGGTTTATGGGTAATCAAGAAGAACAATGAATCAAGCTATTGAAGAAGAATAATGCTTGATTCAATACAAGAATTAACCAACTAAAATCTGAAATTAAAAGTGAACAATATAAAATCGATGAACAATAACAACTTACAAGTGAAGGAGATGAACACAAGAGAGATTTAACGGCGAGACGGAGATGTTGGCGGTGGAGCTTGGCGGTCGAAGGCTGCCGGAAACAATGGGGTCATATTGACCCTTTAGAAAAAATAAAAAACAGAGCAAGAAGGAGAAGAAGAAAGAACACAGAACAAAGAAGAAGAAAAGAAAAACAGAGGAAAAAAAGAAGAACAGAGCATCGGACGTGGAGGAGAAGGAGAAGAGAAGAAGAACAAAGAGAGAGAGAGAGAGAGAGAGAGAGAGAGACGGACGCACCTGGACAGAGAGAGAGAGAGGCGGCGGTGGTGGTTGAATGCCGCTGTTGCTGTTGCTGTTGTATCGTCGGGCAGAGGGAAGAGAGGGAGAACGAGCGTGAGGGAGAGAGAGAGAGAGCTGGTTTGGGATTTTTTTGATCAACTGATCGAGAGAGAAAGAGAGATAGAGAGAATCGGATGATGATGATGATGAATTCGAAAAACAAATCGATGAGGATGGAAGAAGTTTGGATTGCATCCGATTGCTAAGGAGAAATCACGTCAGTTGTGATTTTGGGTGTACAAAATCATATCAATCTGATAGAAAAGACACTTTCGCACCACTAGTTTAGGCAAAAAGACAACCACCACGCCCTAGTTTAATTAAAAGGCACTAATAAAATAGCTAAAAGTCACAAAGACCCCCAAATGCTAGTAAACACTTATAATTAACTCCCAACATTGAAATTTAACCCCCAACACATATCACAAAATACTTATAGTCATAAAACGGGGTATTTCAACCTCCCCCCCCCCCTTAAAGAGAGCTTCGTCCTCGAAGCTCAACAACCAACAAGGTATGAACCTCCACAAAAGGGTACAACTACTAAATGCAAACATAAGGTCATGAATGATATGCAATATACTATGAGGAGTACTGTATTAAAACCCGAAGGATTACATCCTCTCCCCCTTAGAGGAGTGACGTCCTCGGAACTCAAAATACCTCGTCAAAAAGGTGTGGATACTTCTTCCTCATATCATCATCTGCTTCCCAAGTTGCCTCTTCAATGAGGTGATTTGTCCATAAGACCTTTACCAGCTTGACACTCTTGTTGCAGGTGTCCCTTGTCTTGGTGTCTAGAATCTTAACAGGATGCTCCTCGTAACTCAAAGACGGATCCCATTCTACTGGTTCGGGATCCAATACATGAGATGGGTCAGGCACGTACTTCTTCAGCTGGGATACGTGGAATACGTTGTGAACACGACCCAAATTTGATGGTAGATCCAATCGATAAGACACTTCCCCAATCTTCTCTATGACATCATATGGTCCAATGAATTTCGGGCTTAACTTCCCTTTCTGATTGAACCTCGTGACTCCCTTAGTAGGCGAAACTTAAGGAATGCATTTTCTCCAATTCGAAACTCCAATGGTCTCCTCTTCTGATCAGCGTAGGACTTCTGTCTATCCTGAGCTGCTTTCATTCGCTGCTGGATAAGTCTCACTTGATCTGTCATCTCTTCAATTAGTTGTGGACCAATCACCATTGTCTCGCTTATGTCGCTCCAACACAGTGGTGTTCTACACTTTCTTCCATACAACACTTCGTGAGGTGCCATGCCAATACTGGCGTGGTAACTGTTGTTGTAGGAAAATTCTATTAATGGTAATATATCAACCCATGAACCTTGAAAGTCCATAACACAAGCCCTTAGCATATCCTTCAATGTCTGAATCGTCCTCTCGGTTTGTCCATATGTAGCAGGGTGAAATGTTGTACTGAATTTCAACTGGGTTCTCAATGCCTCCTGGAGTGCTCTCCAGAAGTGAGAAAGAAATTTGGGATCCCTGTCGGAAACTATAGAGCTTGGGACTCCATGGTACCTCACAATGTGCTTCATATACGCATCGACTCTTTGTTCCATATTCCATGTATCCTTCATCGGGATGAACCTTGCCATCTTGGTCAATCTGTCAACTACGACCCAAATTTGGTTCAGTCCATTCTTCGATGTCGGCAAAGCAGTCACAAAGTCCATCGAATTTGAATCCCACTTCCAATTTGGGACATGTAATGGCTGAAATAAGCCTCCCGTTCTTTTATGTTCAAACTTCACCTTCTGAAAAGTTAGACATCTTGCCACAAACTCTGCTACCTCCCTTTTCATGTTGAGCCACCAAAAATTCTTCTTTAGATCCTTATAGAGTTTATCACCCCCTGGATGTACTGATTATGGTGTGTTTTGCGCTTCACGCATCAACTTCTCCTTGGTTTCCGTACACTTATGTGGTACACACCATCTCCCCTTTTAGCGGATACTTCCATCTTCATGGATCTTGAAATCCTTTGCTTGCCCTTCTACAATCTTCTTCCTTATCCTTTCCAGCTTCACATCTCCAGCCTGGTTACCCCTTATCTCTTCTAAGACATCTGGTACAACTGTCATATTCCTAAGGATATTATTTACTCCACCTTGTTCCACCACTTCAATTTGGAGCTTTTGAAACTCATGGCATAGCCGGTCTGGCAAAACTAGCATAGCACTTAAAGTGTGGCTCGATTTTCGGCTTAACGCATCAGCTACTACGTTTGCCTTCCCCTCGTGGTACTGGATACGCAATTCATAATTCTTTAGGATCTCTAGCCAACGTCTTTACCTGTTGTTTAGCTCTTTCTGAGTGAAGATGTATTTGAGACTGCTGTGGTCAGTATACAATCTACACGCTGACCCATATAGGTGATGTCTCCATATATTCAGTGCGAAAACTATTACTGCAAGCTCTAAATCATGCGTGGCATAGTTATATTCATGAGTTTTCAGTTGTCTTGAGTCATAGGCAATAAACCTTCTTTCCTGCATAAGCACGCACCCGAGACCCTTCTTTGATGCGTCGCTGTAAACATCAAACTCGCCAGAATCATTGGGTAAAGCTAACACAGGTGGTGTAGTCAACTTTTCTTTCAATTTCTGGAATGCTTCTTCACAATCTTCGCTCCACTGATACGTTACCGTCTTCTTGGTTAGTGTAGTCAGCGGTCTAGCGATCTTCGAGAAATCTTTTACAAAATGTCTATAATATCCTGCTAATCCCAAAAAACTTCTTATTTCTGACACTTTCTTTGGAGTTGGCCAATCTTTAACTGCTGAAATCTTTCCTGGATCCACGTATATCCCTTCCTTTGATATTATGTGACCCAGAAATGGAACATGATTTAGCCAAAACTCACATTTCGAAAGCTTAGCAAACAGCTTCTCATGCCTCAGAGTCTCTAACACTTCCCTGAGATGTTCTTGGTGATCTTCCTCGCTCTTTGAGTAAACGAGGATGTCATCAATAAATACGACCACGAATCGATCCGGAAACGTCCTCATAACACGATTCATTAGATCCATAAATACTGCGGGAGCATTAGTTAGGCCAAAAGGCATCACAGTCAACTCATAATGGCCATACCTTGTTCTAAAGGCTGTCTTCGAGATGTCCTTCTCGGCTACCCGAAGCTGGTGATACCGTGATCTCAAATCTATCTTTGAGAAAACACTCGCCCCTTGCAACTGATCGAACAAGTCGTCAATTCGGGGTAAAGGGTACTTGTTTTTTATTGTTGCGCTGTTCAACTCTCTGTAGTCGAGGCACAACCTCAAACTTCCATCTTTCTTCTTCACAAACAACACCGGTGCTCCCCAAGGTGACACACTTGGCCTTATGTAACCTTTTTGAAGGAGCTCGTGCAATTGGTCATTTAGTTCCTTCAACTCTGCCGGTGCCATACGGTACGGCGCCTTTGAGATTGGAGCTGTTCCAGGTGCTAAGTCCAGAGTGAACTCAACTTCCCTTCTAGGTGGCATTCCTGGAATCTCTTCTCGGAACACATATGAAAAGTCCATGACTATCGTTATATCTTCTAGCACATTCTCCTTCTTAGACACGTCTTGGACATAACACAAATAAGCACTATTCCCCTTATTCACTTGGTGGACTAAGGTCAAGGCTGAAACTAGTATGATACGTGGTTCGCTCGTGATGCCACGATAAGAAATTTTTTCTCCCTTTGGACCCTTAACCCTGATTTTATGATCGTGAAAGTCTATAACTGCTCGATATTTACCTAGTCAATCCATTCCCAAAATAACATTTATTCCCAAATATCAAATTGTATCAGATTCGCTGGCAAGGTACTAGCCAGGATCTTAACTTATACTTCTTCAAAAATGGTGTCACACACTATTATATGACCGGTTGGGGTAGCTACAGGGATGGATATTCTAGACGGCTTATTGAGACTCAACTTTTCCACAAATGATGATGAAATAAATGAATACGATGCTCCAGAATCAAATAGAGTAAATGTTGATTTATCATGGACAAGAAATGTACCAGTGACTACTCCATTTGCTGCTTCTGCTTTAGTCCTGCTCATGACAGCAATTCGCGCAACACTCCCGTTCTGCGTTGTGGTTCCTGCTGTACCATTTCCATTGGTGTTGGCATTAGCTGGAGCATTGTTGTTCCCATTCCTGTTCTGAACTCCATTGTTCCTCCCATTACCTTGGTTGTTCACTTGCTGCCTGCCATAGTTGTTTCCCCCATTATTCTGGTTGTTGCGGTTCCCATAGTTCCTGCTCCCGCCCTGATTGTTGACATTGAACTGCCGATTTCCTTGATAGTTTCCTCCCTGGTTCCCCTGTTGGTTTCCATTTGGTCGCAATCGGCACTCATAAGCATGGTGACCCTTCTTGCCGAAATTGTGGGACAAGGTTCCCATGACAGTCAGTTCCAGGGTGATTCTGCTGACACTTTTTGCAGATGTAGCAGCGAGGAGGCTGGTCACCTGAGTTCTGCTGGTTACCACGGTACTGTCCCTGGTTCCCTCCTCCATGGTTTGTCTTGAACCTCTTGTCCTGACCACCATGGTTGTTTCTACCCTGGTTGTTACCATTACCCCAAACATTCTCAATCTTGCGCTTATCAAGATTCTCATCTTGCGCATCTTGGATGCGCCAAACAGCTGCAGCCCTATCATACGCCTCCTGGAGGGTATCATATGTCCTGCACATCAAGTCTTTCTGCGGATGGAGTTGCAGACCAGACATGAACTTCCAAACCTTCGTTGCCTCATCAGGCATCAGTTGGCCTGAGAATCGGGCTAACTCCATGATCTTCTTAAAGTACTCGGTCACAGAACCAATCCCCTGCTTCAGATTCACAAAGTCGATGTACTTCTGATCCTGGACATGAGACGGATAGAAGCGAGTGCGAAGTGCAGTCTGAAGAGCCTCCCAATTGAAGTTGCGCTAGCCAAAGGTCTGACACGTGTTCCTCCACCAGATATTTGCCTCATTTTTCAGTTAGAACGCTACGCAAACAACCTTGCGGTTTTCAGGGCACTCAACCAACTCAAAGACCTTGTCCATCTCATCAATCCAGTCTTCAATTTCAACTGGATCCTCATTGCCTGTAAAATTTTCAGGCTTCATGTCAGCCACTTTCTTCACCCAGTTGGCTGAATTCTGCTCTCGCTGGTTCATGTTCTGAGCCATTTGAGCAAATTGAGCAAAGAACTGTTCCATGTTGTTGTTGTTTGAGGCTGCCATCGGGACTTGACGATTTCTCCTGGTGTAGTATTGATGTGGTCTATCAGTCATTATCCCTACAATATGACCTATTGTATTATTCATAAAATATCATGAAGTACAAGTAAACATGAATACATGGCATGTAAGGCGCAATTAGGCATGTAATGTCACCCATTGATCATCATTTAATCAATTACGCATGCATTTACACATAGGCTGATCACGTCTCATTTTTCATCCTTCTTCAAAAATTGGAAAAATGATCAATCGGGCAAGTATAAATTGTGAATTTTGACTTTCAATAACCTCTCTGAGTCTACTTTCGTAATAAAGAAGAAATAACTCAAAATAAATTGTAGAACTCAAGCAGTGCAGATAATACTACAGCTCCTGTCACAGACCACCAGAACAGAAACTTTGACTTTGCAAGGTCTTAAACTGACTTTAAACTCCTCAAAATGGGCTAGGCTTTCACCTAGATTTAGCCATACGCATATAATAAGTACCATAAAATATTTATATTCATACAAGGTCTGGAAGATAGGTAAACATCAAATATTCTACAGCTAGTCACTTTGAAATTCTGCTACTGCACAACAAACTTTGAAAATTTTTATATAAGTCTCGAGAACTCATATGGGGCTAAACTTTTTATGGAAGATACCTAGGTATGTCTAATTTCTGGGAAAAAATAAGGGAAAAATAAATCCACATTTAAACATGTCTGCTATGCAAAATGGCAACTGCTGCGCAGATTCAAGTACCACCAAAAATCAAAGTTCTCGCGTTCAAACTCCATGAACGCTTTCTATGCACTTAATCAATGATAACAAAACACAAGACAATCTTAACTTACCAAATCATACTCCAAATCAGTAAAACATAATTTATTAAACTCCCAAAACGGGTCTTCAAAATATGAGCATTATCCCTCATCCTTAAAGCAAATCGCTAAAAATTCAACTCTACCCCAAAAGTGTCTAAGCAAAAATCATTCAAGAAACCTCAAAGTATTGTTTGGCATCATAGACTTATTCAAAAAAATTAATGAAACTCAAAAATGCATCAAAGTCTAGGAAATTAAATAAGTCTAACATGCCTACTCCTCGTCATCATCGCTTACATCCAACTCCATATATTCATTGGGGTCATCCTCGAACTCCTCATCCTCACTTGGGTCCTCTTCAATTTCATCGTCTTTCATAGGGTCTTCCTCGACCTCGTCAACATCACTAGAGTCTATATTGATCACCATGTGACTTTGCCACTCACCATAAGCTTCATCATCCTCACTATGCTCTTCTTCAACCTCTTTGTCGTCACTAGAATCTATCTCAATCACCATGTAGCTTTGCCATTACTATGAATCTCCATCAACATTCTGCATATGAAGTGGGCGTCCACCTTCCACTCACCTTGGTAGAATTAATCTCTAGCGTTTATATTGTTGTACCTACCCATAATATTGCTATACCTTGCAATAATATCCCCAAACATGGGCCCCATAGGTAGCGCCTTCACCATGCAGTATGCCTGGAAAGTCGGATTCCGATATCGAGGAAAATCCAACGTATTGAACCTATGCTCACAAAAATGGATCACACGATCACGAAATGCCGGTAGAGCCTCACCCTCCGCCTAAAGAGTCACAACCGGGTGTTTCTCGACAGACTACACACGCTTTCTTGCGGTTGTCTTCGTTCTAGCCATCTACAAAAGAAAACAACTCCATAAGTCTCTTACTCCACAAGGTATATATCGTAAACAAAAATGACTACTCTCATGAAATAAATACATACTCCCAAGACTTCAATTTTGTATCACACAAGACTTTCGAAAACAATCCCCAACTTTTGATCACCCAAACAATAGACTTCTTACCCGAACTCCAATGAAACGCCTCAAAACCCAATTACATAGTTACTCGGGTAGGCCAAAGCTCTTAGTTAGGAGTGGGTGGGTGGGTGTACTTGCTTTCTAGCCTATTTTCTAAGTCTTACACACGTAATAGTCCTATCCAAGACTAACCAAATCCCCAACGGCTTGTCAAATTTTAATTGCTTTCCTATGTTCATTTTAGTTACCCTAACAAGTTTTGATTTCCTTTTTGGATTTCCCGCTCTGATACTACCTGTAACACCCCCCCCCCCCAAAATAACCAAGCCGGAGGCTCGGGGGTGTCACTCCGTACCCGAGACGAAGCCCGGATACAAGGATATTTAAACTGTGGATCCCAAGAAACCTAAATTAAAAGGCTACCTCAAACATGGGCGCTTAACAAACTAGAGTATTATTAACTAGCAAATGAGTTCTAATTTATTGAAATGAAATGACTAAATATCTAGGTGATGATTCGCGCCCCTGTTAAGCCAAATTCTCATCAGCTAGACATGTGGTGCAGAAAACAAAAAGGAAACACCACAGTACAAAATCAGCAATAATTACTGGCAAGCAAACACCCAAGCATGTAAATGATTACGAGGCAATTTATAAAAGACAGTAACCAACTTTTCATGGAGCATTTTCTCTTTAAACACAACGGAAATAAAGTTTGACACTTGTAAGAAAACATGAGAGTTTCCAATTTCATTGTATTTTCTTAAAACCAGTTTATTATCCAAGATGGGAATCCAAACCACATATTGTTTATTTTTCTATTCATATTATCAAATCCAAAGAAAACCACTTTGTTCATTTGTTGGGACGGGGAAAGAACCAACCATCTCGCAAGCATCCAGGACCTTAAGTGTCGACAGCCCCTAAAGACTCTTGCGGCTAGAAGGGTGAGTACAAGGAGCTATCCGGGGCATTGCAACATGATTAAATAAAAAGAATTGGACGCGTGAACGAAGTCAACACGCCCAAGCCAAAAGTAACCAAGTAATAACCCCGCACAACTCTTCCACTTTACGTTATCATCCATTATTGTATTTTTGTGATATTATCAAGGAAAGCATTTAACAAGTAAATCAGATATTTAAATGGCACATAACACATAAATTCATTTTTGAGACAAGTAGGACGAAATCATTTGACACGAAGGGAGTTAGGCACACTAGGCCTGACATGTTTACTCACCTCAAATGCAATCAACTACAGCGACTCAGTTGTAGTCAACATACCCTTCGTCCGAGAACTCGTCGCCTACAAGTTAACAATATTCTAATTAATTACAATACTTTATAAATATAAGTGCCAAATATACTGCATGCATATGACGCTCAACGGTTTAGGATTCTAATACCAACCTAAAATTCCCAAGTAAACCCGATACACGAGTGATTAGGACGATTGGTTCTAGGTCAACAACACCATTCTACTAGCCGGTTCAAGTTTAGCATCCACTAGGCTATTTAATCTTTAAACAAAGAGATTAATGACTAACTTAGGCTTATATTTTGCTAGGCACAACTCACAAATTCTCTAAAACATATATACTTAGCGTCAAGATCACAAAACATGGTATTTCATCCTCCCCCCCCCTTAAAGAGAGTTTCGTCTTCGAAGCTTAAACCAAATCCTCATCAACCAACAAGGTATGAACCTCCACAAAAGGGTACAACTACTAAATGCAAGCTTAAGTTCATGAATGATATGCAATATATTATGAGGAGTACTGTATTAAAAATAGAAGGATTACACATTGGATGAGAAGATAGTAGTAAAAGCATTCCACCCAGAGAGAGGATAAAGCAATGGATAGTTGGTCAAGATTGAGTTCCTGAAAGAAGAGAGAAAAATTCAACGCCAGGAGACAACCACTAACATGAAGAAGAGGAACCATAATTGCTCGAGAGAGAGAGGGGGGGAGTTGATGGTTGAGGACAATGTTGAAGATGAAAAATGTAACTCTAATGGTTTGAAACCACCTTTTTATAGGAAAAATACTTGTTTAGTGGTGCAATTTTTATGATGGTCGATGACCATGGTAAAATTGCCTCCAAGCATGATGTAGAAGAGTCAAATAATAGTGTCCTAGTAGTCACGGTGACGGTCGCTAAGAGCATCTCCAACCCATGCCTTTTCCCCCTCACCTCCCCCTCCCACCACGGGCCCACCATTTTCCTCCTCCCCCTCCCCTCCCCTTCCGTTCCGCCAAACTACTAATTCTCCAACCCATTTCTTTCCCACCAGCCAAAAAATTAATTTATAATATATATTTAATGATTTAAAAATGAATTTTTAATACAAAAAAAAAGTAAATGCAAAATTTTTTACCAATATATATACACACACACACACACATACACAAAAAAAAAGATTTTAATAATAATAACAATGATATTAATACTAATAATAATAACGATTACAAGTACGAAGAAGTCGTTATTACAAGAAATAAAATTAAACACTAATACAAAAATGCAACGAGTTGAACATGTTTGGAATGCACAAGCGAAAAATTATGAGTGACGTCATTTGCTTTGTGTCTAATGCTATATTTTGTATCGTTATCATTGAATAAATTTGACGTTTTTAACCGTTTTTTTTAATTATTGAAATTATAGTTGTTAACAGTATAGAAAATAAATTTTATTAAATTTCAAAAAAATAAGATAACGGTGGCTTTTCGTAAATATAGTTTCCAACAATCGTGAATACATTATTAATTTTATAAAATAATACAAAATAAAATTTATTAATCATAATAATAAAATACATAATATAATCACAAAATATTAGTATGTCTAATCAAAATTATCAAATATTCATTAATTAATCATTCCATGTGGGGGGGGGGGGAGGGGATGTCCATGGGGAAATTCCCTCTAACCATCCCTCACCCAAGGCAAAATTTATCCCCATACCACCCCCTCCCCCTCCCCCCATGAGGTTGGACATGAACCGTATTTTTATACGATTTTCCCCTCCCCCTCCCCCTCCCCCCATGGGGTTGGAGATGCCCTAAGGAAGTCATTGTGGGCTTCCCAAAACACAAACACAAACATGTCGTAGTTCTCACTAGACACATCATCCACATCAATGTGGATGGCTCACTCCTACCAGTAATCAAAGAGATGGGTAAAAAGGGCCGGTAACGGACCATCATTAAGCTCGAAGGCGTGGCAGAGGGTACCCGACTAACTTTATGAAACTCTTTCCCACTCATAGGACTAGATGGGCTCACTCTCACCACCCCCTAGGTTATACTTAGAGTCATTGTCACTCTGGTTTTCTCGTCTCATATTGGAATTATTGACCCACTGCACCTTCCTAGATGCCATTGAGAACTAGAAAATATGACACACAATTGAAAGCTAAAAATTGTTTCAACTACGTGCACAGTGACAAATAGTGTACCACAAGAAGGCAAATAACAAATAAGAATTAAATTGCAGCCCCCTTACAGTATAATACGGGGATATTATGCGAACAACTTATCGAGTACGGGAATGTGAGCCTTAGTACCGAAAATTAAAAAAAGGAAGGAATCGACCTAAGGTGCCTGAAGTTCCATTCTTATGGGCACCATTTCGGCAAATTCCGGCAAGAAAGGAACGAAAAACGGTCGCCGATAATTTCCGGATAAAAAATCGAATCAAGCACAACCTAGGTGCCTCCCAGACTCCCCGTCAAAACCCGAGTCTCTATTTTGCCCAACCCCAAGCGAAACTCCGCCAATCGATGATTTTGTGCGTGAAGGGTTTGACCCCCACTCTCTCTCGAACACTTTCTTCTAATTTTGAACTCTATTCACCCACTCTAGTTGAATCACGACCACGAGAGAAGAAGATTGGTGGTTCGAAACTTGATTTTGGACTCCGATTGAATATTGAGTGTGAGAGAAGGTGGGTTTGCAAGCTTCGGGTGTGAGAAGTTGTTGCGATGGAGGTTGTGGTATTCCAAAACGGGCTAGGTGGACATATCCCCCCCTTTAAATGACCGAAAATTCCCCGCAAAATTTCAGCTGTAGACCTATTCGAACGAAGAGGCTAGTCTCTTCGCACGAAGAGACTTAAACTTTTCCCTACGCTTCTCTGTTTGTGAGAAGGAGAAGAGCGTTACTCATCTTCGCACAAACACCCTTAGGTCGTTTTTTTCTTCAATTTCTCACCCCGCCTCCTATGCATGCATGATTGATATCCTCGGAAAGCTCTTGGACTCAATCTCTCTGAAAACATGTATTCTCCCGAAATTCGGGGAGATTTCCAACTTTACTCATTTTGAACCTGCCATATCCAATTCTTCCATTTTTTCCGTGTTTCCTTACACATTCACCAAGAAAAAGGGAGTCCTGGTTGAGTTCCCTCAACTTGAAATCTTCACAACTCAATATAAACATTAGTGATACTCTCTCTCTCCTCTCAAACTGTATGGATATATGAAATAAATTGAAATTAAAATACTCCTCACTACTAGATATGAACACAGAAATGGCAAAAATATACTAAAATTCGCGCAGCAAGAGTATATGTCGCCGTAAATTATATCACAAACGGCGAGATTTAATACTCTCGCTTAAGATTGTCTTATACGGTGACAAAATAGTGTCCCCGTATATAGCTTAGCATAAACGGCAAGGGTTTCAACAAAAACGACGAGAATATCTATCTCCGTTGATACTTTTAATATAAACGACGAGAAATTAATACTAACGGCGTCATTGTGTTATCCCGGTAAATAATGTTTAACAGAAACGGCGACAGATGACTAACGCCGTTATCGACCATCTTATACGGCGAGTTATCTCGCCGTATATGTTCTTTTTCATACGTGTCACACTATGCCAAAATTGTTTTTCCGGAAATTTTTGGGCCGAAAATTTGCATACCCCACGCGAGTAAAGAGAAAGAAGAGAGAAACCCTTATCTTCCAGGTCTGGTGAAAGAAATCCTTCTCCTGCACGTCTCTTCCAGGTCTAAAGAGAAGAGAGACAGAGATCTTAGAGGTTTCAGCTTCCATGTCTCGTGTGCTAAGAGAAAGTTCTGGGTTTGCTTCCGAGCTTCAGGTAGTCGTTGATTTCATGACACGGGCTTCATGTAACTCTCTTGAAATTGCTTCAGTCTAGGTTTGGGGATTATAGTTTCATAATATTGAAATTGCTTGAAATTGGTAATAGATTGTTCAATTGATTAATTCAGGTAGTCGTTGATTTTAGTTGTTGTTTGCCTACTGTAAACCTTGAAATTGGTTGATGAGTGATTGATGTTGTGTTTTTGTTTCAATTATTGCCGACATTGGAGCCTGATAATTCGAATATGATGTTCATACTCCAATGTTGCGGGTATATATCTGTTTACTTTCTTCGTTTACGATCTCAGCTACTGGTTTTGTACCGTTAGAACATCAATACTATTGTTGCACAGGAAAACCTCTCCTTTTTTGTTTGCCTACAACAAAATTGCTTAAAGCACAATTGAAATACAAAAGAGACGGCGATGGAATTGAAGATGGTCTTAATAAACAAGTAGGTCGTCAATACTGTTGTCGCATATATAGGAAATTACATAAACAAACCCAAAAAAGAAAAGCAACTAAAATGATAACTAAACTGAAAACATCAACTAAACAACAGAAGAGACAGAACCAACTTGAGCATCCAAGAACCAACAGGAGCAGGCAGGGCCGAAAGTGTTGGAATAGGTGCATAGATGCAATCTTTTTAGTATGAATAGTGTTTTTGGCTAGAAACATTCATTGTATTACTTATGGAGATACTTAATATAATGAAGTCCATAGATTGCAAATATGTTGTTTATCTTAAATATCCCTAGTCAATTATATTGATTAACATGACGATCAACTATAGACTAGTATGGGGTTGGATTGATATGGAGATATCACGATCTAACACATGGGTTCGCATTAGGAGTAATAGCATACTGGATTGACCCATAACGGGAAGGCTACATGCAAGTTATGTAAATTCACAAATGCTTCTCGTAGTGACAATGGTATTGTCATTCTTAGACTTGAAGTCACTAGATCCTCTAGTTGTGGAATATTGTATTTTGACATCGTCAATTACTACACCGTAACTGGGTAGTAATAAAGGCGTTAGTCGGATACAATAAGGAAGCAAGCTTAGAGATGGTAGTTGCGTAGATAGAATTTGTCCCTCCCACATAACGAGAGTAAATATCCACGACCACTCGAGGGATGGTGCTCATAGCATGTGCGGCCAGACTTAGATAAATCAATATAGGATATTGATGTTATCTGCATGGATGAGACTATTCCCAGGATCGAGAAACTATGGATTGGATATACGAGTGTGACTTGTATGTCTCGTGTCCAATCCAGATATAGAGACAAAGGGATGAGACAATACTTTCACGAGGTATGTCGGATGACTAATTTTATTAGTTGGGTAGCGTGGATGTCTTGCTAGAGGCTGCTCCATGTTAGTAAATTGTTACTACCAACTAAGTAGAAACCTATGGGGTCAGACTCCCTATGGATTACCAGACTTGGGAAGTAATTAATATGATTAATTAATTAGAAGGATCAATACGCAACTACTTGCAAACTTAGTAGGAATAATTTGCAAGTTTGACTAATTCGTGTATGGACATGATTTGGATATGGGAATTTATGCAGTCAACAAGGAGTTGTTGGACAATATAAGGGACACTCCTAGCTTCCTTCCCACACTAATGCTCGTAACACATTTAGTGGGAGAGAAAAACAAGGAGAGAGAGCAAGAACCAAGGAGGTCAAACCCCCCTTGGTCCGCCCCTACCCCATCGGGCACAACAAGAGGGCCGAGCCCCTCTTTTGGTGTTGGTTGTGTGATCTTCTTCTTCTTCTTCTTCTTCTTCCATCGTTCCTAGATAGCACTAGGTGTTGGAAGATCCTGATTATAACCTAGGAGTGGACTAGCCATAGAGACGTGAATACTATTTCATGTGTGAAGTCATCAAAGGAGATCCAAAAGGTTTTGATACTAAAGCCTTATTATCGTTATGAATTTTAGACTTGTGATCCTTGGAGGGTCTTGAACGGATTAATTATTTTTTATTCCGCTGCGTATCCGTTATCAAAAACCTACAGAAAGAACATCAGAGGAGAGAGTGTCTTCCACGGGAGGGAGCATTGATAAGGGTATAACATCATAAACAGGAGCAGGCAGGGCCAAAAGAACATCAGAGGAGACAAGAGTGTCTTCCACATGAGGGAGCATTGCTAAGGGCAAAACATCATAAACTGGGGCTTCTTTGTGCTTCTTTGTGCTTTTGCCTTTTACTATCTTTCTTTTCACTTTCTTATCAGGGGCTTTCATAACAAAACTTCGCTGACCCAATTTCTTGAAAGTAGTTGGAAGTTACCTCATATCAGCGGTTGGGGGGGGGGGCAGAAATGAAAGAGAAATTGGGTGTGGATATGTGGCAAAAGATAACTGAAAGGGAGCGGCTTTTTATAGTGTTGATCCTCCGTAATAATCGCAATTGGTGGATTAAAGAATCATTCATGGGAGAGGTGAGAGGACCTGAATGCATGATGACCTGAGATGACGGCGCATGCATCTGAGAAGCCAAAGGGAATGCAGTTACAGATGCATCAAGAGGCATCAAGGAAGCAGTTACAGATGCATGCAACCGTTCCTGACCTAGCAAAATGGTTTTTGACCCAATGGGTCAGACCATTTAACCACATTATATATGGGTTGGGTCCGACCTATTTAATACACATGTATTATTTGGAGAAACCCATTTAAACCCATTTGTTAGTGGTTATAATTGGACTACCCACTTAGCATGACTGATCCTTTCACAATTTTCCTCTCTAGTCTCTACATGTATGCTAGCTACCCACTGTAAGTTCGTATTTTTTCACTTATGCATTTAGAGTATGTGTCATTCCAGTTTGAAATCTTAATTACATGATGAAAATAATCCGGAGTGAACTATGTGGCTTAAACTTACTGAGCTTCCCTAATTCCAGTCTCAGTTGTAGGTTTTATGAATTCATTATAAAACTCTCGACTTCTTCTTTGACGACGGCAAGATATAAGCTTTATTCTCTTACTCTCACAGATGCTAATGTTGTTGGAGCCACGAAATCTAACAATTTATTGCATTGCATTTTGAGAACTATCACAACATCTTTTATACAAATTTGAAATTTACCTACATACAACGATATTTTGGTGTTCATAATAACACTGTGCTAGTTTATAGCACCGATCATATAGGATTTACTTGTACTACTTGTTAGTGATGATTACCCTGTAATGAATGGTATTACGTTACCGATCCCTTACTTCCACCCTTGATTGTAAAGTGTCTTAAAGGAAACATAATAGTGATTACTAGTGAGTATAATAAGAAGTAGATAAACAAGCATCTCATATACATATCTATTCTAGCACATGCCTACCCTCCTTTGGACTCTCTTGTAACCAATACCTTGGCTGCCTATTCGACACAGCCCAATCACTTATTGGTGGTGCACCTGTTAATTGTTCTTCGTCGACATAGTATTTCATTTCATTTTCTTACCTTTTGATAACTATTGTTGCCGGATTCAGCTTGACGACTCATTCCACGAGGCTGGAAAATAACACTGGGTAAGCCCTCCCATGGATTTTGTGGTTTTTACACTTAGACCTCATGGGAGCACACACTAGGACCTCCTAGGGAATTACCAATGGAAAAAATTCATTGACATAGTTGTTGAAGTTGTTTTTCCCATTCATTTCACAATTTTCCTCTCCAGTCTTTACATATATGCTACCCATTAAGTCGCCTTTGCACGACTTCGACTGATTTTACTGCTCTGTTCTCCAACCACCATATATGTACGAGTGACGTCTCCAACTGATCCTCAAATTCGATGAATTGTCCCATCTGGGTGGCTGTTCGAAAAATTGGTGCAACCACAAAACAGTAACTATGGAATTGTCAATTCTATGGTGTTGGTTTGTAGTTTCACCGGTTTGCCACGCGCATCGGCCACTACCCAGAGGAGACATGTCACTAAATTTAAAGATACTTCGGGCATTGACGTCAAGCCATACAGTGCCGCATTTTCCCATGCTCTATGATGCTGTATCCGATTCCATGTAACCAGCATCTGAGAACTGCTCTTATCGCTGTTAAAGCTTATTGTGTTTGTCGTCTTCGAAATTAACTTGTTTCCTTGATTTGTTTGGAAATTGCTGTTGTAAAATAGCTTAACTGTGTACATGTGGCTGTGCTGGTTCGTTGTATTGTCCGTAAACTTCAGATGATATCCGTACAAGGTTTTAATTTTATATACAGTAGCTCATATTTGCTTCTCGTAAATTGAGATTTCCTTCACACGATCAATTTGTTAGTTTGTCTTCGTACTTATTTTTTCAAAGTACCAGTTCAGTGGCTAGATTTTTCAACCCAACAGTTGAATAAATACCGTTCGAACACCCATTAAGTCACCTTTCACTGGCTTGAACATGGACTGCATAATTAGCATGACTAAGGTTAGGCAACTGCGGCACCGGTACGACTCCGGCTGATGTTACTGCGCTGTTCCCCAACCACCATGTCTTGGGGACGTCTCCAAGCGATCCTCAAACTTCATAAACTGCCTCATCTGGGTGGCTGACTGAGGAGCTTAGAAAATAGGTGCAACTACAAAATAATACCCATGGAATTGTCAATTCTATGGTGTTGGTTCGTAGTTGCATCTGTTTGTTATGCACATCGGCCAATGAATGAGACGAGACGGTTCATGATGTTTGATGATACTTCAGAGATTGACATCAAGCCATATAGAACGGACAAGTGACATCATCCGGAGCCGTTACAGTGCCACAGTTGCCCATGCTTTATGATGCTGTGTCCAATTCCATGTTCTCTTGTTGAAACGCGACTTCAAGGGTGTTGGACTGGTGACTATCAAGTGTTGGGTTCGTTGTGCTAGTCGATATCTTTATCGAACCCTGCACATTGAATTTCAGGTTAGTGTGCCTTCATATTAGCAAGCTAACCAACATCTCAGAATTAATCATATCGCTGTTAAAATCTAGTTTATTTGTCGTCTTCGAATTAAACTTGGTTTCTTTGACTTGTTTGGAAATTGTTGTTGTAAAATAGGTTTTTTTTTTTTTCCGAATTTTATTAACATAACCAAATACAATGATAGTCAACTTAGTACAATAGAGGTAGACATCTTGATCTTCTAAGATCTTGATCTACCATGATCACTCCCTAGTATGCTATTGAGCTTCTACGAAACCTGACATTTACAACAAAAGAAACCATATTACTACTAAACTACCTCCACACGTAGTGCCCCACTTACTATCATAGTTACTGAACAAGCCTAACCACAACTAGAATATTAAATACACAAAAGTAGCTACAGAGACTGCCATAAACCATAGTCTTGACTAAAAAGTTACTGGAAGTCTTTAAAGATGCATGCTTATTCTTGAGCCCTTTCTTCTTCATGTTGTTGCAACTGAGGTGCAACTGCAAGGTGGAAAGTTTGAAATAAGCACATGATAAAGCCTTTTAATTTGAGAATTAGTAATGAAAGAAGCTAGATTTGAATTCTGAGTGTGGTTGTTGATGTTATAGTAGTACCATGAGGTAATGTCCATCTCCTTTTCCTGATGAAACAACTGATCTAAACTTGCAATTTCCTTTCTGTAAATTCTTGCATTTCGTGCTTTCCAAATATATTGGAGAATTGAAATCCTAAAATAGCTTAACTGTGTACATGTGGTTGTGCTAGTCCGTTGTATTGTCCGTAAACTTCAGATGCCATATGTTTTAATATGGATATGTACATGTTGTTTAGGTTTATCCACGCTTTGGCACGTGCACGTTATCGTGACCCTTTTGTCGCAGCGCGCGAATGTGAAACCGAAGCGCGCGTATTCGAAGCCATTTTGTCGCACTTAGGGATACAGAGATAAAGCTACATAAAAATGTCTTCTTTTGCAACTTGAAGATAGCTAGCTCAAAAGTCGCATAGTATAAATTTTGGTATACTGGAATTGTAGATTTGCGGTAAAGTTTTGGCAATGTAAACTTGGGTAAATTGTGCCTTAAAGGGCCGTTTTGTGGACATATATGTATTGATAGTTTTTGAAATGTGTTTTGTGTATTTATTCAAGTTTAGTACATTGGTAAAGTTTGTTCTGTTGGTTGTGCCTGAAAAAATAAGACTGCAGGTGTATATGTGTTGGATGTGTTGGTTTATGCCTGAAAATAAGGCTATATGTTGGATTTTTCCAGTTATGAACTGGGTTGGTTGCAGGGTTAAGCTCAAATACGACGAGAAAACAGTCTTGCCATTTCGCTGTTTATGCCTTAAACGGCGAGAAAAACCTCATAAATAGCGATATAAACTCGCCGTTTTTGGTCTGTTTCCAGTAGTGCCTACTCCAACTCCTACTCCTAAGTTGAGTTACCTCCCAACTAGTGCTTTGTAATTTAAGGCCAACAGTTAAATCCAGTTACCTCTGCCACCTCACGGGGTGGTTTGACACACCGTGCCTCTTCCATCTTCTATTTGATCTCCATTTTTGTTTCATCAATCATGGGGGCTCGTCGCCGGCGAGTCCCATGTTCTTCTTGTTGTCGGTTTTTGTTGCTTTCTTTATGTATTTTCAGTTTCTACCGTCTAAGAGCGGTTTTCCTCCGTCAAATGATGGCCAACTACCGCATCAGAGCGGCCAACTACCGCCTAGTAGCAGTTCTCTTCTGCCATAGGGCGGCCAACTACCGCCTAAGTGTGGTTTTTTATCTACAATAAGGTACTAATCTACCGCATAAGTGTGGTGTTTTGTCTCACATGGTCTTGCAGTTTCGGTGTGAAATTCTTGTGGAGTCCGAATTCTGCTATCGTGATGAACGAATTATTTTCTTCACCCCTCCCGTTGTCCCGAATGATGGAGGACAAAAAGTATTTAAGCCAATTGGTGGTGAAGTTTGAGCGTACAAAAATTCAGCAATCGTTTGAAGCGATAATTTCCGATTTGTTCTTCATAGAAATTTACAAATTGTGTAGGCAAGATTATGAAATGTGTAATATTAAATTGTATTTCATACTCTTTTCATCCATTGTAATTGTGATTGTTTTATGATGAATGAAAGTGTTGAATGCATTTAAAAAAAAAATATATTGAGTTTATTTTTACCTCAACAAATATCACAAAATCTAAGAGAAATTAGAGAGAAAACGGGACTTCCTGTTTACTCATCCAAACTTATACATACGGGAAAACACAATAGACCGTAAACCGCACCTCTGTGGCAACCCACGTAGGTTTTGTAGTTCTAAGCACTATAAAAACACGAACCAACCTACACCAGTCAGTCACTCTGTTCAAAGTCGTCCTCCTCTGCCAACCAACACTTGACATCGAACTGACTACATATACGCAGGCAAGGCTTCCAGAGAGAGAGAGAGAGAGAGAGAGAGAGAGAAAGACAACATCACATCCAGCTTTAGCTTCCAGAGAGAGGGTGTCAAGATGTCAATGTCCACCAACTTCGCACCCTCTCCAACCCGCTCTCTCAATCTCACCCAATCCAATCTCGACCGTCCATCACAATTCCCCCTCCAATTCACTTTCGGAATCCGAACCCGCGCCGCCACCCGTCTCTCCTGCAAAACCCAGTTCCCCGGCAAACGCCGCCTTCCGGTCATAGCCTTTTCGGGCGGTGACGGCGGAAAAGGCGGAAGTGGTGGCGGAGGCGGCGACGGCGGAGGGGATGAGGGGTCTAAAGGAGGAAACAACAAGGGGGACGCCCTTCTGGCTCTGGCTGAGGTTGGGCGGTCGTTGGACAGCATTCCCAAGGACTTGGCGGCGGCGATCGAATCCGGGAAGATACCTGGATCTGTGATTCTCAAGTATTTAGAGCTGGAGAAGTCTCCTCTCTTCCGATGGCTTCTTCAGTTTGGTGGCTTCAGAGAGAGGTTGTTGGCTGATGATCTCTTCTTGGCCAAACTTGCCATGGAGTGTGGTGTTGGTGTCTTCACTAAGGTTTGGATTTGTGGTCTCATTTGTCCCATTGATGATTTTTTTGTCTTCTTGTTTGGATTGGAATGTTGATCATCTTTGTTTCTTTTTACCCCAATTTTAGCTAATTAGACAATTAGTAGACTCAGTACTCCACTTGCTAAAAGACCTATTTTGCAATTGATTCAGTTCTTGGTTTCATTCATGTGGACAACTTCATTGTTTTTGTTGTTATATGGATGAAACAAATGAATCTCTTCTGTATTTTTTTGGTGCCGTTACGCGATGGCCAATCAAATTAGGTGATATGTCTAATAATTGGCGATGCAAGGTACTCTTAATAATAATTTCGTTGTTGAAGCGTATCTGAATGCTTTGTATGTTTCTACAGACAGCTGCAGAGTACGAAAGAAGAAGAGAAAACTTTTTCAATGAGCTGGAAATCGTTTTCGCTGATGTGGTATGCTATCTTGCACTATGGTTAATTAGTGATCATGCAATTCCTTTTCCACTCTACGTGTACACTCTAACCCTAATACTGAGTTACATATCTCAATGAAAGTTGCTCAAGCGGAGCTCTAGTCAATGCATATGTTCATTTGCTGTTTGATACTGAAGTTATGTACTCAACTACTATCTTTATCGTCTTTTTCTACTTCCCTGACAAGGATGAACATAGCAAATAATTCACTAAGATAAGTGGGATGCACAATGCACATCCTCAAACAACAACAAAAAAAGTTCGCAAATATATTAATTGAACAACACATGGAATACGTTTCAGGGTAACATATATATATTTGTATCCAATATTTAAAATCTTGTACTTTGCTTGCTTCTCACTCTACGTATGATTGTAGGTGATGGCTATAATTGCAGATTTCATGCTTGTCTACCTCCCCGCTCCAACTGTTTCTCTCCGGCCACCAGTTTCATTGAATGCTGGAGCAATTGCAAGATTCTTTCATAACTGCCCTGATAATGCTTTCCAGGTGATTACCTCCTCTCATAGCTAGTATGTTTCCGTCGAATTTCATCGGACTTTGAGCTAGGGTTTGTTTTTTTTATATTGAGACCGGGTTTATAAATGGTCTTTGTAGATAGCTCTGGCTGGAACTTCTTATTCATTCTTGCAAAGATTTGGGGCCATAGCGGTAAGGATACTAGCATTTTTTTTTTCAAGAGCCCAAAATACTTGGATTCAGGTGATTCCAAGACTTGATCGTTTGGTTTTTCTTAACAGCGCAATGGTGCCAAGCTTTTTGCAGTTGGTACTACATCATCTCTGGTAAGTTTGATACTTTTATTTTCAACGATTTGTTTGTATCTTCTGCTAAGATAGACATATCTCGTAGCGTCTGGTATAGATCTGTCTCTGCATTGTTGTCTTGTTACCATATCCTGCCTCTTTCTGGTAAATATAGCACCCTTGCCGGACCTTAGGTAAAGATATACATCCGTTTTTCTGTAATTTGTTTGGTGGATAACTGGGTGGTTTTGGTGTGGACTTTTATAAGCCTTCTAATTGAAAATCAACTTTTTTTTTTGCTTTTCGGATTTTTTGTAAGGGTTTGTTTGGCATGGACTTTTTTGTAGATTTTGGATTTGGCTTTTTGAGTTGTAGTGTAAAATTGGTGGAAGAAAAAGTTGGGTTTAATATGCTTTTTTGTGTGACTTATTCACCCAAATCATGAAAGTGACAATAATACCCTTAACATTCAGTTATTATTACACCTTGTGACTTATTTTTCAACCTTACTCTCCTACTAGATATGTAAATTGGTAACTTTTACTAAAGAACAAAACTGTCACATCACTGTTTAACAGCACCAACTTTTTTATACCAAACCCATACATCTTTCTCTTTAACTTTCGTGTCACGGACTTTTTCCAATCCATCTTTTAAGACAGCTTAAAATATAAAAAGTCCAAACCAAACCCACCCAATATTATTCTCGTCTCTTTATTTCGCTTTAGTTAATTAAATACATATGTGTCTAAGCTTTGGCTTACAGTAACAATATTGGCATCTGTAGTTGAACTGAATTCTTCACTCCCTAAGCTAAGAGGTGCCTTTTTGAGTTCCTACTCAGTAGCCACAGCTGTTAAATAAAGTCAGGTTGGGAGATTACGTGCAGTATGATAAAAGCTAACTTTGGTGTGAGATCAAATTAATTTATTAATGTGAATGACAACAAACCTCTTTTTCCTCTCCTTTTTTTTTTGGGTAAAAGACAAAAACCACCCCTCGAGTATGGGGTATATACAAAAACACCCCTCGTGTTCGGGGATATACAAAAACCACCCCTGCCGAGACAAAAACCACCCCTGTCAGTGGATGGACGTTAGACGAAAAACACCCTTCTGTTACCATCAGTAATTATGGGGGTGCAATCTGTCTTTTTTATGACTATTTTGCCCCTACTTGTATTTTGGTGTTCATTGTGTTCATGTTCTTGGTATTCTTGACCACCACCACCACCACCACCACCACAAGAACAACAACAACAACAACTCTATCCGGTATCTTTGAAATTTACAAAAGCCGGAGGCATTTAAATTTACGAAAGGCAACTTTGATTATAGGAACTAAGCCAAAAAATTAAAATATCAAACTCACACAAATACAATATCACAAGAACACTATCCCACAACAATACAAACAAGAACACTATCACAAGTTCATTCATACAACAACAAAAACAATAACACCGGCCACCATGACAGTCCACCACCACCAGTTGACCTGATCAAGACAGAGTAGACATTTCAACACATATTGGTCTCTACAAAACAAGGTCCCTTCATTAGCCTCCTCTATCAAATCTTCACATCTGAAAAAAAAAAATCAAAGAACCCATTCAATTCGAGAAGAAAAATCGGAGAAGATGGGATCTGAGAGATGGGAAGAGGGAAAGAGAGAGAAACCTCACCAGATCAAAGGCGGAGCCATCGCCGCCCCGTTCAACTCCTACCCGAAATCACCTCAGATCTAGTAAGAAACAAAGAGAGAGAAGGAAAGAGAAAACGCCAATCACCGCCACCGTCGTGCTTCTGCTAACTCTTGGCCGTGCAGATCCCCCTTTTTGGTGGCGCAACGGAGGCTACAGGCGGAGTAGGTGCGGAGACGAAGGCTCTCGATCTGGATATGGGGGGGAGAGAGAGCTCTGTTTGAGAAGGGTTTCTCTCGAACCCAGATCGGTAAACCCTTTCAACCATCGAGACCGCCTTCCTCAGGGGGGTTCTGCCAAGGCGGCGAACAAGGCACGACACTAGAGTTGGAACCAGAGCCGGTCGTCTCTGCGAGGTCCCCAATCTTCAGGACGGCGGCGGCGGTAGAGAACGTCCGACGGAGGGAGAGAGAGGCGCATCTGTTGCCGTGAGAGGAAGAAGAGAAGAGAGGAGGAAGAGAGAGAGAGAGGGTTAGGAAGAGATAATGTTTGATTAGGGTTAGGGATTCAGGAGAAGGGAAGGAAAGGGTATATATAGTGGGGTAATTACCTAAAATGTTAGGGGTATTTTTGTCTTTTAATTACTCCGTTATTGTGCCGTTAACCATTAACTCTGACAGGGGTGGTTTTTGTATATCCCCGAACACGAGGGGTGTTTTTGTATATACCCCATACTCGAGGGGTGGTTTTTGTCTTTTACCTTTTTTTTTTTTTTTAATTTATAACAGAACATGATCTAACTTAAAGGTAGTACAAAACCTCAAGGTACTTATCCAGTTGTTCGAAGTTCGAACATGTTAAGTCATAGCTCCAAGATCTTAAATCCTTACTTGGTAAAATAGTACGCGGACCAACATCAGAAGAATCTTCCTAATCATGGAGATGATAAACATCTGCATTCCTGTATTCCGTGTCTTCATGGATAGTTTTTCATTGTTTTTGATCTAGTCCTCCTGTGGACCCAACTTCACATCTAGATAACTTGTCTTTCTCTCCTTCAGTTTATTCAAATTTCAAACCTTGTATGTATGATAAGTAGAAGGCACCACCAAGCCTCTGATAATCACTTGTAAGTGTATGCAAGCACACCCGGTATACATGGGCATGCATACAACGGTTATTGCAGCGGTAGCCAATATCTGTTTTCAAAACACAATACTGGACACGCCTACAAACAAATTGGAGAAGACGTAGAGGTTGGGGGTTAGAAGAACAGAGAGACGTTTTCGTTTATCCATTGATTCGTTTTAGAACCAAAAGAGCATCAAAAGTAGATAACTCTTACACGGGGATGCATTGTGTCTTGCTTGATAGTTTCTGATGACTTTTGTTCTAATCCTTCTTGTGGACTCAACTTCACAGCTGGAGAACTTGTGACCTTTATTTTATTCAAATTTCAAACCTTGCATATATGAAAAGTGGAAAGCACCAACAAGCCTTCTAACCACTCTTTTAGCTTACACAGTTGACCTATTAAACTTTTTACTTGCTGTTATGACATACAAATCCCCTTCATGCACAAGAGTTCAATAGTGCACAGTGCACTTTTTGGAATTGTTCACCACACTTTTATCTCTAGTACATGACAAGTTGACAACTATGTCATGGTCAGTTGATGTTGGATCGGTCTGAATTCTGCTGCGACGGTTGCTTGGCTGGTTTTCAGCAGATTGAAAGTTTGGAAGTAAGGTTTTAGGGTTTCAGAAGGTTTTAGAATCAAGAAGCTAGGGTCTCTGGTATGGAACGGTTTCTACACAAGGGCGTGAACCGTAGCATCGTGAACAGTAACGATACATATATAGTGAAGACCTGCTGTAGCCAAGTCAAATATGCCACCTTCACTGTTGTAGCTTCTTCCACTTAAGTGTATATATATTGGGAGGTGATAATTACACAAGTTGTTTTTGATGGTTAGCCAAGATTTTTCTTGTGCGGACTGTTTTGCCCTAGCAGTGGCCTCAAGCCCTCAACTCTCCTCGGTGATCCCATTTCTTTTTCACTGCTCACAGTACCTAACCTTCACAACAATATCTCCCTGCCTCTCTCACAACATAGGAGAATCCACTCTCTTCTTCTCCTTTTCTCTTTCATAATCCTTTGTTGTTCTTCACTTTTCATAATCTTCTTATCATTTTTTCCTAAAAAGAGATCAATTTTCTTCAACGTATAGTTATTTCCCCTTTTTCTCTTAAAATTTCCGACCATCAATTCGTGGAACAAACCTGCTATAAATTGAGACCCGAATTGGGATTGGAAGACTAGACTAGGTGACTCGCAAGAATGAGGCTTATCAGTGATTGTGGATTCTCAAGGGTTGTTGCCCCCTCTGTCGAATCCGATGATCTTCGATCTAACGGGATCGTATAAGCCCATGATTTCATTTTCCATCAAGTAAAACCAAAAACCCTATTCATATATGTCTGTGTGTATACTTATGTCGGCGGCGATCGTTATAATAGTGGTGGTGGTAGTGATGATGATGATGTTCTTGGTGTCGTTGTCTTGCAACTTACTGGTCCTAAAACCTGAGACCCTGAGGCTGTGATGATACTTGCTCAGTTGCTCTTGACTTTCATTGCCGGAGATTGAGAGAAATGGGTTCATGGCTGGGTAACTCTGTTGGCCTTCTGGAGAGAGAAACTCCCCTGGTTGTTTGCTATGTTCTTGATAGGAAAATATGAATAAAGTGATAACAGAGATAGAGATAGAAGTTGTCTTTAGTAATTACTACCTCCGTTCTCTGTGAATCTTCACAGTTTGACTTTTTTTCCCGTAACCTGATCACTTTGATCCGATGATTTGGATAGCAAAACGATGCATATTTTTTGGAATTTTTTCATGGTGTTGTAGAGTAAAGTTGACTCAACAACATGATGCACAGATTATCAAATTCTTGGATCGTTTTACTAATCAAATCACTGAATCAAAGTGACCCAGTGAATAGTGGTAAAAGTCAAAACTGTCTTGATTCAGAGAAAACAGAGGAAGTAGTAAAGAAGGGGTAGATTGCCAAGGAGAGTGGAGGCCATTACTTGGGTTAAACGGTCGGCACAAGATAAATCTTGAGTAAACATCAAACAACTTGTGTAATTCTCATCACCCTATATATTTACCAGTCAGTATTTTCAAGGCAACAACCAGAGACCAATTCTCCCAAGGTGTAGAGATCAACAAAGTGTGTTTTGCTTCTCCCAACAAAGTCTTTTTCCATGCGCAGGTGCATAGGTTCGATCCCAGAACATGTTTATGGGGCACAACCATCTACCAGTTGTGCCAAACCGTGTTGGTATCAGGACTCTACCATTCATGACTGGGTTTTTCATGAGGAGGTCCCATATCGTCTTTTGACCTACTCAAGTAACCGTTACTCAGAGTTCCTTGCCGTAATGTTTGAACTAACTATGCATAGGGTCCCATAGTTATCATCTTCATTTCCAGACCCACCTACTCTCTTATTGATAGAAAGCAATCATCTTCACTCAATCCACCACCAGGGGCGGAGTCAGAAATTTGGATTAGGGAGGCTAGAAAATTTCAAAAGCTTAAGTGTAGTATTTTTTTGAACAAAATGTTGAAGTTTGGGGGTTAAATTGTAATTTCAGTGGGGGCTAATTAGATCAAAACTGCAAAATTCGAGGTAAAATATGTAATTTATAGAGAATGAAAGTGTGGCTCCGCCCATGTCCACCACAATCAAAAGAAAATGCGGATCCAACAACTGTATGAAATAGACATATGACTAGAAGATGGTTCTTGGGATTGGGGTATTGCTTGCTGCAGTGAATTGGTGGGCAAACTATGCTGGTGTATATGCTTATTGCTTGAGACTATGTTACACGGACTTGGTTACGGGTATCGAATCTGATACGGATCCGGAGATCGGATTCGCAAATTTATTTAAAAGTGGGATACGTCGACTCGGCAAAAAGTATCCAGCTTTTGGACACGGATGTGGGGATATGGTAGAAAAATGAGTATTTCAAATTATGTTTTTAAAATTTCATACATGAGAATGAAGAAAATACAGAATTGCAATATGTTAAGGCAAGTTTTAGTGTATAAAACTGTTATATAGCTACAATACAAGAACTATATTGAAATTTAGTGCAAAAACTGATTCTTCTTTTGAAGGTCTGATGAAAGTAACTGAAATATAACTAAACCCTTGGCCCAGTCCAGTGTTTTGAGTAAGCGGCTCGTAGTTAAAGCGTCCGGAGGAATCCAGCCACACCCGCCACACATCCCATACCCACACCCATGTCGGATCGTATCGACACGGGTACGGTGGCGATTTAGAAGAGTCCGGGTAACATAGGCTTGAGATAGCCAGTGTGACAATATTTCTTGATCACCTGTGTAAAATCTGATTTGCATCATGTGGTTGGGAACACGTAAACAGGTAATCTGCAACACTGAATTTGGTAGGTCCAACAGTTCTTCAGTATGTTTACCTCAAAAAGATATGATAAATAAATGCAGCGGTGAATCTACTGGATAACGAGCATACTAGAGTTCTGAGTTGAAAAATATGTTAAAATAATGTCAACTGGGAAGTCCTGGATCTTGGAGTTTCCTGTGTCTCCCAAAATATTAGACTCATACAGTTTTGAAGCGGTCATGTCCCATAGGTGATAGGCAATGTGTCATACTTACGTCTCACTGAAAGCCAATCGATTTTAAAGTTCCGATTCTTGATTGAGTAAGCAATGTGTCATACTTAAGTCTCATTGGAAAGCAAATGGATTTTAAAGTTCCGATTCTTGATTGAGTAATGGACTTCCTTTTAGAGATGGAACATTTTGAGTAGATGTGTTTGGGATAAAAAAGGTGGATTGATTTCAGGAGTTGCTCATCAGAGAAGAAGCACCAGTAATCGACATCTATGTTGCACGGGTGCTTCTGATTGGTCACGCACCCGCACCGGGTGCTTCTGGGTGCTTCGTGGGTGCTTGGGTGCTTCGTGGGTGCTTTGCGGGGTGCTTTGTGGATAACGCAGGGTCATTTTTGAAAGTTTTAGTTGAGATGTCTTCCAAATACAACTAGAATTTAACAAAGAAACGTGCATCTATGTGAACATTTTTAACCCTTGGATTACTCATCTCTCCACAGCTAAGAACGACATGAAGATATTATACTATTGATAAAGTAACCTTGTATCTTGTATCTTCGAATGTGTATGAATTTCTGTTCGATTATAATATGATCCCTATTATTGTCGTTATTATATTAGTATAATGGTATCACTAATAATATCAGATAAAATTATAAATAATGTGGCCGCACCCTTGATTTTTGGGAATTTGCCGCACCCCCGCCCCACCCTTGATTTTTGGGAATTTTCCGCACCCGCACCCAGTTCCCGAACCAGCACCCGCACTCGTGCTACATAGATCTACAGTGTTTATATAACTGTAAGTTAGAGCACTTTGTTTATGTGAAAATAAAGTTGGTCCTAATATTGCATTGTGGCATATTGTAGACGAGATACAGTTCACAAAAAAAGGGTATTAAGTTGGAAACAGTAAGTATTGTACTCGGTCCATTTTCATTGAAGATAGAGCAGCATCCTTAATGTAATGGCAACATTTGGAAAATGGCTCCAGACAAATAAATGCAGTCAAAACCTTTTATGAGCTTTCCCTTGTGCGCTAAAAAGGTAATTAAAAGTTTTCAGATATTGTGTTCCGCAATACCCGCAGAAGAACAAAGTGGCATATTGTAGACGAGATACAGTTCACAAAAAAAGGGTATTAAGTTGGAAACAGTAAGTATTGTACTCGGTCCATTTTCATTGAAGATAGAGCAGCATCCTTAATGTAATGGCAACATTTGGAAAATGGCTCCAGACAAATAAATGCAGTCAAAACCTTTTATGAGCTTTCCCTTGTGCGCTAAAAAGGTAATTAAAAGTTTTCAGATATTGTGTTCCGCAATACCCGCAGAAGAATCTATATTTCTTCAATGCGTGCCTCTTTCTGTTATTAGTTTAGTGACTGCGGTGCACTTTTGCCTCGTGAGGATAGATCCCCCCCAACCCACCCACACACACATTCTCTTTTTATCCTTATTTAGCACTTAACAATATGAACTCTAAACAAGAATAAGGTAAAATAACTGATAATCCTGATATCGAAAATATCCTAACTAAATCTATTAATTAATTAATTAAACCCTTGATTATCAGAATGGTTAGTCTATTAACTTCTATTGTAAGTGCAATCAAGAAAACTTAGAAAGCTTAAACCCCCAGTTGCACTCATTTGAGTTTGCCAGTGGTGATGTGACAACTGGTTCTTTTATTGTCTGGCAATTTTGGTTGAACACTCAGAATCATTTCGGGTGAACAAAATGGCAAGGCAGTTTTATGACTCTTTGTCCAGAAGAAGAGATGCAGTAATAAGCACCCGTGCATGTGTTTCATGGATTCTCGGTACTGATTTGAAGAGTCTGAGCTCATCTTTGCTTGATTCTTGGACGTCCGAATCATCTTGAAGAGGAAAGCTAGGTGTTTCATCTGAATGATCGAATGAAATAGAGAAATGTTTAGATTAAGTGGCGAAGTTGTGTGTCCACAATAAAGAATGAGCAAACTAAATGACGTTAACAAAGATGCTGGTGAATTTATAGAATGTAGCTATTACCTGTAGCCTGAAACTGTGTTGTCACAAGTCAATCATGCAGATGAGTGGTAGGTTTTGATGCACATCAAGTGTGTTTATGGAAGATGAAAGGAAGGTAGTTCGGAGTTGGAGTGTTACTGTTACAGGTCCAGATATGTACAGAGCCGAAGAGGTGTAGATTAATTAGGGCACTATAGCCAGACTTCTGCTGGTTGTAAACAACTGTTTGTCACATGTCTTTCGTGTTAGCATATTGCTCTCTATTTGTGTTTTACAGGTGATCACGGGTATGTGTGTGTGTGTGTGTGTGTGTGTGTGTGTGTTTATAGGTACATTACGTACGCACATACTAGTGATTTGGCGGTTATGTTAATGGATATGTAATTGAGCCTTAGTAAATTCTTTTAACTGCTTGTGAATTTGAGAATCAATGACAACATTTAAAGCAGCGCCCCTAGGTGAGTGCAATATGTTTGTAGAAGTGACATGTATAATGTGCCGCCTCTTGATTTGATTTGAAAGTTGTATCTTCGACATACATGGTTCCAGGTCAATATGCTAGTTAAAAAATATGTCAAAAACATTTAATTGTAGTTAACAAGATGAATTGTGATGTCTGCTTCCCCTTTAATCTTTATAAGTTTGTTCTATTCGACTTGTCTAGCTGTTAGAATTGGCTTCTTATGGTATTACCTAGTTTCTGTTTGATTGTTTTTACTCAGGTCACTGAGGTATATATGATTTCGAAAGGAATTTTTTTGCAATATAGTTGACAGCTTTCTTCTCCATTTTCCCAGGTCGGCACTGTTATTACCAATGCAGTGATTAATGCAAGAAAGGCAGTTGACAAGTCTGCTGCGGAGGAAGTAGAGAATGTTCCTGTGTTGGCTACTAGTGCTGCATATGGTGTCTATATGGCAGTCTCTAGCAACTTGCGGTATGTCCGATACTGGTCAATTTGATCTTATGTTCGAAGTCTGAACTCCAAGTATATATGTTACCTTCATTCCACTCAAATGTTGTCCTTTCCTAGGATGGGAATTAGAAAATAAGTCTTACTACCAAGAAAGTTATTCTTTCACTTCACTCCTTATCATTTTCCAAAATTTTTCTTTTTCACTTCCCAACTAAAAGTACCATATGAAACAAAAGACATATTAGTAAATCTACCAAGTCAAAAGCACTTCCTATAACACCGTGAAAAGTCCACCCCAACCCTCATTTTTGACGGAGGCAGTACTGGCCAATTGTCCTACACTTAAAGCCTTAACAAACAAGGGGATGGACGAATATGCCCATGTAGCCCCCCTCCCCTTTAGAATATAGGTTAGGTATTAGGTTCTTAGTTCTTACCATTTAATTAAAATAAAAAAGCAGTAACGTTGCTTCCATGCTATTTTTGCCGAAAATTATACACTACTGTTGGGACTCTAGTGAGCTATCTTGGTTTATAGACAATGTAACACCTTGAGATGTCAAAAAGTCTACAAGAAATTCCAAGTATTCAATAATATTTAAAAATAGGAAAGACATTTGGTATCTGCACAAGAGGATGTGATATTTTCCTAGATTCTGAGGAATTTATAGTATATCTATGCATAAGGAAGTCATACATTTGCAGAAATTTTTAGTTTAGCAGTAAATAAATGTGTCGATATAGTACATCTAGATCATTAACCGGATTCCCAACTACGAAGTTTCACTACTAAAGATTTGAAATATGGAGTTGAGCTTTCTAAGGAATCTATACTGGTGCAGTTTGATCTATGGTTCTGCTGACTTTTGTAACATTAATTTGGGTGCTTGTTATTTTTCGTTTGGGTCGTAGTTGCCAATGAAGAAGTTACTATGCAGGCCATGATAATTTCGTGCTTCTTTCTACAGGTATCAGATAGTGGCCGGTGTTATTGAACAACGGCTTTTGGAACCTATGCTGCACCAACATAAGTTATTGCTGAGCGCACTTTGCTTTGCTGTCAGAACAGGAAACACATACTTGGGTTCATTATTGTGAGACTCTATTCTTCTCTTCTAGTTCTTATATTTCTGATTATTCACAAAGAAGGTACTGGTCTCTCACCTGTAAATCACTAATGTAAATAGGTGGGTGGATTATGCCCGGTTGATCGGCATTCAGAAAGCTCATTGAAGCGGCGGAGTTACAAGCAATTGCCATCCGTTTTTTGAATACTGGCTTTACCCATTAGTTGACATCACACAAGTAGTTGTGAATTAGATTAGTGGATTTGTGAAAGAATTCGTAGGCGTAATTGCCTTTTGGTATATGCCTAGGAGGATTCCTGGTTTTATCACACAGCAGTCGAATTCAGTTTTTCCAAGTTCATTGCCATGTCAAAAACTGGTTGTATTTTGGCACTATTCTTTTGTGTTTGAGAAATGCCCGTTCCACAAAAACAATCTGTGTTTTTTCTGGTACCAGGTAAGAATTCTATTCTATCCTACTGCTAGGGTGGAGGCTCGAAGTCAGTCCTCAATGAACTGCCTCAGAGGCCCTAACCACTGGGCTGAATGGCTAGTTCAACAATCTCTGTGTTTGTCAAATAAATTCAAGTAGCAATTCATTCATTTTAAAAGAAAAAAACCCTAGTGTACATGTACATATGACTTCATACAAGCTACTGGTGCTATATTATTGTTGTAGTAAATTTTCTATACTATTAATACACTTGGAAGTCCTAGAACAGAAATAGTATTCAGGTTTTGGCACTTCAGGGTTCAGACCATCACTATCATCTCATCCTTTGCACAAGCCCTGAATTTTATCTCCGCAGTGTTCATCCCACTTGCATGTGTTACTTCACAGCATTCTCTTCTGTTCTCAACCTGTGCGTGATAAAATCAAAATTGAACCATGAGTGACCAAATTTTACTAAATTCATGATATAGCCAACTTATACAAACAAAATTACAGTTGCCAGTACGTAAATTTTGAGTTCAGATAAAGCCGTCGAAAAACAAACCAAAAGGCACATGAACAATATCTTCCCCTAGTGTTATAGTGCCTCAGAGCCCTTCCCTTAAAACCCCAATATGTGAACAGGATAAGTGTTGCTCCCTCCGTTTCTTTTGGTTCTTCAGAACCAAAAAGTTGCTTTATTAACAGTGCAATGGTCACACATTTTCCTTCCACATGACAAATTGCTGGTAAATTCCTCACGAAGGGCAATATGGTTTTTTCACTTTCAAAAGTTTGCAAAACATGAAGGGATGAAGAACTAGAGGAAACAATCCAATAAAAAAGGATGAAGAATCAGAAGAAACGGATGGAGTATGTACTAGTATATTTCACTGTCATATATATATATATATTTAAGGGATTATTATAGTTAAGGCAAAAAATTAAAAACTATTTATTATTAAGGCAGAAAAGGAAAAATAATTATTTATAAAGGAACTTTTAGAAAACTATTTACTTACAAGGCAAAAACTTGTATTTTAGAACCTATAATTCCAATGTTACCCTTTACTTAAAATATTGTAATTTTTTTTGGGATTATTATAGTTAAGGCAAAAAATTAAAAACTATTTATTATTAAGGCAGAAAAGGAAAAATAATTATTTATAAAGGAACTTTTAGAAAACTATTTACTTACAAGGCAAAAACTTGTATTTTAGAACCTATAATTCCAATGTTACCCTTTACTTAAAATATTGTAATTTTTTTTTCTGAGCTAAAAAATATTGTAATCTTTTATCTTTGCCTTCAACCCTACTTTCTTGCCGTGTCGTCGTTCATACGGCAGAAACCCTAACTCTATTTTGCTGTAGCGATTTTTTTTTTACTATGGATGAGAAGATCTTCATTTCTTCAAACCTCAAGGTATCAATCATTGTCTTTTTTGTTCAAGCTGGAAGTCGGAAGGCATGTGGATTTCTATTCCACTAACCTGTCTTATGTTTCATCTTCATCAAAGACCACGTCAACCTTGTACAGTGCTTTCAAAAGCAAGAGGGGAGAAACTAATAAAGAGTACTATTGTTTTAGAAGATTTCAAAGAGCACTTTTATGCCTTCCGACTTCCAGCTCGATGAACTACACACGTTTGAGATGACCATTTCTATGGCGAATCTCTAATAGTTCGCATTGATTTTTTTATAATAATGATACAGGTGAAAATGTAATGTAATTATTTTATTGTTGAGTAATGGGTATAAATGTAATTTGAAGTACCGAATTTGAAGTTTTTGCCTTGTTAGTAAATAGTTTTCTAAAACTTCCTTTATAAATAATTATTTTTCATTTTCTGACTTAACAGTAAATAGTTTTTAATTTGCTGCCTTAACTATAATAATCCCTATATTTAAATTGTAGCAAATCTAATAATGGAAGTTGAACAAACGTGAACTCATTGTAACGAAAGAATGGAATTGAACATTATGAAATGGATTGCACTCACTTGGTAGAGTGAAACTGGGGATGTGAAGACAACAATCTTCGATATCTCATCTGCAGAATGATTCCCACCATATAAACAAGCCGGCATTCCTCGCGGCGCTGCCCGCACATAACTCGTCACCACCGTCTCATTCTCATTTTTCTCCACCGAGTCGAAAAAAAACACATGAGGAGCTTCACATGGATTGGTCGACAAAGGACGCGTATTGAACATGTACAATGGCTCTTTCGCGTCCGCTTTCCAAGGCAAAAATGTCTGCAACGGTCTCTTTAGAAAACTCGTCGGGTGAAACCGCTCGTAGACGTGAGCCGAATACCCCCACGACACTGAAAATGACCAGTTCATTGGTTTGTGGTAACAAATGGTTTGCTGCAGTAACCGAGACTGGTCGACTTTGGCTGCCTTCATGAGGTGGTTTAACGACTTGTGACGCGTCTTGTTGGGGAAAATCGGCTCTACGATGTCGAAATGGTGAAACGAGATTAAAGGAGACGGCGGATGAGACGAGAGCAAACCCGATATGTCGCCCACCAAATCGAGCTGCAGTTGCGAAAATGATATAATTCGGTTAGGATGGTGCACGAAAAATCACTACGAAAATTCATTAATTGCATAAAGATTACAGGAAGGAAATTTTCGCGAAAATATAATCCAAATAAGTGAATGTTTGGTATCCTGAATTTTAATCCAAGTTGGATTATAATCTACGATATTTGACAACCTCATTTGTGATGACAAGAAAATTTAAGTTAATAATCTCCAGATTAAATAATCTCTGGATAATTGTAAATTTTCAAAATTGGTGATTATAGAGCTGCAAATCTATAGAATAATAATTCTAATGTGTTTCTTTGTTTGTTTCCTATCCGGTTCCGGGGGCTTCGCCCCATAATATGGTCCGACCCGGGTCGCAGACCTGGGTTTGGCAGGTGAGTCTCCTAGTGGAATTTTTTTCTGAATACACGAGGTTTCGAACTCCGAGACCTGCTTAAGCGGAACCAAATTGCGTACAACATGGACCAAATTCCATTTACGTTCATTTAAGTAGCGTGACTATAAAGATCTTTAATTTTTTTAAATAGATCAAATTAATAACCTACAATTTCAGTTTATACCAAACATATCCTGATTATCACTTCAGTTAGATTTTTTACCAGATTACTTTCAACAGATTTTTTTTCAAATTTTAAACTGATAGCAAACAGGATAAGGATGAGCACGGAAAATCACTATGAAACTTCATTAATTGCATAAAGATTAGATTATTTTCAACCGATTTCTCAAATTTTAAACTGATACCAAACAGGATAAGAAGGAGCACCGAAAATCACTATGAAGCTTCATTAATTGCATAAAGATTAGATTATTTTCAACCGATGTTTCAAATTTTAAACAGATAGCAAACAGGATTAGAAGGAGCACGGAAAATCACTGAAACTTTTTTTTTCCTTTTTTTTTTTTTTTTTTTTTTTTTTTTTTTTTTCTTGAGAATCTATGAAACTTGATTAATTGCATAAAGATTAGAGGAAGGAAATTTCACCTGGTGAAAGCCCTTGTGGGGAGTGAAGGAAACACCCAAATCAGAGAGACAACCCTGCAAGATCAAATCACTAGTGAACAAATATGGATATCTCTCAATACAGTCATCCAACTTGTCCACCAAAAGAGCAGCTAGAGGGTAACTCAAAGCAATCCCTCCGCCTCCATACGCCATGTCAAAGGAGAAATCGAAGTTCGACTTGGTACATTCCGACGTCCCGCCGACGTAATACATCTTCTCGTGATCGTACTCCCGCAACACCTGAACCAAATTATCCAAGAAAAGGACCGTGTCGTCGTCCCCCAAGACATACCACCTCACGTCGCTCCCGTTAATCTCCCGGAACGTCTCGAGGATCACGCGCGCGATGCGGATCGTGAGCGGCGATATGTGTGTGCTGTAGACTTTGAAATGGGACGTGTTTTCGGAGACGCGGAAAGGAGGGGACGCCGGGCCCCACGGGAGGAGTTTCCGGCCCGGCGGCTCATCCAGGAAGACGTACCCGCGAGTAGTGTTGGGTTGCCACCACGATTGGATGTAGGATCTCCGGTTCTTCCAGGCGTTGGAAGAACCGGAGATCCCAAAGACAATGTGGGAGACATTTGTTGGGGAAAAAACAGCCCTTGGTTTGTACTGCAAAGGGGACATTTTGATTGTTTGGCAGTTGAGGCGAGTTGTGGAATGGGAGATGAGAGAGAACAAGTACATGAAGAGACCTAAGAGGCCTAATGCTATGCATGAACTCCGAACACAATCATCGGATTGGAATGCGAGTTTTCGAGGTATTCGAATCAGCTTTGAGGTGAATCTCATCGGTGGTGGCATTGGGAGAGAACTAATGAAGAAGAAGATGCAGATGATCTCATCCCTAAATGAAAGAAGACATGAGATATGAAATGAAATTCAACAAGTATCACTAGTATATCTGTTGTGAAATGAGATAATAAACGCAAGAACAAGAAAAAAAAAAAAAAAAAACAGAATATTTTTTCGGTTGAGTGAGATTAGAGAGAACTTCAGAGTAGATTTTGCTTGTTTGAGTTTACTAATTCATGTGGCTATGTGCTGTGGTTGCTTTTCTCTCTCTACCTTGTTTTTTGCCTCATTGAGGGGGGTTTGTTAAAGGTCTAATAAAATCACCATCTTTATTAGGGAATTTTTTTTTATGTAAAACGGAGTGGTTTGAGGAGAAATATAGAGGTAAAATCATAACCCATCTTCTATATCAAAAAAACTATGGGCCATATTCTGGAAAATGCTGTGCCAGTGGTAGAAGCTCATATTGTAATTTTGTGTTTGATAAAAAATGTATTACATTTTAAGTTCTACAAAGGTAAACTTTGTAAATTTTTAAAATTGAAGGTTAAAATCGGTTGAAGATAAATTAATCAAAAATAATTTCTGGAAAAAAAAATCAAAAATAGTTTTAGGAAAACATCTCTCCCTTTTCCTCCTAAAACCTGACGACAGAAACTGTAAAAAAAAGTTCGGAAGTATGCTGGTAATTTTATCAAATGCACTAAAATCTGCTTATGCTGTCTGGAAACGGCTGTGCTGATATATATGTTTTATCTAGTCTACAATCTTTTTATTCCTGCACTAAACATAGAGTAAGTTTTAGCAGCACACTCAGAGAGAGAACTGCAGATAGAGGTGGGAGGGAGGGAGGGAGAGAGAGATGCATGTTGTAAGTTGTTTATATTTGTCTTTTGGTACATGAATTGTGGAGTTCAATTACCGAGCAGAGCAGAGCAGAGCATCGGTGTGGGTTGTCAATTACTGTACTTACTTCAAGTAAGATGAGGATACCACCCATGCCACTAGTATACTAATATTATAATTTTCCGTGTTATCAGTAGAACTATTATGACGTTGTCTTCTTGGCTTTCCCTAAGGTCGTTTCAGTGACATGTGCAACAACATGCAACATTAACAAGACCAAGGACGACGACTTTGTTCTTATGTTTCGTTTCCTTAGTAATAGAGTGTTTCATATAAACTATACCGGAAACGTTTTGAGCCCCGAACTAATAGGCATTAATAGTACATCAAATGCACACTTTCTGAGGTCAAGGAATAAATCAAGAGTTGATTTAGACTGTTTACATAGAGTAATAAAATTTAGAAAATATGACTAAATTCTTTCATCGTCTTGCTCATTAAATTTTCAAGTCAAAGTGATTTAGTGAATGATAAAAGTCGAGAGATGGGACGGTGATAGTACGCCACATCAAGATCAAAGTTCTGCTCATATTGTTTTATGACCGTGCAACTGACGTAACTATGTTGTCATGCCAAGTGTCACAACTCACAAGAGCTAAACCACTTTGATGAGAGCATTTCAGGGACCTTTATGAAGCTATGACAATGTCCATGGACATGTAGACATGGAACCCGTCATGTTCCCTCTATTCCAAACTCTTGTCACTCCATAAAAGTTGTCTTGAATTTACTATTAAGGTAGTGTGATTAGGCTAACTTGGAACTCCTAGACATGCAATTTTAATTAATGATTTGTCAAAACTTTGACTCATGCACTTCGAGACCGGCGCGGAGGTACTATGGACACGGGGTTCAAGTATAAAAATCTTCATCCGATCAGTCAAATTCAGCCTCCGCCACTGCTTAAAGAGCCATCAAACCTATACTTAAGCTCGTGGAGTTAAAAAATGAGCCCAGGGGTGGAGGCTCTTGAGGACAAGGGGTGGCAATTATCACCCTTAACTTTTTAAAAACTCTACTAACACCCTTCTAAGTACAACTATTTTACGTTAAGACTCTTACGAAAAATACATAAATTAAGGTTGGAATGCGAAATTCCTGTCGTATCATTAAAAAATCATAATGTAATAATTTTATTTAGAATCATGCTGGAGAGACAGAAATGCACAAATGAGAAGTTGAACTGAAAACAAGGAAAAAGAATTAAATATTTTGGTTGCCCCCCGTTTTTATTATTTCATTACTGTAAGTCTTAATATTAAACAATCAACTCATAAATATTGATAACATAAACCTCAAATATTATATCCGAAACCTATAATTTACAAAACAATAGAAATAAAATAAATCTGTGAAATAAAAGCAATTATGAACCTTAAATTCAAGCTAACCACGAAGTGATGGTACTTCCAAAGCACTTTAACACAATTAAGATTAGATGAAGATTGCTGCAGAGCAAACCATAAGCCACATTGACAAACACTGTTGGTAGATAAATTCCGTCCACATCTTTTGTCTCATATTTTCTGTCCATTTAGTGTCCTCCTTTTATTTAATAACTTTTGTATCATTTAATTTTCTCCGTTTGGTTTGATTTTCTAATTCCGTCACTAGATTAGCCAGAGCAGGGTAATGTATGCGATAGTCATTTATGCTATTTATAGTCATTTATGCGCGTCACTTTGCTTTGAAAAAGCCGAGACTGGAGTGGGATGATATCGTATACACCTCTATTAAGTCGTATTTGATCGTTACACTTGGAAACAGGGTCGGCCCTATAACTAGGCAGCTAAGACGGCGGCCTTAGGCTCCTGGGTCAAAAGGGCCTCGTGTGATAACTGTATTCATTTAAAAGATACATGTATAGTACAGATTTTTCTTGTAAGATTTTTTAATGAACTGTATATTAGTTTGGTAGTAATTAATACTTTTTTCACAAAGTTTAACCCACAAGTTCGAATCTCGTTGATCATCAATGTGAAATTTTTAATTTTAATTCATCAAAAAATTGTAAGGCCGAAGGTTAAAGCTAAACTAAATATAATATATTACACACAGTTATTAGACATTTACAAACATTTTTTAAACAAACCCATTTACATTTACATGTACAATTCTACTTACTTTAGGTACCCAAGTGTCTTCGACCCGCCTTGCTTGAAAATTATAAATCGTATGGTATTGGAATCAATAACTGCGCTTACATAGAGAAAACATGACTGGTGTGAGATTTTCTAGTTGGAAACTACACAAGTCCAAAAATTTTTAACAAATGAGTGCTAGCTGAGCGGTAGAGCGTTTAAAGCCCCTGCATGAAATTCTGTGTTCGAACTCGAGGAAAAAAATATTAGTCTAAAAAGAAGTCCAACATTTCTTAACAAGTAGACAATAGACACACCGGATCTATAGACCATTCGAATGTCGATACGTAGCATGTATACATCATACACTTCTAATACGCAAAATCGACCAATATTACGACTTAAGATGAAATGACAGTGCAACAAGAATGAATTTATGACACTTCATCAAAAAAGGAAATTCTAACACTTCTCAAAAACACATTTCATTAGTTTGTTTCCATTCTCCGTGATGTAAAACTTAAGGCCTCTCATTAATATCCGTACAAAGTCTTGTGTGTACCATAACTCAAGACACACGAACGGATCACCTAGTCCTTGTATTTACCCATTTTTGGTATTCGAGTAGATGATCCACTCCATAGCAATATGTTCAGATACAGTGTAATTGAGTTCTTTTTCTTTCATCTAAAGAAAAAATCATCTCTAGCGTCTAGCTTTAGACCTGGATTTTATTTAGCCAAGTTTCTATTTTTTTTGGTTGCTCTAAACCACTATTTAAGACATTTCGTTCAATTCTCATGTTTATCCCAAAGACCAGCGCGTTTCTGGTTTTAGCATAGGGAAGATCCTATATATACATCGATTTGACCAAATAACATTGTTTTACTAACTTTTTTGAAAACGTAGAAATTTTATAAACTAGGAGAAGGTAAGTTACATAAGGCGAATGTGCCTTTAGCAAATAGATGTGCAGAACTAATTTCATATCTTCATACAAATGCTAAAGGACAAACCTGGAATAAGGACATCAGTAACGAATATCTGATAGAAGATTGCGAATGTTCGAAGGATAGTTCTCTAGTTTTATGGAGGATGTTATAATCTGAAGCGGAAGCGAATAATTGTGTATTCAACATATGTAAAGCAATGTACATAGGGTCCTATATATATAAACTATACAATGAGTAATGTAATATGCTAAGCGATGTGGGACATATATCATAACAGCCCCCCTCAAACTGAAGCTTTCGTGATAAGCGGAAGTTTAGAGATCAAGTTACGAAATCGTCCAGGCGGATGCGACTTCGTATGAATATCGGCAGTTTGCTCTGACGAAGATACAGACTTCAGATGAACCGTGCCAGCACGAAGATGATGGCGGGTAAAGTGACAATCTATCTCAATGTGTTTCGTCCGCTCATGAAAAACATCGTTGTGGGCAATCTGGATGGCACTACGATTGTCACAACATATAGTAGTAGCAGAGGTCTGAGGCATCCCCATATCAGCTAATAACCAGCGAAGCCAAATGAGCTCCTGTGTGGCGTCACCTAGAGCACGGTATTCTGCCTCAGTGCTGGATCGCGAAACTATAGTTTGCTTCTTGCTGCACCATGATATAAGTGAGTCACCCAAGAAGAAACAGTACCCCGTGGTGGAGCGTCTATCAGTAGGATCACCAGCCCAATCAGCATCTGAAAATCCATGTAAGACTGGTGTCGACCGGCCAGAGAAATGAAGACCGCGAAACAAAGTACCTTTGACGTAGCGGAGAATCCGAATAACAGCAGCATAGTGTGTGGATCGTGGAGCAGTGAGAAACTGACTGACTTGATGAACAACATATTGTAAGTCAGGACGAGTGACTGTGAGATAAACCAGACTACCAACAATCTGTCGGTATTGAGTAGGATCAGAGAGAGGTTCACCCTCTAAGGGAGTGAGCTTCAGGTTGGGCTCCAATGGCGTGGAAGCAACCTTTGGATCGGTCAGTCCTGCACGAGCAAGAATATCAGAAGCATACTTGGTCTGAGACAAAGAGTAACCGTCAGCATCAGAAGCAACCTCAAGACCCAAGAAATAGCTGAGAGGTCCCAAGTCTTTCATCTCAAAATGGCGGTTCAAGGACTTCTTCAGCTCACGAATACCCACGAGATCATCCCCGGTAATGATCATATCATCAACATATATTAACAAGAGAATAATTCCACAATTCGTATGACGAATGAAAAGAGCTGAGTCATAAGCACTAAGGGAGAACCCAAGCTGGAGCATAGTAGAACTGAACTTATCAAACCAAGCCCGAGGGGCTTGCTTCAGACCATATATTGCACGACGTAAGAGACATACCTGTGAGGGATGAACATTGAGTCCAGGCGGAGGTTTCATGTATACCTCCTCAGTAAGATCACCATTAAGAAAAGAATTCTTAACATCCATCTGGAACAAGGTCCAACGTCGGATAGCAGCTACAGCAATCAGAGAGCGAACCGAGGTAAGTCGAGAAACTGGAGCAAAGGTCTCCTCATAGTCAATGCCATACTCCTGTGTGAAACCTCTAGCTACTAGTCGAGCCTTATATCTCTCGATGGAACCATCAGACTTAGTCTTGATCTTATACACCCACCTGCACCCAACTGCAGACTTACCAGAAGGCAATGAAACCAAGTCCCAAGTATGAGTTCGTGCGAGAGTATCCAACTCATCTTGCATTGCTTTTCGCCACAAAGGATCAGAACTAGCTTCCCGATAGGATTGTGGTTCATGATGCTGAACAATAGCAGAAGTGACATAATCATGAAGCCGAACAGGTTGTCTGCGTTCTCTGGTGGACCGACGAACTGTAGAAGAAGCATACTCATCTATGTCACTCTGAGGATCTGGATCTGAGGATGCATCATCTGCAGAATCAGAAACCAAGGTTGGTGCTGGTGGAGCCGGATATGGAGCAGGAGTAGTAACAGGAGCATGCGAAGCAGAAACATGATCATGTATAACTGGAGCAGGAGCAGGAGAGAAAACTTCATCAACTAACAAATCTGGAGGAGCTGGAGGAAGAGTCTGTGACAAAAATGAATTGTCGACTAAAGAATCCCCAAAGGATGGATCTGTAAGACGCGGATGGTCAACAGTGGTCGAAGCATCGAAGGAAGAAACTGTAGAGAACATCTTATGTTCCATAAAGACCACGTGGCGAGAGAGTCGAAGACGCTTCGAAACTGGATCCCAGTATCGATATCCTTTGTGTTCAATACCATATCCCAGAAAACAACACATTCTTGATCGAGGTTCCAACTTATTATGCTCATGAGGTTGAAGGAGAACAAAACAAACACTTCCAAAGACCCGAAGAGAAGAATAATCAGGGGACATACCATATAACTGTTCATACGGAGTCTTGTTCTTAAGAACAGGTGTAGGAACCCGATTGATAGTATACACAGCAGTTAAAGCAGCTTCCCCCCAAAAGCGCTCTGGACATGAAGAAGAAAATAAGAGAGCACGAGTCGTATCAAGAATATGGCGATGCTTGCGTTCTGCACGGCACATCTCTATGTGCCGGGACAGCATCTGTGGAGAAGAGTCCCATGCTTGCGAATAATAGCCAAGAACTCAAAAGACTTATACTCCATCGCATTATCAGTCCGAAAAACTTTGATCGGGCACGAGAACTGTGTCTGGACCATAGCTGCAAAGTCAAAATAGATTTGAGCCAACTCTGAGCGATTCTTCATTAGAAATATCCAAGTATATCGAGTAAAGTCATCCACAAATATAACAAAATATATTGATCCACCCATTGTGGCATGGGGGGAAGGGCCCCAAATATCTGAATGAACCAGGTCAAAAGGTGCTGAGGAAGATGTCACACTGTGCGAAAAGGGCAGAGCAGGTTGCTTGGATAACTGACAAGGTACACAGTCAAGATGCTCATCCTCGACAGTGCCTAATTGACCAGTGGAGACAAGGGAACGAACACGACCAATAGAAGCATGACCCAATCGTGAATGCCAAGTGAAGAGATGATGATGCCGGAGATGTGGCTGCAGCAACTGAAGAGGTTGATGGGAGAGTGAGACTTGTGAGTTGGAATAATCGTCCAACTTTACGACCAAAGCCAAGTGTCTTCCCGGTTTGAGGATCCTGCACACGACACCCATTGGAGGAAAATATTACTTCGAAACCCAATTCGCATATTTGTCCAACAGATAGCAAATTGAGATGAAGATTTGGAACCAAGAAAGCGTCAGAAAGATATAGGTTATCCTGTGAAATCTGACCAGTATGGGTAACACTCAAAGTTGTGACATCAGCAGTATAAATAGTCGGAGCAGAAGATGTCTCATGAAGTCCTTTAAAGAGTGTAGAGTCAAAATTCATATGATTGCAGCACCCTGAGTCAAAATACCAAGCATTGTTACCTGAGATAGCGGAGAGGGATGAAGAAACAGTCCGTTCACGAACTATATCTTCTATACGCTGAAGAAATCCAACAATTTGATCATCCGACAAAACAAAACGAGGTACCGAATCACCCGGCGAAAAGTTAGTAGAAGCAGTTTCTGACACTAGGTCAGGGTGCTCTGGAGAGTCGGCTAAGTAATGGCCTGACTGTTTCTGTCCGCAATATCAACACACACAAACAGGACAATGAAGTAGTTTGTGTCCACGGGCATGACAATATGAGCACATGATAGCATCATAAGCAAGACTGGTAGAATGGGCCATGATCTGAGAATTATAGTCTGACCGGATCCGCAACGGGATCTCTAGCACACACGAAATCCAAGTAAAATTAGATAAACAACCCAAAATAACCAAGTGAACGTACCAAATTGAGGGAATTTGGCAAAATGGACCCTGAAATTGAATTCAGAAGGTCAAAAAAACCTCAGGAACGGGGGTGTTTCCGTTCAAACCCGGGGAGAAAATAGCCAAAATAAGGTGGTAGAAGCCTGCTGACCGAAAATGGAACGGAGCCGGTGAAACGGAACAGAACAGAGCTGAGGAAATGAGCCGAAATCTCAAAAAACGGCTTCGGAAGCCGCCAAATGGGACCGGGAAGCGAAATCGGCTTCGGAAGCCGAGAGATGGAGCCGTGAAGCTAAAACGGCTTCGGAAGCCGTGACCGGCGGAAAGCGTGGGAGCGGCTTACGCGTAAGCTGTCGGCTTACACGGAAGCTGACACGGACGGAACTCGGCTCAGATCGAGCGGTACGCGCAGAGTTGAGAGAGGCGCGTGGATCGAACGGACGGAGGAGTCACGACTTCTGGTGGCGCGTGAGGGAGCGTGGCTACTTCGTTCTTCGTGAAACTTCGGGGTCTGACTCGGAAATGGATTCCGAGCAGATTGATATGGGTGGTGGGGCTGGTTGACGATCGTAAGACGGTCAAACAACGATCAATCCGTAAGGTGGTACTTCAACGGAAAAGACGAGTGAAGAAGAGAAAAAAAAAACAAAACCCTAGAACCGTATTGGCTCTGATACCATGTTATAATCTGAAGCGGAAGCGAATAATTGTGTATTCAACATATGTAAAGCAATGTACATAGGGTTCTATATATATGAACTATACAATGAGTAATGTAATATGCTAAGCGATGTGGGACATATATCATAACAGAGGACATTATGTTCTTGCGATAACCGTGAGAGACGATACATTTGAGAGGATCTGAGATCCTTGTGCTTCTGCTTGAATAGGACTATCCGCATAAAAGGCAGAAGAACTTATGATCTGCGGTTTGGCTTCACTTATCCATCCAGCTGCGGACTTACAGTTTTCTTTCCAAGCCGCATCCACAAGCAGCTATTCACTTGCAGGTGCATCAGAGTGACGTAAATCATGAGTCTAATGCGTCAAATGATAAGTTAATGGTTCTTCTGAGATCATCAGGATGGAAATGTCATTTTAAGTTTAATTATGACCTGAGGGTAGACATGGAGAGATCGATGGTTGCAAGGGTGGCATGAACGTTGATTGGGGATCCTTTCATTGTCTTTGCATTCCTCGAGAACCATATGTATCGAAGGGTGAAGGAGATTTTCCCTCTATCATCGTTGTTCGTGTATAATGGAAAAATTGGAGTAAACGAGAGTTGAAGGAGTTTTACGTGCCAGCCGGTGTTGATAACCAAAGGTTGGAGCCAAACCAAATTTCCCTCGCGTGAGAACAATGGAAGAGACGACGAGAGATAGTCTCATCATAAGAACCACACCGATCAGAGACATTCGGAGGGATGAACCTTCCTATGCAAGCGAATAACTTTCTTTAGGAGGATACCTGGGATACATTTCCATAAAAAGTAATGAATCTTGCCCAGGAGAGGAAGTTCTGAGATGATGATATCAAGGTTTGTGTAGCAGTCGTCGATGGCATGAGTCCAAAGATTTTGACATTTCATTTTGGTCAGGTGAAAATATGATTTCACAGAAAAGTTAACAAAATGCTCATGATCCCAAATAAACGATCATGGTGATGGACCAGCATAATAGGTAGATTCCCAATAAGTTTTTGGTCGCTTTCAGAGAAGAATCCAGCAAGAAGCTTCCAGTACCAAGAGAGTGTCCTAAAATCCATAAATGCGATAGCCGAATCCAGCAAGAAGCTTCGAGGATCTGGCCTTTCAGTAGATCCAGTGATCCACCTATACTTCATAGGATGCATTTGATTTCCATTGCCAATGGACCATCTAATTTCATCAACAATCAGTTCTGTTTCCCAGCAAATACTCTTCCATCCCCATGAACTTGTTGACGTTGCTTTAACTTCAAGCTACTCTTTTGAAGCAAAATATTTACCTTTCAATACTCTGTAGAGAAGGGAGGAGGTCTCAGTAGCTAGGAGAAAAGCATTCTTAGGCATTGCTTATGAGCTTGAGGATCTATGAGTTCAGGCCTGCATGCCGAGCATCTTGGTCTCAACTCTTCATGTGCATCCCTTTCTTAATACCATTGGACCAAATGTACCCCGGAATTACATTCATGAGTTTAGTGAGGAGGTTTTGGGAGCTCAAAAGACCGAAAAAAGATAAGTGGGAATGGAGAGCAAGGTTGCCTTGACGAGGGTAACTCTTCCAGCAAAACATAGAGAAGATTGTGCCACGACGAAAGATGTCACTGAGTCCTAAAGGATGCCCTTAAAGATCCTACTTTTTGAGTCTGAGAAATCCATTGGTGCTCCCAAATACTTCCGGGCACGTCAACCAGTTTAATAGAGAGGTCGATTTACTGCTTCGTTAAGATTGACATATTCGGGATGGCAAAGAGTTCAGATTTTTCTTAGTTGATAATTTAACCAGAGTTCTCACAATATGTTCTTAAATATGGTTAAGGGCTTCAACACATCCAGGAGAATTTTGTTGAAAGACGAATGTGTCATCCGCAAAAGGGAGATGTGAAAGAGGGGGAGACTTCTTAGCAATAGAGATGCATTTGATCCTCCTTTCATCTGCTAAGTTGTTAATTAAGGTTGATAACGCTTCTGAGACAATAAGAAAAATGAAGGGGGACATGAGACCGTGAGAAGGGTTGAAGAAGATTGAAGCCTGTCCATTGACCAAAAGAGCAGACCCTATCGAAAGATTTATTCATGTTCAGCTTAAGAGAAATTAATTATGCCTTTCTTTTTTTTATGTCTGATAAAAAGAAGAAGCTCATGAGCGAGGAGAATATTATTTGAAATGAGTTTACCTTTCTGAAATGCCACTTGATTCTCCAAAATTATAGAGAGAATGACCTTCTTTAGCCTATTGACCAGGACTTTTTCCAGAATCTTATATGAAGTGTTGAAAAGGCTAATGGGTATGTAGTCTCTTGGTCTCATAGGATCTTCTATTTTGTAAGCGCAATGACAATTTTATTGAGCTATTTGAGAAGAAATCACGTTGAGAGGGAGTGAATAATAGCAGCACTAAGAGAGTCACCAATAAGTCCCAATGATGGAAAATTCAGCAGTGAAACCATCTGGTCCTGGCGATTTGTTTCTTCCTAGATGGAAAAATAAATTTTTAAATTAAGATGCCGAGAAGGGGCTATCCAGTTAAGCAACTTCATTTGCTGATAGATTTTCATAGAAAGATGGGATAACAATTGGGTTGGTGGACTCCGGGTTTATGGTCACTTCTGATGGTTGAAGAAGGTTGTTGAGTCATTTAACAATCGATTATTGATCTTGTAAGAAGGTTTCATATCCGGAGTACATACTTATAGTCAGCGATTTGTTGCATTTGATTGTGGCAGCTCTATGAAAGAATTTTGTATTTTCATCACCGTTGAGTAGCCAAGTTTGCTTGGATCGTTGCAGCCAATAAGATTCTTACTTAGCTAATAATTTTTCAAGATGGATTATTGCCATTTTCTTATCTTAAATGAGCTTAAGGAATGAGTCCCCATACGGGTCATAAGAAGCAATTGTGTTTTACAGAGCTTGTATGTCCTTGTTGGCGTTAAAAATCTCAATCGAAGGGTTCTTAAATTTTGGACTCCAGCTTTATGATTCTTTAATAGAATCTTTAGCTTGTAATTAAAAATAAAGACCGAAGAACTAATGATAGGAACATTCCGTACATTTGAAGTAATTTATCATGTTGCGTTGTGATGCAGCCAATAGTTCTTAAATTTCAGAGGTCTAATTTGGTTTAAACGCCACCCCTGTAGTGTTAAGAAAAAAATGGACTGTTATCAGATCGTTTAATGGGCAAGTTGTTGATCAGAGCCTTTGGAAAGGAGGAGAGCCAGTCAAATTGTACAAAGGCTTTGTCAAGCTTCTCAAAAGTAACTTTTTCCCTTTCTTACCATTAGTCCAAGTGAAGTAGACTTCATGGGAACGAACTTCGACCATATGATTAGAGTTGTGAAATTATAAAGTGTGTCGGCTCATCTGACACAATTCTTGACGAAGATTTATTTTCTCATGAGTCCTTCCAGTTGATCAAATCACCCATAATGACAAAGGGTTGGGCAAGAAGAGTAATATGATTGTTGAGGAGTGAAAATACATCCTTTCGTTTTTTTGAACTGCGACTGCCCATAAAAGAGAACGAGACTCCACGAACCAACCACAAGATCAAAACTTCTGGAATAATAAAGGAGGCACATGAGAATAAATCCACAATGTTGGAGCAGGAATTCCAAGTTGCCCAAAACCTCCTTTAGAACCATCCGAGTCAAACTCACAAAATCGATCATAACCAAGCAAATTCCCCAAAAAAGAGATGTCCCTAGTTTTTTTAGTTTCCATAATAAACGTAATTTTCAAAAGATGCGACAAGCAGATTTTTTCAGCGTATCGACTGTAAGATTTTTCCATAACCCCCTACAGTTCCAGCTCATGATTCTCATAACGCTGCGAGCCAGCCTCCACCATTGTAACAGAGTGTTCAAGGACATCACTGAGATAGTACATGATGAATTCTACTCGTAATAAAAATTAGCAACATCAACTTCAAACCTTTCCGAAATATAAATCGGTACGAGGATGGCTTTGACTTCAGTCCAATCAGCCAGCTTGAAAGTAGAGTGATGTAATCAGTTACAAAGTCTGCTAAGAGAGGGATTTTGAGAACTTCTTATTCATGGTCTTTTGAGGGATGTTTCTCTTGAGACTGGTCACCATGTTGGAGATACTTCCAAGATCCATAGAAGAATGTTCCTGATGAGAGAGAGGGGATACATGTTTCTTCCCTTTCCCCCATTCATGAGGACAGCATCATTGACGAGCTCGAGGGTCATTTGGTGAAGAGATTAAGAATTTATCATCATCATCACTAGAATTCTTTCTTGGAGAAGCTATTGCTTTTTCCATTTTCTTATCCTTCTCTGAAGAGGATCTTTTTATTTGAATTGTTGAAGGGGTGGTTCTCGGATAACCAGGGGAGGTTGAGCTCTGAGTCTACGATGGGTTTGTCCAAGACTTGCAACTATAACAGGAAGAGTTGCCTCATCTTCATGTTGAGTTGTTGTCGAGAGGAGATGGGAGACTGGGTTACCCTCCTTGAGTTTCAAAGCTTTATGTCACACCGCCCTCCCGCCAACCCTGATTAGCGATGATAAAACCTTTGCACTAACGGGAGGAGGGAGCGACATGTCAGTGAGGCCTTGAATCCTCGAGAGGCTAAATGAGTTAATTTTTTAAAGTTGCGATTAAAATTTCCTTCGAAAAAATTTGCGGAAGCGTAGTTGAAAAATTTACTTGGGGTCGAAAAGATAACCAATTTAACTTGTGACATAGATGAAACAATTTCTCAAGAAAATAAGGTTTGAACTTGGAATAAATATCATTTAGCCCTCTCGCTTTATAACGTAAACAGAGCATAACTCGAAAATGTTTCTTGGTATCAGACAATGGCTCATACAAAGTCTTATATACATAATATTACATTACTCTTTTATTATTAAATAATTTACGAATATGTATTCTACAATAGCTCCAAGTCTTCTAGCATATTATCAACATTTAAGTACATAAGAATCCACAAGCACATTATGACATATGAACTTAACATCCTTGTCACTTCATGCTTCGTACATTCCCTTAAAACCTGAAAAGAAAGTAACTTGAAAGGGTGATCTCAACTAGCTCAATGAGCTACATCTACGCCCCTCTGTAGGTTTGAAAACTAAAATGGGCTAACTTTCCCATGGAGCATCATGGACATAAGCATAATCATACATACATATACTTGTTGAACTTGAAAGATCATGACATTCATAAAACATAACTTGTATCATAAAGAAAGAGTAACACAAAGCATAACTTGAGTCATTAAAAATCATATTGTTCGAAGGAGGAACCTAGCTTTGTCTCACGTACAAATCTTATCATACTTGAACATGTTTGTTTAGTTTCTTATCTTATTGGCCCGTGATAACCTTCTTGACTTAACTTCACATAGGGACACGTCCATACACGACAACTCGTGAGGCGACGGGTGCCCTCTTATATTTCCTCGGAAAAGGGCCATAGCCCGCCTATAATCAACATGAGGTTTCACTCCTGCACCTTGTTCTTTCTTAAAACGTGTTTTCTTGAAGAAACCTACCCCGGAGGTAGGGCGGCGTAGCCCTGCATATTAGAAATAGAATCGGGCTTCCAACCCACTAAATACAAGATGAGGGGACATAAAATCTTACCCACCTCATAAATACAATTAGGATCAAAGTATCACATAAAGTAAAAAAACTACACAAAGTTTATGACAAACAGTCCTCATCCAATGCACTGATAATAAAAGATGGAGGATGCACCGTGTACACCAAGGGGTATTGAATCCCAATGCTTTCAGTTGCCATTAAATGCCGATCTGTTACCCTCCCTCTTTACATGGACCACCGTGCTATTCAATTGTAGGTAGGTGAATAATCCGGCGAAGCTCTGATAAATTTTCTCCAGCCTCACTACGCCAATTTCCTTCCAATTTTATCCATCGAGAGAGCAACAATGTGTCCATGGGGAACTCACTGATGGGGCATAAACATTTGTTACAGAGACAACATGTTTTATCTTATGAAACATTCCTTTTTATTTGTTAGCATCCAAGGGCCATAAACATTTCACTTGAGTAAATAAAATATGCATACATAATAATAGGGACGGCATGAACATACATAAGCTTGTAAGAAACTTGAGGTTCGGTACAAACTTCGGGAGGTAGGGTAACTCACCTTGCAAGCTTAATTCATATACTTGACATTTCTTAGTCCAAATTCAATCATCTTTAAGCATATGAGCATAAACTCCATTGTCACATTACTCTCCGAGTCCCTCCTCCACTTTCTTAGTCTACCCTAATAAAATGATAGAAATACTCATAGCTAGCTTGTATCTCATTATTATCATCTGTGTCGTACATCTAATCACTCATCTCCATCAACCACATCACTTCCTCCCTCTCTCTCTCTCTCATTTATTTACATCATCTTCTCCTCAAGATCACTCAAAGAGCTCCCTTCTCTCTCTCCAAAAACTCCATTCATAGATTGGAATGTTGATTTCACAAAAGCACCACCAAAACTTTAAATTTCACCTTTAAATTCATGAAAAAACTCAAGTCGAAGGTCATGCTATTTATTGGGGGAGCCATTTCCTTCTTCTTCTTCTTCATGATTCTAATCTTATTAAGGTCTTGTAAGCATGTCTTGTCTCTTTTCATTTTGCATTTTAGTTTCATGATTATGTTCTTGAGAATAACTTGTTTGATTTTTAGTTCATGTGTGTTTTGAGCATAAATTCCTCAAATCCTCTTGATTCATCAAATTCCTTATTTGAGTCTCTTGTTTCTTATTTAAATGGTTTTATTTGAGTTAAAATCAAGTTGTTTCTAGTTGCATGTGCCACAAAATTGATTTGATTAAGTCTTGAGTGTTCTAGGTAAGATTGCATGTTGATACAATATGGACGTAATGTGAAAAACAAGAATTATCTCTAAATTTCCATTCTGTAGAATTTCATCCCTTGAATATTTTCAAACTAGACTCAGAGAGGGTAATTTTGAAGAAAAAATAAACTTCATAGCGTTTTTGTTTAGGGAGATAAGCTCATTCTAATTTGCATGTTTTCTTAAACTCTGTTTCTGGACCAGACTTGTCGTTTTTCTTAAAACCCCAATTTCCAGAAACTTTTGTCATCTCATCCTTCTTTTGTTGAAACTAGACACATTGAGGATTAATTCCAGAGAAGATAGGCAGTATTTCTCTTCTTTAATTGGTGGTAGTTATCTTTCAAAGTTGAAAGGTTCGTCCAAACTCTTCTCTGCGAATTAATATTTAATTATTTTGTAACTTGAGTTTTATAATAGCTATGCATAATTTTCTTGATGTTTATGAAAGTAGATACATATAGGTTCATCCTAAACTTATTTATTGATTATGAGATGTTGTGATATAGTAACTAGGGTTCTAAAGTCAAAAATACAAACCTGTCAAGAATTGAACTGTCTTACTTTTGAGAAACATGAGTTATTGCCTCTCCAAGGATTATGCGTGAGGTATTTGTAACATTGAACATCAATATATGTTTATTAGTGGAATTTATAATCGTGTGCATGTAGAGCATGTATTCGACACATGAGTATGCCACTTGAAAACACGTTTTATTGGGATAATTAGAGATGGACCAAGTTTTACGACCTAGAAAGCATCCATATAGGATTAGTGAATTATTTATTAAAAGTAACACAATTTTAATTAGATAATTGGTAATTTTAGGCGAACGATTCGTAGGGGAAGGCTACGTCAGCTATCTGTAAGGACTACTTCGAGCTAATTGCTATCTCGACTTAAGGTGAGTTACATGCTTAATCTTGTTTGCCTAGCTTCCTTCGTGTCATAACATGATTTTATAATATGTCTTAAAATTTCTTTTTGTGATATACATGTTTTACTTGTCATTTGTTACATTTCAAAATGATTGCTTTGAAACTGTAACGCAAAAATAATTATTCGTTAATAACCTAAAGTGGAATATCGCACGTACATGAATGTGTTACTATTTGGGAGCCCCTTTGTTGGCATGAATCTATCTTTTCGGCTAGAGATATTATTTGGGAGACCCTTCGTTGGTATTGGCTCTTCTCCTTGTTGCCTAGAGTCCCAGCTAGTACTCACCCTTCTAGTCTTTTGCTTCTTAAGGTGGTATTGCGATACTTAATCTCTAGTCTGGTTTTGGGAGGCCCTTTGTTGGCATTATAATAAGGAAGACCCTTTGTTCGCTTTATTACTTGAAAACCCTTCGTTGTTATTTCTATATCCAGTTACTGTGCATAATAACTGGCTTCTTTGACTATATATTGGAAAACTATTAATTTTATTCGTATACTAGATGTTTATTGACACTTGTGAAAGATTTAATTGGAAAGGTTGTTGATTATCGGGATGTATCTTATTAGCACTTCTATTTAGACCGTTGCAAACTCTGATAATGCTTTACTCATACGATGCTAAGGTTGTTTTTTTCTTTCCAACGCAGGTCTAGGAGCTGGGAATTTGGAATTTAAAGGGGCGCGATACTCACTTACATTGTGAATGTCACCAGTAGTTTATCATGAAAAGTTAGCTAAGATATTGTGTAATAGTAATCATTTCGTGTTTAAGAAGTTTAATATAGTTGTATAATGTTATAAGTATATGTTTTGGATTGTATTGCTTTCTATGTACGCCACTTATATTAGGCACCGCCCTCCCGGTCTCTCCTAAGCCGGATAAGGGGGTTGTTGCACCCCGTCACCGCCACCTACTCCTCTGGTGATGATGCTTCCGTTCTCAGCCTCCTTAACTGCCAAGTTTTTGGATGGGAATTTTGTTCCCACTATTGAAGATTGGAATGAAATCACTACCTCGTGGTTTGGCTTTATGAAACAATTCAAGTACAACGTCAATATCATCCATGGCGACTAGGAGGACAAAGACCTTGATCCAAAGACCATTGCACTCTAGATATTTTCACTGATGAAGTTGTTGTCATCGAGTCTCCTGTCTTGGAAAGGACACCATCTCTACCTCCTATGAGAATCACCGAGGTGCGTGTTCGACTTGCTTCTCGCTGTTCTCCAGAAGCTGATGGGAAAATCAAGGACAAAGTTACTATTTTATCGTCGACAGTGACTCCTATAATGATGATCTGCCTCCGACAGCCTCATTAAGAGCCAGACCTTGGCAATTTCGTCATGAGTATGGCTCTCGTAAGAAGGTTAAATCTCCCCTTTCCGCGGAAGCTGTCTTTAAAGAAGGAGAACTTAGCCATGCTATGGAATTAATTAGTGGTTCAAAAAGGAAATCTCCCACTACGAAACACAACCAGATCAAGGTGAAAATTCTGAAAGACTCAACTATTATTTTGGATTTTTCTTCTATCCGCAAGAACTTGGAATCGTTCTCTGATGTTAACTTGATTCTCAGTTCGGTCCACTTCACTGAAACCTTTGATGCCTACTTGGCTTACCTTGACTATGTGCACAATGTTATTATGTACTACCTAAGTGATGACTTTTAGGATGAAAAAAAAGGTGCGAAGATTGCACGTCAATCTCCACCAGGATTATGAGGGTGTTAAGTTGGAACTGTCCGGGGTTAGGGCGTGACCTAACAGTTCACAAGCTTAGAAATATCTGCTCTTCTAAAAAGCCTTGTCTCACGTTTGTAATGGAAACGAAAAAATTTATTGCTGATCAAAATTTTTTAAGTAATGTTTTGGGCTATGACAACTGTTATGGTGTCGATGCTATAGGTTCCAATGGCGGTTTGTGGGCTGCCTGGAATTCAAGCCTCTTAGTTTTTCCTATTTTCGCTTGTACGTGGATTTTCATATTACAAATCGTTGATGTCAAATGCAGCCCTTGGAATATTGTGCTTTTCTATGGTCACTCGGTCTCTTCTTAAAGAAAGCATGTCTTCGATCTTCTGCAAGAACATCTATTTGGTTTAGCGCAAACCTATATTATTATTTGAGATTTCAATCAAATCGCGGGTTCTTACGAGAAGCTATCTTCCTCCTCATCGAACCCTTCAGGCATTGATATGTTTCTATAATTCCTTCTTTAGAACTCTTTATTTGAGTTACAGTCGCACAATGTTTATTTCAAATGGACAAATGGAAGACAGGGTACCAAAGCTACTTTTGAAAAATTGGACAAAGCCTATGTGCATTGGGACTGGCGTAACCTTCTCTAGCATGCTCTGCTTACAAATGTCCCTATTCAACGCTTGGATCATAGTCCTATCATCCTTGACACACTGGGTTTTAGCTTTAAGCCGAGACGAACCAAAAAACTTGAAGCCTCTTAGCTTATTCACTCCTCAGTTAAATCCATCACATCCACAGTTTGGGTACTTCAGCCCCTCTGATCAACCTCTTTCATGCTTCTTTGGCGCCAGGAGTTCTTATTAAAGCATTAACAATTGGAGGAATCTTACTTTTAAATCCATCTCTATTCGGATCAAAGGCACAAAACACTCCCTTGAGCTTTTACAACAACATCTTCAGTATCTCGACCCTTCTTCCCTGCTTTTTCTAAAGAAGTTTATAGTGAATCCCGTTTCCATCTCTACCATGAGAGACTTCTTTTGGAAAAACAAACTTATTGGAATCAGCTTTTCTTATCAAATTATCTTCTTAATGGCGATTTCAATTCGAAATTCTTTCCTAACGCGGCTACTATTAAACGAAACCGGGCTTTAATTGTGGGTATTAATGATAATAATGAGAAATTTCTCCAAGCCCATACGGACATTGCAAATTATGTCACATCAAGTTTTAAGTCTCTTCTTCAGCCACATGTAGTGCCTTTGTATTCTCCTTCGACCTCCTCTAACTGCGCCGACTTCTTTGATAACATAGTTGTCCTCTTCCAAAGCAGCCACTTTAGAAAAGGATTATCCCGCCTCAGACGACAAAAAACTCTTTCAGCTTGGTCGGAACAAATCTCCTGAACTGGATGGTTTTATCGCAGATTTTTTTCTAGAAAATTGGGATATTGTTGGCCATTCCATCACTCAAGCTGCTCTCTCTCCACTTGCGTCCGGGTTCTTAAGGAATTGAACATAAATTTTGTTGAGGAGGTGCCTTGAATTGAAAGTCAAAGGCAACTATAGAAACAAATTGGCTTGAGTTGAAAAGTCAAAAGGAGCAAAAGGGAATTGTTTCCATATCAAGATTGGAAACAAGGGCTGGCACATGTACGTGGAAATCTTTGGAGCCTTTCTTAGTACTATATAAGTACTACTTGGGCTCCTAGTTTTATATGCAATACAAGTTGTAATTGTTCCTCTTAAGTGAATAAAGAATGCTTTTCCGCCGTGGAGGTAGTTAGCAAATGTTTTGCTAGCGAACCACGTAAAATACTCGTGTTCTTCTTATATTCGTTCTTCGTTCGTGAGGTGGTTTGTCATAACAAACTGGTATCAGAGCTCGGGTTTGGCGGTGTTTCAAGATGAAGATCAAGGCGGAGCAAAGCTAGGGTTTCACAACTTGGTGAAATCAAAGCTTGGGTTTTGCGATCTAGGTGGAGCACGCAACTAGATTTCAAGATCCACCAAGAACGATGTCCGGATCGATGTTGAAGATCGACAGGTTCACAGGAGGGAACAACTTCAGTCTGTGGAAGATAAAGATGGAGGCTTTGCTAAAATCGCAAGGCTTGTGGGCACCTTTGAAAGCGGAAAAGGGAGGCATGAATGTTGCATCAGCGGAGTTCAAGGCGATGGAGGAGAAGGCACACGCAACTATTATGTTGTGCTTATCAGATGACGTGATCATTGAGATCGCAGATTAGAAGGAAGCAACGAAGCTCTGGCTCAAGTTGGGGAGTCTCTACATGACGAAGAGTCTCACTATCAAGTTGATGCTAAAGCAAAGGCTCTTCACCCTGAGGATGCTCGAAGGTACGGCTCTCAAAGACCATCTTGATCAATTGAACACAATTCTGTTAGATTTGCGTAATATTGGCGAGAAGGTGGAGGATGAGGATGCTGCAATTTTGTTATTGATCTCGTTACCTCCATCATATGAGAACTTCGTGCAGTCGTTCATTGTGAACAAGACGACTTATCCCTAGAGGAGGTGAGATCGGCGTTCCATGCTACGAAACTGCGCCATAAGGGTGCAGGCACAGGTATAGAGGACCATGCTTCCGGACTGATGGCAACGGGGGGAATCAAGAAGGGTAAGAAGAACAAGAAGAAGCAGTTCTCAGGTTATAAGTTACCCAAGGATGTCTGTGCTTTTTGCAAGGAAAAGGGGCACTGGAAGAGAGATTGCCCGAAACGAGGTCAACAGGGGCAGAATGGATCCACAGCCGTAGCAGAACAAGGTAACTCGTCTGAGGAAGATTATATTCAAATGGCGGATGTTTTCACGCACTCTCAAGATGCGTGGGTCCTTGATTCCGGAGCTTCCTATCATATTTTCTCTAACAGGGAGCTATTCTCGACGTACAACCAAACGGATGGAGGGTCTGTCTACATGGCAAACGGAGCCGTATGTAAGGTGATTGGGAGCGGCTCAGTTAGATTGAAGACGAATGAAGCGAAGTTATGTACTTTAGAGCAAGTCAGGCATGTACCACATATTAAGAAGAATCTGATCTCCTTGAGTCTACTCGACAGCAAGGGATACAGTTTCAAAGGTGAAGGTGGAGATCTACAAGCCTGCAAGGGTTCTAAGGTGATTCTTAGGGGAGTCAAGAATTGGACTTTGTACATGTTGCAAGGTTCGAAGATCACAGGTTCTGCTGGAGTTGTCTCAGCCGAGATTAAGGAAGCTGATCTAACCAAGCTGTGGCATATGAGGCTCGGTCATATGAGTGAACGTGGAATGCAGGAAATTCACAAGAAAGGCTATCTCACCGGGCATGGGCCCAAGAGCCTAGGGTTTTGTGAGCACTGCGTGTATGGGAAGCTACAGCGTAGCAAGTTCCCTAAGGCGGTTCATAGAACGAAAGGTACTCTTGATTTTATCCATTTGGATTGCTGGGGTCCATCTCGAGTCGAGGCGATAGGCGGGTATAGGTATTTTCTGAGCATCATAGACGACTACTCCAGGATGACTTGGATATTCGTGATGAAGCACAAGAGTGAAGCCTTCACAAGATTCAAGGAGTGGAAGACACTACTAGAGAATCAGGTGGGAAAGAAGGTGAAGAGGCTGCGCACGGAAAACGGCGAGTTTTGTTCATCAGAGTTTGATGGATTCTGCAAGGATCAGGGAATAGCACGCCATCGCACCGTTCGGCACACACCGCAGCGGAACGGTGTAGCCAAGAGAATGAATCAGACACTTTTTGCGAAAGCAAGGTGCATGCTTTCGAATGCAAGTCTTTCTAGAGGTTTCCGGGGAGAGGCAGTTTCCATGGCATGCTATCTCATAAATCGGAGCCCGCACACAGGTATAGGATGCAAGATTCCTATTGAAGTCTGGACCGATAATGCAGTGGATTGCTCGGATTTGAGAGTTTTTGGTTGTGTTGCCTATTATCACATTGATGATGGCAAACTAGAACCAAGAGCTAAGAAGGGAGTATTCATGGGTTTCGGAACAGGTGTGAAGGGATACAAGATATGGACAGACAACAAGATTGTACTTAGCAGAAGTGTAGTCTTTGATGAGACGCATATGTTGAAGAAATCCGTGGAAGTGGAGCTTGGAAGTGCAAAGAAGAAGGTGGAGAGAGAGTCGGGTCCTACTGATCCTAAGGATTCCGAAATCCCTACACTGCCGCCAGAAGGAGCAGAGGAAGAAGAAGAGTCTGATAGTGAGGATGCGTCTACACCAGAGGAACCGGTTCATCAAAGTATTGCTGAAGGAAGACCAAGGAGAGTCATAAAGACTCCAGCGAGATACAGAGATGATGGTATGGTGGGATATGCATTACAGGTAGCGGAAGAGGTAGAGGACGAGCCATCCTCCTACAAGTCTGCTATATCTAGTTCTGACTCAGCACAATGGATTGCCGCAATGGGAGAGGAGATGGAGTCTCTTAGAAAGAACTCGACTTGGGAGCTTGCTAAATTGCCAACGGGAAGGAAGATAGTAAGCTGCAAGTGGGTTTTCAGAAGAAAGGAAGGAACTGCATCTGGAGAGGGCATCAAGTATAAGGCAAGGCTAGTTGCAAGAGGGTTCAGTCAGAAAGAGGGAGTTGACTATAGGGTTTTGATCATGGATGCGCAACGGAAACACAAACAAACATAATCCATGCAATACCCTCCAAGGATCACAAGTCAAGAGACATAACGATGGTAAGGGAAGAAATCAATAACACACCTTAGGGTGTCTCCTTTGATGACTTCAAACGCGAATTGTGTCACGTTCTCTATAGTTGATCCGCGCCTAGAGTTGAATTCCCGATCTTCCCAATCATTTGTGCTAGCCCGGAAACAGGAAGAGGAAGAAGAGTCACGCAAAACGAGACAATAAGGAGGTTTCGGCCTCCTTGTGGGCCGACGGGGACGGGCGGCGGTCAAAGGGGGCGGGCGAGCCTCCTTTGATTGCTTGCTCTATCCTTTTTTTTTTCTCTCCTACTCAAGTTATGATCAGTAAGGTCATAAGTGTGGGAAGGAAGGAATGAGTGTCCTTTATATAGTCCAAAAAATCCTTGCCAACTACCTAAATGACCTATTCTAGTCCTACTAGAATTCGGTTTAGTCCCTTCCTTGCAAATTAGTCCTACTAAGTTTGTAAGGTGTTGTAAAGTGATCATTCTAATTAATTAATCCAATTAATTAATTCCCAAATCTAGTCCAACTCTATATAGCGTGTGACCCCATAGTATCTATCTAGTTGGTAGCAACAATTTGCTAATATGGAGCGGTTTCTAGCAAATTATCCATTCTAGCCAACTAATAGAATAGTCATCTTGACAAACCTTGTACAAGTAATTGTCTCATCCCTTTGTATTTATATCCAGATTGGACACGAGACATACAAGTCACACTCGTATATCCAATCCATAGTTTCTCGATCCATGGGAATAGCCTTATTCGTGCAAATAACATCAATATCCCATATTGATTTATTTGAGTCTGGCCAGATATTCTATAAGCACTATCGCTCGAGTGGCCTAGGATAGTTGCTCCCGTTATGTGGGAGGGACAAATTCTATCTGCGACCGCTACGATCCCTAAGCTTGCTTCTCATTGTATCCGGTACACGCCTTTATAACTACTCAGTTACGGTGTAGCGTTTAACGCTACCAAAATCACAATAATCCACAACTAGAGTATCTAGTGACTTCAAGTCTAAGGATGAAAATACCATTGTACGACGAGAAGCACTTGTGACTTAACATAACGTGTATGTAGCCTTCTCGGAGATGGGTCAATCCAGTGCGTCATTACCCTAAATGCACACCTATGTGTTGGATCATGATATCTCCATATCAATCCAACCCCATACTAGTCTATAGATGATTGTCCCATTAATCATTATACTGGACTAGGGATATTTAAGATAAACAACACAATTGTAAATCTAAGGACTTCATTATATTAAATATCCAATAAATACTACAATGAATTTTCTAGCCATAATAAATTCATACTAAACTAGATTGCCTCTAGGGCATCTATTCCAACAGTCTCCCACTTGCACTAGAGCCAATATGGCGCCTCTCGTATGCCCATAATCCTAATGTGCCCTTCATGCTTCCACTGCGCAAGCGGCTTTGTAAGTGGATCTGATAGATTCTCATCTGTAGGAATCTTGCATATCAAAACGTCTCCTCTATCGATAATATCTCGAATCAGATGAAACTTCCTGAGCACGTGCTTGGATTTCTGGTGTGATCTGGGCTCCTTTGATTGCGCGATCGCCCCAGTGTTGTCACAATACAACTCAACTGGATCCGCAATACTAGGAACCACACCAAGTTCAGAAACAAACTTTCTGATCCAAACAGCTTCCTTTGCTGCGCCATTTGGAGCAATGTACTCAGCCTCTGTTGTAGAATCAACCACCGTCTCTTGCTTGGAACTCTTCCAGCTCACCGTTGCTCCATTCAGGCAAAACACATATCCCGACTGTGATCTAAAGTCATCTCTGTCGGTTTGGAAGCTTGCATCGGTGTAACCCCTTACACGCAACTCTTCCTCACCGCCAAATATCAAAAAAGCATCCTTAGTTCTTCTCAAGTACTTTATGATGTTCTTGACTGCAATCCAGTGACTCTCACCCGGATTGGATTGGTATCTGCTTGTCATACTCAAGGCATATGACACATCTGGTCTAGTACATAACATGGCGTACATGATAGATCATATGGCCGAGGCATGGGGAATTCTACTCATGCTTTCCTTCTCAATCTCATTGGAAGGACAACCACTCTTTGAAAGAGTGATTCCATGTGACATGGGCAAGAATCCCTTCTTGGAATCTTGCATGTTGAACCGTTTCAACACCTTGTCAATATATGTAATTTGACTTAGGCCTAGCAGTCTCTTAGATCTATCTCTATAGATCTTTTCACCGAGTATATAGGCTGCTTCCCCTAAGTATTTCATTGAGAAACACTTCCCTAGTCAATCTTTAACGGATTGCAGCATGGGAACGTTGTTTCCAATGAGTAGTATGTCATCCACATACAAGACCAGAAAAGATACAGAGCTCTCACTAACCTTCTTGTAGACACAAGACTCATCTTCGTTTCTGATGAAGCCAAACTTTTTGACTACTTCATCAAAACGTCGATTCCAACTCCTAGAAGCTTGCTTCAATCCATAAATGGATCGTTGCAGCTTACAGACTTTGTTGGCTTGATTTGGATCTTCAAAACCCTCTGGCTGTATCATATACACGTCCTCGAGGAGATTCCCATAAAGGAATGCTGTTTTGACATCCATCTGCCAAATCTCATAGTCATGGTATGCTGCAATTGCAAGTAGGATTCAGATGGATTTGGTCATAGCGACTGGTGAAAAGGTTTCATCATAGTCAATACCATGAATCTGTCTGAATCCTTTAGCCACCAATCGGACCTTATAGGTAATCACATTACCATCCATGTCGATCTTCTTCTTGAAGACCCACTTGCACCCTTTGGGACGCGCCCCTTCGGGTGGTTCCACCAAAGTCCATACTTTGTTGGTATACATGGATTTCATCTCGGATCTCATGGCTTCTAGCCACTTCTGTGAGTCTAGCCCTTTCATGGACTCTTCATAGGTAGTAGGATCATCATCTATGAGCATCGTGTCAGCGGAATCGTTCACGGGAAGTCCATACCTCTCGGGTTCCTGGCGCACTCTAGTAGATCTACGAAGCTCTTGTGTTACCTGAACAGGCTGCTCCACAACTGTTTGTGGTTCCTGTTCCTGTTCCATAATCGGTTCAGTGATTTGTGGTTCTTGAACTTCTTCAAATTCTACAGTCCTCGCACTTGCTTCCTTAGAGATAAACTCTCTTTCTAGAAACACGCCGGTCCGAGCAACAAACACTTTGTTCTCGGTTGGATTGTAGAAGTAGTAACCCTAAGTTTCCTTAGGGTACCCCCACAAACTTACACTTATCCGATTTTGGCCCTAGCTTGTCTTATTGTAAACGTCTTACATAGACATCGCAGCCCCAAATCCTCATGAACGACAGTCTGGGACGCCTCCCACTCCACATCTCATGTGGTGTCTTCATGACTGATTTAGATGGAACACAGTTAATGGTGAAAGCTGCACTTAATAGAGCGTGGCCCCAAAACGATAATGGAAGATCGGTTTGACACATCATAGATCGAACCATATTCAATAGGGTCCGATTCCTCCTCTCAGACATGCCATTCATTGTGGTGTTCCAAGTGGAGTGAATTCGGACACGATCCCACACTCTCTAAGATAGTCGTCAAACTCTTGGCTCAAGTATTCTCCTCCACGATCCGATCGTAGAGCCTTGATACTTTTGCCAAGTTGCTTATCTACTTCATTATTGAAATCTTTGAACACTTCAAAGGATTCAGATTTGGCCCTCATGAGGTACACAAATCCATATCTACTGTAATCATCAGTAAATGTAATGAAGTAGACGTAACCACCCCTGGCAGGCGTGGTAAATGGCTCACACACATCAGTATGTATGAGCGCCAATTTCTCACTAGTCCTCTCACCTTTCTTATTGAAAGGGGACTTTGTCATTTTTCCCAATAAACAAGCCTCACATGTCTCATATGATTCAAAATTAAATGAGTCTAGTAGTCCATCCTTATGGAGTCTAGATACACGTTTCTCGTTTATATGGCCTAAACGACAGTACCATAAATAAGCAGAATTTAAATCATTTATTTTAATCCTCTTGGTATTAATGTTGTAGACATGATTTCTTAGATCAAGGACATACAGTCCATTAAATAATTGCGCACTAAAATAGTGAATATTATTCAAATAAAAGGAACGACAATTGTTCTTTATTGAAATAATAAAACCTTCCTTGTCCAAACAAGAAATAGAAATAATGTTTCTGCTCATAGCAGGCACAAAATAGCAAATATTTAATTTTAAACTAATCCTGAAGGAAGAGATAAATCGCACACGCCCACGACCAACGCAACAACTTTTGCTCCATTCCCAACGCGCATATCTATCTCCCCTTTAACCAATCTTCTACTTCTCTTTAGATCCTGCACATTTTGACAAATGTGAGATCCACATCCAGTATTTAATACCCATGATGTAGAGACAGTTAAATTGACATCTACAAAAAAAAAAAAAAAAACCTGGTGGTGGTGGAATCACTATTCCAAACCTCTTGTCCTCATGATATTTTGGGCAGTTCCTCCTCCAGTGTCCAGGCTGACTGCAGTAGTGACACTCACCTTTAGTCACACCTTTGGAAATTCCACCAACAGGCTTAAGGGAAGGTTCCTTGGACTTGGAAACTGACTTGCCTTTGCCCTTGGAGGATGAGGCAAACCTTTTGCCCTTTCCTTTCTGCACCATCATAATGGCCTTGCCCTTACCCTTGTTGATGCTTTGTTCAGCTGTCCTCAACATATTGAGCAAATCTGGCAGTGGCTTCACGATCTCGTTCATGTTATAGTTCATGATGAACTGTCCATAACTCTCAGGAAACGAATGCAACACGAGATCGGTTGCCAACTCTTGGCCGAACGGGAACCCTAGTCGGGCGAGATTCTCCAAGTACCCGATCATACGGAGTACATGGGGTCCCACCGGATTCCCTTATGCCAGATGACACTTGAACAATTCCTTATAGACCTCATACCTCTCAACCTTTGCCTGCTCTTGGAAGAGCTACTTCAGATGCTCGATCATATCGACATCATTCATGTTTTCGTGTTGCTTCTAAAGCTCAGAAGTCATGGTGCATAGCATAAGGCAGGCCGCATCATTAGCGTCATCAACACGCTTTTGATACGCCTTTAGGGCTGCAGGTGTTTGGTTCTCTGGACCTGCTGGAACTTGCTCCTCTATTGCGTACAGTTTCTTTTCTTGCTTGAGAACGATTCTCAAGTTTCTGTACCAATCAAGGAAGTTGGTTCCAAAGAGCTTGTCCTTCTCAAGGACAGATCGTAGGGAATGTTGTGAACTCGATGAGTTGTTCGCCAATTGGAATTCTACAAAAGGAAAATACGCAAGTTTTAGTATTTGTGATTTTTTTTGACTATATTCAATAATGGCTAGTTTATCAAATATAGCTCCCACTAATTTTCTACGGATTGATAAACCTCAAGATAATAATGCGGAAAATATCCTTATATTTTCTAGTGGGCCAAGATCCATGTTTCATCTCCTTATGAGCTTGCTCTGGCAAGTCACCCATAATTTGACTACTTTAGGTAGGAACAATTATAATTGCATCTCTTATGAAACTCTTGTTTATAATTGGGCAAATAACTCCTTATTTATCCATCCACATGGATAATCCCAATTGATTGCCTCCGGGTTTCTTAATCATATTAATAGCCTAGTTGCGTTCAACCTCTTATTCAAACAATTGCACATTACTAGCTTGTGCCATCGCATTCCATCATTACGAACCAAGTCTCCATGCTTTGGCACGCACGAACTTGATAAACCATGATGATAATGAGTGTTTAAATAACGAGAAGGCAAGAACATAATTTTTGAATTTTGAGGGATTTTAAATTCAATTTTAATTGTTTTTGTTGATCGATATCAACTAATCTATCTATTTGAGTTTGGGCACAACTCCAAATAATAGATCCGGGTTGTCTAATTATCTTATTATCCTAATTGCATGCATCATCCATACACCAACCACAAAATAATAAGACAATAAAATAAACAACCACAAAACAAAAATAAAACGTGATGTGAATATGGCCTTTTCTAGACTAAGATAATTCCAAGCCAATGGAATTATCTATGAACCCTAAAAGGAAACACATATCCATGCGTCTTCATCTTTTGGTCCATCCTTCATAGTCATGTGGAATGCTCCATGCTCCATAATCCATATTTTGTGGCTCCTTTTGGCTTAAGGCTTCTTTTCTTCAATCTTGGCTAACAATATACTCTATCTAGCACTAGCTAACAACTATACTAAATAAAATAAATCTCACAAGTTGAGAAAAAAATGGCTCGCAGGCCATAAAACCCTAATTAATTATTAAAATTAATTGATCATCTCGCAGGCCGTAAACTAGACCACAAAAATTAAACATCCACATCAAACCACATCCTAAGGCCATATCCAATCACCATGCGATTGCACATAAACAGTTAAAATCCATTTTTAACGCTCTTGGTCAATTTTAATTGATTTTAGGAATTTTCTAGGGTTAAAACGGTCCATGGGGCCCAACAATCAAATTGCCCGAACCCAAAAGAGAACCGCAAAGGCCTTAGGCCGGCCGTCCCCTAGCCCACACGGCTAGGCTGCAGGCTAGGGCTGCCCCGGCCCCTAGGCCGAGCCTTGCTTGGGCGGCAAGCAAGGAGGGGCGGTCCTTAGCGGGGCCGAACCTCCTTTGGGAGTTGTTTCCAAAACAACTCCCTTGCTTGGTGCCCAAGTTTGGTTGTTTCCTTGTATGGGAAGAACTCCTTCTTCCCAAAGGATGCCCAAACCCTAGATCTATGATCCTAAAATTTCTCAAACTCACTAATTCATGCATCCAATGCAAAAACTAGGTCTTGTTATGATAGATTATTGACAATTGCATCATATACTTGATTTGTCTTGTTTTCGCGATAAACAATAAATTTCAGGTGTAAAACTATCAAAACGTAACACATAAACCACGTTTATGCTCTACAACCTGGCTCTGATACCACTTTAGGGTTTTGATCATGGATGCGCAACGGAAACACAAACAAACATAATCCATGCAATACCCTCCAAGGATCACAAGTCAAGAGACGTAACTATGGTAAGGGAACAAATCAATAACACACCTTAGGGTTTCTCCTTTGATGACTTCAAATGCGAATTGTGTCACGTTCTCTATAGTTGATCCACGCCTAGAAACAGGAAGAGGAAGAAGAGTCACGCAAAACGAAACAACAAGGAGGTTTCAGCCTCCTTGTGGGCCAACGGGGACGTGCGGCGCTCAAAGGGGGCGGGCGAGCCTCCTTTGATTGCTTGCTCTCTCCTTTTTGTTCTCTCCCACTCAAGTTATGATCAGTAAGGTCATAAGTGTGGGAAGGAAGGAAAAAGTGTCCTTTATATAGTCCAACAAATCCTTGCCAACTACCTAAAGGACCTATTCCAGTCCTACTAGAATTCGGTTTAGTCCCTTCCTTGCAAATTAGTCCTACTAAGTTTGCAAGGTGTTGCAAAGTGATCCTTCTAATTAATTAATCCAATTAATTAATTCCCAAATCTATTCCAACTCTATATAGTGTGTGACCCCATAGGTTCTATCTAGTTGGTAGCAACAATTTGCTAATATGGAGTGGTTTCTAGCAAAACATCTATTCTAGCCAAATAATAGAATAGTCATCTTGACAAACCTTGTACAAGTAATTGTCTCATCCCTTTGTCTCTATATCCAGATTGGACACGAGACATACAAGTCACAATCGTATATCCAATCCATAGTTTCTCGATCCATGAGAATAGCCTTACTCGTGCAAATAACATCAATATCCCATATTGATTTATTTGAGTCTGGCCAGACATTCTATAAGCACTATCCCTCGAGTGGCCTAGGATATTTGCTCCCGTTATGTGGGAGGGACAAATTCTATCTACGTCCACTACGATCTCTAAGCTTGCTTCTTATTGTATCCGGTACACGCCTTTATAACGACCCAATTACGGTGTAGCGTTTAACGCTACCAAAATCACAATAATCCACAACTAGAATATCTAGTGACTTCAAGTCTAAGGATGACAATACCATTGTACCACGAGAAGCACTTGTGACTTAACATAACGTGTATGTAGCCTTCTCGGAGATGGGTCAATCCAGTGCGTCATTACCCTTAATGCACACCTATGTGTTGGATCATGATATCTCCATATCAATCCAACCCCATAATAGTCTATAGATGATTGTCCCATTAATCATTATACTGGACTAGGGATATTTAAGATAAACAACACAATTGTAAATCTAAGGACTTCATTATATTAAATATCCAATAAATAATACAATGAATTTTCTAGCCATAATAAATTCATACTAAACTAGATTGCCTCTAGGGCATCTATTCTAACATTGACTACAACGAGATCTTCTCACCGGTGGTCAGACATACTTCTATCCCGGTGCTACTAGCAATGGTGGCACACCACGACCTAGAGCTTGAGCAATTGGATGTCAAAACAGATTTTCTACATGGAGAGATGGAAGAGGAGATATACATGAGCCAACCGGAATGGTTCCAAGTTCCCGGAAGAGAGAACCGCATGTGCAAGCTGAAGAGATCTCTCTACGGACTTGAGCAGTCACCGACGCAATGGTACAAGAGGTTTGATAGCTTCATGTTGAAGATTGGTTACCACAAGTGCGAGTATAATTGTTGCGTGTATCACAAAGAGTTGCATGGTGGATCACATTTACCTAGTTTTGTATGTGGATGATATTATGATTGCAACTCGGGATATCAAGGACATCATAGAACTGAAAAAGGTCCCTTAGCGTGGAATTTGATATGAAAGATCTGAGAGCTGCTTGGAAGATATTTGGAGTTGAAATCTATAGAGACAGGAAGAAGAAGAAGCTTTTCTTGTCATAGCAGGGATACATCAAGAAGGTCTTGGCAAGATTCGGGATGTTATCAGCTAAAGCTATAGATACTTCTATGGAAACTAATAGCAAGCTAGGAATGTACACCGTTCAGACCGAGGAGGAGAAGGAGTACATGTCCAAGGTTCCATATGCTAGCGCAGTTGGAAGTCTCATGTATGCTATGGTCTGCACTTGACCGGACATAGCATTTGCTGTTAGTGTGGTTAGTCGTTTTATGGCTCATCTGGGTAGGGACCATTGGCAGGCGGTGAAGCGCATATTCAGGAATCTTAAGGGTACGTCAGACATTGGCCTATGCTATGGGGCTAGTGAAGACATCTTGGTAGCTGGTTTCTAGGATGAAGACTATGCAGGGGATATTGATAGTAGAAGATCAATGACAGGCTATGTATTTGCTCTGGGAGCATCTGTTGTGAGTTGGAAGGCGACACTACAGCCAACAGTGACTTTTTCCACCACGGAGGCGGAGTATATGACTCTAACGGAAGCATCAAAGGAGGCAATTTGGCTTAAGGGAATGGTCAATGATCTAGGGCTACTTCAAGATCAGGCGATAGTGGACTGTGATAGCTTGAGTGCGATTTGATTGGCTAAGGACCAGGTTCATCATGAAAGGACCAAGCATATTGACGTCAGGTATCATTTTCTGAGAAACGAGAGCAGGATCAAGGTGATGAAGGTGGGGACTGTTGACAACCCCGCGGATATGTTCACCAAACCGGTTCCGGAGAGCAAGTTCCAGCATTGTCTGGAATTGCTCAACATCTTGAGACAGTGAGGCCCATAGGGGCATGTCGGACCCGGTGGGTGTCCAGTGAGTCTCTGTGACGAGAGACAATCGGGTGCGGAGAAGACGTAGATTTGTTTACGAGAAGAGGAGCAACTTCTGTTGACGAGAGAATTCAAGTCAAGGTGGAGATTTGTTGAGGAGGTGCCTTGAATTGAAAGTCAAAGGCAACTATAGAAACAAATTGACTTGAGTTGAAAAGTCAAAAGGAGCAAAAGGGAATTGTTTCCATATCAAGATTGGAAACATGGGATGGCACATGTACATGGAAATCTTTGGAGCCTTTCTTAGTACTATATAAGTACTACTTGGGCTCCTAGTTTTATGTGCAATACAAGTTGTAATTGTTTCCTTAAGTGAATAAAGAGTGCTTTTCCGCCGTGGTGGTAGTTAGAAAATATTTTGCTAGCGAACTACGTAAAATACTCGTGTTCTTCTTTTATTCGTTCTCCGTTCGCGAGGTGGTTTGTCATAACAAATTTAATTACTCTCATTCCGAAATCCTCTGATCCGCTTACAACCTTGGATTATCGGCCCATCAACTTATGCAACATCGTATATTATCTCGCCCCATCAAAGTACATTTCAACAAGGTTAGCTTATCTCTGACAATATCCTTCTTTCTCACAAAATGCTTCACTTCATTCGAAATGAAAAAGAAGGAAACACTCCTACTTCGCGCTCAAACTAGATATGAATAAAGCTTTCGGTGGAGTCTTCTAGTCCTTCCTTAAAAAATGTCTTATCTCCCTTGGATTTGACCCTTATTTTATTCGAACTATCATGATGTGCATTACTACAGTTACCACTGATGTCTTGGTCAATGGGCAACCTTCGGATTTTTTTCAGCCTTCTCAGGGTTTACATCAGGGCGACCCTCTGTCTCCCTTCCTGTTCCTAAGTATTGCAGAAGCTCTCTCAGCAATTTTCAAGCACTTCTTCTCCTCCAACTTAATTAAAGGAATTAAAATCTCGACGCACGCTCCGGAGATCTCTCACATGCTTTCTGCTGACGGTATCTTTATTTTTAAAGAATTTGATACTCAGTGCACTCATCAGCTTCAATCCATTCTCAGTGAATATTTTCGTCAGTCAGGCAAACACATAAATTTTGCCAAGTCAGAGTTTCCTAGCCCTGGCATTTATCCTTCGTACCTCCTTTGGACCAGCTCCTCTCTGAACATTAAAAGTGTGGACACCCCGGGCAAGTACCTGGCAGCATTATGGATTTTTCAAAATAAAAAAAATATATCATTTTCAACTCCATCCTCAGAAGGATTTTGAAGAAGCTAGCATCGTGGAAACAATCTTCTCTCCTCTTTGTTGGACGTGTTACTTTGATTAAAGCCACTTTACTCTTGATCCCCACGTACCTTTTATCAGCCTTCAAAGCTCCAAAGTCTTATGGAATCTCTCCGAAAGATAGTGGTTCAGTTTTTGTGGTCCAGCGGATCTAAAAAGAGAATTCATTGGAGGAACCGGGACTTCTTTTGCAAACCTTTGAACATGGGAGGAAAGGGCTTCCGAAATATTGAGGCCCAAAATCAAGGGGTGTTAGCTAAAACAGCTTTTCGAATGCTCATGGGCAGCAACAACCTTCTCTTCCAGGTCTACAAGGCTAGATATTTTCTCAACTCCTTCGCCTTTTCTAAAATTCAATCTTCTTCCACTTGGGGATGGTGCAGTACCTACTGGGGCCGCGATCTTGCTATGTATGGCTCAAGATGTTCGGTAGGAAATCATAAAATCTATCCACTCTCGAGCAGACGAACCAAACAAGACCTATGTTGCCCTTCCACCCTTCCTGATGAACTCGTATAGCTCTCTTCGAGTGGAAGATATTATTGATATTCGATCTTCTTCTTGGAACATCACGCTTATTTGAAACTTCTTTCCTTCATCGAAGTTTGGCTCAATCAATATCATGTTGGAAAATGGTTTTTGAGATGGGTATTTTATACCCGACTTTGAGTTCGATTATAATCCGGATCATATACGAGTTAACAACACCAATTGCATCATCGTATAGAGGGCAACTTGGTGGTCGTTGAGATAACTCATTTGTCAAAAACCATTAAGGAATGAATGATCAAATCATGCTCTCAAAATGAGTTCATGAGCAAACAATTTGTGTTGGAAAGAAAATAGAACAACATCTTGGTTCAAGGGAGAACATGAAGTCCATATCTAATTCAAGATTGGACCATAAGGGCACGTCCTTTGGGTGGAGCACATTTTGTGCAAGAGAGAGGACCTAGACAATGGTCGAACCACCACACGCGCGCGCGAGCGCCGCTGCCGTCGTCTGTCCGGCTCGCCTCGGTCTCGGGTTCGGGTTCGGGCACGGGCAGGGCCGTGACGTGGTGTGGTGGGTGGGTTGGGCTGAGTAGTTAGTTGAGGCGTATATCTTTTTGGGAAGAAACTAATTAATTGTTTTAATTAATTTAATTAATAATTAATGTTATTTTGTTAATTAGCAGAACAGTTACAACCGTTCTGTTCAACGGTTGTAACCGTTCGGCCCGACCGCCAACCGCCATCTTTCTCTCAATAAATTCGATGCCTTCTCCAGTTTTCAGACACAACCGAAATTCTCTGCATTCATTCTCTCTCTCTAACAACAGACTCTGTCTACCAACTTTCGGTTCGTTGGGCCTGGTGGTTACGTGCTTTCAACCACCACGCCGGAAGACCTTTATCCTGGGAGACAGAAGCCACTCGTTAGCAGGCGGCTAATCTGTTTTAAGGAACCTGTGCAATCCATGTACGAGACCGTCTTCGATATCACAGCAGCATTCGGTCGGCTTTCAATCAGTGAGTTTTTACTGTTTATTCATTAATCTGTGTTCGTTATTTTTCAGAAACTTCTTCGTAAGAACACCAAATTTTCTAACAATCTTAAAACAGATTACGTTTCTGTAAAATTAATAAACACAGTATCAGATTCCTTTCTTCAATCTTCTTCTGTTTCTTTTATTTTGTTCTCCAATTACTAACCAGTTCCTTGCAGCAAAGATTAAATCTGTCAATACAATTTTTACCTGTATTTAAATTTTTGACAAATCTTCTTAAACAATCTGACTTAACAGATTTTCTGTTAAATATTGTACTGACTGTTTCAGTTAATTATTCAGTCAATTGTTAACAAATTTGTTATATTCATCTATTAATTGCTGTTTAGTCAATTATTGACAGTTTCTCCATTTCAGAAACGGCAGAAAAGACTACTGAGAACCAAGAGTGTGGAACGTCCAAAAACGTGACAGTCCCTACAAACCCGGTTCTTGCAGTCGGTTCCGATCATGTGGATAAACCGGAGAAATTCAGCGGGAAGGACTTCAAAGATGGCAACAGAAAATGTTGTTATATCTCACGACTTTGAGCCTCGCAAAATTTTTCAAAGAAGACGCTCTTGCTTGTCCAGAAGACACGGATCAAGAAACAGTGCAAGCGGTCCAAGCATGGAATCATTCTGATTTCCTAGTAAGAAACTATGTACTAAATATTTTAGATGACCAGCTGTATAATATTTATTCTGCGATTAAAACGGCAAAAGAACTTTGGAAGTCCCTTGAAAAGAAATATAAAACTGAGGACGCGGGCGCCAAAAAGTTTGTCGTTGAAAACTTTATGGAGTATGGGATGGTAGATTATAGGGGCATTATGGCCCAAGTTCAGGAACTTCAATTTATTATTCATGATGTAATTGCAGAACAGATGCATCTTCCTGAAGAATTCCTAGTCGGCGTCATGATACACAAACTGCCGCCGGCTTGGAAGAATTACAAGAACTACCTCAAGCACAAGAGCAAGGAGATGTCAATGGAGGAACTAATCGTTCGGCTCCGCATCGAGGAAGGGAATCGACTTGCTAACGACAGACCCTCATCAAGTCAACAGTCCAAAGTTAACGTGGTGGAAGAAAGGCCCAAAAGCAATCTCAAACGGAAATCTGACTCAAATCAGGCCGAGAAGAAGAAGTTCACCGGGAAGTGCCACAATTGTGGTAAAACAGGCCACAAAATCAAAGACTGTCGCAAGAAAAAGAAAACCTCTAAAGGGAAGAAACCGGAAGCACTACTAGCGGAAACCGACGATGGAGACAACTACGCCGCCGTAGTATCCGAAGTCAACCTTGCCGTAAGTAACCCTAAGGAGTGGTGGATTGATACGGGGGCTACCCGACACATTTGCTCCGATAAGGAGTGGTGGATTGATACGAGGAACCTCCCTACATGGGGAATTCAGCCACATCCGCAATTAAAGGGAAAGGGAAGATAGCGCTGAAATGACCTCGGGAAAGACTATCACTCTTCATGATGTTCTCCATGTTCCGGATATACGAAAAAACTTAGTCTCGGGAGCTGTACTTAGCAAAAAAGGAATCAAACTAGTATTTGAGTCCGACAAGTTTGTATTGACTAAGTCGGGGGAATATCTTAGGAAATTGTACCTTAAGGATGGGCTCTTCAAACTTAATGTATTGACTATGATTCCTACTATGAATACGAAAGCAACAGTTAATTACTTGTCGGATTTTTCTTCTTGTTTATGGCATAATCGATTGGGTCATGTCAATTACAACTCCATTCGTAAATTGATGAAATTGGACCATCTTCCTAACGGTAGTATTGACTTAAACCACAAATGTGAAATTTGTGGCTAGGCTAAATTGACTAAGAAATCGTTCAAACCAATTGGTACGAAATCAACAAGTCCTCTTGAACTAATTCACACCAATATTTGTGATTTGAAGTTTGTGCAAACCAGGAATGGGAATAAATACTTCATTACATTCATTGGCGACTATACTAAGTATTGTTATGTCTACTTATTACATAGTCGAGATGAAGCATTGGACGCCTTCAAGCAATACAAGTCCGAAGTGGAAAATCAACTTAACAAGAAGATTAAGATACTTCGGAGTGATCGTGGAGGGGAATATAATTCGCCTTTCATTGACATATGCGCTGAAAATGGAATCATTCATCAAACATCGGCACCCTATACAACTCAACAAAATGGGGTTGCGGAAAGGAAAAATCGAACATTAAAGGAAATGCTAAACGCATTACTTTTGAGTTTAGGATTGCCTCAAAACTTGTGGGGGGAAGCTCTACTAAGCGCAAACTACATTCTAAATAGAATACCGAAAAAGAACTTCGACAAAACCCCATATGAACTATGGAAAGGACGAACGCCCTCATACAAACACTTGCGAGTGTGGGGGTGTCTTGCAAAAGTTGCGACCCCTCTACCGAAAAAGGTCAAGTTAGGACCTAAAACAATAGACTGCATCTTCATTGGATATGCGGCTAATAGTAGTGCTCATCAATTTCTGGTACACAAATCAGAAATACCAGACATTCACGAAAACACTATTATTGAGTCGGCCAATGCCTCCTTCTTCGAATTCTTCGAAGATATCTTTCCTTACAAAGTAAAGGAAGTACAAGAGTCTGGAAAACGGACGCATGAGACAGCCATTGGAAACGACCAAGAGGAAGAGGTAAGGCGGAGTAAACGAGCCAAAATGGCAAAAACTTTTGGACCTGAATTCCTAACATATTTAACGGAAAATGATCCAAAAAGTTACAAAGAAGACATGTCTAGTGTTGATGCTCCATATTGGAAAGAGGTCATAAATAGCGAAATTGAGTCCATCTTACAAAATAATACTTGGGAATTAGTAGAAATTCCGCAAGGCTCCAAGCCCCTAGGTTGTAAGTGGAACTTTAAGAAAAAGCTTAAACCCGATGGTACAATAGATAAGTACAATGCGAGACTTGTCGCTAAAGTTTATAAGCAAAATGAGGGGTTAGAGTTCTTCGATACCTATTCTCCAGTGACGAGAATAACATCCATTCGAATTTTGATTTTGCTTCTATTTTCAATTTTGAAATTCATCAAATGGATGTTAAGACAACCTTCCTAAACAGAGAATTGGAAGAGGAAATTTATATGGAGCAACCAGAAGGATTTAAAGTTCCGGGAACCGACACCAAATATTGTCGACTTAAGAAATCCCTCTACGGTCTAAAACAGGCTCCAAAGCAATGACACGAAAAATTCGATAAAGTCATGAAAGTTCATGGATTTCGAACAAATGAATGCGACAAATGCGTTTATTCCAAAACTGTCGTAAAGGAATGTGTCATAATGAGTTTGTATGTCAATGACATGCTAATTATGGGGAGCAACAAGACAATAATTCTTGACACAAAGAAGTTGTTGTCCACGAAATTCGACATGAAAGATCTCGGAATTGCTGATGTGATTTTAGGAATTAAAATCACAAAGACTGCTGAGGGCTATGGTCTTTCCCAATCTCATTATATCGAGAATGTACTAGAAAAATTTGATAAAGGGAATAACAAACGGTTACAACACCGGTAGATGTGAGTTTACATCTCGCTTAGAATCGTGGCGAAAGTGTTCGACAATCAAAATATGCCCAAGTAATAGGAAGCCTCATGTACATTATGAATTGTACAAGGCCGGACATCGCACAAGCTATCGGGATGCTTAGTCGCTTCACTAGTAACCCTGGTAAGGATCACTGGATAGCGTTAACTCGAGTATTAAGGTATCTTCCATACACTAAAAATTTAGGATTACAATACTCGAACTATCCAGCTGTCATGGAAGGATATTGCGATGCCAATTGGATCTCCGATTCAAGAGATTCTAAATCCACGAGTGGATACGTCTTCACTCTTGGAGGAGCGGAAATATATTGGAAATCTTCAAAGCAGACGTGCATTGCAAGGTCTACTATGGAAGCAGAATTCATAGCGTTAGACAAGGAAGGGGAAGAAGCAGAATGGCTTCGCCATTTCCTCGAAGATATTCCAACATGGCCGAAACCCGTGCCTCCTATCGACATTCATTGTGATAGCCAATCTGCGATAGGTAGAGCACAAAGTAGCATGTATAATGGTAAGTCTAGACATATACGTCAGAGACATAATACCATTAGGCAACTTCTCTAAAGAGGTATAATATCGATTGATTACGTAAAGTCAAAAGAAAACATAGCGGATCCGTTGACTAAAGGTTTATCGAGAGAACTAGTTGCAAGTTCGTGAAGGGGAATGGGATTAAAGCCAATCTCGTAAAGAGTTGCACGTAGCGGCAAACCCAACCTAGGTGACTGGAGATCCCAAGAACTAGGTTCAAAAGGGACAACCCAACTACCAGTGCAAATAAATATATCACTCACCCGGAAAATAAAGTTTCCAAATCCATTCCTAGGAGCAACATCGAGTGATAGGGACAGGGTAAGCAAAAGGCTTTTAATGAGACCACACCTTAAAGGATTTAAGGAGAGTATGTAGGATACTCGTTATGTGTCTCACCTAGGTGGGTAGGAACGGGCCGGTTCTAGGAGGATGATGTGGCTATCTCCTCTAAGTCTACTCATGAAACCAGGACAGTGTTTCAAGGCCAAAATGAACACAACCATGAGAACCAAATTTGGATAGGTCCATTAATTGTGTGGTTGCTATCGACTAGGTACACACCGCGGCAAGCAGTTCAAGGCGTTTTGTTCACTGACAAGCCAGTATACCCTATAGCATCTCACTGAGGGAAAAGTTCAAAGTCTATGACTACTTTTCCTTAAGCAATTAATGAACCACTTGAGATAGTTAACCACTACTTGGCATTTTCAGCAATAGCGCTAACTTGTCATTCATGTGGGGGATTGTTGTAAAATGGTTTTTGAGATGGGTATTTTATACCCGAATTTGAGTTCGATTATAATCCGGCTCATATACGAGTTAACAACACCAATTGCATCATCGTATAGAGGGCAACTTGGTGGTCGTTGCGATAACTCATTTGTCAAAAACCATTAAGGAATGAATGATCAAATCATGCTCTCAAAATGAGTTCATGAGCAAACAATTTGTGTTGGAAAGAAAATAGAACCACATCTTGGTTCAAGGGAGAACATGAAGTCCATATCTACTTCAAGATTGGACCATAAGGGCACGCCCTTTGGGTGGAGCACATTTTGTGCAGGAGAGAGGACCTAGACAATGGTCGAACCACCACACGCGCGCGCGAGCGCCGCTGCCGCCGTCCGTCCGGCTCGGCTCGGTCTCGGGTTCGGGTTCGGGCACGGGCAGGGCCGTGACGTGGTGTGGTGGGTGGGTTGGGCTGAGTAGTTAGTTGAGGCGTATATCTTTTTGGGCCAGAAACTAATTAATTGTTTTAATTAATTTAATTAATAATTAATTTTATTTTGTTAATTAGCAGAACAGTTACAACCGTTCTGTTCAACGGTTGTAACCGTTCGGCCCGACCGCCAACCGCCATCTTTCTCTCAATAAATTCGATGCCTTCTCCAGTTTTCAGACACAACCGAAATTCTCAGCATTCATTCTCTCTCTCTAACAACACTCTCTCTACCAACTTTCGGTTCGTTGGGCCTGGTGGTTACGTGCTTTCAGCGACCACACGCCGGAAGACCTTTATCCTGGGAGACAGAAGCCGCTCGTTAGCAGGCGGCTAATCTGTTTTAAGGAACCCGTGCAATCCATGTACGAGACTGTCTTCGATATCACAGCAGCATTCGGTCGGCTTTCAATCAGTGAGTTTTTACAGTTTATTCATTAATCTGTGTTCGTTATTTTTCAGAAACTTCTTCGTAAGAACACCAAATTTTCTAACATATCATTCCAATCATCTCTTCTCAACAACGTGATACTTTGATTTGGGGTGCCACAAGCTCCGGTATTTTTACAATTAAATTTGCCTTATATCTGGCAATGCAAATTGGTCGACTATTGCCACTACAAACTCTAACTTCAGAGAATCACATGACCACACAATCAGGAATATCTTGACGATTATTAAACCTCTTAATTTGCAGCCAAATGTTTTTTTTCTTTATTCGGAAGTGCCTTACTAGATCTTTAGAAGTCAAGCGTCTTTCTTTAAACGTCATGTGCCAATTTTATCCCCAAATTGTGATCCCTTTCATTTGGAGGATGGATCTATTATCCAATGTTTTCTCAAATGTCCTCACGGTCAAAGCATTTGGTTTGGCTCCCGTCTTGGACTAAGACTATCGCATGAATGCCAAAAGGTTTTAATCACCTCCTTTTTTTATTATTTGACTTTTTTTTCCTGCTCTGCTACAGAATATACGTATTCTCATCCTCCGAAAAATATGCTGTCTCGAAATTTGGTTACAATGAAGAAGTCTTTCATTCCAACCCGTCTCTCCGTGTCAGCTTACAAGCCTAGCGGTCTCTCAGCAATAATGCCCCCCCCCCCCCCCCCCCCCCCCCCCACAGTACGACTGCCATCAGTCATCTCGGAAAATAAGTTACTCCAAGTTGACGCCTATTGGATCAAACACACTCCCTCCACAGCTGCTTGGGTCAAGTGTCAACAACAACGATATCAGACACTTCTCTGCTGCTACTTTTCAAGCTAAATCTCCCATCCAGGCAGAAGCAAAAGGCATTTCCTAAGCTCTAAAATGGATCCTGTCTGTTCAAATATTGAACTTCAAACGGATAGTAAAGTTGTTATCAGCTGCCTCATCAAAGATATCTTCCCAACAGACATTTTTATGCTACTCAAAGACATTATTGCCCTTTCACATGCTTTTAAATTCTGCAGAATTGTCTTCATTCACAGAGAACTTATTACTCATGCCCACGACCTTGCTCTTTGTCAGCGACGTCGTTGTAATCGTTCAAATTCTTAATTTCGCCTTTCTTTCAAAGAAAATAAAATAAAAATATAACTTTGCTACGCGTACAATTATGTAAACAAATGGTTGTTCACTGGCACGACAATATTATTATTATTAGTAAGTAGATGATGACATTAATTAATGTAGTAGAAACTAGGTAGTAAACACTTTAGACTAAGCAATGACTTCATCTTTCACACATTCTCTATATTTAATTTTTGCTCGGTTCTTGCCATCTAAACGCACAACATCACAACACTCTCTTCCTGTAGCCTGCACATATTCATCACACATTATATTAGAGAAGATCAAATAAGCAACATTTCATTTATAAATATGTGATTCTGAGCACTTTTAATATAAATTCCCACCTCTAGCTTCTTTGCTGATGTGAAGACTTTAATCTTTGAGATATGATCGGCTGAGTGATTACCACTAACCCCACAGGCCGGTAAACCACGCGGTACGGCTCGATTGTAGGTTGTCACTGTCGTATTCTCTGCGACCGGTTTAATCGATCGAAAGTAGAATATATGAGGGCTCTGACATGGGTCACTGAACGCCGGCAAGCGCGTGTTGAAGAGAAAAAGTGGTGGTGCAGCATTCTCCACCCACGGCTTGAATGTCTCAATGGGTCTCTGTAGGATGCTTTTGGGTTGGATTGTTTCATAGATGTGGACAGAGTATCCCCACGACACCGAGACGGACCAGTTTTTGTCCCGGTCGTAACATATAGTTTGTTGCAACATTCGTGACTGGTCGAATCTTGCCGCTTTCATGAGGTGCAGTAGGGATTCGTGGCGATCCATATTGGGGAAATAAGGGTCGACGGTGTCCAGGTGGTGAAGTGATATGAGAGGCGCTTGTGGGTGTGCGGATAGAAAACCGGATATATCACCATGTAGGTCAATCTGCAATATTTCCCACACAATTCAAATCAGATAATTTTCCCTAAAGAAATCAAATAATTTTTCTCGAAAAAAAAATCAAATAATTTTGTCATACGTCATTGCAAATAATTTCAAAAAAAAAAAAAAAAAGATCCCTACATCATGGTTGTTCAAGAGTTATTTTGTTTCAAGTAATTCTCAAAAAATAAATAAATTAATAAATAAAATAAAATCGCTTCAAGTACTAATACTTGAAGCGATTTTATTTTATTTATTAATTTATTTATTTTTTGAGAATTACTTGAAACGAAATAACTCTTGAACAACCATGATGTAGGGATATATATATAAAAGCAAGGGAAGTTACATATCTTTGTGCCACGTGCATATGAGAAGCAAAATATAAATGACATATGTCATGCGTTTTTTGTCCAAGTGAAATTCATATAAGTAGACTAATCAAAGGAGTAAGCTAAGGGCATCTCCAACCATATGGGGTGAGGGTGAGAGGGAGGGGGAAAACCATATAAATGTCCAGCTCTATGGGGGGAGGGGGAGGGGGAGGGGGAGGGGGTGCTATGGGGAGAAATTTTACCTTGGGTGTGGCATGGTTAGGGGGGATTTTCCCGTGGACATCCCCTCCCCCTCTCCAATATTTGACAATCTTAATTACACTTATTAACTTTTTATGATTATATCATATATATTTTTTATGATTAATAAATTTTATTTTATTTTTATTATTGATAAAAAATAATTATTTACTCACGATTGTAGAAAAGTATATTTTCGAAAAGTCATCGTTATCTTATTTTGTTCAAAATTTAATAAATCTTATCTGTTATGCGGTTAACAATTATAATTATTAAATTTAGAAACACGATTAAAAAAGCGTCAAATTTATTGAATCACAACGATACAAGAATTGTATTCAGATACAAAGCAAATAGCGTCACTTATTGTGCATAATTACTTTTCTTAGTATTAAAAATTTATTTTTAAATTATTAAATATATATTAAAAATTATTATTTTTGGGTGGGGGGAAATAAATGGGTTGGAGATGAGTAGTTGTTTGGGGGAGGGGGAGGGGGAGGGAAGGGGGAGGGGGAAAATGGTGGGCCCGTGAGGGGAGGGGGAAGGGGAGAGGGAGGTGAGGGGAGAGGGAAAATGCTATGGGTTGGAGATGCCCTAAAGCTGATTACATAAACCTACCACTCACTCTTGTAAGGAGAACTCCAAAGGATAGCGCTGGTAGCATTCCACTCATAAGAAGGCGGAGTAGCTCTCTTTCATTCTTTAGCTGCACCTTCAGGTAACTACTCAACAAGAAGAGTTGATTCATTAGAAGCAGTATTTCCGCTCCCATGAGATGAGGCCCACTTTAGATGAGAGACGAATTATCTATCTCGAACAGGCGGCAGTCAGCTCCACTTCCTAGCTTCCTAGCCTGTTCCCCATAATCCGAAATTTCCGATTTTAAGCTATATGACTTATGACTTTTGAATAGCTGTGCTAGGGTAAACCCCCTCTAATCATCATCCTACCTTCTGCCCGTAGCCAAGTAAAGTTTTTTTCAATTCCTCAGCAGGAAAAGAAGATTAACGGAATTCGTCCAATAATTCAATCTCCCCAATCACAGTTTGCCACATAACATTTCAGCAACATGTGGTAATCCTAATCATACACCCTTTAATATTGCATTGGTCCAAATCTTTTTGCATTTTGTGCCGATTTAAATAGGTTGCTTGATTCAATGTTTTTGTTCATGTATCTTAATATAGTTCACCTATCAGATTCTATAAATTTGTGCTATCCAAAGTTAAGGTTAATGGATTAGCTGTATTTGATTTTTTTGAGTAGTGCTATATTTGATTCAATGTATCGTTAGTGTGTCATTTTTTTTATTGAATATGGTCAATGTATCCAACGTAAATATAGAAATTTTAAATTCATTTCACAAATTCACTTCACTTTCAGCTTAGTAATAATAAAAAAAACTAATAGAAAATAGTGGGAAAGGAAAAGACACCTAAATGCGCAACACATTAATCAACGTTTCAAAATAAATTCTAATTCATGAATTTTTAGTCATTCAATTGTCTCAGCTCTTTATATGCCCCCACAACTTTATATTGTGTTGCCTATTCAAAATTTTCTACTACCCTCAACACCCATGTAAAATTCCAAACAAAGTAAATGGCGAACCTTACATGCAGGTCATGGAGTTCGATTCCACATACACCATCGTGTCTGGAATTATCACCGCAACTTGGTTTCTTCTCTAATTTTGTCTAATTTCTTTTGTTCTCTTACCATCAATTATGTTGGTTTGCTCAATTATTAGTGTTAACATCTATCGTTTGATATACCAGTATGTTCTAATAACTTGCAGGTCCATGTTTCATGCTTCTAACATTGGTATTTTGAGGTTCTAATATTCTCCAAAGAGTCAATATATTTAGTTCAGACTAAATACTATTTACAATCCTTAAAATGCTCGAATGCTCAAGTGAATACTTTAGATTGGCATATTTTATCAAAATAAAAAAGAAAATATTATCACGATATGATAATTCTAGACCATTACTAACTAATCTATATATATTTTTTCTCGAAAGTTCGTGAGTTATTTGTAATGTGGCAGTGAACTAAAGTAGACTGAGCTAGGTATATAGATTTTCTAGCTGTTAGTTTAAATGGCCCTGAGTCCTTTGTTTTAATCATAATAAAATTGAATTCTTTTCAATAAAGGTATTTACATAATAGTCTGTTCGTCTTACAAACAATAATAGTAGTCTGGATATATCAACAAAAACAATTATTTAAATGTCAACAACATTTTCCAAACGCAGAGAAAAAGAAGGAACTTCAATAGTTTACTGACCCGATATAGAACTTCTCATGTCTTTATTTGAATCCGAAAATTGTGACATTTGATATTTTATTAGTTATTTGTATAACCAGCATTTTCTGACATTCCTAAAAAAACCATCTTACAAGTGGTCTAATTCTCTTTATTTGATAAAGAAATTTGATAGTCCAATCAACTAAAGACATACTTTCTTGCCAAGTATCAGAAGTATTAGCAATTAGAACTCAAAAAGAAAAAAGTATTTACAAATGACCAACAACTTGAATGTAGATGAGTCCTGATGAAAGTAAAATCGTAAAAATGTTGTTAGTTCAACTAAATGAATTTGTCCATTACATGTGCACCATAACAAAAGTCTTTCTAAGATAATTTGCCGTTCGAAGTAGGTGAAGAAAATAATGCTAATGAGGACTTACTCTGCTTGAGAGTTTTGCTCTTCTAACATCCAGAAGTTACATAAGTTTGATAAAACTCCGACTAATGAGAATGCAATATGAAAAATTGATGCTTGCCCGCGCAATTAGGGATGGCAATACGGTCCGGTCCGATCCGAGACCCGGACGATCCGAGCCGAACGGATCAGACCCGAATCCGATCCAAGCAAAAATGGATCGGATTTGGATCAAAAAAATCAGACCCGGCCGGATCCGGATCCGGATTCGGATCAGAGTGCAGATCCGTCGGGGATCCGATCCGACCCGATCCGAAATATTAAATATTATAATAATATATGGTAAATTGGTAATACTATTGGGTAACCTCAAGAAGGGGAAACTTATGGTGAGAATGGAGGTAAGAGAAAACGTAATGAGGAAGGAGAAGAGAATAATTCAGAGAGGCCTAAGAGATCTACTTCAAGGGTGTGGAATCACTTCTCAAAGAAGCATACTAAGGATGGACTCAAAGCTATTTGCAACCATTGCAAAAAGCAATTTGTGGGTGAAAGCAAATCAGGTACTAGTCATTTGTTGAATCACATTGATCGTAGATGTCGTAATTATAAAGGTACTCAACGAGACATTAAAGGCATGATGGGGGGGGGGGGCAAAAAACATTGGTTGGTGAAACCGTTAATGGAGTTCAGATTATGAGTGTGGGTAACTTTGAGCAAGAAGTATCTAGAGATAAGCTTGCTAAGATGGTTATCTTACATGATTTTCCATTGAGTATCGTAGATTATGTTGGATTTCGGGAGTTTGTATTTTCTCTTCAACCTTCTTTTAAGATGATTTCTAGAAACACACTCAAAAGTGACATATTCAAGGTGTATGGCATTGAGGAGGAGAAGGTGGCAAAGTTATTGTCATTGTGTAGTGGTAGAGTGTCTTTGACGACTGACATGTGGACGTCAAAGAACAAAAGGAGAGGATTCATGGTTATCACGGCACACTTTGTTGATGAGACATGGAGGTTGCAATCTATTATTTTGAGGTAAATTATAGTTTTCAATTTTTTTATTTATATTATGTTTAATAATGACTTTAATGTTCGTAGTATTAATTTTAAAATTTGTATTTATGTAGGTTCATTTATGTTCCTTCACCACATACTGCAGCTGTGTTGCAAGAGGTTTTGCTTGATGCAATGTTGGAGTGGAATGTTGACAGGAGGATGGGTTGTTTGACGGTTGATAATTGCTCCACAAATGATTTGATGGTAAGCTTACTTTTGGACAAGCTTCAATTGAGTACTTTGTTGGTTCGTGGAGAATTCTTTCATATGCGATGTGCTGCTCATATCATAAATTTAATTGTTCAAGATGGGCTAAAAGTGATTGAGGGATGCATTAAAAAAGTGAGGGATAGTGTGAGTTTTTGGATAGCTTCTCCTAAGAGGAGACAAAAATTTAGAGAGACTGCCGATCAAATTCCCGTTGCATGCACCAAAGAACTAGTGCTTGATTGCAAAACTAGGTGGAATTCTACTTATTTTATGTTGTCTATTGCTTTGGAGTATAAGGACGTGTTTTTTCGCTTAAGGCAACGTGAGAAGGATTATGTTACTTTGCCTACCGAAGAGGAGTGGGAGAGGGCCCAAGAGATATGTGCGAGGTTGAGTTTGTTTTATGAAGTCACATGTGTACTTTCTGGAACAAATTATCCAACAGCCAATGTTTACTTCTCTAAAGTGTGCCAAATGAAAATTCAAATGATGGAGTGGTTATTTAGTCCTTTGGCATATATAAGTGACATGACTAGGTTGATGTTGGATAAATTTGATAGTTATTGGAGTGACACACATGGCATTATGGGAGTGGCTTCTATGTTGGATCCTCGCTTTAAGATGACATTCTTAGATTTTATGTTTGCAAAGATCTATGGGTCGGAGCATGCGGTGAATCAAATCAAGAGGGTTAAGAGTGTTTGTCTTGACTTGATGCGTGAATATTCTACTAAGAGACATGCTTCTAGTTCGGGTTCTAACAAAGACAAGTCTAATGCTTCACAAAGCAATAGTATTGATCCCCTTGATGAGTATGATATGTTTGTTAATAGTCAAGCTCACAAAACCGAGGATGTGGAAATGAAGTTGAATCACTACCTTGAGGATCATGTTTTACCAAGAACTTCGGAATTGGATGTCTTGTTTTGGTGGAAAACGAATGGGGTTAAGTACCCTACTTTGAGGGCTCTTGCGAGAGACATTTTAGCTATCCCCGTATCAACGGTTGCTTCGGAATCGGCATTTAGCATTGGTAAAATGATATTGAGTGATCATCGTAGTAGACTCAATCCTAAAACGTTGGAGGCATTGATGTGTGCTCAAAGTTGGTTGTGGAGCCAAATCAAAGGTTAGTGAACTATGAATTTTTTGCATATATATTTTATATTTCATCAAATATTCAAATATGTTATATTTTTCACATAAATGTTGTGTTTAGGTAAATCAACAAGTCCGGGTGATGATATTCAAAGTATCCTCGATGATGATCAAGAAATTGATGAATGTGAGAGTGTGGTCACGGACTCTTGAGGAATTATGGTAAAACTTAATTTTATGTACTTTATATTTTGAATATTTTACTATGTTCACTTTATACAAAACAAAGATATTTAATTTCTTATTTGTTATGTATTGTAGGTTCTTCACAAAGGAGAATGACGAGAATGGCTTTCAAGTTCCAGTGAATATTTTAATGAATGAAGACTTCCCTGATTTTGATATCATGAATTTTTAGAATATTATTTATGTATTTTGGTTGATTTTGTGGACAATTTGTGAACTTTTGCCGCATTTGTTTTGGCGGATAAGTTTGTACTATTTTGGTGAACAAGTTCGTACTAGTTGTGAACTTATCGGTTTCTAGCTTTTCATATCTCAATTTGTGGACATGGTGAAGGATTTTTGAATTTTTTTCGGACGATCATGTGTTCTTTAATTGCTTTCTTTTAGTGAAAATGATGTTTTTTTTTCAAATTGTTACTTTTACCAAAAGTACTAAATTAGCTGAAGTTTTTATTTTATTCTGTTCCGGATTTGACCCGGATCCGAAATGGATCCGATCCGGATTCATACTCAGCGGATCTTCGGGTCGGATGTGGACTGGCCAACTTTTATCCGATCCGATCCGATCCGGATCCGACTATGATCCGAACGGATCTGGATCGGATCCGGATCCGGCTCCACTCGGTCGGATTCGGATATGGTAATGGCTGATCCGATCCAGATCCGACCCGTTGCCATCCCTACGCGCAATAGCGCAGCATAACGACTAGTTATCATTAAATAAAGGCCTTGTTTGGCTTCGTTCAAGCTCATATTCGAGTTTTGGCTATTTACTTTGCTTTCTTGGTTTTGTCCATCCTGTTTGACCGTAGAACCTCCAGTTACTTTGGCTCGTCTTTGAGGTATATTTTAACGGGCCCTGGGCGGTTCTCAAGGGGTTTTTGGCGCTCTGAAAGACTTTTCATCTGAGATTTGGAGGGCTTGTTGCTATTTTTATGGGGGGGGGGGAGTTGGGGAGAGGAGTAATTGTCGGGTTTCTTTGATTCAAACAATTGTCTGGAGCAAGTATAGTAGCTGCCGAGTTATTTGAAGCCATAACAAGACTTTGGTTAGGTGCATGTGCATATGTGCATGAGTGCTTTTTTTATGTGAATTGGTTCAAATTGTGGGCGGCAGTGTTGTTTGGTGTTGCGGCTGGACTTTGGTCAAAAGAGATCATTGGTCTTTGTATTGGCAACAAGTAAAACACGCATGGGCTGAATCTTTTGCTTTGGCAACAACGTGTTTCCAATTAATGAAACAATTCATTGTTTTGTTAGTTTTGTCTTAGGTTAATTTTGGACGGATTGTTTTCATTGTTTGTCTCGGATTAGTTTTAGTCGTTACTTTGGCTCCAAGTCTTGTACTAGTATAAATAAATGCTAGGGGTCGTGATTTTGAGTGGTGTGTTTATAATTGGTTTAATTTCTCATCAATAAATTGGTTTGGCTTGGCCATGGATGTAGCTAGTCTCAAAACTAGTGAAGCACGTAATTCTTGTGTTCTTGATCCTACTCTTGTTGTTCTTGCTTTCTCTTGTTTGTCGCGTATAGAAATCCTAACTGTAATAAGGTTTCGACCTGATACGTCGTGACATAGTCCTAATTTAGCTGTAGTATCGTCAGACTAAGTTGCAGCCAATGAGAATACTACCGTTGGGCTGATTTATCTAGTACGAACTGCTGTTTGAGCTTCCTACTTTTTGGTATGACAAGAGCTTGTTGATTTTTCTTTCCTCACATCTGAGCTAGCTAGTTACTATTTTTATGAGAAATTATCATAAAAAACAAAAAGCAGTTTTAGTCAAAACGCATAATCAGTGGTAGAGTTGAAGGATTGCAGTTTGGCATCAAAAACATCATTCTGAGCGAGAACTACATTCTAAAACGAACTGATGACTTCAGTCACGAGCACCGTTATATTTTAACCGAAATAATCCGTCTAAAGTAACAAATCATTTATTTTTCTAATTTTTGGAAAGATTTGATTTAATTATATATCTGACTAGGAAAGTCTAGTTGACGTTCCTTATTTTGGTCGATCTTAGAATATTTTGGACTAGTAAAATATCTTGCTAGATGATTTTTTCTTTTTGAATAATTATTTGTATTTTAGACTTTTAGGCAATAACACGATGTTAGCATTATGTAAACCCAAAATTTCCCCTTAATCAATAAAATATCAAATTTATTTCATTTGAGAATAGTTTATTCTAGGGAGATTGACTATTGACTTGTTGTATTGATTTCCTTGTGCGTCAAGTGATATCAGGGCAAGTTGGCCTCGCTCAGGGCTACTCGGCAATTGACATTCCATCCGTTGAGTTGATCTTAAAATATTTCGGACTAGTGTAATATCTTGTTAGTTTATGTTTACTTTTTTCAGGAATTTGTGTATTTTAGATTTTTAGGCTATTTGAACGATGTAACCTTATGGTAAATTAGTATGCCCCCCTTAATCAATAAGAATATCAAATTTCTCTTATCGAGAATTGTTTATTCAATGGAGTTGTCTATTGACTTATCGTATCGATTTCCCCTGTGTCGCTGTAGCTATCTCATGCCCTGATTTTCTCATGCTTTTGTGAACTTGGATACAATATTGATTTCTCGCCCCCACTGATTGCCCGTCTGCCTCTTTGCTCTGAGCCTAATATACTTAGACTTCTCTTTCACTCATAAATTTTGAAGTTAGAGGGTTTGGGGCAGTTACTTCGAATTAAGTAATGATAAATTCTGGTCGATGTCATTTCCAAAGTCGGACATAACCATTGATATGATATGGTTGCTACGTTGCGTCCCAAAACAATCGTCATACTTTTACGTCCAAGTATTATGAGGTGGTGATTTGACTAACAAAACAATATACAAACTTATTGATATTTTCACAATAATTTTTTTTCTTATTGTTCTACTAGCAAAATTATTTTCTCAAGATGTTAATAAAAAGTGTGATAATTTTTTTTTTGTTGAGGAAAGCCCATTTATTAAACAACCGGGCCAGCAAAACGGCCCAACAAATCAGAGTCCAGTACAGATGAGGCCCAAACCGGGGCTATAGAAATTGATAAAATAAAATCGGAAGATTGAAGAGATTTTCTTGCAAAAGCGTGGGCACACGTGTTCCACTGTCTTGATACGTGTACCGCCTCAAAGTCGTTCGTCTTCTCGAGGAGAGTTAAGGCTTCTTCGAGAATACTCTCCACCTCGGTAACATCCTCCGGCTCTTTCCCTTCTCTCAACCTGTTCAACTCTCTCACAAGAGAGAGAGAGTCCGATTCCACCCAGAGCTTTGCATGTCCCCTTTTGATGGCAAAATCGATTCCCTCTCCAAGAGCAGAAGCTTCTGCAACTTTTGCAGAACTTGAGAAGGGGATCGGATTTGCCATTCCGGCGATTAAGACACCCATATCCAATCTGATTGTTACTCCACATGCGGCTTTTTTCCGATTGGGATTCCAGGCTGCATCTGTGTTGACAATCACCCAACTCTCCGGCGGCTTTGGAGGAGGACTAATCGGAGAAATTACAGCCTGAGTCGTGACTCCCACCTGCAACTCTTGACTAACTCCGGCGGTTTCCGCAAGGTAAACTTCCACTTGCTTTATCACATCTTATGGGTTTCTTTTAATACCCTTAAAAAGCATTGAATTCCTATTCTTCCATAATAACCATATGAGGACACTCATACACAATCTTTCCTCTTTTCTTGCTGCAAGGAAGGTGGAGACCCACCAGATCTGAAAGTGCATGTCGGTTTTTGGAAGAAAATCGGGGCCTAGGAGAGCAACCCAGCAGGTTCTGGCAAAAGGACATAAGACAAACAAATGAGTTTCATCTTCTCTCTCTTTCTTGCAAATTTCACAACAAGTATCAATATCTATCCATTTTTTTTTTTGAGATTTTCACGAACCGGTAAGCTTTTCAAAAAAGCTTTCCAAGTTGTGTAGAGAACCCTTTTGGGAATTTTTTGTTTCCAAAAGGATGTCCACCAATTTGGGGTTGGGTTCGAACAACTTCCAGTTTGAACAATCTGCTTCAGTTCTTCTTGTCGTTTGAGCAACTCGTACCCAGATTTGACCGTGTAATTACCGGTATCTGAGAATGCCATATGAGTCTGTCAGCAACTGGATTTTTTGGAATAAAAACTCTTTGAATTTCTTCAACATCTTCTTTCCAAAATAACTGGTTCAACTTGACTAAGTCCCACCTTCGATCTTCTGTAATCAGGTCAGACACCCTGAGTTGACTGAACCGGCTCAGGCACTGCGTTAAGGGTCTGAAGGAGCCCGCACGGTACAACCAGGGATCCGTGAACGCTTTTAGGTTCTCCCCATTGCCCAAACGCCATCGACAACCGCTAAGGACCAAGTCTTTGCTGGACAGAATACTCTTCCAAAGATAAGAACTATCCTGTTTGGCTGTTGCTTTTAATAGTCCTGTATCCTTGTAATATTTATGTCGTAAAACCCTTGCTAATAGGCTTGTTGGATTCAACAAGAGTCTCCAGAATTGTTTCCCAAGCATGGCACAATTGAAAAATTGGAGATGACGAAAGTTAAGTCCTCCCACCTCTTTTGATTTTTCCAATATGTTCCAAGAAATCCAACTAATTCTTCGTTTCTTTTCATCAGAGCCCCACCAGAACTTTGCCATATCCGATTCGAGTTTGTCGCAAAGGGAAGCTGGCAATTTAAAGCAACTCATCGAATATGTAGATATCGCCTCAACCACCGATTTAGTTAACACTTCTTTCCCCGCTTGAGATAAAAATATCTCATTCCAGCAAGAAAGTTTTGTTTGTTCTCTATCTGGGATATTCTGAAAACTTGACATCTTCTTTCGTCCAATTTCTATAGGTAAACCCAAATAACGTTCATGTATAGACTCTTTACGAACTCCACAGAGGTTGCTCAACTGAATCATAGTCTCTTCCGGCACGTTGGAGGAGAAGACCACGAAAGACTTTTCGAGATTTATTTTTTGCCCAGTAGTTTTTTCATAATCATGTAATAAAGTAGATAGGGCTAGTACCTCTTCTGTTGTCGCTTTTGTAAAGATAAGGCTGTCATCGGCAAAAAAGAGGTGCGACACTATAGGTCCTCCTCTCGATGCAGCCACCCCTGTAATAGTACCCGTAGACATATCTTTCGAGAGCGCACGAGAGAGCAATTCACCACAAAATAAGAACAAATATGGTGAGATTGGGCAGCCTTGACGAAGCCCCCGTTTGGGCACTATATTCCCCACTAGTTGCTCTTCAAAAATTAAAGAGAACGTAGGAGTAGTAATACAATCTTCAACCAGGTTAACCCATCTAGGACCAAAGCCCATCTTCCGTAGGATCTGCAATAGAAACGTCCATTCTACACGAGCTTTACTAATGTCCATTTTAAGGGCTAGAAAGCCTTCCTTGACTTTTATTCTATGCCTCATGGTATGGAGAAGCTCAAAGGCTGTAATCGTGTTATCCGTAATCAGTCTACCTGGAACGAAGGCAGATTGACATTCGGAGATGATAGAGGGTAGTACAAGCTTCAATCTATTAGCCATCGTTTTAGAAACGAGTTTATATATAACAGTGCATAAGCTAATCGGCCTAAAATCAGAGGTTTTTCTGACCTGTTTGACTTTAGGGATTAGCGCCAAAAGAGTGTGATTGAAGGCAGCAACACTTTCTTCACCATTTAAAATCCGGAGCACGCAACCTCCCACATCATCTTTTAGAACACTCCAGTATTTCTGAAAGAAAAGTGCTGGGAAACCGTCTACCCCTGGTGCTTTAATTGGACCCATCTGATTAAGGCTCTCCATAACCTCCTTCAATGTGTAAGGGCTTTACAAGAAAGCACTATCTTCTGCACTGATCCCACGATCAAGGAGATCTAACATCGAATCCATATCCTCCTGGACTGGATGAGATGAATCAAAAATATCTTCAAAATATTGTGCAAGCACTCTAACAATGTCTTCATCTTCAGTCTTCCAGTCCCCGTTAGAGTCCTCCAGCCCTTTAATAGTATTTCTTGCCTTTCTAGCAGAGGCCTTTTTATTGAAAAAGGCCGTGTTTTTATCCCCACTTTGCAGCCACTGTATTCTGGATCTTTGTTGCCACATCTGTTCCTCCTTCAAGAGGAGATCTGTCAACTCTTTTTTTGCTTTTCTGCGTTGAAAAGCAATGTGGCCCGTCTGTCTTTGGCGATCCAGGGATGAGATCCTCCTTTTCAGAAGTTGGATCTGTTTCCTCACGCTCCCGAAATTGTTTTTTTCCCACACCTTCAGTCTCTCCGCGCAGAAATCAAGCTTTCCTCTCACATGAAGGTGAGATTGCCAGGCTAAGCGAATAGTATCATCACAGCCTCCATTTTGGGTCCACGCTTGTTCAAAGTGGAAGCGTTTAGAACCCATAAGAGCCCGAATCATTTGATCTCCCAAACAAAACTTCTATCGGGCAATGATTGGATGTAGCCGCCACAAGGTGGTTCACACGAGCATAGCCGAACCTCATTATCCAGCTTAGGTTTGCAACAACCCGATCCAACCTCTCTCTAATGTTGGCTTCGTCATCTTGGTTGTTATCCCAAGTAAAAGGGTTCCCATGGAAACCTAGATCTTTGAGATCACAGTCTCGAAGAACTAGTTTGAAAGGGCTGGCTTGGGCATTCGTAACACCCCTTCCACCCTCCTTTTCTTCTTGTGAAGCAACTTCATTGAAATCTCCCATAACACACCATGGAGCATCTCCATGGGGCTTCAAACGTGAGAGCAGCGTCCACGAGTGATGCCTCTCTCCTCTGTCTGGGTCTCCGTAAAACCCAGTGACAAACCATGACTCCGAATCACCGTCAGTTTGGACCAACAGTGAATGTGTCTTGGAGAAGTAGATAGGGGCTTTACGTCCGTAGCACTATCCCATAACAAGGCAAGACCTCCACTACGGCCAATGCTATCTACATAAACTCATTTTGCATACTGCACCTTCTTTCTGATATTATCCATCTCAGGGGCTTTCAATCTAGTTTCCATAAGGAAAACAAGATTGGGACGTCTTTCCTTCACGGAATCGCAAAGGGAGAGAACGTTGCAAAGGGTTTCCAAGCCCCCGCACGTTCCAGCTTGGAGCACTCATTGCTCTAGGAAGAGCTGCTTCGCAGCCTCTGCCTCTGGTACATCGGGGTTTTGAAATCCTTCACACATCATGGCTTCTCCTTCAGCCCTAGCACAGTTTTCCTCATTCTCCATTGACTGGTCTTGAGAAGCGAAGTTATCTTTATCAGTGGGGTATGTGGTACACGACTTCTTCCCCCCACCCAAATTAAGACCTTCTTCCAAATCTGTAATGTTTAGTTGCCCGAGTGGCTTCCTCTTCCCTGCGGAGCTGTCGCCAGTTCCATGTTTGACTTTGTTTCTAGCCTTATCCTTCATATTGACATGTTTCCTCTTTTGGGACGATTTGACAGCGAAAGAAATCCCTTTCGGGATAGCAATCTTTTCAAATCTTCCCAGATCAACTTTTGAATTATCCCCTTTGGGTAGGATAAATTCAACAGTAGGAAAAGATTTGATTAGCCAATTATTAGCTGGCCCTCCTTCTCCAGTATTGACGGGATTCTGTGGGGATTTGGGATTCCATCGTTGGGATTGGGGATGATTTCCCCTTACCCATTTGATACCCCGAATCTTTTTTGGACGCAAATTTACCAGAATACCCCTCATTTGGCCTCCGCTTGCCGTCCTTGCCATCGGCGGCCTGTGTTTTCCGGTAGGCTTCCCCAGTAACCACTGCCCATATTCCGGGTTCTTCTCTCCTTGGATCATTGATTCTCGCTTCTCACAGCGATTTGCACGATGATCCAGTCTTCCACACCATTCACAAACGTAGGGGATATGTTCGAAGATGAGATTCACCCATAACTGTTCGCCACTAGCTGTTTTTACAAAGGCTCTTCTACGGAGAGCTTTATAAACTTTGAGCCGGACACGAGCACGGATGCATCTATCCTTTTCATCCCCCTCAATATGGATAGAAACTCGCTCCACATCTCCAATCGAAGCAGCAATAAGATTTCCAACATCTTCGTGGATCAAATGGAGGGGTAGCCCTTTCATTTGGATCCACACTCTTAAGTCAGTGAAGGGTTGGGAGCTATGATTCCCATGGACGTCCCACTCCTTTAGAAGTAGGAGTTGATCATCAAAACTCCATGGCCCTCCGAACAAGGCCTTCTCAAAAGAATTTTTGTTTCCAAATCCGAAGATGAAACTGTTACTTCCCACTTCCATAATTTTTAGGTCTTCTTCAGGGCACCAGAGCCTTCTGACCAATTCCTTCATATTCTGGAAGTCGATTTTTGCCTCACCAACGAAACTCCCCTCCAAACAGAGCTTCCAGTCTTCCTTGACCTTGGTGCAAACCTCTTCGCCAATGATCACAACCATTTTTTCATCTTCAGAAAGTGTGATACGATTGATCCAGTCTTCCTCAATCATACCCATCATGCACAGTAACCCTACCCGCCAACAAAAGTGTGATAATTGTAGTGGACAACAAGAGTGTGTGTATATGTCTTATTGTAATTGTTTATTATAGTAGAGTTCAATATCAAAATTACTTTTCCTCAAAAAAAAAAAAAATATATGAAAGTTACGGTTGCTCTCCATAAATTTAACCCACCATGTTGTCACCATTTTTTGTTGACACATTCTTATCTCCTAAATTGCCCCAGCTAAACCCTTGTCCTAATCGACCCACCCAAACTGCCCCCTTTTGTTAACTAATGTTTCTATTTGGTTTTGGTCGTTTAAAGTTCAATAACCCGAGTGGTTGGGGCCGGGTTGAGAATCTCCTGCTCGAAGAGATCGATTCTGTTGCTACAGCAAACACACACAACACAAACCCCTACTATATACATTTTTCAGAATATTGCTGAAATTTCGTTATTCGGTTTTGTGTATCTCAAGAAAACCGGAAAATTAAACTAAGGTTATATTTAGATGAATTTAGTTGTTAAAGAATGAATTACCTGATGCATGCCCTTCTCACTGTTCAAGTAAACACCAAGATTATCCAAGCAAGACTGCCATATTTGATCAGCTCCATAGAGCCAGGGATGCCTCATAATGCACTCATCCAATCTTGGCACAAAAGCTGCTGCCAATGGGTAGCTAAAAATCACACCAGCTCCACCAAAACCCATGTCAAAAGAGTGTATAAAATTTGGCAAAATACTCTCAGAATGACCCCCAATGTAGACATACTTGGTATGATCATATTTCCCCAATACCTCCAACATGTTCTCAAGAAAAAATATCGAGTCGTCATCTCCAAAAACGATCCATCTCACGCCCTTGTCGCCCTCCCTAAACGTCTCCAATAGCACCCTCGCGATCCTCACAATCCTGGCGTCCTGTTTCGTGACTTCCAAGAGGGCCGAATTGTTTTCCGAGACCCTGTAAGGCGGAGAAGTGTCCTTCCAAGGGAGGAGATCAGTGGGAGGGGGTACGTCCAGGAAGAGGTATCCCCTCGTGACATTGGTTTTCCACCATGTCTCGATATATGGCCTTCTGTTCCTCCAACAATTAACGGAACCGGCAAGTCCAAACACAATGTGGCTGATGTTTGTAGCTGAGTCGACCCCATTTGAGCCGTGAGATGACACCGAATGAAACTGGTATGGTTGGCAATCGGAGCGGCTTGTGATCAGGAAGAAGGACAACACAATAAGCACAATCCCTGCAATGGCTATTGTTGTGTCGAGTTTCCCATGAAGTTTCTTTTCGGATGAAATCAGACCGTGCTTGTCTTCAGCGTTTGTGGATTCTTTTGAGGAACTACGGCGAATGATCATGTTGATGAGCTAGCTCAAACTTGCCAATTCTCAAGTGTTATCTGGAAGTATGGCGGTCTAGTGAAAATGGTCGGTAGATTAATTCATATAATATGACTGCCCCCATCTGTACGTAAACATACATTACATAGATTGTACGCTTCAAATACGTATCCAATATCGGTCACTATCTGTAGCTATGTATTAGCGTTATCGTGACGGTTTTATTTCATTATTGTGGTAAGTCACGTAATTGATCAATATCTAAAATTTGCATACTAGTCAATTACATGCATTTGCGACTAACCCAACTCTCAGCCGTTAAATCTATCAGATATGGAATGATTTGATTGTTATGTTGTCACCTACCCAAGTGTATAGAAAGAGTTGTATCTGATTTAGTATATAGATGATCGGAGTAGCATCTTAAAATACATGAGCAACCCACTATTCATGCACTTTCCCAGACATCTCTCTTTTCTGTTTGAGCAAAAAGTTCCATTTGTTCCTTGTATTATTACAAAATATATAATAGTGCATTGTTTGCGTGACTTCGTCATCTTTTCATTGCCAATATTACACTAATGTTACAAAGCTTACAATTAGTTGAGTACCTCTCAACTCTATGTCCGTTGTCTTAAATAATACAAATGTAAGTTTTCTTTTCGTGAAGAGAAGAATGTGATATATTACTTATTAGTGCACATCTCGAAACTCAAATTTTAATCAGTTTTGAATGTAACTGGTAATTTTAATTTAATTCTTTTTTTTTTTTGAGAAATTGAAATTTCAATAAATTGTAAAAAGGTTAATTACAATCTATTGCGTCTGCCCAGAGGACAGCTAAGAGCCACTGAGGCGTTTCTATTCCCCATGTCTCGGGTTTGTCCAGATTCAAAGCTCGCTTTGAAAGCACATCAGCCGTTCGATTTGCTTTCCTCGGGACTGAGCTCCACTTAATGTTCTTGAAAGTTCCAGCTAGTTCATTTACCGTCCGCTTCATTTCTCTCAAGATTGTTCTCCCATTTCCTTCGTCCTCTCTCTCTGAGATCAATCTGGACAGCTCTTTGGCATCTCCTTCAATGATGAGGTTCTCGATTTGGAGCTCTTTTGCAGCTTCCATCCCTCTGATGAGAGCTTGAGCTTCAATCTCCATGGCATTTGAGCCCCATGCAATCGGCTCTGCCCCAGCAACCATCAATTCTCGGTGATGATTCCTAATTACAAAGCCCGATCCGGCTCTCCTCTGTTTGTACGACCAAGCTCCGTCACTGTTCAGCTTGTGCCAATTTGGGGGGGGGGGGGAGGAACCCAGATCTCTGAATCTGAGGGATCTTGATTGGATATGCTGGGGTTGCTGTACTGGGATTTGAGGCTATGGAATTGATCTATCAGTAGATCTGGAGGGAGAGGGCTATCTTCAAATCGGACTTTATTCCGGTGGTTCCACAAAACCCACAGACCGGTGCTGATGTCTATTTGGTCTTGCTTGTTGCCGTCCCGAAAGGTATGAAGAATTAGGCCTTTTATGCCTCTGTTTTGTTGCAAGACAAATTCCTCCCCTTGTGTACTGCTCCAAAAATCTTTTGCTAATTGACACTGTAAGAAGATGTGATCTATGGATTCTGTATGGAATTGACACATTTTGCAGTCCAAAACTGCGTCTTTAATTCCTCTTTTGATCAAATTATCAGTGGTAGCAATTGAGTTGTTGTATATTCTCCAAACTAGAAAGAGAAATTTTTTTGGCACCTGGGTTTTCCAAAGCTTTTTGAGCCAGTTATGTTGGATTGTTGTTTCTGATGTGCCAGTGTTGGATCCGTGTTGCTCTGTGTCTTGTCTGGCCGTATTGTACCCCGATCGAACGGTATAAATGCCCTTCTCTTCTTTCTGCCACAACCATGAATCTTCTGAGGGGGCTGATGGGATAGCGATACGCAAGATGTCTTGCACATAAACCTCCCAGAGGTCCTCCCTGAGTTTTGTTACATTCCAGGACACCCTGTCTTGGTTGATGTAGTCACTGACTTTCACAGTAGAGCCTTCAAACGCTGGGGTCATGACTTTGTGGAGATTGTCCCTTGGGATCCATGGGTCTGAGAAAACATTGATAGATCTACCATCACCTACCTTCTTGATCAGTCCTTTCTCTAGCAGCTTTCTTCCAAACAGCAGACTTCTCCAGGCAAAAGAAGGTTGGTTACCCGTCTTAGCCTGGAGGAAGTCCCTGTCATGGAAGTATTTTGCTTTATAGATCCTCGCAGTAAGGCTCTGTGGATTTTGTAACAATCTCCAGCACTGCTTTGCTAAGAGGGCCTTGTTGAAATCTTGGATGTCTTTGAAGCCGATTCCTCCCTGCTCCTTAGTAAGTTTCATTCTTTCCCATGCCACCCAAGTTATGCCTCTGTTGGTGTTATTGCTCCAGAAATATTCTCTCATAATTTGCTCAATCCTTTGACAGGTATGGATGGGTAGCTGGAAGCAGCCCATTGCGAAGGTTGGTATGGCTTGCACTATTGCTTTCAATAAGACCTCCTTTCCTGCCGAAGTTAAGTACTTCTTTTTCCACCCCTTTACTTTGGTGAGAATTCGTTCCAGTATGTAGTTGAATGTAACTTTTTTGCTTCTTCCCACAGTGGCAGGTAGCCCTAAATACCGTTCGTGCTCATTCACCTCTGGGACTCCGCACAGCAGACTGATGGCATGCTTCTCCCCTGCTTGCATATTAGACGAGAACACTGCTGCAGACTTGTCGAAATTAATCTTCTGTCCTGATGCCTTTTCATACCTGGAAATAACTTGTAATAAGTTTGTAATATCGTTAGTCGTAGCTTTTGTAAAGAAAATGCTATCATCCGCGAAGAACAAGTGGGAAACGATCGGACCACTCCTTGAGGCTCTTATACCCCTGATGGACCGGTTGGAGACTGCTGAGTCTATTGAACGCGACAGTCCTTCACTGCAGAGGAGGAATAGATACGGGGATAAGGGGCAACCTTGGCGAAGCCCTCTCTCAGGTACAATCTCTCCCAACACTTCACCATTAAGAACAAAAGAGTAACGGACTGATTGCAAACATTGAAAGACCAGACCAACAAATCTGGTACTAAAACCCATCTTGAGCATAATCTTGCGAAGATAAACCCATTCAACACGATCATACGCTTTAGACATATCGACTTTAAGTGCAATTTGACCACTCTTCCCCTTAACCCTTGTTCTCATAGAGTGAATAACTTCAAACGCCGCAAGGATGTTGTCTGTAATTTGCCTCTTTGGAACGAAGGCACTTTGTGATTCGCTAATAACGTCATCTAAGCCAGTTTTGATGCGATTTGCTATCATCTTTGCAATAATTTTGTAAATAACTGTACAAAGGCTAATGGGACGGTATTCACTCGCAACCTGGGGTTGTTTAACCTTTGGGATGAGCGTTATAAGGGTTTTGTTGAGATCGCCTAACTCCCCTTCGCCATTTAGTACATTTAGACAAAGCTCAATAACTTCGGGTCCAATATCGGACCAGTACTTCTGATAAAATAGAGGAGGGAAACCATCAATACCTGGAGACTTTAGAGGGTGCATCGAGTGGAGGGCTTCTTCAACTTCTTTGGCCGTGAAGATTCTGTCTAGTTCTTTGGCGAAACTGTCTTTTACCAACAAAGGCACGTTGCGCAACACATCTTCTATCTCAATCTCTGACGGCCTACTGGAAGTAAAGATTGTAGAAAAGTGGGCCGTTAGAGTATTGACTATATCGTCCTTTTCTGTAACCCACTGGCCAGTCTGGTTTTTTAGACCATAGATAGTATTTCTCGCCTTGCTGTTGGAGGCTTTCCGATGGAAATAGGCGGTGTTCCGATCACCCTCGCGCAGCCACAGCATCCTACTCCGCTGCCTCCATAATTCTTCTTCTAACTCTAAGGCTTGGTTCAATTGTTCTTGAACATAATTAAACTCTGATCTGGAGTTCGGGGTGGCTTTATGTCTCCACAAAACTTGAAGTTTGTCTTTGAGTGCTCGAATACGCTTTGTTAAGTTCCCGAACTCATTCCGATCCCATCTTCTGAGCTTGAATGCGAGGCTTTTTAGTTTTTCTGGGAGGTTTTGCCCTCCGGCATTCCAACCCTCTGCGATCTGCTCTTTGCATTTCGGATGTCGGGTCCAGATTGACTCAAACATAAAGCGTCTGCAAGTTCTAACCCACTGTTGCTTCTCCAAACTTATGACCAGGGCTAAATGGTCCGAATTGGCTATAAACTGGTGTTTAACTGAGGCACGGGCGAATAAATCTCGCCAATCATTGGAGACTAGTACTCGATCTAGTCTTTCTTTAATGTGACCTTCATCACTCTGATTGTTGGACCAGGTATATGGGCAACCTGAGAAACCGATGTCTCGCAAATCACATCTATGGATTGCTTGAATAAACGGTTCAATCTGGCTAAACCTTACCGCACGTCCACCTTCTTTCTCAGAGCTGGAGGAGATTGCATTGAAATCCCCGAAGACGCACCACGGCGTTCCAGGGGCTGGCTTGATTCTTTCTAAAAGTTCCCAAGAATTTCCTCTCTGGCTTGCATTTGGGTCCCCATAGAACCCTATTAGAAGCCAGTCTTTTGTACCATCTTCTTTGCATACCCACACTTTGATGAAAAACCGGTTATACCGAACTAACTCAATCCGGATAGTGTTTGTCCACATTAGGGAGATGCCTCCACTAAGACCGATACTACCGTAGTGTATTCCATTCTGAAAACCGAGCTTTTGCTGCACTTTCTCCATCTTCCTAACGTCTAGTCTTGTCTCCATGAGAAAGACTACATCGGGAACAATTCTCCTCACTTCATCGCGAAGAGACAGGAACGTGGCGGTGTTCCCGAGCCCGCGCACGTTCCAGCTGAGGCAAATCATTGCGACTGGCGGTGCTGCTTAGCAGCCACCGCCAATGCATCTGTTGAGGAGTTGGAGGCCTCCTCCACCTGTTCGGACATGTCCTGGTCTCTAGCGGGCTGGTCTGGAGTCTTGTTCATGTCCAGTTGCCTACCTTTCTTCCCACTTGTTACAACTTTCGTCCTATCCATTATAGGGCTAAAGACTGTATCTGAGTTCTTCCTTTTTCCATTCGAACCATCGTCACTTTGTACTTCCTTTGTCTTGTTTCGGGCTTTCTCCTTCAAATTACCACTTCTAGGCCGTGGGTGTCCCTGGTTAATGGCTCGGATCCTGTCCTGAACGCTGTTGCCATCACTTGTGTTCCTTCTTGGATCTCCATTCACTTTACTGCCTTCTGCTGTATCTGGAGCTACCTTTCTACTGCTCTTGCTAATGGTTTCATCCAAGCCGAAGATGTCACCTCTGACAGCCGCCTCCACCTCTGTCTCCATCTCCTCTGTGGTCCCCCTTGACTCCCTGGCTTCTTCGGGGGACTTTGTTCGTGCGGGGGATCCAGGTGGGTCATTAAAGACTGCATTATTGAAGACCGTGGTTGTCGGGTTTTCCGTCGGAACGGTGTCCGCTGGATTGGTATCACTCTCCTTTTCAGTTTTCCCCTTATTGTCCTCACTGCCTTGGGGCTTCACCTTCTTCTGTGGATGGCAAAGCAGCCATGTCCCATAGCCCGGCTCAGTACTGTCTTGGATGTCCCGTGGCACTGCTTCACAGTCTCGTCCAATGTGATCGATGCAACCACACCAGATGCAAATAGAGGGAAGTCTTTCATACTTGAAATCTAGCCATATTACCTCATCCCTCCCTTGAATGTGGACTCCCCTTGGAAGGGGTTCTCCCACTGGAAATCTTCCTCGTACCCTAATGTAGTTAGAGCCTTCTTCACTCTCGATCTGTGCAGCAGCATTAAGGGCTTCTCCTACCAGGTTTATGATCTTCAATCCTGTCTCTGCTTTCAAGATCTGGATCGGTATATTACTGATTTGCACCCACAAGTCAACAGTGTTGAAGGAAACATCATACAGAGGGTCTGAGAGGTGCCAGGGCTTCAATAGAAGGATTTTTCCATTAAAGGCCCATGGCCCTCCCGACGCTACACGATCCAAGCTTGCCTGATCGGGGAAAGCAAAAAGAAACGTATTAAAATCGAGCTCTATTATGTTGACCTCATTACCTCTGTTCCAAACTCGCCTCAACATGTTCCTCATACTCCGCCCGTTGATCGGATCGTCCGATAGGAAGGATCCAATCAAACAAAACTGGAAGTCCTTCTCCCCTTCTGTCCAGTAGTCTTCATCTAGCACAAGGACTTGCTTTTCTTTGGCTGTGAACTCCGATTGAGTCTTAGCCGGCACCGCCGTATCCATCGTCTGTCCTGCTAGGGTTTCTCGCTGAGATCGCCTCTCCTAAAACTTCGGAGCTAAAAAAAACTGATTTATGTTTGTATTTTAATTTAATTCTATTTGTTACAATGTTTTGCAATTCAGATTAAACTCTTATATCAAACAACAAATTGCAGATTATATATCTTTTAAAAAGTTGTAAATTATTATTATTATTATTATTATTATTATTATTATTATTATTATTATTATTATTATTATTATTATTATTATTATTATTATTATTATTATTATTATTATTTTTGAGAGATTACATCATATAGCCGGTTCGAACACGGAGCTTCAAACGCTCTATCAATGAACTAGCACCCACTTGCATACGCGCGGGGTTAGAGCATTTGTACAAAATTTATCTCTATAGATATTGGGGCTGTTTGGATGAGCTGAAGTAAGTGAGCGATTTGGCTAAAAAATTACTTTTATCTGGACTGTTTGGATAAGGTAGCTAAAAATAGATTGATGTAGTTTTTATAATAAAATTAATAAATATAATTATATTAATTGAGATTTACTTCGAAATGGGAAACTCGGGCGAATGGAACGGTGCTAATACTAAATAAATCTCATGATCTTTAACAAAACTTGACTAAGGGGTCCAATTGTTGAACGACACTTGGAAGGTGAGGAAAAATGTCGGCTAAAAAATTGTTACATATCCGGAGTTCCGTTGTGTTTCACCAGCCAAGACCACGTAAATCCAAAAATATCCGGATATTTGCCGTTTTTCCGGAATTGCGGGTCCTAAATATCCGGATTCCTTCTCATTTTTGGGAATTCCAGATTTAATGGGATTTTTGCCCAACTATCTCAGATTTTTTACTTTTGCTTTAATCCCTACTTCCTCCCATCCAAACAGCCCCATTGTAATATATTGGAGACATTATTAGGTAAAGGGTCATATGTAGTTCATCCATAGGAATAACACCAAGTACCTGGGTTCAAAATACACTGCAATATTTCTGCGAGGGATACTTGATTTGAGTATCAAGTGCAGTTCATCCATAGGAATTAATGCAATAACTCTCCTTTCAATGAGCTAGCTGGTAGTAGAGTAATATTGTCGGTTATCTTATGTATATCATTCAATGCTTCTTTGGGATTCAAACTTCAAAATCATTTTTTTCGTGGCATTACACAACAATGTGATTCTCAACAGGCTTTAAGTGAATCGTATTTGATATTCCATCTTCTTTATCTTTCTTTACTACATAGACAAATTCAAAAGGAAAGTAAAATGTATATATAAATTCCAAATGTGTGTTTGATGAAAAATCATCGAGACTCAGAGAGTGTGTTCCCACCACGATAAAGACATCATTTCTCTGAATTAGTTGCATTTCATATTTTAGCATTATAATTATTCATGGCACACTATTTGGTCACAACTTCGGCTATGTTCTCTCACAAAGTAAAATCTTTTAAATTGAGCAAAGTAGAGTAAGGATTTGTGGAATTAGAACAAAATTATATTAATGTTGTAACATATCTCGTTGGAACATTGGAAGTTGTTGCATCCTTTAAGCTTACTGTTCCTATCCATGTCACTGGACATTGTTACGTGAATTATTATATATTGGAGAGGAGAGCACAATGGTTGGGGCACTCATGAGTTATCATGTATTTATTAACCAACCTTAAGAAAAGTTATCTAAAAAATAGACATTCAAGATATGGAATCTCAATTAAATTGATTTTACAATTGAAGATAACAAAAATCGTGAAACTCATTTCAATATTTATGTTCCTTAACTTATAGATGTACTGATATGCTTGATGTTGAATATTGTGAATCATTTTTAAATTATGTGAAACAATTCATGTACCAACTTATATGTTCCAATTGAGTACTAACATGGTTCACATAATGTAGTACGAGATATCTCTTTCAACGAAAACTCTGTAGGTTTGCACTTGTAGTATGAGCTATCACTTTAAAAGAAAGCTCTGTAGGTTTGCACTGGTTAGTCCACTAAGAAATGTACTTGATTTTTATTTTTTATTTATTTTTTTCTTCTGGAGTACTCAAAGTTCTACATCGAAGACACAAGAGCCAATAAAATATTGTTTTCTTAAAATATTTTTACCGTATAATTTTTGTAAGACCATATTTTAATCGTTAATTCAACAAAAAATTTCATTAGAAGCACTTCCAATGAAATCTTACTACCTAATATACAAGAAAGGGTTTGCCACTTCACCTTAGTTTTTTGTCCACGCTAGACTATTCATGGGAAGTTTCCTGGCTTCTTAATTGTGATGTGGCGGGAAAGACCCTTTTGCCTTTCGTCTGAGTTGAATTTATGAATGCGAGTGTTTTTTTTTTTGAAACATGAATGCGAGTGTTTGGTTTCAGGCCATAGTAGTTGCAAATTTCCATCCGGGTAATTGGTTTGTTGTGCTTTAATCACAGTAATTGATTGGAATTTGAATGTTCTTTAGTCACGAATTTTCGATTTTTTAGGGCTGGTGCTTCATTTGAGTGTGTAATAGGTATTGGGTTTACAGCTTATTAGGTCTTGGATATAGGGTTAAATCAAAGGTTTCTTTTGTTCAGTTGTAGTAATTCGGTGGGTTAATATATTTTCTCCCGGAAGTAAGTCTTCTGCATAGGTAAATTTCAGGGTCTTGTGAGAGTTTTTGAAACTGATTTTGGCTCCTAATTTGGATTTGCAGGTCGCCGTACCGAAGAAAACCAATACACTCCCATCTTGCTGCAGGTGGATTGTGAAGAAGTTTAAAGATCCAATCTTTACCAAGTCGCTGAGAACGTTCCATTACTGCGCTAATTGGGTATGTTAAGTTCTGATGAATCTATCAGGTTTCTTTCATTCAAAGCGTAGAGAAGATATACTACCTAACTATAGATTTAGGTGAAGGTTGTCAGAGTTGTAGTTTCGGAGGTTGGGGTTTCAATAAAACCTTATACTACCTCTGTTTCGCCTGTTTCAGCCTACTTCACTTTTTGTCACTATTCACTGGGTTACTTTCATCCGGTGATTTGATTAGCAAAACGATACAAGAATTTGGTAATCTTTGCATGGTGTTATAGAGGAAAGTTTATTCTAAAATACCATGAAAAAATTGTTAAAAAATTATATCGTTTTGGTACCCAAATCACCAAGTCAAAGTGACTCAGTTACGGGTTAAAAAGTCAAACGCAGACGAAACAGACGAAACGGAGGTAGTATTTCATTACAACTCCCAGTTTTTACCATTTGTTGTTTGAATTGTTTCTTGAGTTTCCTTTTTGTGGTTTCTTTGATTGTTTACAGTGATCATCAAAGACAAGTCTCGTAACAATTTGGGAACAAAGATTTCAACATAGAGCAAGATACAAAGTTCTACTATAACTTATATTATCACTCCAGTTATGCCAGGTTCTGTGTTATCATCTCCTTTCTGAATGAGTTATTCAAGTAGTTGAATCAACAAAGGAAAATAAAACCCAGAAAGCATCTCTTCAATGCAGGTAACATCTTCTAAGAAAATACACCGCAACAGGATCTGCGAAATCGCCATAGCACATCACCGCTAAACTATCAAATACTCTCTGAAACCTCGAATTGTAGCAGAATCAAAGAGGAAGAATAAATCATTAAATTTTATACAAAATTAAAATACATCAAAACCTCAACTGGAAGGAACAAGTTGGAAATATATCAACTTATTCTGCAAATATAAAAAATGGCAATAGATCCGTAGATCTTCTATTCTTTAGCAACATGTCAAGTTACACTTCATTACATTTTAATTCTGATTTTGGATGTACAAGATGTATGCCCCGGTGGGATTTGTGCTGGAAGGTTACTAGGTTGCTGTTTCTGTGTTTTGAAATTTAAATGGGCATGAATGGGTACAAATGTCAGTACCTAAGGTAGTCAACAACTCTTTCGAGAGTTTGCAATGGAGTAGTGTGGTTCCTGTTTGGTGGCAGAGGACCTTTGTACATAGCTAACTTTTTAGTAGCTCCCAATCCATGGGGCTTAAAAATCTCCATGGATATGTTGGTAACTTCTGTTTGTTTAAGTATCTTATCATGAAATACCATTCTGAACTGGTCTGATTAAGGGGGTTTGTTTGGTTTTTTATTGGTGCTTTATGTTGATTAGTTTGGATAAATGTGGGATTTTGGTCACGTACTGATTCTATTCTACAAACTGCTATCAGTTCCTCATACCATGGTTCACTCTCTTTTGACAGATGAATGTAGAAAAGCTTATGAAGATGGCGGGTGCAGTTCGCACTGTTGGGAAAGGCAGTGGGAGAAGGTTCGGTTCTCTTTCTGTTGGATTAATTGAAATGTAATGTTGTATATGTCATATACTTACAGAGTCACAGAGTAACATTTTACTTGGATTCAAGATACCACAAAATAGTTTACATATGATTGTAAAGATATAAATGAAATGATTATTGCTGTGTACCTCCTTCATGGTATCTGTTGATATTTCTCTCGATCTAAGTCCGGATGTTGATAGGAAAATGTTTAAAAAGAAATAAAATCTTATGATTTTGAATCTTTCTGTATACATAGAACCAAATCTGGTTTGGCCTATGTTATTGTTTTTGTACTTTGTTTAGTCCGATTGTATTCTCCTTGCATTTGTACACTCTTTGGTTTGGGAACGTGTGGCTGTGCAGTAAAACATCTGAGATCTGGACGGAGAACATCGGGTGTGGAAGTCCAAACCAGTTATTCTTTATGGCATAAGATTGTTGATATTCACAAGCACAAGTGATGTATAGTATGTTCCTACTTGTAGAGTCCCAGCCCCTAAGTAATAAGAAAGACCGATGTTTTTTAGGAACTTGATTGCTAGGAAGTCTATTTCTTTCAATCTACCAGCCCATTTTGTGATATTGAACTTTCATGTCCTACACATTATGATTTCAAAACAGGAAGAAGAAAATTGTACACAAGGCAAACCCAAATGATGAAAAGAGGCTTCAGAGTACCCTGAAGAGGATAGGTGTTAATGCGACACCCGCAATAGAGGAAGTCAATATATTTAAGGATGATATTGTCATTCAATTTACAAATCCTAAAGGTAAAATCAACTAAAGTTTGAAGTCATTTACTTATTGTATCATAAATTTTTCGGATTATAACCATTTTTTTCTCTGAATATTGCAGTTCAAGCCTCCCATGCTGCCAACACGTGGGTTGTAAATACTTACGTCCAGAAAAAAAATTTAATATCTTGTGAGCATATAAGATATAGTACTGCACTACTCCTAAAAAAAAAATACACTTTATAATTTATATTGTCTTAGTCAAAATGGCGAGAAAAGTAACCAAGCCATAATCATACAAGAATTCATCATTCTTTTCAGAATGTTGAGGAGTTACACGGAAGTCAAAGATATCATAAAAAAAATCATAAGATCTTGTATCGTTATACAAATCAAATTACATCCAAATTATTTGAAAGGAATATGGGACAATCCAAGTAGAACAGATGTAACATTACACTATGAACTTTGTTATTATTATTATTATTATTATTATTATTATTATTATTATTATTATTATTATTATTATTATTATTATTATTATGGTCTATTTCTTGATCTGTAGCTCTTAATTTATTTCATAAAATTTATATAGATACTAATGACAAGATGTTTTCTCAAAAAATGATGTAATAGATGTCACACTATGGTCAAATTATTTTTGTAGTCTTAGTATATATTATCTTTATAATCGTGGGCTATTTTTATTTCCTACACTATCTTATCTTTACAGTTTAAGAGCATCCACATCGTCCCCATGGTGGTTGTGAGGTGAAAAGCCTAAACACCGTGGAACTGATGACTGTGCTATAAAAATTGTGAGTAACTGTATAATTCTTTAGCATTGGGAAACTTGGCTGTTGCCCAGAAATTCAATTGGTCACCTACAACTAGGCCGAAGTGCATAACCCTTGGAAGATTTGAGGATTTAGCTTGCGTTAACATCTCGTATTGATCATGATAACCATTGAAATTGTTAACTTGGAAGTTGAATTTTGTTATCGTAATAGATTCAGTTGAATTAAGTGGGATTATAGGCTTTTATAAGGTGTAACAGTTCCGGGTGTAGAATGAGGATGGATTGTTTAGGAAAAAATACACGTACCAGTTTTGTGCCATTCGCAGTTGGGCCATCCGGTTTGCCTTATTTTATTCTAAAGCTTCTAACATCTCCCCCTATATAAATGAGGACTCAACAAATTGCTCCCGTAACGACACATGGAAAATGGCAGCAGAAATGGAGGAAATTCGATGCTGGAGACTGGTTTACCATACCCGAGCTCTGGATCTATCATAAGCGGAGTCCTAAAAATTGAAACGAAGCTTCATTTTCGCCCCCAATAATCTGAGTTTATGATAGTTCAGATTTCACATTAATTAAACATATAATCGTATAATCTGCCTTACCCTAACAAGCGTGCTATGTTTAGGAATGTTTGTTTTTTTGCTATTGGTTTCCCTTCTACCTTTCTTTAGTGACATGCTTTTGTGTACCTGATTCTGGCCTACAGGCTTTTACTCTCTGTTTGAATGTGTGTATCGTAACGCAGTTGGTGAGATTAGAGAATGTGGTGGGATGGTATTATTCTCACCCTGGCTGGGGTCTCTGGTATTAATGTCTCCCACACAAATGCTCGACCAGCAGTATCAAGAGCCATTTTCGCAGTTGTTATTGATCCAACAAGGACTGTTTCAGCTGGTAAGGTTGAGATTGGGGCATTCAGGACATACCCAGAAGGATATGCTCCACCAGATAAGACTATTTCTGAGTATCAAACAAAATCCCACAGACAAGATTGAATACTTTGGTGTTCACTGCAAACAGGTTTGTTCTATTACTTGTCTCTCGAACTCATGTTCTCTTTATTTTAAAGACTTTGGTATAAAAAAAATCTCTCTATTTCGGTCTCCCAGTTTACATAAATTATATTGCAGTTTAATAGTACTTGATGGATGTTTTGTCCTTTTTAGAGACTTACTAAAACAAGTTATTTGAGTTCAAAATACAGTGCTCCACAATCTCTCTCTAGTTTTCATCTCTCTATTTTCACAAGCATTGTTCTTGGTTCTTTCCATCTTCCAATTGGCTGTTCTATTTTCTCTTTCTCTTCCTACTCTTCATACTATTTCTTTTATTTTGATTTTCTTAATCTGTTCTTCATTGTTGGGTCATCCTCCCATTACCCAGCATTTGCTTTTCTCCATCATTACTTGGAGCTTCTGATCGTTGGAGTGACCTTTCTTTGTTGGGGTCTTCTCCAGATCCAGAAGAAAGAAGGTTTGAGAGATCCAACACTGGTCTCACGTTGATCTAGGTCATCATTTGGCATGGTTGTATCATTCAAGAGAAGCTAGGCTACTGAACCTCGCCTCCACTGACACTGCTACTGGCACTCGAGTTATTTAAAGCCTAAAGTGGTTTTCTGGGGTTTCTTGCATGGCTTAACAGCAGTCTGTGGTTAAACTAGGGTTAGGTGTTCGGTCTGACTGCACTTCTGATAGGGTTTCTTTAGTCTTGCATGCCGCCTATGTCCACCAATTAGAGACTTTCTAGGGTTTTCGAGAGCTTAGGGTCTAGGGTTAGTAGTTGGTTCTTCTTATTAGGGTTTTCTCTTTCTGCTTCTCTCACTCTAACTTCTTATGGATCCAAACTCACCAGACTCAAGTCCGGATTACCAAGTCTTCAATCCTCATCCCTCTTCCTAGACAAGGCTCTACAATGTATGTTAATCCAGTTATCGTCTCATCACTTAGGAACCTTTGGCACAACACTTTCATAGGGAAGTTCTTAGATGATAGCCCTCTCCCTTCAAATGTGGTGCAGGAGGATATTCATGCAAGTTGGGGGACCCTAAACATGGTTGTTGTTGAAAGAAAACAAAATGTTTACCTCTTTCACTGTTTAGATCCACAGGAAAAAGAAGCGATGATAAGGGAGAGCCTTGTGTCTATCAGGGGGAAGGCACTTATGTTGAAGGATCGAAGGCCGAATTTGGTCCTAGCAGATGTTGAGTTTCCTACTACTGAAGTATGGATGCAAGTTCATGGAGTGCCAATGGAATACTTTGTATTCTAGTTGGCTGAAGATCTAGGGAAACTAGCAGGAGAGATCTTGGAGATTGACTGGAATGATCAGAGGGTTGTGAACATGGATTTCTTCCGAATCCACATCAGAATTGACCCGCATCAACCCTTGATGCCGGGTGCATTTCTTCACTTTCTGGATGGAGCACCAACGTGGTTGTATTTTAGGTAGGAGAGAGTTTTTAAAGTTTGTTTGAAGTGTGGTAGAATTGGTCACAAAATCTCTAGTTGTGACTGGGAAGACTGGATGGTGGTGGATAATCTCAACCAAAGGTACCATGAGGCGGGCTTTGGAGATGTTGTACAGGTTATGTTCGAACATTAACACCCTCTATTCTCTCCAAGACTCAAAGCCTTCCGTCTCTATGGCCCTAACAGATCAACCAAGGTGATGGTGCATGACCTAACGAACCCCTCCAACCAGTGTCACCACCTTTTATAGGCGCTGATGAGAACCTTGTCTTTAATGTGGGTTCATCGGATGTGGATTCATCAGACTCCACATCTTCTAATAAATCTAACACCTCACCACTGTCCTTTAACTCCCCAACATCGGTTCTCTCCCCACTAACCCCACATTCCCCCCCCCCCCCACCCCAAACCACGCTGTGAGATTAGATGAACCTGCTACAACCTTGGGGGTGTTGCAGAAAGCAGCATTATGGCTGCATTCATTAATTGCGACGGGAGAACTTCCGACGGATAGATTGGAGGGAAATGATGAGACATTGGCGACGATTGGCTCTTTGGGCATTTCAGAAGGAAGCGTGAGGGGAACCATCAATGTGCAAGGTGGTGGTTCGCTGTTTACCGAGATGAATGAACCGGGGCGGTTGGGAGTTCCAAGTCAAACCAGAAATGAATCGTTTCAATGGGAAGAGGGAAATTTTAGTTCTCTAGCAGAGGTGGCTTTAAAAGGGAAAAAAATCTTCTCTGAAACACTTTTTACCACAATGGAGAAAGGAGAGAGCTCAGGCATGGAGATCACCACCAAACATGAGAGTGTGGACCAAAGTGTGATGGAAAAGCCAGAGAGGGGAGACATGTAGGTGGAAACAGAAGGGAAAGTTCAAGGTGAAAATGAAAAAGGAAAACAGTGTCCGAAACTATACGTGGCCGGCGTTCAAGATCATTCATGTGATTGATGAAGAGCCGATCTATACGTGGCCGGCGTTCAAGATGAAGATACCGGGGTTTGAAGAATGGTCAAGTGATGGAGATTCAGAAACTAAAAGATGAAGCGATGGAGGAGATTATGGATAGGAAACTGGATGTCCTTGAGGCACTTATTCCAAGAATTGTGATCAAAACCAACATGGAAAGTATCACGCCGGAGGTTATCGTTATCAGTGACGATAAGGTGGAAGACGGAAACAAGAACAAAGAATAGACAGAGGCGATAAGAGGGCAAGGTGAACAGGATAAGACAGAGGAATAAGTGATCATGGTCCCACCAAATAAGAGGAAGCAATGGAGACTAAAGGAGGGATATGGAGGTAATCAGGGTAAGAGATCTCGTCTATCCGGTGTCCAGCATCTAATTAACCCACCAGGTATTTGCATGTTTTTTTTTTTTTTACAAAAAACCAAGCTAGACTGGAAGATAGAATGGCTCCTTTAGATGGTGTTTCCCATTCAAGTAACTGGGTCAAATCGGTGAATGTTTCTCTCCCTCATACTCTTTGTGGGTTTAGGCATCTTGTCCCTCAACAACCTCCAATGGCGCCATGAATGCCATAGCTTGGAACTGCAGGGGTCTTGGTCAACAACCTGCAGTTCGAGACGTTTTTAAGTTGACCAAATCTTTTGATCCTTCAATTTTTTTCCTATCTGAAACCAAGAATTAGGTCAAGTATGTTAGTTCAAAACTTAGGAAATTAGGGTTTCAATCGTACGGGGTGGATTCAGTGGGTAGCTCTGGTGGTTTATGGGTAGGTTGGAAATCCAACTTAACGGTTGATGTGGTCTTCTCCTCTAGTCTTTTTATCCTCCTTAAGGTTAGTCTTCAAATAGTAGGATCTATCTTGGTTGGTTGTATCTACAGTCTGCCTAATGTAAGGGCTATAGACTGCTTTTGGGCGGAGACTGATCGGTTTTTTGATCGCACTCACCCGCCTTTTCTTTTGATGGGTGATTTTAACCACATTCTAAATTTAAACGACAAAGCAGGTCCTAATACTAATATTGATCAAGGGCGCAAAAGTTTAGGGATTACCTGGGGAACTGGGGTCTAATTGAACTAAAGCATATTGGGTAGTGGTTCACTTGGACAAATAATAGGGTTAGTTCTGTGCCCACCTTTGAACGCCTGGACCGGGCTTGGATCACCTCTTCTTGGCTTGATATTTTTCCACGTAGTCTTCAGAAAAATCTAGGGTTTTATTCGTCTGACCATTGTCCCATCCTCATTAAGACTCAACCCCGTTAGGTCCTCACTAGAAGACTGTACAAGTTTGAGGCTTGGTGGATAAACCATCAGGCAAGCCATGAAATTATTAAGTACATTTGGTCACTTGATTTTCCTGGATCCCGCCTCTTCAAACTCCAACAACGCTTGAAGATGGGGGTTAAAACCATGAGTATCTGGGCAAAATGCAATGGCTACCTGACTACCAGGATTGAAGAGGCTAGGAAAGAAGTTTTGTAATACCATAGCCAGTTGCCTGATCCCATGGCTGTGCATTATTTCATTTGGACCAAGCAATCCCTTGACCAACTTCTCCTTGATCAGGAAGTCTTCTGGGCTCAAAGAGCTCACTGTAAATGGCTTAAGCATGGGGATAGGAACACTAAGTTTTTCCATGCCTCCACTAAGATTAGGAGACATAAAAACCATATTTGGGCAATCACAAATGAGCAGGGGACTAGTATAACTAACCAAGAGGAAATCATGAGGGAGTTTCTCGCACACTTTAAAGAAGTCTTCCAACCTTTATGGGGCAATAGTGATAGTCATGATTTCCCCATTTTGAATAAGATTGAGACTTCTTTAGATTCCACCCAAGTGCACAATATGCAAAAACCTTTTACGTCTAACGAAGTTACCAAAGCTGTTTTCTCAATGAGCCCCTTGAAAGCCCCAGGGCCAGATGGTATTCCCTCCATCTTTTTCCAAAAATTTTGGCCTATTATTTTTAACTCGGCCATTTCTGCGGTACTTTCCTATCTCAACTCTGGGTTTATGCTTCGGGAGACAAACAAAACTATTGTAGTTCTTATTCCTAAAGGTGATAACCCAGAGTTGGTTCAAGACTTCAGACCTATAAGTCTCACCAATGTGATCTACAAGATCATTGCCAAAGTCCTAGCTAACCGAATTAAAATGGTCATCCCTCACTTTGTCTCAGGCAGGGGCGGATCCAGGATTTTGTCTCAGTGGGGGCTAAAATTTTGGGAATGAACATTTTAAGGAAACAATTAGGTAAAAAGGGAGTATTGCACAATTTCAGTGGGGGCTAAAGTGTATATTATACAAAAAATATAGGGTCAAACTGTAATTTTTTGAAGTTGAGTGGGGGCTATAGCCCCCACAACCATACATGTAGATCCGCCCCTGGTCTCAGGTAGATTGATCCATGACAATACCTCAATTGCCTCTGACCTTTTGCATTTCATTTCTAAAGGTAATCACCCTAGTAATGAAGCTTATGGGTGCCTTAAATTTGACATGTCAAAAGCTTTTGATAGTGTCATATGGACTTTCTTGAGCAGACTTTGATTAGGTTTCGCTTCCGAAATACCTTCATAAGACTTGTGATGGGGTACATTACCACATCCTCAATTTCCATAAATGTTAATGGTTCTCTTACTGAATTCTTCTCCCCACAATGTGGGTTAAGACAAGCTGATCCAATGTCCCCCTTCTTGTTTGTTCTTACTGCTGAGGCCCTCTCTTGGGCTCTGATCAGATCTGAAGAGAACAAGGACATCAAAGGCATTCAACATTCACCAAATGGACCCTCCATCACCCATTTTCAGTTTGTTGATGATTCAATCTTCTTTTTCAAAATTGAGGACCACTGTGGTCAAAATCTGAGGAATGTCTTTGATGATTATCGTAGTCAATCTGGACAGATGATTAATTACCCCAAATCAGCCTTAACGGTTAGCCCTAATTGCTCCTTTCACAAAGGAATGGTTATTGATGCCCAACTTAAAATTGATCTTAAAGAGAGCCTGGGTAAGTACCTTGGTCTCCCACTATCTATGGGGGTTAGCACTAAGACCATTGTTAGTCAAACCCTTACTAAGGTGGAATGTAGATGTGCCGGGTGGACTGGGTGATATCTTAACAGAGCTAAGAGAACTACTCTTGTTAAGTCTGTCTTGACGAGCCTTTTGATCTACCCCTTTTCAAATATTATGTTTTCCCTTAAAAGCATCAAAAGGATTGATCAGATTTTGGATTCCTTCATTTGGAAGGGATCCCAGGATAAGATAGCTACTCACTGGGTCTCTTGGAGGCACATGTGCAGAGCTCTTGAGATGGGGGGTTTGAACATCAAATCCCCCTCCCTGATGAATAAGGCCCTTTTGGCTAAGCAAGCCTGGAGAATTGCTACTGATAGAGATAGTTTACTCTCCAGGTATTTTCAGTGGTGTATATATTGCAAAAGAAAAGACTTCCTAAGTAGGAAGACTTACCATAATCCTTCCAAAGTTTAGACTAACTTCTCCTCTGTTAAGACTTTAGTCAGTCAAGGCATTCAATGGGATATTGGGAATGGGGACATGGTTCAGGTTACAGGAGATAAGTGGATTCATGATACTCCTCCTCTCTCCTCCTTCATTGACCTGAATAGCAATGATAATGAAAAGGTGGCAGATTGGATTTACACAGATATGAGTGGGAAAAGATGCTGGAAGAGGGACAAGCTTATGCAATTTCCTAACTGGCTTCAAAGACAAATTGGCTCTATTCCTTTGGCTAGAACTGATCAACCAGACTTCTTAAGATGGTCTTTTTCGGGGGTAGGAGATTTTTCTTTGGCATCTACCTATAAGCAATTGGTCAGGAATGATTTTTATGAGGATCTTACAGCTTCAAAAGCTGAAGGGTGGAAAGGCATCATTCTAAACTTCCCTTGGAAATGTTTTCGGCGCCTGAAACTTCCCTTTAAAGTCCTCTTCTTTTGGTGGCAGGCCATAAATCATAAACTGCGCACAAACCTTAGAGTTAGCAGTTTTAGTCCATCTATAACAAAGCTTTGTACCCTTTGTCACTGTCATGATGAGATTATTGATCACTTATTCCTGCAGTGTCGATTTGCTCAAGCTTTATGGTCTATCTCTCCCATTCATGTTTCTTGCTCTTCTTCTTTCACTCCTTTCATCTTGGAGACCCTTACTTCCACCGACATGCAAGACATTCCTAAGAAAATCTGTTGGATATGTGCAATTACTTGGTCAACCTGGCTCTATAGGAACTCCTTGGATTTTGGTATTGGTGAGCAAAATGGTGATAATGATTCTACATCTTCTATTTACAGAGCTAAAATTTTGGCTAGCCAATTCCTTGAAGCTTGGCATGCTCAAGCTAAAGTGTTGTTTGTTGAGAGTAGAGATGATATTGTTGATTATGTTAATATCCTTGGTGCCACCTGCCAGATGCAGAAAACTGAGATTTATATTTGGGCTACCAAGATCAAGAAATGCAAGACAGTTTATTGGAGAGCCCTAAATTGTGGGATTAAGATCTTCTCCCATAAAAGGAACACCATAAGGGATATTCCAAACGCTATTATTGACACTATTGTTTCGGCCATTCACTACCTGCAAAACAGGAACTTCCTGCATTTGAAAATTTACATCAATAACTCTTGTGTTTTCAATCTTGTTCAGCAGTTACAAGTGACAATCCAAGGGGGGAGCTGAAGTGGCCGAGGCAATGGAGGAGAAGGTTGAAGGATCTGCAGATCATTAGCGCAAATCTTTGCTGCTTTTCTTGTGTCTTGTGCAAGCAGGGTTTCAAGAACAATATGTAGTTTGTGTAGCTTTGAACTTTTGAAGTTTTGGTTGTTTTGTGTTTTGGGGGTTTGTTTGGCCCCGTTTTGGTTGTGTTCGTCAGATGGTGTAAAACTTGGGTTATATTTAATATATTCTCTACTTCTTGCCAAAACAAAAAAAGTTATTTGAGTTCTTTCTAGCTAATTTTTATGACTTTAGATCCTTCTGGCTGAAGAAGCAAACAGGCAAGTTTGGTATGAATCCTTGGTGGACATTGTATTCATCGAGGTTATGTAACAGCGATCTTTTATTTCAAGCTCGATCCCCCATGTTGTTCCTATTTTTACTACGTTGATTTATATGTGCAAAACTAAAGCATTAGCATAGAAGTGAAACTTATAGCCCAGCGCATTCGAGTTATTTCTTCATATACAACAAGTATGTGCTGGAGGCAAATCCGAACCCGGACTGGGTTTGCACTGTTTGCTGTGGAATATGTAACTGTAGTTTGTGTTGTCAAGCAGGGGCGCCCACTGCTTGTATGTACAAGAAGGTAATTTCATCTAATATTCACAGCCTCAGTTCACAATTTTCCTACCTTATATTATTGCTGATGTTGATTGGCCGTTGCAGATCTCACAGATGGGGTACAAATCAGTTGCCCATTATCTCATAAAAGGGTTATGGAGAGTAATTTCATTGTTTTACTAGCTAATAACTTGTCTTGACAAGACTGTTAAACAATTGAATTGTTCTTCTTTGAACATCAGAAGTTGACTGCTCGCTTGCTTGTGAGAAGAGTTCTTATATATGTCCCCTTTTATATTGTGCCCCTTGTGGTTTTGGTTGATACGAGGCTGTGACGATGAATTTTCTCGAGAAAATGAGTCAGGCACGGAGATCGGTTCCGCGTGTTGGCTGGGCAACTCGGATGTATTCCGGACACTGTAGTTGCAGCCACGGTGGGTTCGTTCTCGACCGATCACTCTGACAGATCCGAGCCTCTCCCTAACATTTAATCTCACGGTGACGGTGTTGCTGGTAGTGGTGGTGATTGTGTCGTTTTAGTATGCTTAGAAAGATTTTCCCTAATGGCACGCTATACTGTGTTGGGTTTTTGTGCTGAACGCAGGTAATTCCAAGTTCATTGTGCACATAGTTCATAGACATGTGCCCTGTCAGGTTTGATTTGGTGGTACTCTTGATTGACCATGTTTGATTTGTGACATTGGAATCTGGATTCAATGTTAGGATTTAGCTGCTTTCTGTTTCTTGGATATGGATCGAAAATGCATGTCTCCCAAACTTTGTTAGTACATTTATATGTTTTGCTGCATGCAGTGAAAAGCTTGAAATGACCCAACAATTTTGTTAAGTCTCTTCCTACCGTTTCATTCAAATGTCTATGCGCATGCCTAATTTCAGAAATATTACAATGTTTCTTGCAGTGGGATGGGCTAAAAGGGGAGTATGAACAACTGGAGCACCTTAGACAAATTCTCAATGATCACATAGGTGGAGAAGGAGGAATTGCCGACATGTCAATAGTGAATGGAGATATGGTTCATGCTTCAACCCCTCAAACAGCTCTCCAATCTGAATCAGAAATTTCCGGTACCGTTGCGACATAATTCACAATAATCCTACAAGCCCCTTATTTTTATTATGGTATGGTCTACTTATTCTGCGCCAAATTGTAAGATATGTTGTACATGATTGTGTTAAGGTCTACAAATGCGTCGCTGGCATGCTCGTATCCGAACAAGAGCATACAATTGCTCTGACCACCAGCTGAGGTGCATATACAATGAAACGCCACCCACGGAGCTTGGTCTACAAAATGTACAGAACTTCAAAGCCAGTGCCAAACGCCGACATACGGCTCCATTGACATCTGCAGTTACAGCTGCGGTGGTGGGAATTCAAGGTTTGACTAGCTTTAATTAAAATGGTTGCAAATTGTGATAATGCTTGCCATATACTTTGAGTTTTCGTCTGAGTTAGTCGGCTTGTGTTACTTCAGCTTAATATATTGATTCTCATACATGCATTAGCTCATATTCACATCTTGATAGGGATGCGAATTTGTTCAATCATATCTGAAAAAACACAAAATTGACTTTGGGTAGTAGTACCTGACAAGACACACTGATGCGACAGTGAATACTGATCAATTAAGGTGTCTACTAAAGCCCTGTCTCCCAAAATTATTCACTAAATTCCAAGACTGAAATAGGGGTATTCTTCTTATTTATATAATTTCATCGAAACAGTCTATTATCATATTATTCTTAGTTCTGACACTAATGACCTCGGTATGTATAGGGGTTTAGGTTCATTATGCTCCTGATGTGCTTCGTTGTACGGTTCATGTACTTTTGTAGATTACACTTTCATATGGATTTTAATGGTGATTTTACAACCTTCAGTGCTTAGGCTTTATGCATTATTTTGTTTGCTTTCAGTTACACCCTCGATGGGGTTTTGCGTATGCGGGAATGACCATTGGTGACTTAGTTACATGCCCTGAGTAGCTAGGCTTAGACGTTAATATCACAATATCTTTGTCGCCCGCCTATTGATGACGTAGCTCAGACACATCCAAAGCGAGATGTTCATTGCATTCTGACTGAACGAAACCGGTGTATAATTGACGGGCTATGGGTTGTAATAACTCTCTATTGTTTCTGGAGATTACCAACACTTCATCAAGTGGTGGCTCAAAGCCTACTCTCTGCGTGACAGAATAGGTCAGTCTGCTGCCGAACACGAAACAGTATGTTTGTCTCGAACTTAGAGACTTCCATTGGTGAAGCTCATGTCCAAATACAGTTTTGATTGTCTATTATATACCCACTGCGTCCTTGATAATGCATGGCTGTAGTACGGTCAGAGTTTTTTTTAGTAAGGCACCATCTCCATCCTCTAAGATTGACCTTGACAATTGCAGCACCTTAGTGACTTTGTCCAAGATCCCTTTTGGGTTCATACATGGTATTTAACTACTTACAGTTTCTGACCTAGACCTTAGGCCACCTAATTGAAAACAAGCATGTCGTACGTGTTATGTTGGAGTTTTGTGATGCGCTACACCAGTGCTCTAGACTAATGTAATAATCATGTGACTAAAGTTGTGTTTTTAAGGTGTTTAATGAATTTCTGGAATGTTTGGCTCCATTGTAGTTTTTTTATTTGCAATTGAGTTGAATCACTTCACTTCGGTAAGAATTTGGATGGCTAATTTTTAGTAGGATTTTTGAGCTTGCTATAGAATTACAATGGTAAGGACGGTTGGAGAATTAAGTTCAGCTCAAGTCAGATTAATTAGGGTGTCCTCTATATAGGATAAAGAAAAGAAATACAAGTAGTTGTTTGTACAGGAACACCAGATAGCTGAATTGGTGGCCGGTAGATTATCGGCTTGTGGAGATATCATATAAGCACTTTTAAAATGACATAGAGATTACCCACCTTGAGAAGTATAAGCACTAACTAAAATATATCAGGGTTACAAACTTGACATGGCTCCAATGAGTGAATGCACTCTTCTCTCCTCTTCTGCTATTGCCTTGGTTAATCTGGACAAACATGAGGTAACAATAAACTCAATGTGTTGTTGCACGTGATTGACACAGTAGTTTTCCAGGTCTAAGATGTAAACACTTGTGGCTCGATGACTATATGAGTAGCTTGGAAATATATGCCTCTCTGTTTTAGTTAATAGGATTATGAGGTCCTTGAGGTTCCCATTTATTCTTCACAATTTTCATGTCTTTTCATGCATTGTTGCTCAAGAAACTGACTGCATTCTCTTCTTTCCTTTTCCAAAATATTTTAGTTATGCCTCAAGAATGACGACATGGGTACCCAATCAATTAGGTACTGCTTCTCACGGTTGCAGATTATCCTCTTCTCTATGCATTCAACCTGGTTAAGCAAAATCTTTTTTAGGTACCCGATTCTGTTTTTTGACTTTTTCTTGGTAGAAACTAAGCATTCAAATCTAACAAATGAACAATTCTCAACCAGAACCAATAAGAAACACCGCTCGTTTAGTGGATTAATCAATTGACAAACTTTATGTTGTCAGTCTACAGTTAACAAAAAAAAAAAAACTTCAATTATAGTTTGAAGGATGAATAGTCGAAAGGATGTCAGCCTGACATGAAAAGGAATACGATTCAGAAATATTACAAAAAATTACCTGAAAAATGGTCTAACTGTCCTGAAATCTTCTGCAATTCTATGTAGCAGTCATCAACAATCGTTGGATTCTGTCCTTGTCAAATCGTAAATTTTGTTGAAAATATTCATTGTGTTCTAGAGAGTGGCAGATTGAGATCTAAGAACATGAAGGTGATTGGGTTAGTTTTCATATATTTTATGTTTATAACCATATTTTCTTGTAAAGGGAACCCAATCATCTGCGCTCTGTGAATATGGAAAAATTAGATTCTGAACCTGTAGAAGAGTCTATTCACTCTACAGCAGCGCAGGAACTCGCTGTTGATGGCATTGTTGGTTTTGAAGATGACGATGAATTAGATGAAGTTGAGAGCTTTAGAACTTGAAGAAGGACACCTAATGATGCCTCAGATCTTTCATGATTGCCTCCATTTCTCACAGGTAAATAGTTACCATTAATATTTGTTTATTTGACTTATATGATTCAATATTTTGTCAGTCATTTGTGCACTTAGTTTTCTTTTTTTTCTTTGTTTCTGCTACCAAACAGTCCCATCATTCAACTGTTATGCACGCGTGTACGAGTTTTTTTTCGCAGAAATGAAAACTTTACACTTTATCTACTTAATTACTGCTAATAGAATCAATCTGCATACCCACATGTGGATCTAGGCTAATTTTTTGGGGGCATGTTTCTGGGTAGTTGAAGAAATGTTCAGTTATTCACTTACGGGAAACTTGTGTCCACCTAAATTTTCAGTGCAAGTGATATCAATGAAATTTTTTATTGAGCGAAAGTGGTCTATTTTTTCCCTATTTTAAGTGATTATCAATCTATATACTTGGTTCCATCAGTTGATTTTGACTTTCGAAAGTGTCAATTTTCAACTTTCATTCAAGAAAGGTGGAGAAAGAGCTGTGTACTCCACTTAGCTTTTGTTTCGACACGTTCGCGGGGGTAACAGTCACGATTGTGTTTCAGACAGACGCTTAGGATTCAAAATTGATACTGCCATCCTCTCATGAATTTCTTGATGGGTTTCTACTTTGGTCTAATCATCTGCTCATGATAATACTCCCTGAATTGTTTCTGAGGTGCTTGGTGATGTTCCTTACTGTGGCATGTCACGATTATGGCTCTGTTGAATGTTTTTGATGGGATATTTGGTTCTTATTGGGTTGTGGTCATCTTAATTTCTTCAAGGCTGTGATGATAGCTTTCTGAAGTTTGCAACTTAGACTGCGAGTTGATTTCTTGTCTTGCCGGTGTGATTCGGAGGGTTGATAATCTCTCCGTTTCGCAGCCTTTTCCGTGTCAGCTCAGTCTTTTTGCATTGAAAGATCTGACCCTTTTTTAAATGTCTCTCTTCGTGAGGATGGTCATATAGCTTGCCTGTATTGTGGGCAACTCAGAGGTTCATTAATTTTGAATTCGATTTGTAAGAACAACACATGAATGTATGTGTAAGAACTCGAGCTTGAGACAGTTGTTTCGGAATATGCAGGAGGCATAACAACAAATGCCGACACCACTTATCTACCACGAGCCCTATGAACGAGTACGGTTGTCGTTTCTTCTGTTTCTTTTTTTGTAATATCATTATTGTGATCATATCCATAGCTGATTCGCACGAATGAACAAATGAATTATTACTGTATAATTAATTTGCTGGGCATCTCTTTTGCAAAGTGCTAACTATGTTGGTCAATTTGTAGTCCACAAGATAACATGTTCTTGAATATGGAATTGCTTCAATACTCAAACCGCAGACAAAAAGAAGAAGCATGTCTAGGTCTGTTTTAATAATGACTAGTAAGGAACACGTGCAGTTAATTGTTAAGAGATGAGACGATCTTATCTTGATCATGAATTAGGGTGCTACTCCTGCTACATTGATGTGGCTATCCTTGGTGATAACACTTGTTGTATGGATTTTACAAAAATTATACTGCCAATGGAGGTTGTACATTACTCAATGTGAGGGGATGTTCTACGTTTGGGAGTGCGATTAGTGGATGTTCTATATCTTGGAATAAGATTAATAGAAGATAAGTAGTTTATTCACTCCTTAGTGTATAGAAAACATAAAGTGAATATAGGTTTTCTCCCTCCCTACGTGTGGAGAGAGCATATAGTGAATGTACATGGACTCAGAAAGAAAACATGACAAAATTTGTTTTTATAACTTTTTTTATAGTTGTGTGTTGGGAGTAGTGGATAAACTAGATGGCATGAAACAATAGAAGATTCAATCAACTTTAATTTAGAAGATATTTGCAAGATAATGAGTTTAGTGAGCTATTAAATATACATCTTCCACAACCAATTAGATTATATAGAGAGTTCATCTTACTCCAAATCCCGTAGCCATCTCTTTGATAAGTTATGGTACTTCCACTATTAAATATGGTTTTGATCTTTTGCGTGTCTCCTCAAGCTTCTTCATATTACTCCAAACTTGATTATTTGTCAACATTTTCTTGTTTCAAATATACGAGGTTGAAATATGAAATATCAAAATATATTTTAAAATTTTGCAATCACATGGTGTAGCGGTTCATGTTTGCTTTTTGTCTAATAAGGTAAAACTTTCTCATAGCATTCTGAGAGTAGACAATTTTGACTTAAAGGTTTATAGTTGCTTTAAGATCTAACACTATCCATTGAAATGGGTTCTTCTTTTTTAAGGTTTAAGACTATCCATTAATATTAGTTCTTGACATTTGTTCTTCTGTGTCTCAAATTTCTAAAATGTTATTAAGGAAGCCCCTACAATATTCATTTATAGCATAGCTACTTGCTTAAGTATTCTTATACACTTGTTTCAACTGAAGATTGCCAAGAAAAAATATCCCGAAGTTAAATTTTCTTTCCAGAGTCCGACCTTTGGCTATTGATGGCATATCCATTATGGTCAGGTTGAGGTTAAAATCAACTGAAAAGAAGTGGGCTATACCAAACAGAGTAAAAATTGACTTAGTGGTAAGAGGTGCATCACCATAGCTAAGAATTGAGACAAGGTGATTTCTTGATTCGTGCATTGACACAATATAGGATCTAGTAAAAAAGTAAGATAAATAGAATGCAAACACGGAAGCACGTACCTCCTTAAAGACAATAACTGGTCAGCTCATGTTACGAAGAAATGATAGGTGAGACCCATGCCTAAAATGAGGAATTATAGGCTCTTGTTTGGCTTGTATTGGTAAACAAGCAACGACTCGTTACCCTCCAAACAACAACCCAATAGCCTGATCATGTTCTTATGTTTCAGCTTAACAATTAAGTTGACTTCATTTCTTGAACTCATGTAGTCTTTGACTAGAACTCATCGACAGCCTCTTAACTGTAATTTTTTCGTTGTCGAATAATATATCCTGCAGAAAGTTCAAAACTTCTCATGTCCATTGATGCATTGGCAGTATATTTGTTTATGGCGAAAGTTCAAAATACACGAGGACATAAAATGTGCCAGAAAGTCATTTTTTCGTATAAATTTAAAAATACTAGGGGATTTCCCGTGCCCGGGGACACTACCCAAAAAACACGTTTGATAATCGATTTTGCTGGAGGAGAAGATGAAAATGGCGTCCCCGGTAATTTTATATGATATCCATCAAGTCATGTTCTTACACACTTTTGATAATTACGTAAATTACTTCGAGAGAGGGTAAAATTTCGAGTAGTGGGTAGTTAAGTGGGTGGTAGGTGTGATCTAAGGGTTGGGGCTGTTTTATTTAATCTAAAAGCTGAAAGGTCATAAGTTAGTTAATGCATGTTGTTTTATAGAATAGATACTTATCCCCCACTGACACACTAACTAAGGGCTGTGGCGTTTTAGAAAGCTGCTGTGGAAATTTACCCGAAAAGTGTTTGGTAAATTCCGTATATAAGCTGCTGTGGAAAAGCATTTTTGACATTTTGTGTTTGGTAATTAGTGTTTTAGAGTTTGTGTTAATGTCCAAATGACAATATCAGTCATGAAATGATAAATAATGTTATTACAATAAATAATTTTTGATATTTATTAACAGATAAGAACGTCAAATAATACATTTATCGAAAAGCAAGTCCTGAAAAGCAACGCCTCCCCTGCTTTTCAAGAGCTGCCGTGGGGAAGAAACTGCTTTCCAAATAGCAAGAAAAAATAAATATACCAAACACATTAAAACTGCTTTTAAAATTCGAAAAGCAGCGTTCTAGAAAGCAGAAGCATTACCAAACGGGCTTTAAATGGTAGAGCGTTTGAAGCCCTTGCCTCCATGAGATAATGGGTTCGAACCCGGTTATATGATGTACTTTTTGTTTTGCAAGTGTAGATAATGTAATTCTAAAAAACAAAAATTATTTATCTAAGCACGGGAATGAAAAGGGAAGTTTATCTCAAAGAAAAAAAGGTAGAAAATTATTATTTTAATATTTCCTGCATTTAGAGCTACAAAGGAACTAATAAAACCAGTTGTTTCTCTAAAATGGAACTACTTTAGACTAACCAATGACTTCATCCTTTATACATTTTCTATATTTCACCTTCGCTCTGCTCTTGCCATCTAAACGCATAACATCACAACACTCCCTTCTCCTGGCCTGCAGTCAATTAAAAAGAGATTAGATAAGGCTAAGTGAATGACATTTCATTAATAAATATGATAGAGCAAGTTCAGTTTTTGCACCTCTAGCTTTGTTCTTGATGTATAGACATGGATTTTGAATATACGATCGGCCGAGTGTTTACCACTAACGTCACAAGCCGGTAGGCCACGCGGTGCCGCTCGAGCGTAAGTCGTCGCTGTCAAGTTCTCAGAGATCGTTTTTATCGACTGGAAGTAGAATACATGAGGGGTCTGACACGGGTCCCTGATTGGGGAACGTGTGTTGAAAATGAATCGAGGTGGGTCAGCGTCCTCCACCCAAGGCCGGAATGTCTCAATGGGCCTCTGTAGGACGCTTTTGGGCAGGACTATTTCATATATGTGGGCCGAGTAACCCCACGACACCGCGACCGACCAGTTGGTCGCTCGGTCGTAGCATATTGTTTGTTGTAACATTCGCGACTGGTCAAATTTGGCCGCTTTCATGAGCTGCAGCACCGACCCGTAACGTCCCTTATTGGGGAAATAAGGCTCGACCTTCTCCGGATGGTGAAGCGATATGAGAGGCGCTTGTGGGTGTGCTGATAGAAAGCCGGAAATGTCACCATGTAAATCAACCTACAATATTTCAATATCAAATTTTATTGTTACATGCTTGGCCATACTATATAGATACACATTGCCATATGTAGTTAAAATGTGTAATTACATTTTTACTTCCAAAATTGATAACATAACTCTTCTGTGGTCTAATAAAGTATATTCAGATCTTCTCGAAACTCAATTGTGATGATCCAAATCTTCTCCTAATTCAAATACCAGATTCTTCAAGCATATACGATAAATACGATAAACATTACATATGGTTAAAATGTAGTTAAAATATTTAATTATATTTTAACTACATTTTAACCATATGTAGTTAAAATGTAACTTACACAATCTTCAACAGTTAACTACATTTCAATTGTGTAAGTTCGTCGTCGTCGTCTATGTCTCAACAGTTAAAAATATTTTACATTTAGGTTTGACAGGTTTTACCTTTGTCTATACTTAGAAAATAAGAAAGCAAATGTTCCAGAAGATTGAACATAAACCACGTGTTTTGTTTGTTTGTTTTTTTTTATAATTCTTTTGGCTTTATCTTCAGTCTGTACTTTCTTGGGCTAGGAGATGAAATATGACGTAACATTGGTGCGGTTCTTCTTCAGTCTGTACTTTCTCTTGTAGAACAATACCATTCCGTTCCAGCTCTTTCTTTCCATCTGATTTTTTTGACTCGTATCAGGATCACTTTGACCGGGTAATTTGGATAGCAAAATGATACGATTTTTTGATAATTTTTTCACCATAGTATAGAGCTCCTTTTACTCTACAACACCATAAAAAAAATTATCAAAAAATTACATCTGTTTGCTATTGAAATCACCGGGTCAAAGTACTCAGTGAATAGTGACAAAACTCAAATTGGGAAGAAAGAGCTGGGACAGAGTGGTATATTGCAATAATAAATGTCCTCCCACCGTAATCGGTTAATAGGTTGGTTCTTACTTTTGTCACATTTCCAATAATAGAACTAATGGATGTGCTTCTGCCGGGCGACACGCTCCGAGACGTAGAAATCGAGCACGTCATCCTCCAAATTACCTCAAGGATTATGTTAACAAGTAGTGTTAAATCGTTTAATTAGTTTTTGTCATTTTATATACTTTCATTATTATTATGGGAAGGGCAGCGTATTAAGTTAGTCAAGGGGAAGTAACTGTCTGTTAGCAAAATTTATTCCTACTACTATTTTTCCTGGACGTTATTCTCGTTCAATCAACCAAAAATTCGGAACTTTGGAGAAGAACCTAGGTGTGTGTTCGTGTGTGTATCTATGATAGCAAATCGCTATCAAGTGGAACTTTCATTGCAGCACATCAAGATGGTCACAATGACAAGCAACGAAGAAATTCCATCTGATCTTGGCGAATGACTGCTTGCAGCAACCGAACGCCTCGAGGCTCGGGTCGCCAATCTGGAGACAAGCTAGACGGCAACCAGTCTCCTCCTTGCAAGCTGCGTGCCAACCACCAACGCCGACACCACCGCTGATTGCCCAGTTCAAGAGGGAGCCCCCTTCTCCACAACAGGATTGTTTGACCACGTTCATCCAAATCTGTGTCACCCCCAATCACTGCAACAACGGCCACAATCGGAGATTCCCGCCAGTCACTACAAATACCCGCCACAATCGGCGATTCCGACGCGATACCACGCAGTCGAACCCTTTCCGGCACTGACATCTCAGCATAAGTTTGTTGGTGTTCGACCTCCACCGTCGACCGATCATCTGGGTTCATCTGCCTCCTACAGTGACAGTCGCCTTCCTTCGATGGCGGCGTCCTCAATCCATGGGAACTCCGGTCATGTTGAATGGTACTACGATTCACCCACCTTACGGATCCTGTCAGGAATTTAGCATCGCCGCCGCCCAGGCAACCGCCTATCCTGAGCAGCCCCAATACGCAAGTCAGAGCACTTATGGTACCACACTTGTGGGCGTGGTCCTCCCAATTTCGCAGAAGCAGATGACCACGGTCACAGACTACGGGTACATGTACCAAAATTTTCGGGTTAACGATCCACACATATAGATCTTTAAAGTGCATCTGTATTTTAACTATTTTTATATCCAGCCTGATGAACGACTTCACCTCGTTTGGGTGATGGTAGATAGCGAAGAAGCGGATTAATTCTGCTACAAGCAAGAAACTATCAACTCCTATTTTGGCATGCGTTTCTCGATGAGGTAAAAGTTGGTTTTGACCCGCTATGTTATCATGACTATTTTGGCTAGCTATCTAAAGCGAAACAGAAGTCCAATATTAATTCCTATGAAGTCGAATTTGAAAGGCTCGTGAACAAAGTTGGTCAAACACCAGAGAAACAATTAATTTCTATGTTCATGAGTGGCCTCAAACCATGTTGGGAAGTGAGTTGGAGTTACGATAGCATTGTTAACTTGTGGCAGCCTTTACTCTGGCACGTGAGCTGGAGGCTTCCTTGTCGGAAACGGTTTCCGCCCTGGATACTTATCGGAAATCGCACGAGATTCCGGTCACATCACCGTCAGCACTACCTTCGGCCATCACATTTGTTCAGTTGAAGACGCCACATGTGGAGCCTACATCGCCGATCGGCTTACACTTGCTGAACAACATGAACAACATAGAAGAGGTTTATGCCACAACTGCGATCAGCGGTAATATCACGAACACAAGTGCGACTATAAATTTCTATTTATGGACTGCCATGACACGGATCAGGCACCTCAACACGAGTATGTCATTGATGCCGATGCTTCTAGTCTCTTCACACTGATCAGCAATGACCGAATGGGTTATTTACCCCGCCTTGGGTACATAGAAGGTCGCAAAGGTATATGTCTCCGTTGCTAGCAGTTTGACTTAAAACTTCATTCATCCGGAGTTGGCAGAGCGACTGCGGTTGTAGATTAAGGCCACACCATCCTTCAAGGTTGTCGTTGGTAATGGGGAATGTCTACACTGTGATACTCTCTGCGGTCAGGTTTATATTCTTCTTCAATGGAAAAGGTTTTTGGCTAAATTGTTCCTCTTGGAATTCTAGGGATCACAGGTCGTGTGGGGGTGCAGTGGATCCAACAGTTCGACAATGTAATTAAAGATTATGCCAAGATGAAAATGAAGGTTCGGCATGTGAATTCGCGTGTGATCTAGCAGGGTTTGATGAGAGCGGTCTTGGGCGCGCATCGGTCCTACTTTCTCCTTGAGGACAACGTGGTAGTTAATTGGGGGGATTTGATATGATGTGCATCCTTTGGACGACACGTCTCCTAGACGTGGAGATCGAGCATGTCGTCCTCCAACTTACCTCAAGGATTGTGTTAGCAAGTAGTGCTAATTCGTTTAATTAGTTTATGTCATTTTATATTTTTTTATTATTATTGTGAGAAGTGTAGCATATTAAGTTGGTCAAGAGGGGACGTAAGTGCCTTTTAGAAAAATTTATTCCTACCACTATTGTTCAAGGACGTTTTTCTCATTCAATCAATCAAATTCAAAACTTTGGAGAAGAACCATAGGTGTCTGCCCGTGTGTGTTGCGTGATACCACTCCGTTCCCTCTCTTTCTACCCCTTTCTATTTTGGTATGTTCCCTATATTTCTCCCCTTTTCTTCTTTTGGCAAGTTAAATGATGATCAATTACACATTTACCCTCACAAATATTACCCGACATTTTTGTTAAACCTATTTTATAATCAGATTGAGCCACCAATCAACCCAGAGTAGTGGCCTATTACACTAAACAAACCCAATACTACTAATCCAACCAAACCCCCTTCCAAACCCCAAACAGTTTAACCTAACTTTCTCAATCACTCAAACCATTTCTCTTCTCTAAACAACACAGACGGGAGAGAGAGAGAGAGTGAAAGAGAGAAAGGTCGAGAGAGCTAGAGAGAAAGGTCCAGAGAAGGAGAGAGAGCCGCAGTGGGTCGGTGCACGCCGGCGAACACACGACGGATAGGCGACGATGGTATGTAATTTGTTTCGGCGACGAAGCAAGGACTGTTGCGGCAGTGGAGCAAGGATGAAGGCGGCCGGTGGACAAGGTCTGTTGCGGCGACCAGGTACGCGATTTTTTCCCCCTTCACTTTCTTCTTCTTCGATTTTGAGATCTACCATGTAAATCTGCAACTTTTTATTCAAGATGTGAAATGTTCGACACACAGTAAAACAAATCGCAGACTTTGGCGGCATGGTGGTGGTGAAAGATCAGTTTGTTCTTCCTTTTCTTCTTCTCTTCTTCTCCTCTGATTTTTTTCTTGAATTTGTAACTTGTTTTACGGGATCTGTAATTTTATTGTTTAAATCTGTAAGATAAGCAAGTTTATTTTGTTGTTGGTAGTGGTGGTTGACTGGTGGTGGAGGACTGGTGGTGATGGAGGACTGGTGGTGGTGGTAGTGGTTTTGTTGTTCTTCACAAAATGATGGTTAAGCTAGAGAGAGAATGAGGACACAATAGGGAATAAAGAAAACGAATGGGGCAAAAAAGTAAAAGACAATTTTTTCTTAAGTTCCGTTCCCCCTCTGAGGGGAGAAAGAAAGGGAACATAGTTGTAGTAAATCGTTGTCATTCCCTACAGAAAAAGTAAAACTAGCACACAGTAAACGTTTTGGGAAGAGAAAAAAATAGACTACAAACAGTACAATAAGCTAAGAATCTTACGTTGTTCTATTCAAAAAATAACTTTAAAGCTTAGCTTCAATCAGCCCGCCTCCTCCACCTTCAATGAGGGTGGGGTTAGGTGGGCTGGGAAGGTGCTTTTCAAGGTTCGTGGTTGGTGTGAGTTGGGTGAAGGGTCAAGTTGGTGCGAGTTCACCCACGGGTAACCCTCTATAATAATAATGACTTTTTTTTAGGAAATACAATGAATAATGATATTGGTTTTCCAATGTAATCAGGTTCAAAAATGCTATGTATCCCTTAAACTTCATCCCAACTATGTCCCTACTTGTCAAATCAACTACATTGACTAATCACTTGAAAAAACATTTAACACAACGGTGGGTCATGTTGTTGATGTGTTTAAGTTGGGACTAATTAGAATGTGAGTGTTGGTCCGTGTAACATTAGACTTATAAATGTCTTCCAACCATAATTGGGCAATAATTTTTACCTTTCCGCGATCTCCACCTTTTCCATAAGTAGAACTAGCATAGAATAGACCACAAATAGTACAATTAGGTAGTATCTTATTTCGAATTTATCAACAAAAAAAAGAAGGTAGTATCTTATTTAGTCCCAGCCCGAAAAAATAGTTACCATACATGGTTGTAGCCAACATAATAGGACTACCACTATATGTGGCCCACAGTAATTATCTTTTCTAGCTTATTATAAGGAAAAGAAACGATGTCGTTATTTCTGTCTAATGATTTTTTTTTTTTTGAGAGAGAGATAATCACAGAGAATTCGTTTGGTTGTTAATTATCCATGTCTATCTACAGTCAGTGGCGGAGCCAGGATTCCATCGAAGGGGGGGCACAATTCGGCTAGTAGCAAAGCCTGTATTTGTACACTTCTTTTAAAGGTTAAATTATTTAAATATCAAAATTACTATTATTAGTCTTCTGGCTAAGTTGGTAAGGCTCTGCTTTTGTCTAAAGCCGCCGGGGTTCGAGTCTCCTTTAGCACGTTTAATTTTTTTGTTTTTTAAATTATTTGTGGAAAAAAAATAAAAAGTGCGCACACAGAGGATCGAACACTCGACCTCGCCTTTACAGATTTGCGGACAAGCGTATTGCCAACTGCGCTGGAGATGATTTTGCATTCACAGGGGCACTTTTATATTAGTATGAAGAAATGGTCAAATTTTTTTTACAAATCAGGGGTTACCTAGCGCTTTCGGAAAATTTTGGGGGGGCACGTGCCCCCCCGTGCCCCTACATGGCTCCGCCCCTGTCTACAGTAATACTATGAATATTGCGGAAGATATTGTACTCAATAAAAATGTAGCTCAATAAACGCGAGAAATCAGCAGAAAACCGAAAATTTATTTAGTTCATGAATTGAATGAGTACCTGATGAATGCCCTTCTCACTGTTCAAATAAACACCAAGATCAACCAAGCAAGACTGCCACATTTGATCAGCTGCATAGAGCCAAGGATACCTCATAATGCACTCATCCAATCTTGGCACCAAAGCTGCTGCCAATGGGTAGCTAAAAATGACACCAGCTCCACCAAAACCCATGTCAAAGGAGTGTATATGATTTGGCAAAATACTCTCAGAATGACCCCCAATGTAGACATACTTGGTATGATCATATTTCCCTAATACCTCCAACATGTTCTCAAGAAAAAATATCGAGTCGTCATCGCCCATAACGATCCATCTCACGCCCTTGTCCCCCTCCCTAAAAGTCTCTAATAGCCCCCTCGCGATCCTCACCATAGTAGCGTCCTGTTTTGTGACTTCCAAGAGGGCAGTGTTGTCCTCCGAGACTCTAAAAGGCGGAGAAGTGTCCCTCCAAGGGAGGAGATCTGTGGGAGGAGGTATGTCTAGGAAGATGTATCCCCTTGTGACATTTTTTTTCCACCATGTCTCGATATAGGGTCTTCTGTGCCTCCAACCATCAACGGAACCAACAAGTCCAAACACAATGTGGCTGATGTTTGTCGGCGAATTGGCGGGGGTTGTGTCTGGTGAGGTTACCCACAATCGCTGTAGAGGCGTGAAAAACTGCGACGATTGGCAGGTGGAACGATGGGTGAGGAAGATGGACAGCAAGAAGAAGGCCACACCTGCAATGGCTATGGTTTTGTAGAGGTTCCCAACAAGTTTATCTGATGAAATACCACTCTGCTTCTCTGTGGGGCTTGTGAATTCTCTGGATGAAATACGAGGTATAGAAGGCATGGTGAGCCCAAACAGGACACTCCGGAATGGGAATCTTCGGATCTGAAACTGAGAAATATCACTTCTTTTCTTATATTGCTAAACATTGAAAATCACAACCAACATCTACAAAAATAATCAACCGATGTTTTGCTAGTAACTACTCCAAGATAAATGCGTATATTTGGATGTTTTCGACCGAATTGCCTCGCTGATCACGAAGCATTTTGTCTAGCTGACATTTGAACAAAAAAATCCATTGATCTTAGAAGTAGTGAAAGTGATGAATTCTACAATTCTAAATATTTTCTCAACAAAAAAGTAAAAAAATTAATTACCTCTGAACAAGAACTTGGTTGGAAGACGGCTGATCTTGCGGATCTGATCAAATGCAAAATTCCAAATATTTGATTTTGGAAGAGGGAATGGGTGACAAGTGTTGATAAGAGACTGAGAGAGCAAATAGAGGAACAAGTCAAATTCCAACTTATGTAACTATATGGATTTGGTTAGTTACTCTTATATACTCTAGTGGATGTCAGTGCGAGGAAAGAAGATTTTGGACGGTTTTGTTGGGAGTCCAAATCTCCTATTGATCCCTTTCCTATCCCCTCTCTTATTGGTCCACATCAACAATTTTTAATATGTTTTTTTTTTTTTTTTTTTAATTTTAAGAAATTTCTTTACTAATCAATTACAATTGTACAACGGTAATTAAATTAATTTGCTGTAGTTCTTATACAATTAGATGCATATCCGTACTATTAGGTAGGTAATTCAATTAATTTTAATACCGTCTGTACTTTTTTTTGAATACAAAGTTATTGTTTTTTTAGAAACAGAAGTTATTTGTTTGTTTTTTTTCTTTGAGAATCAAAAAAGTTATTTGTTAGAAAACAATAGAACATGGATGTTATTATTTCACATAATTTTTTTTCGAGGAACCGGTTCACATAATTGAACCCGGTTCACTAAATTGATTTTATGCTATTCAACAACTCATTTACGACACTTAACAACAACAAGCTTACGTCTTTGTGTGAGTATCCAATTGACGCACCGTCAAACGTTATAGTAACTAGACTCGCGTGGCTTTCCAGCGAAATCAAGTTCGTAGTCTAGTTATGTGTCAATCAAAACAGTTTTTTACGTGAAGTTCGTCAAAATATTGATGTTTTGCGAACCAACAGTCCGTTTGCGGCACATAACGGAAACAGGCATAAGTCTTTGTGAGAATATCCAATTGACGCACCGTCAAATTTTTTAGAAACTAGAATCGCGTGGCTTTCCAGCGAACACAAGCTCGTAGTCTAGTTATGTGTCAATCAAAACAGAATTTTACGCGAAGTTCGCCAAAATATTGATGTTTTGCGAACCAACAGTCCGTTTGCAGCACTTAACGGAAACATGCATAAGTCTTTGTGAGAATATCCAATTGACGCACCGTCAAATGTTTTAGACACTAGAATCGCGTGGCTTTCCAGCGAACACAAGCTCGTAGTCTAGTTATGTGCCAATCAAAACAGTTTTTTACGCGAGGTTCGCCAAAATATTGATGTTTTGCGAACCAACAGTCCGTTTGCAGCACTTAACGGAAACATGCATAAGTCTTTGTGAGAATATCCAATTGACGCACCGTCAAATGTTTTAGACACTAGAATCGCGTGGCTTTCCAGCGAACACAAGCTCGTAGTCTAGTTATGTGCCAATCAAAACAGTTTTTTATGCGAAGTTCGCCAAAATATTGATGTTTTGCGAACCAACAGTCCGTTTGCGGCACTTAACGGAAACAGGCATAAGTTTTTGTGAGAATATCCAATTGACACACCGTCAAATGTTTTAGAAACTAGAATCGCGTGGCTTTCCAGATAACACAAGCTCGTAGTCTAGATATGTTCCAATAAAAACAGTTTTTTACGCGAAGTTCGTCAAAATATTGATGTTTTGCGAACCAACAGTCCGTTTGCTGCACTTAACAGAAACATGCATAAGTCTTTGTGAGAATATCCAATTTACGCACCGTCAAATGTTTTAGAAACTAGAATCGCGTGGCTTTCCAGCAAACTCAAGCTCGTAGTCTAGTTATGTGCCAATCAAAACAGTTTATTACGCGAAGTTCGCCAAAATATTGATGTTTTGCGAACCAACAGTCTGTTTGCGGCACTTAACGGAAACAGGCATAAGTCTTTGAGAGAATATCCAATTGACGCACCGTCAAATGTTTTAGAAACTAGAATCGCGTGGCTTTCTAGCAAATACAAGCTCGTAGTCTAGATATGTTCCAATCAAAACAGTTTTTTACACGAAATTCGCCAAAATATTGATGTTTTGCGAACCAACAGTCTATTTGCGGCACTTAAAGGACATGGGTATATGTCTTTGTGAGAGTATCCAATTGACGCACCGTCAACTGTTTTAGAAACTATAATCGCGTGGCTTTCCGGGTAACTCAAGCCCGTAGTCTAGTTTTGTGCCAATCAAAACAGTTATTTACGCAAAGTTTGCCAAAATATTGATGTTTTGCGAACCAACTTAGAACGCATATGTCTAGTCACATGCCAATCAAAAAAGTTGGGAATCAAACTGCTTACATAAAATTGATCACTAGTTGTAAAAATCACAAATAACGTAGCAAGTTATGAAAAAGTGGTATGTAGTGTTTACAAGAATTTGATAGCCTCTAAACAAAATAAATTGCGTATGCAAAGTGCATATAAAATATAAAAAAATTCATTTTGCATCAGCGATCTATGCCCCCATTAAGCTCACTTCTCGTCATCCTCTCCGGAACCATGATACTCTGTTCGCTCATCTGCACAGAGAACTAAACATAGTGATAAATTACTATTATGAACACCCCCAAGTTAAAGATGATATTATGTTAGAGAAACGTCCACATATTAATAAATATACGTACCTGAGAATATATTGTTTGAAACTTGAGAGTGCAGGCTTAATTGTAAGGTTTGATTATGAGTCACACACTGGAGTAAGTCCTGAAAACCCGTCATATGATTTTCTGCAGTCCTGGGTAAAGACGTATCTTGTAATGAATGAGCAAACTGCACAAGCTTAATTGATTCTAATAAGGAGAATATACAAAATATAGTTAAAATACAAGGAGTGGGAAAAAAACAAAAAACAAGAACCTGCGTAGAATCCATAATTGGAGAATGAAAGCTTGTTTGACTCGGAACAAACGATCTATCAGGATTTCTTGAATATGAAGACGATTGGAGGCCAGTCCGGGGTAAAGATGTATCTTGCAGTGAATGAGCAAACTGCACAAGTTTAAAGGAGACTAATAAGGAGAACACAAAAAACGTAGCTAAAGTGGAAGGAGTGGAAAAAAAAGACAGAGAACCTGCGTAGAATCCATAATTGGAGAACGAAAGCTTGTAAAACTTGGAATAAACGCTGTTTCACGATTTCTTGAATAAGAAGACGATTGGAGGCCATTCCGTGGTAAAGGTGTATCTTGCAGTAAATGAGCAAACTGCACAAGCTTAGGTGAGACTAATAAGGAGAACATAAAAATGTAGCTAAAATAAAGGAGTTAAAAAAAAACAAGAAAGAAAAAGAGAGAACCTGCGTAGAATCTATAGAATGAAAGCTTGTTTGAATTGAAACAAACGATCTATCAAGACTTATTGAATTAGAAGAAGATTGGAGGCCAGTCTGTGCAAGGCGGGTAGATTCATTTTTTCGAGATTTCTTACTCTTTGTAGCCTTTTCAAGTTCACTAACACGCCTCTTACCACTTCTATCAATCGTATTTTTTGCCTTCGCCTTGAGACCTTTCACTTTGTTAAGGAAGGGAGATTGTGAACTTCCTATATTGCCCACCTTTTCAGTGCTTCTAGTTCCAATTGCATCAACCATGGAATCCATTATAGTCAGAATTTTAATTTTTTCTGTGATCTCCTCCATGATTGTAGCATACCCGTCAAGAGCAATCTCATAAGTCATCTCAAATTCAGCGGCCTTCCCTGCTAATTGACTGAAAAGTAGTGATAAATCCTTGTAACATTTTGCCATATTTGCTTTTAAATTAGTTGGGTCTAGAGGCTCTCGAGTAAATTGTGAACTCCCAACTTTAGCATCCTTAGTCCACCTTTTCAATATATACTGGTCTGGAACTCTTTTGACATTTCTAAGAGAGAACACCTTCAAAGCATGCGAGCATAAGATTCCCACAAATTGAAATTTCTTGCAACTACAAGTAACGCTGCAATTTGATGAATCAGAAGAAACACGATGCTCACTTTTCCCATCGGCTGAGGTGATTTTATATTCAGTGCCAGTTTCAACTTCACTACATAAATTTATATTCCAGTTGTCTTCCAAACTTCTTCATAAAACATTTTAAAATATTTTGGGACACAAAACCACCCGCACTTTTAATTTCCCACCACAACCCCCTGCAAGATACATAAGTGGGACACATAATTTCAAATTGTTAACGGTGTTAAAAACATAACAGAAAATTGGTCACATGATATTCACGTGAGGGGCTAAAATATCCAAACACAAATTAGGAGTGATTGAAGCACGCATTAACTAAAACACTCCTTATCTAATCGGCATCAGTCATTTTTAATAAAAAAATTGTTGGAATAAACAACAGAAAGGGAAGGGTTCTTTCTTCTTAGCACGATTGCGATTTCCGATTTAGTATGAAAGCACAAGCGCAAACGGATATCAAAACAGGAGAGCGCAGACATCGCAATTGAGATGCAGGGCTTTTGCTAAAGTGTCCCTGGTGGTGTACGACGACAAAGATTATGGTTTTGTATCGAATGTTGAAAGATTTTAGATTTTTTGATGTTTCAGTTGGGTTATTCCAACAACACCAACAGCAGCAGCAACAACAGGTGTTGAGGGCTTTTCTGAGAAATAAGTGGGACACATCTCCGATTGATTTCTCCGGCGCTATGTTACCGGACATCTCGTCCGTTTCTCAGGGTTTGTCTTCTTCTCCGGCGATATCGAGGTTGGGTTGCAACAATTCCGGCCACATAACGGTGTTGGGTACTCAAATTTGACGAGTAATCAGAGCAATTCTTGTGTCGGGTACTCAAATTTGATGGGCAATCAGAGCAATTCGGCTTTTGGGTATTCCAATTTGTTACCTAATCGAGTGGTGAAGCAAGAGCGGGGTCAGGAATCGGAGACGAATATGATGAATCAGCTTCAGGAGCGTGAGAAACATCTCTTAGATGATAACGACGGCGACGGAGTTTCCCTCATCACCAACAGCGAGTGGTCTGAAACGATTCAGCAACTAATTAGTCCTACCCCAGAAGCCGTTCTCTTCTTCTCCGACGTCGTCTTCCTCCTCCTGCTCCACTTCCGCCGCTTCTCTGCTTGCGATTTGCCCCAAACATAGAAACCATTTCTTCTCCAGGTCCAGCAGAAACACTAGGCAAATCTCTGCGAACCCCTGCGGAAATCTCTCTCTCGCCCGAACTCTACGTCGGCTATCTCTGGAAGTCTCTGTTTCCTTTCTTGTGAAACCCACAAAGTCGTGACCACCCCAATTGGTCTCTGTTTCTCTTCGCCGATGTACATCGAAGAAGAGAAACCTTTTTTAGTGAAAGGAGGATACTTAAAATACAAATGATTTATCCTCACTTAAATGTGTGTTTGGACAATATAGCCTCTCGCGTGAGTATCACCTGATCAATTTTCCGTTATATTTTTAACACCGTTAACAATTTGTGGTTATGTGTCCCACTTATGTATCTTGTAGGGGGTTGTAGTGGTAAATTAAAAGTGCGAGAGATTTTGTGTCCCAAAATGCATCTTGCAGGTAGGTTTAGTGTCAATTACTCTAAAACATTTTAAAGACTTTCGGAGTATACACTGTAGCAGCATGTTCCAAAATTTCAACATGAACGGATAAAACAGGCATGGTCTGATTAGCTTTAAAATCTTCCCCTTAACTCTTCGTAACGTCGATCTTCTACTAACCTTTCAAAATGATGAAAGGATCGTAGCAAGTCATGCTTATAGTCAATATATTTCTTTATTTGACTATTCATACTCTCACTTTGTTGAGTAGTACTCATGTCAGCACGAAATGTCGTCCGCCCATAAGATAATGTCCACTTTTCCTTTATGTCAAACATACGCTTTAACCACTCATTATCCTGTAAATTATACTTTTCCAACAACCTCTTCCATGCATCCAAAAATGTATGAACTCATCATTTTCATATATACAACTGCTGAAGTCTTTAGTGAATCCCTTGAATTCATTAAAAACACCACTAAGATGTTTTGCAGCATTTTGGTACAAGTGCCAAACACAGAGACGGACTTCAGGCCATCTGGAAGCTAATGCTTTCGACATCGCCGCATCTTGATATGTGAAGATTGTTTTAGGCCTTTTCCCAGTCATCACTTTTGCAAAAGAGTCAAATAACCATTCAAACGTCGGATTTGTTTCAGCGTATAACAATGCTGCACCAAAAATGACCGTCTGCTTATGATGATTCACTCCAACAAACAAGGAAAATGGACGACCTTCTTTATTTATTTTGTAGGTCGTATCAAAGCAAACAACGTCATCATCACCAAAATGGCTGTAGTTCAATTTCATCCTTGAATCTGACCAGAATATATTAGTAATCAAGTCATGAATATCAACTTGCATTGCATAAGAGAAGTTTGGGTCATTTGCTTGCATTTTTTGCAAGTATTGTAGCACACCACCAGTGTCACCAACTTTCATATCAATTGTTCGCTTGGATCGCAAATAATTTCTGCAATCTGTTGGTATGAAACCCACAATCTCACGACCTCCAACTTGCCTTGCTAATAATTTCATTGTTGCCTTTGGAGTTATCCCTGAACTTTCTGCCATGTCAATTTCCGCTTTCTGAGCAGCTATTATTTTCCTTTGAGATCTCAAAAGATGGGATTTACTCGGACTAGCTAAATGATGTGTATGGTTGGCCACAAATTTAAACACAAGCAACTTTCCAGTTGCTCGAGAAGAAATTCCAAGAGAAGCCAAGCATTCAAATCTAGTTTCAGCACGACGAGATTTCGCAATGTCATCATCTCTTTTATCAACTACTACCTCTGTTTCGCCTGTTTCAGCCTACTTTTCTTTTTGTCACTATTCATTGGGTTACTTTCATCCGGTGATTTGATTAGCAAAACGATACAAGAAGTTGGTAATCTTTGCATGGTGTTATAGAGGAAAGTTTATTCTAAAATACCATGAAAAAATCGTTAAAAAATTACATCGTTTTGGTACCCAAATCACCAAGTCAAAGTGACTCAGTTACGGGTTAAAAAGTCAAACGCAGACGAAACAAACGAAACGGAGGTAGTACATGTTTACCCTCGCATTTTCAACAAAACGTTCTATCCAAATATTCTCCTGTAATCTTAGACTTATGAAATGTACTTCTCCGAATGCTAAATCCAACTTTTTTGGCATACCTGTTATAAAATTCATAAGCATCACTTTCGGATTCGAACTCCATACCTTTTTTAGGAACCATGTCTTCTGGGACACTGGCATGGAGATTTTCAGTTTCCCCGTCGTTTTCAAAATCCAGTCTTCGTGCTTCTTGAGGTGTTTCCATCTGACCAATGTGAAAAAATATATTAACAATGTATTTTTTAGAGTAAACCAGCAAGACCAAGAAGATTCCAACTAGAATCATATTCGTATTTGACAAAATACACACAGTATAATGTATTTGTGGGATGTTTTCATCTGGATGTGATTACTCATTCATATGTTAAATGGGTTCGTTCTATATATCATTATGAGCTGTAGAATCATGATAAAAAATTAATATACAGAAACGTGTATGATTAGCACTAAGTTTAGATGTATTCTATAAAGAACTCACCTTGTATAGCTTTTCGGACTTGGTTTGGATCGGAGAAGAAGATCACTGCAATTCTGAGCTCAAAAAATTGAACAACACGAAGAACTCGATTCTTCAGATTTCTGTAACCAATCAACAAAAAGTAAAGGCTTTCCTGCCTCTGGATTTCTTCATTAGTTTAGAAGTTCTTCATTCTGTCAAATTTTTTTCAAGCTTCGTTGAATTATTTGAAAGATATGGATCGAAAGTGATTTTTTCCATAGAGATCCGTAGTTGTTCAGAATAACAAGGTAACTATTTGATTTAGTAAAGATACACATCTAAATCATATTATGATAACTACAGCAAATTAATTGAATTACCGTTTATAAAATTATGTAATTGATTGGTAAAGAAAATTTTTAAAATTAAAAACATATTAAAAATTAGTGATGTGGACCAATAAGAAAGAGGGGATAGGAAAGGGAACACAAAGAGGGAATTGGAGATTTGGACTCTTTTGTTGGGTAGAACGATAGGGCGGTACTTGGGCGGGCTCAACTCTTAAAGATTGAACATGCACTAGGTCGTGCGACCTACTCTCCAGTCCCCGTAGTGCTGCAACCTCTTCCTTGGTTTCTTGCCATCGTCTGATCCTCCGTTTGGCCCGTTTATTTGCCTCTCTTCGTCGCCTAACATCTCGCCAAGCTTCTCGAGCCTATTCAAGGCATAGTTCCCAAAAAATCTCCACATTGACTTGAATTTTTCTCTTCCGCCTGTGCTTGAATTAGCCGGTTGTAGATAGTGCTTTCCAGACAGGAAGATCGTGGCCATGTGGTAGTCATCCAGCACACTTAGCTGTGCTCCGCATACACTGGATCGACACCCGCGCTGATCCACGTGAGGGCTGTGAGACAGGGCCCTCGCGCACCATAACACGAGACTTATAGGGACTTAATGGGTTGGAGGCTAGAGTAAGTTCAGTCACGCGCGAGCGACAACCAAGCCCGCGCGCGACCCTTGGTAACTGCTTTCAGAGATTTATGGCCATGTGCTTCATAAACCCGGTCAACCTCATAACGGTTCCGGTATACGCGGACGAAGTGCGTAACGGTCCCTATATATGTGGACGAACGTGCCGCTATGGTTAAGGTAATTAAGCCGCCATTAATGGGCGCATTAACCCACTACAAAGGTCACATTTGAAAGTGTGTAATGTAGACTAAATACAGGACTTAAATACTCTAGAAGGGGGGGGGGTTGAATAGAGTATGGAAACTTCTTGCAAAACTCAAAGTTTAACAGAAAAACTTTGTGTGAAACTCAAATCTCAAGGCCTTCAGATTTTAGTAAACTGTCTGAAACTTACCAAGGCAAAATAGTAAGCTTCAAGGCCTTGAGCTGTGAACAATTCTAAACAACTTTTGAACCCTAGTTTGATTTGAGTTGTGTGCAGTAGATAATAATCAAACTGTAAAGTAAAGAACACAAAGCAATTTACAGAGTTCAGTCCAAATGGACCTAATCTCTGCCTGAGGGATCTAATCCAACCAGGATTGGGCAAACACTTCTTATTACTCACACAGAAACAGCCATAGATCTTCAAGCCTAAGTGATTTCCCTTGCACCTATACTGCTTGTGTTCCAAACCTATCTAGTTCCAGTTACTAACTGTTGAGCTAACAAGAACCTCTTGTTGTTCACTTGAACAACCAACCACTAGGTCAAGTGAGGTTTAAGATAATATAAAGATACACAGATAGAAGTACAAGTGAAGAACACAGTATGAAGATAAGCTGTTGAAGCCTTGATGTGTTCTTCTGGAAAACTGGATTGATTTGATCTTCTGGAATCCTGAATGAAGCTTGAATGATTGTGTGTTTGAATGAATGATCTCCCACGATTTTGTCACACCTCTCTGAGTATTCTGCAATCCTCTGTCCTCTTCAAAATTCAAACAAGTCTCTTTTATCCACAGCTGCAACTGATTGAGAGATTTTTAGGATCTCAGTTCCTACAAATCCTCTTTCTGTTTTCAACTGAAATTCAAACAGCTTAAAGTGGATATCCGTTGGAGTTTGTTGAGATTGCTCCTGCACGTTTAACAACCCTGCAACAGCATTGAAACACAGCAACAACAAAATCTAGAAAAAAATAACAGTGCTAAGACTGTTTGGTTATCCTGTTTCTGACAAAACCGTTTAACAGATTTGAACAATAACCTGTATATCTTCTAAAACATATGAATCATGAAAAAACAAGTTTAAGACACTTAGAAGTGAGTAAATATTCACAATACTAAGAATCACAACCTGCAAGAAAGAATCAACTAAGTTCTGTAAAAACTGTCAGCAGCTCAAGGCACATCTCAAGGCCTTGGAGCTCTGAACCTGCTTCACAGAATTTCAAAGTTAAACCCAGATAACTTTGATTCTTCCTGTTCTGATCATCTGCAATTGTGTTAGACATATAAATAGTGTAATCCATAAGTATATGCAGTAAACCACTGATCTGTATAATCAGATATCCAATCTGCAACACAGAACTGTTAGAACATATAGCAGAATAAGATAACTCTCAAGGCTTTGAAGTTCAGTCAATATCTCAAGGCCTTGGGATAACTGAGATGCTTTGCTGCTTATGTCTTAGTCTTTGTCTTTTCATCACTCAAAACAATTACCAACCAAAACACATTCAAGGGTCTTTGACTCAACAAACTTCTCAGCTATATATAGGATCGTTAACCCTTCATTGCATAGGGATGATCTTCTGAACTACGCGGAAGCTCTGGCCAAATACTGTCTCTCTATCTTACAGTTTCCATTGTCTTACTCTCTCCCTACTCACTACCCTATACCTCCTGTGTTTCTCATTCTCTACTCTTGGTGTACGTTTGAATCTTCCTCAAAGGATTCTCGTGTACACATTTGGTGAACCCGACGTGAAACTTACCTCAGCAAGCAGCCATGTCTCACGATGAAGATGCCAGCAACCGATCTCCCTACCGAGACGACTTCAGGGGAGGAAACCCGCCACAATTCCACTGCAACCGGTGGTACTTTAACCTTGGAGACGTTGAGTGCCACTCTCCAGAGCCAAGCGAAGGCTCTCTAGGCTCAATCTGCACAGATGGCCCATATTATGTCCATTTTGGGAGCCATTGCCCAGAATCCGGCACTTGGAACCACCGTCTCTCAAGGAACTGGAACCCCTGTCTCCCAGGGAACAGGGGTAACGCCTACACCTAACCCTAGTTTGTAAAGCCCACCAGCAATGCTCCAGCCACCTCCTACCCAGGGAAAAATTGCTCAGCCATCCCTTATCATACATGCTTCCCAATTACCGGGAATTCCTTTCAATATCCAACCACAGTATCCCCTGCTTTCTTCACCTGCAACCGTAAGCAATGTTGCTTACACCCCCAATCCGACTGCTGCATACGTTTCTCCCCCAGCTGCAACCCTTCCTCTTGCTGTGGGGGGAAGTGTGTCAACGATCATGACGGCCTTGGAGCAGCGTATAGATAACTTTCTGTCCAATCAGTGCTTCACAGACACCATCATCCCGAAAGTTGACAAAGCGCATCCTATCCCGCGCGAGATTTACTTGATGCCCAACCCTGCAGGGTACAAGGCCCCTAAGTGGGAGAAATTTGACATCTTCAATGGGAATGTCCAGGAGCACGTCATGCGCTTCATTGAATGTGATGGGGCCACATGGGGTTGACTCCAACCTGTTGATGCGCGAGTTCCCTAAGTCTTTGGGGAACTTCGCATATAAATGGTATAGAACTTTGTAAGTTGGATCCTTAAAGACTTGGGAGGACATGGTCAAGAAATTCTACACCAAGTTCTTTCAGGTTGAGGAGAAGGTCACGATGATACATTTGTCGCGTATGTATCATAAGCGTGATGAGGACAGAGTCACATTCATCAAAAAAGTTCAGGGCGAAGTCGCTAGAATGCCGAGATGAGGTGCTCGAAAACATATGTCTCCAAGGGATGCGAGACGAATACAAAGGTATGTTGATTAACTTGCAAATGCCTACTTTTTCAAATTTAATCGAATGTACCAAGAACGTAGAGCCTATAGTTGAAAGGCAGAAGAAGAAGCATGCTCCTGAGAGATCCCCAGGAGGACCAAATTTCAAGATCGGTAGGTTTAGCTACAAGAGGGGCCGCGAGACTGAAGTCAACACAGTTTTTCCACACAAGCAGCACAAGGTTTCGACCTCATATGCCCCGCCTTTTCCATGTTCCCTGGAGGAGGTGATCGATCTATGCAAGCAATGGCGTAAAGATGGCGTCCTATCTAAACTTGAAAGGACACCCTCCAGGGAGCAGTTAAGGGATCCAAAGTGGTGCGAATGCCACGCAAAAGTTATGCACCCAACAGCTGACTTCAAGAAGCTCAGGTACCTGGTGAGCAGAAAGATGAAGGAAGGAGAGCTGATAATCAGCGACCAGAGGCAGGACGTGCGCAATAATCCCCTTCCAGCCCATGCAGAACAAGAGCTGAAAGACAAGGAGGTATCCATGATCGCGATCATGGACCTCGAAGAGATCGCAGAAGATGGGCTGCCTGTCAAAGATGAAGTCCATGCGAGGAAGATTATAGCATGGAGACTGAGGACACGCGTGCCGACAGGATGAAAGGGTAGCAACGGCTTCAGAAGGTTCTTCGATGAAATGAGCTTTTCAAAGAAGTGCCGAAAATAAATGACAAAGGCGATCCTCAGAGTAGCAGAAGACTTTGAGGAGGACAATGTCGTCTCCAACGGAAGAGTTGTCAGGGCCTCTCGCTCAACAGAGAAGATAATGACCTTCTCTGAAAGTGATAAGAAGACAGAATTGAGCCACCAGAAGCTTTGGTACGTCACAGCAGTAATCAATGATGTCGAGTTCAAGAGGGCATTCGTTGATGGAGGTGCGGCCGTTAATGTAGTCTCGCTCAACGCACTGAAGTTGGCGGGGATTTCTGAGAAGAAGATTGTCAGGAGCCCATCCTCGCTGGTGGGATTCGGAAGTGATCCAGGATGACAGTGGGATGGATCTGCCTAGGTCTCCAGATAGGGAAGATAAAGTGTTCCGCCAAGTTTTATGTCATTGATGCGAACACTACGTATCACATGACCATAGGCCGGGCATGGATCCATCGCTTTGATGCGGTTCCCTCAACAGCTCACCAAGTAATAAAGGCCATTTGGAATGGCAGGGTGGTTGAGATACCAGCCTCGACGAACCCATTTAACCTGAATGAAGCGCATCTCACTGAGGCAGTATGGTTCACTGAGATGTCAGATGAACAGACACCGGGGCCATTCAACCCAACTCCTCTGCCTCGGTGGGAGGATATCAAAGATCAGTCACCTGCGGGAGTAATGGTGACGAGGGAAGATGCTAAGGAAAATGTGCCCGCATGCGAAGAGGTACCGCATGTTGCTTACCCGAAGAAGAGTGTGTACACCCTAAAAAGGGTGGTGAAGCATGATAGCAAGGGCAAGGAGATAGAAACTTTCCAGATGCGAACCTCCTCAAACAGCACTGAAAAGGGATAACCTTCTTCTGCCTCTTCGCTTGAAGAATAGAATTGACCAGTGACGGACAACGGTCTCCAGATGCTAACCTCCTCATACAGCACTGAAAAGGGAAAACTTATGTAAGGCATCACATTTCAAAGAGAGAGGTGCTTCAAGAAGGACAAAGGAGTGTTATTTACCTTAGCAAAATATTCTCTATACTCATCACACATCCAACTCCACCCTTGGCAGCGTTCATCTTTTCAGAAAGGATCACGTTCGGACACAAGTGATTATCATTGTCAAGCAAGGAATAAAATCCATATTTAGAGTCGTCCAAACTGCAGTTCTGACGGAATGGGAAGGTATTCCTTCTAATGGAAGGAGCCCTGCTGAGGCGCGGAGGAGCGGATGAAGCAAACCTTGCTTGCTGAGCGTTCCAGAAGGAAATCCAATTTTTGGTAAGGCGACCTTCGCGCTTCACTGAAGGTTGAATGAAAGGCAGATTGCTAAGAAAAATAGAATTACATCTCTTTATCAGCAGTCGCTTATAGCAATCTCTGTTCACTGACTTAGGCCAAATCGAAGGCGCCACTGCTGCAACACCGGCAAATTATACGGCCGGCCGAACCGTACATTTGGAACGATGTCTCCGCCCGAGGTGATGAGCCTCATTGGGAACGGATAAGGATCGTCGGTTCACAGTTAGTACAACCATCGATAATCCAAAACATAATTTATTACAAACTGAAGATAGCTGTAAACAGTGTTTACAAAATGAGATTACATTTATTTGGTGAGGTGGAAATACTATGTGACATTCTAAGCACCAAGCATTTCTATCCAGCAGTGTCGTGACGTCCCCCCCTCATCTGTAACTTGCGGGTTTTGAAATAGCGAAAGCCGACCGCATAAAAATTTTAATCAGTAAAAACTGAGTAAGAATCATACTACAACATGTAAAACGAGTTTTGGCTCAAAAATTATATAGTCAACGTATCTGGAGTAAACCCACATCAACTGTAAACAATAACAAATTTCAAATATTTAGTCATTAGATCAGCTGAGGCGTATTATAGTTCAGCGGGTAACGATTTCCATAGAGAGGTCACGATGCAATAAATCACAGTAGGGGTGCCTCTTGGGATATCACTATCCCAATTCACCCGAGCGTTGTGGGAGCCCCTACGTCAATCCCTGCTCATAACACAACTATGAGACCTTAAGTGTCGACACCCCTATACCGTAGTGACCCATACAGGTATAAGTAGTACTCCATAGTTTCCACGCCTCATACAGGGGGTTCGCCTACGTGCTCCCCCGGCCGTAGCCATATCAATTCAAGGGGTTCGCCTACGTGCTCCCCGGCCGTAGCCATGACAATTCATGGGGGTTCGCATACGTGCTCCCCCGACCTTAGCCATCACAATTCTAGGGGGTTCGCCTACGTGCTCCCCCGGCCTTAGCCTCCACACACATCCTCTGTACATCGCCCCATTTATATTATAATTCATTATTCAACTGTCGTTATAGAACTGTAACATTTGATTCAAAGATCATATCATAACCGCATATATTCCAAACGGTATATTTAAAAAGGAATTCTCAAAATCTTTATGCTCAAGCATTTGATAAATCCACAAAGTTATTCCAGGTATCACGAGATATAGCAAGATTATAGTTTGGAAGTAACGCACGCCAAATTCACATTTTGACAGTTAAGGTGTTTTACATATGAACTTACCGAAACAAGTAGAGTGGTGCACGCGCGACAAGGGAAGTCCTAGTACTCGTACTCGATAAACTTGTCGTCTACGAACTGGGTGTCTACAAATACGCAATTAACCTAATTAATACAACATTTTTTATCATGCCTTATATGCAATGTATGCCCCCGATTAGTTTTCCCAACCTGTTTGTATCTCTAGAATATTTTACAAAAACTTGACAAGTCGAAATATTATTTATGAGCCATAAAAATTTAGGAGGATGATTTAATAGAATATTAGTTAACTAATATTTACATTCATAATGACTTTTTCTCTTGAAATAGGGGTTTATCATCACTTAATATATTAAGATAAGTATTAAGAATTATAACATTTTTAGCTTTATTATTATTATCCAAAAATACTATTTAATTCACAAGTCAATTTTGTTTCTTAAATAGAGGAATTATCTTTATCATAAAATTATCAATCTTTGAAACTCATATTTATCTTTACCCCAATATTACTAGAAACAATGATATTCTCTTTTAAATACACACAATACTAATTAGCTAGTTTCGTGTTTTAAGAAAGCATGCTATTTTTCATTATGGCCCATTTATTTTAATAAAACTTTTCTAATTCAATTTTTTTAGAGTAAACGTGAAATTTAAGAATTTAAAACTAACTACCATAGCTATTTATAAAAGAAATTACGTTTCACAATTTACATATAGCTTAATATACCAACATTACTTATCAAGTAGTAACTTTAATAAACAAGTTATTAATTTATGAGAATTTTATTTATTATCCCAATTAACATTTTCAGAAAATAGCTTTAATGAATAAAACAAAAACAGGAAGCCTAAACTACAACCAACTCCCCCCAATATTAACAAGATTTTCCATTAGTGACATATCCTACCCCAAAGTTTCTGAATATACCAAAATAACCCCAAAATTCATAGGACATGCTAACCCACGTTCTTCCCCAATGAGAACCGGTTCAAATTTCTATTTCAGCTAACAAGATTTGGTTTTGACGATTATAAATGAGTTAGAGAAGGGTTGAGAGTCTACCCACGCCAAGCATCGTGAGAAACCGTCGAGAAGTTGGCTCGTTCGTTCTTCCCGTCGGTGGGTCGCTAGTAGTTTTCGTCGCCGGTGATTCCGGCGACCTGGGCTTATTTGGAGGTGTTATCTAGTCTCCTTGGACCTTCATGAGGTTACTCGAAGAAAGATTCGAGGATGGGTACGCCTAGGTTGGCGCCTGCCGAGTTCTCGCCGGAAAAAATGGCGCTCCGACGGCGATGGTGGCGGTCTCTGCTTGCTGGCTGATCCTGCCGCTACCTCTGTTTCTTTTCTTCGTACTTCTGGTCGGAACCGAGAGGATGTTTGAGAGAGAAACAGAGGGAGAACATAGGTGGGTTGTGGTGGAGGTGGTGGCTGGTGTTGGTGATGGTGTAGGGTGATGGAGGAAGAATAAGGAGGAGCTGGTGTTTAAGAAGAGAAAGGAGGAGATAAAAAAAAGGAAAAAAAAAAAAAAAAACGTTGGGGGATGGGAAGGTGTTGGGGAATGTGGGTTTCAGGAGAGGTTTGTTATATATTTTTTTTATTATTTTTTTCCTTTTCATTGTTATTATTATTATTTTATTATTATCATTGTTGTTATTAATATAGGTATTTTACACATATATACCTAACGTATATTGTACCGTATGGGTACGGGTATAAATACACACACACACACACACACACACACACACACACATATATATATATACTGTATAAATAGATTACTATATATATTATTTTATGTAAAAGACAATTACTCCCCCCTTGGTTTCTAATAATATAGGTTTTACCCCTAACTTCGTAACAAATACTTTTAAGAAAAATGCACAATAACCCCTATTAACAAATTAGGGTATTTCATCATATCCCCCTTAAAATAAAGCTTCGTCCTCGAAGCGTAAGACAATATCTCCCAACTTCAAACCGTGTGACTAAACACAACAAGCGAGATGCAACTCTACTGAAGACGTGATGGGCTAATGGCTACACGAAACAGTAAACACATACGAGATGGTAAGACAATATCTCCCAACTTCAAACCGTGTGACTAAACACAACAAGCGAGATGCAACTCTACTGAAGACGTGATGGGCTAATGGCTACACGAAACAGTAAGAACATACGAGTGGTTTGCGACACTCCACTCATTCTTGTCATTTTGGTTGCCAAATTAACTAGAATTGGTTAAGGATAGCTCCCCCTTTAGGGTCCCTATTTTGACTTGGGTTTCTTGGTGCCACCGGTTACTATGAGTCGAGTTCGTGATAGATCTACGGGGTGTAGGCATGCATTTCTGGAATCTTAACAAAAGACGATGAGGTAAAGTAAAGCGGCGCGTCTTAATCAATCAAACTATCACTGGGGAGGGATTTATCATTCACTACGTTGTTCGGATCAACTTGAGTTTTATTCATGACATTGATTGTTCCAGTCGCGCTACGTGTTGTGGCAGCTTGTGCTGTTGACATTGTATCCTTGGGGTCGGTTGTTGAAGCCATTCCCGCCTTGCCAGTTGTTTTCTCAGTTAAAGCCTCCTTCATTTTTGTTATTCCTCCCATCGTTGTAACCTCCATTGTGCTGGTAGTTTCGCGAGTTCCCTCCATACTGGTTTCCTCTGTTGTTGTTACGCACCTGATTAAAACCATCATTCTCACCTCGACGAAATGCATTATTCCCTCCATTTCCTCCTCCATTGAAGTTGTTATTCCCCACAGGTCTTGATCTACACTCCATCTTTCGATGGCCCAACTTGCCACAATTGAAGCTTGCTAACTTATTCCCTTGGCAGTCTTCCCCTGGGTGATTGTTGCCACATATTTTGCAGTGGTAAACTCTTTTCTTGCCTGGTCCTTCATTGATGCGGTTAAAATTCTGACTGGTTGGGTTGATTCGGTTCCACTTGTCGCCACCGTTGTTCCAATTACCGCGATTCTGGATATGTGGTCCAGCCTGTGCTTCAGGTTTCCTTTTTCTGCTCTCCTCAAGGTTCTCATCGAACATTCGCTGCACATCCTGTGCTGCTCCATAAGCTTCATGGAGTGTCTCGAAACGAGTCACACCCAAGGTCCTTTTGATTTGGAAGTTCAGGCCTTCCACAAATCTCTTGACTGCCCTTGCTTCTGTCGGTACAATCTCTCCTCCGAACCGCATGAGTTCCATGAACCTATCATAGTAATCAGAGATGCTATCATTCCCTTGTTTCAGATTTAAGAACTCCTTCAGCTTCCGAGTCTTGACATGGTCAGGGTAAAATCGCTCGTACAGTGCTGTCTTCAACTGTTCCCAGCCAAATCCCGGTTGGGCGAGAAGCTCTCTTCCCTTGGCAGACCACCAGTTGTCAGCCTCCTTCTTGAAGTAGTACACAACTACTTCCACTCGTTGGTCCTCTGGGCAGCGTGCTGAAATTAGCGTCTTTCCAAAGTCACGGATCCAGTTCTCCAAGGCTGTCGAATCCTCGGTCCCATTGAAGAAGTCAGGTCAGAGTTCCGCAATCCTTCTCATTACGTCATTTCCCCCGCCTTGGGTATTTTGCAGAATCTGGGCCAGAGTCAGTGTTGCATGTTCCATGTTCTGGAACCGGATTGGGTCATACTCCGGGGCCGGTTCCGCTCGAGGTGGTTGGTTTCCTTGATTCATTTCAGATTGTTGGGCTTTGTGTCTCCTGGTATAGTAGCGATGAGGGTCTGCAAATCGCATGGTACCTTACGAATATAATCTTACTTAATATAATTTCTATTTCATTCACATGCATGTAACACTCGAGTATGTGACCATCCGATAAAGAAAGAATAAGGGCGTATAAGGGTTCTAAAGTCCACGTGCAGTACTATCGATTTGTCAAATAAACAGGCGACACATGTTTAATAATATCACAAATATGCACATCATAGCAATCGACTCTTCTAGCCAACAATAATCATCATATCCAGCAGTTATGAAGTAAAATAGGAACAAAGCTACCCCAACAACCCTCGGATTGTTAACTATTATTACCATTTTTAGTTATCCTATATCAATTTTAATTTTTTTTTTCGAAAAATCTTATTTTAGTGAAAATCGATGAGTCGTACTAACTTAGAACCGTCGGCTCTGATACCAACTTCAACACCCCCAAATTATACGGCCAGCCGAACTGTACATTGGGAAAGATGTCTCCCCCCGAGGTGTTGAGTGTCATTGTGAACGGATAAGGATCGTCGGTTCACAGTTAGTAAAACCATCGATAATCCAAAACATAATTTATTACAAACTCAAGATAGCTGTTAACAGTGTTTTCAAAATGAGATTACATTTATTTGGTGAGATGGAAATACTAGGTGACATTCTAAGCAGCAAGCATTTCTATCCAGCAGTGTCGTGACGTCCCCACCTCATCTGTAACATGCGGGTTTTGAAATAGCGAAAGCCGACCACAGAAAAATTTTAATCAGTAAAAACTGAGTAAGAATCATACTACAACATGTAAAACGAGTTTTGGCTCAACAATTATATAGTCAACGTATCTGGAGTAAACCCACATCAACTGTAAACAATAACAAATTTCACGTATTTAGTCATTAGCTCAGCTGAGGCGTATTATAGCTCAGCGGGTAACGATGTCCACAGAGAGATCACGATGCAATAAATCACAGTAGGGATGCCTCTTGGGATATCACGATCCCAATTCACTCGAGCGTTGTGGGAGCCCTAAGTCAATCCCCTCTCATAACACAACTATGAGACCTTAAGTGTCGACACCCCTATACCGTAGTGACCCATACAGGTATAAGTAGTACTCCATAGTTTCACGCCTTATACAGGGGGTTCGCCTAAGTCCTCCCCCGGCCGTAGCCATATCAATTCAAGGGGTTCGCCTACGTGCTCCCCGGCTGTAGCCATAACAATTCATGGGGGTTCGCCTACCTGCTCACCCGACCTTAGCCATCACAATTCTAGGGGGTTCGCCTATGTGCTCCCCCGGCCTTAGCCTCCACACACATTCTCTGAACATCGCTCCACTTATATTATAATGCATTATTCATATGTCATTATAGAACTGTAACATTTGATTCAAAGATCATATCATAACCGCATATATTCCAAATGGGATATTTAAAAAGGAATTCTCAAAATCATTATGCTCAAGCATTTGATAAATCCAAAAGTTATTCCTGGTATCACGAGATATAGCAAGATTATAGTTTGGAAGTAACGCACGCCAAATTCACATTTTGACAGTTAAGGTGTTGTACATATGAACTTACCGAAACAAGTAGAGTGGTGCACGCGCGACAAGGGAAGTCCTAGTACTCGTACTCGATAAGCTCGTCGTTTACGAACTGGGTGTCTACAAATACGCAATTAACCTAATTAATACAACATTTTTGATCATGCCTTATATGCAATGCATGCCCCCGATTAGTTTTCCCAACCTGTTTGTATCTCTAGAATAATTAACAAAAACTTGACAAGTCGAAATATTATTTATGAGCCATAAAAATTTAGGAGGATGATTTAATAGAATATTAGTTAACTTATATTTACATTTATAATGACTTTTCTCTTCAAAGAGGGTTTATCATCACTTAATATATTAAGATAAGTACTGACAATTATAACAGTTTTAGCTTTATCATTATTATAATCCCAAATTACTATTTAACTCACAAGTCAATTTATTTCTTAAATAGAGGAATTATCTTTATCATAAAATTATCAATCTTTGAAACTCATATTTATCTTTACCCCAATATTACTAGAAACAATGATATTCTCTTTTAAATACACACAATACTAATTAGCTAGTTTCGTGTTTTAAGAAAGCATGCTATTATTCATTATGGCCCATTTATTTTAATAAAACTTTTCTAATTCAATTTTTTTAGAGTAAACGTGAAATTTAAGAATTTAAAACTAACTACCATAGCTATTTATAAAAGAAATTACGTTTCACAATTTACATATAGCTTAATATACCAACATTACTTATCAAGTAATAACTTTAATAAACAAGTTATTAATTTATGTGAATTTTATTTATTATCCCAATTATCATTTTCAGAAAATAGCTTTAATGAATTAAACAAATACATGAAGCCTAAACTACAACCAACTCCCCCCAATATTAACAAGAGTTTCCATTAGTGACATATCCTACCCCAAAGTTTCTGAAAATACCAAAATAACCCCCAAATTCATAGGACATGCTAACCCACGTTCTTCCCCAATGAGAACCGGTTCAAATTTCCATTTCAGCTAACAAGAGTTTCCATTAGTGGGTCGCCGGTAGTTTTCGTCGCCGGTGATTTCGGCGACCTGGGCTTATTTGGAGGTGTTATCTAGTCTCCTTGGACCTAGGAGGGTAATAGAAGCAAGCTTCGCGGATGGGTACGCCTAGGTTGGCTCCTGCCGAGTTCTCGCCGGAAAAAATGGCGCTCCGATGGCGATGGTGACGGTGTCTACTTGCTGGCTGATCCTGCCGCTACCTCTGTTCTTTTCTTCGTACTACTGGTCGGAACCGAGAGGATGGTTGAGAGAGAAAAAGAGGGAGAACAAAGGTGGAAGTGGTGGTACGTCTTCGGGTGGGTTTGCCGTCGGGAAGGCAGCGGCCTTCGTTGCCGCTGCTGCTTCTTTCTGCTGGGTTCGAACGGATCAGATAAAGGGGAATTGGGGTGAGAGAAGAGAGGCAAAGCTATGGTGGTGGTGGTTCGTCGAATAAGGAAGTGGCCTTATGCCGCTGCGGCTGCTGCTGTGTTCTCGCTGAGCAAAAATAGAGAGAAAGAGGGAGACACAGGGGAGATAGAGATGAAGGGAGAGAGATGGGTTGTGGTGGAGGTGGTGGCTGGGGTTGGTGATGGTGTCGGGTGATGGAGGAAGAAGAAGGAGGAGCTGGTGTTTCAGAAGATAAAGGAGAGGTTTGTTATATTTTTTTTATTATTTTTTTTCCTTTTCATTGTTATTATTATTATTTTATTATTATCATTGTTGTTATTAATATAGGTATTCTACACATATATACCTAACGTATATTGTACCGTATCGGTACGGGTATAAATACACATATATATACTGTATAAATACATTACTATATATTATTTTATGTAAAAGACAATTACTCCCCCTTTGGTTTCTAATAATGTAGGTTTTACCCCTAACTTTGTAACAAATACTTTTAAGAAAAATGCACAATCACCCCTATTAAAAAATTAGGGTATTTGAACTGTGTCGAAGCCAATTTGGGGGCAAAAGCGAGTAGGGTCAACATCGACCGTGATCCACTCATACTTAGAAGATATCTCAGGGACATTTTCAGCAAGAGCAGGCAGTGAGCCCCTCAAACATCAGCAGAGGAATTCTCTATAGCAACTATCCCCTTTGACGATAGTGTCCTCGGAGAAGGAGCCACCTTTACTTGGGTACATTCTCGGGAAGAACCGCACATTTTAAATACAAGTGGTATAAGTTCGGGCAGTAAACTTTGCTCGATCGTCGCAGACCAAGCTCCATGAACACTTAGGCTCTTTGGTCTTATACCATCGAGCGCCTCTCCCTCTCCGAAGTGCATTCTGCGCACCCGGAACATTCCAGGTACTGGGTTTTGAAGGGACGGGAGCATAGGAAGGCCACCTTTCAAACACCCACATGGTGAGGAATGAAATGTTGACAAAAGTCAGCACATCAAGACGCCCACGCGATTCCTCAATTGCAACTACAAGTTGGTCTAACCGATGATACAAGGTTCCCAACACCAGAGGCCCGAGTGCGACATTTTGTCCTAAAGATAGCTTGACAGCAAGGGGCAAGACATGATAAAAGACCCCGTCATGAGGATGACCATCGATCAAATATTGCGAGAGCCAAGCGCAAAGAAATCCACATAAGGTCAAATGGTACCCTTTTCCCTTAACATAGTTCTTCGCCTTATGATCCTTCTCTAGTATTTCCTTGGTGATCTTACTATTCTCATAGTCACGAAAGAAGTATTTCACCCACTTGCCCCAACTGTTCTTCGCAGAAGTCTCAACCAATTGATATGTTGGAACAGCTTCCGCAGATGTCCAACGAGTGGAAATTTTCTTCACTTCTGTTAAGCACTCATCCATCTGCGCATATAAAGCAAGCTCTTCATCACTCTTTAGTGCAGCCAAAGGATCGACATCGCCCATGGGAGAAAGGTCATATAGCATGTGCACATCCTCCAAAGTCGGGGCTGCCTCAAACTCAGCAAAATGGAAAGTGTGAGTCGCAGGCGAGTATCGAGAAAAGAGGTTCAGAAGCATAGTCTGATCCAGTTTCACAGCAGCACCTTTCGTAACCCTAACAGCGTAGTAAATCTCAGCCTGGTCGAGTCTAACAGCATGATGGGTCAGCACATGATCGATCCACTCATCCATTTTTTCCATTTTCTGTACGAAGGCCTGGGTAGAGACATTAGTGTGGGGGTAGAACCCATTTTCAAGACCTAATCTCACCACATCCTTGGCGTCATTTAGGTCCAATTCTGCTCGATTAGTTGGAGGGTTCAACAATAGCAGATCTTCAGTAGCGGGGTCTGGCATATTCTTTAATTGGGTTCTAGCATGGTAAAAGTCTTCCCCACCCAAATATGGAGCTTTCTTCCACAAAGTCTTGGGAAGATCAGGGATTTCCTCAGCCTCCTTCACAGATTTGGTTACTTTTGTCTTGGCCATTTCTACAACAAAGCAAGAAAAGGGGGGGAAGAGAAATATATCCACTTTCAGTTTTCAAATAGAAATTCAAGAGCCAATGTTACAAGTTTTTTAAGAATTTTCTGGTTTTAAAGAAAGCCAAGTTTCCGGGTTTCAAGATTACTGTCAATTTTGGGAGATGAACAGTTCTGGGTTCAGAATTCCAGAAAGCTATCGTTTTAAAAGTTTCAATCTTTTAGGGTTTTGGAACCTCTTTCACAGTTTCAAACAATGGCGGATTCCAAGCGTTTCGGGGTTTCCAGATTCAAAACAATTCAAGAGAATGGTTCGAAGAGCATTAATTTAAATCGAGCAAGTCAACCTTGTGATGTTGAAGCGATTTGAAGAAGACGATTTGCAAGGAAGAACTGGTGGTTGATTATCTGGATTTGCTCTCAGATGTTTTCAGAAAACATTCACTCTAGAGAGAAGCAGTAGCTTGCAACAATGGAGGATGAGGAGTATTTATTCAAACCCACTGAAGAGTCGTGTCCTTTCAGTGGTCGAATCGCAACCGTCACCGCCGAATCGCGCAATCACAGGCCAATGCTGATATCACGGCTAAAACCCTAGAGGAACAGAAGGCACGACTCTAGGGATCCTAGGTCATAATGACACGCACGAGGGCTGATTTCTCGTGTATTTGAGTTGGTGCGTAGCAGCAACGCGCGCGCTGGTTTATGCGCATTGAAGCCTATCCGATCAGTGTATCCACGCGCAAAAAGGGGGCTAATGTAGATAGTGCTTTCCAGACAGGCAGATCGTGGCTACGTGGCAGTCATCCATCACCCTTATCTGTGCTCCGCATACACTGGATCGCCACCCGCGCTGATCCACGTTGGGGCTGCGAGACAGGGCCCTCGCGCACCATAACCGGGACTTGTAGGGACTTAGTGGTTTGGAGGCTAGATTAAGTTTCGTCGCGCGCGAGCGACAATCAAACCCGCGCGCGACCCTTGGTAAATGCTTTGAGAGATTTATGGCCATGTGCTCCATAAACCCTGTCAACCTCATTACGGTTCCGGTATACGCGTAAGAAGTGCGTAACGGTCCCTATATATGTGGACGAACGTGCCGTTATGGTTAAGGTAATTAAGCCGCCATTAATGGGCACATTAACCCAATACAACGGTCACATTCTCCACTATATATAGGATCGTTAACCCTTCATTTCATAGGGATGATCTTCTGAACTACGCGGAAGCTCTGGCCAAATACTGTCTCTCTCTCTTACAGTTTCCATTGTCTTACTCTCTCCCTACTCACTACCCTATACCTCCTGTGTTTCTCATTCTCTACTCTTGGTGTACGTTTGATTCTTCCTCAAAGGATTCTCCTATACACACCGGTTCTCTCCGCAATTCTCCCATGTCACAAGTTGCTCCAACTTCCCAAAGTTCTTGCAACGATTTCCCCCGGCGATGCTCCAATTACCGTTAAATTCCTGCAATCGAAGCATATCGATGCTCCTGTAATGAATCTCATGTTTGTTGTTCCAACTCCCACCGAGCTCCTACAACAAATTCTTTCGTTTTTCCGAATCCCACTGAATCCTTAAAACAAAACCCATCCCCAGCACGTTTCCAACACGTTTCTCCGATTCCCACCGGATTCCTGAAACGTTTTGCAAAATTCCAATTCCCATTGAATTCAACCAATATCGCCCCTTACTGAGCCTCAACCCCCCCCCCTTCACGTGCCTCATTCGCTTTTGCTTTGGAAATTTATTAGGGGAGTTAATGAATTTTAATGTCTATGTCTTAAGTGGAGGGGGTAGTTGGCTGTCGTTTAACATAACTTAGGGGATATGCATGTCTTTTACATAAGCAATGTGTTTTATATGAATTTAAAAATGAAAAGTTTGGATTAAAAATATTTTCTAGTAATACTATTTTTCATCCTCGTTATTGATAAGTAACTCAGGTATTGAAATTTTGTACCAAATGTCTATTATAAATTATGCTTAATTACTTAATGCATACCCCTCTATGTCGAAACTAACACATTCCAACCTCCATTTCCTGAATATTCTTATTAGATCCTCCATTTGCAATAAATCATATTTATTGAAACTGGTAAACATGTTCATTCCAACATCACCAATATATTGAGGGTAAAACGGTCAACTCCATAAAAATATGAACACATTTGTTGCCTTCACCATCTCCGCCATAACTCGCCCAAATTCCGGCGAACTAAGCCGCAACCTGCCTCTCAAGCTCCTTCAATTTGACGAATTCAGCCTCCACTTACAACCACAACTCCCAACTCTTGTAACTGACTAAGAGCATCTCCAATAGGTTATTTATATGGCGGTTATCTTCAAAATATAAATAAGATGGGAAAAATATTGTCTCCAATAGGCTCTCTACTACGCTCTTTATTTTAGCGGATAGTTATCCCGTTCACTATTTTTAACGAGCCGGATAAATAACTTCATATTTTGTTTACCCATGTTCTTAGCGGTTATGTCCTGAATTCCTTAAAATTCTCATACAAGAAATATTGAGAATGTGCCACGTGTTATTTAGCTAATCATTTAACTAACACTATTGAAGCACTAACTAAATTTTTACAATATCTAAAATAGAAATGTTAGATTTTCATCAAATTATAAATAACTTTTAACTAGTACTACTGGAGATGCTCTAAATCGTCTCATTAAGACAGGCTACTCTCCCTCATACCCAACCACGAAACATTTAAAAATCGTTCCAACAAAACAACTGCCCAGTTGTGCAAACCTACACCCATAACTTCAATCAAAAGAACCCAACAACCTAATTGACACTCCCCCTCTTACCCCAATCAAGGCTTCAGTTGATGCCCAACCCGAACCCACAATTCAGCCCAGCCCTACCCAGACACCCCCCAAACACGAATCAAATACCACCGCCAAATCTGAATAAGAGAGATGGGGTGAAGAGAAAGAGACACATAGATAGAGAGGAAGAAAGTTGTCATCTTCATTCTGCACCCTCATCTTCATCATTTCCCTATCTTGATTCCTCGAATCAATTCAATTTATTCAATCTATCATTCCCAAAGCGGAGACCACCGCCATGATTCTTGGTTTGCCAAGATTTCTCCAATCGCAACCCCTTTTGAAGGCACTTATTCTATTTCAATTTTGCTCTGTTTCTATATATCACAGTACTTAAATGCATAAAGATGTGGTGGATAAAAAAATTGTGTGTTTTGATTAAGATTCTCTGATTCCTCTGATGAACAGAGGAAAAATTGGGGTTTCTTCTATCCTCCGCAAGAACTCGCCAAACAGAAAATAAGAGAGAGAGAGAGAGAGAGAGAGAGAGAGAGAGAGAGAGAGAGAGAGAGAGAGAGAGAGAGAGAGAGGGGGGGGGATGTAGAGAAACTGGAGAGGACATGTTATCTTCTCATCTTCTTTCTTCTTATGTTCATCCCTTTTTATTTTTCATTTTTTTATTAGCTATTTATCTATTACCACATTTACCCTCAACAAATAGATGGTGTTGTGATGACTTTTTTTTATCAAGTTGTAATAAGTATGATTTATTGCAAATGGAGGATGCAATAAGAATATTTTAGAAACGTGGGTTGCAATGTGTTAGTTTCAATATACTGGGAGTATGCCTTAAGTAATTAAGCCTATAAATTATACCATAAATATATTATTGAAAACTAAACAAATAGTGTGCCTAATCACTTAACTTTCAATTTGCTTGTAAAAATTGTATTCGCTTGTTATAAACATCATTATATTGTGTAGAATATTCAAAAGTAGTTTTTCCTAGAAATTCATTTTCGTACTTGTCAATAATCATTTATTTTTTATAATTGAAAAAGCTATTTTTTCACTCAATTTTATAATTATAAGTTAACACTTATTTGCTCTCTTATTTTACTAATATTACATGTTCCTTTTAGCACTGAAATCTCTCTAAATAAATAGTCAATTTTAGAGATGTTAATCAAATTGAATAGTTAATTAAAAACAAATGTGTTGTTCACTAAAAAGAGAGGTTATAAACATGTTTTCTTATTCTATAACTTTATGAGGATAATCTATATAACCTGAATATCGATATTAGACAAATATAATTGTTAATTTCATGAGAGGGGGCATGTTGTTCTGAAAAGCAAGTAGGAATCTTGCTAGAATTTTTAGTGTTGCATAATTGGACTTGATTTTTATTTAGAAGTTATAATTTATCGGTGACACTATCGTAGACGAGGGCTACGCATATCTATAGGATCTAGCATGTTCTATTGCTATCGGATTGAGGTGAGTAAACATTCCAAGTTTTGTGTGCATAGCTTCGTTCTTGTCGAAACATGATTTTATAATTGGACTCAAAATGTCTTTCTTTATATACATGTTTTACTTGATGGTGCGTATGTTTTGAAATGATTGCTTTGAAACTGTCAGAAGAAAATAATAACGCGTAACGTAAAGTAGAAAGAGTTGTGCGAGAAATATGATTTAATTATTTACTGTCGAGATTCGCTGCGGGCACTCGACCCGTGGTATTTTACTCGGTGGCAGTTAGCCCCAGGTTGCTCCATGTACTCGCCCTTCTGGATGCTTGGGAGATGGTTGGTTCTTTCCCGTATCAACGAATGGATAGCGGAAATTTCTGGATTGGATGTTTATCAAAGGAAAATTAGAATACTGTGATTGATTGGGAATTTACGGATTTGGATATTGGATATAAACTGAAACTTCCATGTGATCAATATATTGGAAGTCATTCAAGAACTTGGAAATCTTATTCTTCAAAAATATTTTAATTCCGTTGTGCCAAAGTTGTTATTTAATTTTATACTTAAAATATCTTTCAACTTTATTTGACACGCCTAGGTGTTACTCACACAGTATTTATTGCGGGCATTTTCAAAATTGCAATTCATGTTTTTCTTCCAACGATCACCGCAGGTCTAGGAGCTGGGGTTAATGAGTAGTAGGGCGCGAGAAACATCAGGATAGATTACGTCACAAGTAGTAAACTAGTATGGTAGTAGATATCGTAACGTATTAGGTATCATAATGTATTGTAAGACTTAAAAACACCATGTATTACTGTAATAGTTTAAGTTTTCTTGTGTATGCAATAATCGCATTCTTGATGGCATGATCTATGTCATACACGAACACCTAGTCATCGACATCTTGCACAAACTACTTTAGCTGAGCAAGAAACCACCCCCATGAAAATTTGCATTCCACATCAATAATCCCGTATACTATCGAAAATATGTAACCTTCTATGTAAACCACATTCTCAACAACCATCTGGCCCTTATACCTGGTTTTTAGGAATGAAGCTTCGATCAAAACCACACGTCTCATGTACGTCCATCCTATGATAAACGCTGCGAGAGCCACAAAACAATACAAAGAACGGTCTACTTTGTCGACCTTCAAGGCTGTTATTGACCTGGGGTTGTGCTACTCGACCAAGTGCATGGATGTCGGAATGTCGCTGTCGTTCTCGTACACGTCACCACATATCAACATCACTCCCTTCCTGTGAGCCTCCCTTGCCTTGTACTTTGATACTTCCTGCTTCAACTCTGTTTTGCGCTATGAAACTATCTTCTCGGTATATTGTTCCCTCATCTGCCAAGCTATGTACTTTTAGGTCTAGTATTTTGATCCATAGATTTTCCCGTGAGGTAGCATGTGTGAATTCCAACATAGGATGTCACTTCCCAAACACTAGTGCATCTACTCCTCTTTGCGGCTCGTGCTTGCCATCCACATGAATCATCATTACACAGCCAATGACGCGCTATCTTGTTGCATCATGTAGAAATATAAACATACCCGGTGTTCAATGTTGGTTTTGGATGCCCTAGAGGCAATCTGATCAATATGAACTTTATTTGCTAGAATAATCATTGTATTATTTATGGAAATATTTAATATAATGAGTCCTTAGATTAAAATTGTGTGGTTTATCTTAAATATCCCTGGTCCACTATATTGATTAACAGGATGATCAACTATAGACTAGTACGTGGGTATATTGATATGGGGATATCGAGTCTATCACATGGGTATGCATTAGGGGTAATGGCATACTGGATAGACCCAATGCGAGAGGGCTACATTAGATTATGTCAACGTCACAAGCGCTTCTCGTAGTGCTAATGGTGTTGTAATCCATAGACTTGAAGTCACTGGTTACTCTAGTTGTGAAATATCATGCTTTGATATTATCAAACGTTACACTGTAACTGGGTAACTATGAAGATAACTATAGGGCATGATAGGAAGCAAGCTTTGAGGTGGCAGTCAAGTAGGTACGAGTCGTCCCTCCTACATAATAGGAGAAAATATCCATGACCACTCGAGGGGTAGACCTTATGGAATGTCTGGCCAGGCTCACAAATCAATATGGAGATATTGATGTGATCTTCTTGGATAATACTATACCCAGGATCGAGAAACTGTGGATTGGATATATGAGTGTGACGATTATGTCTCGTGTCCAATCCAGATATGGAGACAAATGGATAACACAATACGGTAACATTGGGCACAAGGTTTGTCGGGATAAAAAACTATTTCTACTAGTTGGGTGGCATAGATGTGTAGCTAGACACCGCTCTATGTTTGTAAAAGTTACTACTAACTAAGTAGAAACCTATGGGGTCACACACCATATGGATTAAACTGGATATCGACATTAATTATTTGGACTAATTAATAAAAGGATCATAACACAACCACAAGCAAAAGTAGTGGGATTAATTTTCAAGTGGACTAATCCATGTAAGGAAATGACTATTATTGGGGCAATTATGTAGTTAACAAAGAGTTATTTACTATATATAGTGTAAGTACAATTCAGTTTCAAAGGCTTGAAATTGCTAGTCTATTTCAAGGCCTTAAAACAGCTTTCAAAGCCTTGAAACTGACTGTGCTTTATATGCATGAACTTAGGGTGAGTTTCTGATCTTGATTGATCTCCTAAACCCCTGTGATTTATCAGTTGTTACTTGATGATGAAAGGCAAAGTATTTTGACAAATTTAACACTATCTAATCCATCTTTTTGACTTGGTTTTGCAGGGAAATTTTATTTCCTATTTTACAGGATCTATTTCCTAACCCGCGTTTTGCAGGAAAGGAAACTATGTGTTGATTTGATTCTGTGATCAATTTGATGTGTTTGGAAGTTTCCCAAAATGTGCTTACACAATATAAAATCAGTATCAGTGAAGATACCGAGCAACTATTCGTTGGAGAAGCTGTTAGAGAAGTCAAAGATGAAGCTACAAAATAGGGAAGTTTGTTAAGATAAGATCTTGAAGATCTGCAGTTCAAACTGCTCTATAAAAGAGGGAAAGCTGGAGCAATACAATGTGACAATTAGCAGAGACACTCAAACACATTCAGGGTTTGACAAGCAACAAATAAGAATATTCATTTCTCTCAATCCAAGCATCAGAAGAACACTGCGTACTCACTATAGATTCAGTTCTAGTGTTCTTCTATTCTGAACTTCATTTGTATATCATTCTGATAATACTTCTAGTTCTTATTTTCAAGGATTGTTCAAAGTGAAAAATTAGAGAATTCTTATTTAATCTGATAGCTAGAGCTGGTACTAGATAGGTTAGTGAGAACCACAAGCTGTAATAGAGTAAGACATCTCTTTGTTCATGAGATCTAGGGATTCGCTGTTGATTAATAAGAATTGAGTTGAAAATCCTGCATGGAGAAGATCACGAGGTAGAGATGTAGGTCCAAGTGGACTGAACTCTATATATCTTGTCTCTCTTGCATTTACTTTTCATTTCTATACTCAGTTCTTTTTCAGCATACAAAACAGTTTCCTTTCATGGGTTTGAATCCCATTTCAAGGCCTTGAATAGACTTATCTTTTTATACTTCAACTGTTTTCATTCCAAGGGCTTGAAACTCATTTCAAGGCCTTGAATCACTCTTCACTCATTAAATCTTTTTGAAACCACTCTTCTTGCAAGTTTAGTAAAAGTTGGCATACTCTATTCAACCCCCCTCTAGAGCATTGATCTTGTATTTCTACCTACTGTACACCCCTTCAATTGGTATAAGAGCTTGTATCACTGCATATATTTAACCATCTTGTGATTATGAGTACTGTAGGTGATGGTTGTTTCTCCCAGAGAAGAGCGGCTAACAGACCTCCTCTCTTCTGTGGAGACAATTTTGTTCATAGGAAAGCCTTGATGAACAATGTTCATCATTGATCAAGATATAGAGCTCTAGACTATCATTCAGAATGGTCCTCACACTTTATACACAGAGAAATATGGGATTAAAACCACCAAATCTAAAGAATCACTCTCTGCTTCTGAGTTAGAACAATTTTCCAAAAATTATAAAGCTCTGAATCTCTTATATTGTGATTTGAGTGCAGATGAGTTAAACAGGATCTCAGGTTGCAAGACTGCCAAGGAGATCTGGGATAAGCTTGTGGTGACCTTTTAAGGAACTAGACAAGTTAAGCAAACCAAGTTCAACATATATCTCAGGCAATATGAGCTATTCAAGATGAATGGAGATGAGTCAACCAGAGACATGTTCAGAAGATTCACTGACATTGTCAACAATCTTGATTAATTGGGAAAACACATTTCCAATGAAGAAAAGGCTAGAAAGATTCTGAGAATTCTTCCAAAAGTAAACTGGGAACCAAAGACTACTGCTATTGAGGAAGCTCAAGATATTTCATCACTTCAACTTGATGACCTGCAAGGAAAACTCCTTACACATGAAATATCCATGAACGAAGTTGATGGAGAATTGTCAGAAGGTATCAAGAACCTAGCTCTCAAGGCCAAATAGAATGAGCTATCACAATGCCTTGAAAAAGAAGATGATGATGAAGATCCTATTGCTTTAATTTCAAAAAACTTGACCAGAATTCTCAAAATAAAGAAGAATTTTGGAAACAAGGACTTCAGCAGATATAGATACAGATCCTCCAATAGCAAAGACTACAAAGGGAAATCTTCTTGGCATGGTAATAAGCCTAAAGTCATGAATTGATTTGTGTGGTGATGCATGACATTTTATCAGAGACTTTCCACACAAAAAGAGCAAAAACTTTCAGAAGACAGATCATGATAGAAGAAGAAAGCTATGATACCTTCTTGGAGTGATTCATAAACCTCAAGTGACTCTGAATCTGAAGAAGAACATGCCAACCTATGCTTTATGGCCAAGCATGATGAAAGTTCTGAAAAGAACATTGAGGTTATGGTAAACTGCTTGATTTCAAAACCAACATAAGCCCTCCCTGATTATCTTAGAACAATGCTTTTAAATGAAGATAACTATCAGATAGAGATTAGAGTTTTGAAAGAAAAAGTTCACGAGCAAGCAAACGAAAACTTGCATCTTGTTTGTCTGAATCAGAACCTTGAAATTTCTCAGAAGAAAACTGACAGTGATTTCAAGGCCTTGAAAACCAGTTTCAAAGCCTTGAAAACACAAGTCAAGGAATTAGTCACAGAGAAATCTCTTCTAAGTGATATTATTGTTAATCTAAGACATCAAGTTGATGAATTGGATAAAAAAGACTACTCTAACTGAGAAACTTCAAGAATCTTAATTAATCAAAACAAAACTTGCAGGCTCAAAACACAACCCGAACTTAATTCTTGGAGGTTTCTTAAAGTATGTTCACAAAACTTGTTTGGATACAATCCAAATTTTCCCAGAAAGCAAAATACCAGATTTGTGAAAGCTGGAAAGAGAACATCTCCTAAGTGCCATTAATGCAATAAGATTGGTCATGTTAAGATGAATTGTCCTTTTAGAAGAAGAGACCCTCACATAATGAGGAATACTTTTCCCTTTAAACTCAAAGGACAAGTTAGACAGATTTGGGTTCCTAAAGGGGTGACCACCCAACATGGTTGACCCTGAATATGAATTTAAATTCCACACTTGGTCTAACAGCTGGGTAAGGCGTGAATTGTGTTTGCAGACCAAGACAAAAGAACAGAAATGATTTATAGACAGTGGTTGCTCAAGACATATGAGTGGAAATAGACCTTTGTTCTAAGAATTGAAGGAGCAATCTGAAGGTTCAATTACACTATGTGACAAAGGAAAATTCAGCATTCTTGATATTGGTAAAGTTGGTACAGATTCTGAAAATTCTATTTCTTATGTATATCTAGTTGATGGTTTGAAATTTAACTTGCTTAGTGTATCTCAGCTTTGTGATAATGGTAATAAGGTCATCTTTGACAAAGAGAAATATGTGGTGCAAGATGAGAAATTACGCAATTGCATCCTGAATGCCTCTAGGTCAAAGAATGTCTATACTTTCCAAACTAACAAAGTTGCAGGAGAAAACTTGAGTTGTCTCAAGGACTTGAAAGAAGATTCAAAGCTTTGGCACAAAAAGTTGGGACACATTATCTTGCATACCTTGAACAAGTTAGTTCCCAATAACTTAGTAAGAGATCTACCCTCTATCAATTTCAAAGATGAACAAGTGTGCAAGGCATGTACACAAGGCAAGCTAACAAGAAGCTCATTCAAACCAAAGAACATTGTAAGTACTACTAGACCCATTGAATTACTGCATATGGATATATGTGGTCCTATGAGAACTCCAAATCCAAAGGTTAAGAAGTAAATTCTTGTTATTGTTGTTGATTTTTCTAGATATACTTGGGCTATGTTTCTTAGAGAAAAATATGAAGCTCTCACTGAATTTTCAAAGCTTTGTAGAGAACTTCAAATCTTGTAAAACCTACCTATTGCTTCAATCAGAAGTGATCATGGTATAGAGTTTGATCAACTTGAGTTTGATATATTCTGTTCTAAGCATGGTATATCTCACAACTTTTTTGCTCCTAGAACTCCTCAACTGAATGGAGTTATTGAAAGAAAGAACAGGAATCTTGAAGACATGTCAAGAACAATGCTTATGGAAAAAAAATTGCCAAAATACTATTGGGCAGAAGCAGTGAATACAGCAAACGACATTCTTAACATGTGCTTGATCAAACCTATTCTGAAGAAGACCCCTTATGAGTTGTTCAAAGGAAGAAAGCCAAACATTTCTTACTTCAAACATTTTGGTTGTACCTGCTTTGTCCACAATAATGGTAAGGACAATCTTGGTAAGTTTGATGCAAGAAGTGATGAAGGTATTTTTCTTGGTTATTGATAGACAAGCAAAGCCTATAGAATTTATAATAAGAGAACCAAGCATATTGAAGAAAGCATCCATGTCATATTTGATGAAAGCTATGATGGTTCTTTGAGTGATGGTTTTGCAGATCTTAATGTGAACAAGCATGATTCAGATACTAAAGAAGAATCCTCAAAAGGTTCCAAGGAAATGTTACAGGAACAAAGAAGACAATTTCAAGGCCGTTTAAGTAAGGTTCAAAGCCTTGAAACAGGATCTCCACAGAAGACAGCAGATCAAGCTACTACTTCAAGTTCTCAAAGACATGAAAAACAAATCGAGAGCCTGAACCTTGGACACCACATCCTGGAGATAACATTATTTCTGATCCAACCACTGGTACACAAACCAGGTCACAGTTGAAAAATCTTTGTGCTTTTAATGCTTTCATCTCTCTTGTAGAACTTCAAAATTGTGAAGGAAGCATTACAAGAAGCATACTGGATTATAGCTATGCAAAGTGAACGCAATGAGTTTTGAAAGGAACAAGGTTTGGAATCTAGTTCGTCCACTAAGAAATCAGACTGTCATTGGCACCAGATGGTTATTCAGAAACAAGTTACATGCGAATGGAAAGGTAATGTGTTACAAAGCTAGATTGGTAGCTCAAGGCTACAATCAAGAAGAATGAATTGACTATGAGAAACCTTTTGCTCCTGTTTCCAAGTTAGAAGCTATTAGAATTATACTTGCATTTGCATCTCACAAGAACACGTAACTCTTTCAAATGGATGTGAAGTGTGCATTTTTAAATGGCTATATGCAAGAAGAATTTTATATTGCTCGACCTCCAGATTTTTGAAAATGAAAGGTTTCCAGATCATGTTTACAAACTTGACAAGGATCTTTATGGTTTAAAACAAGCTCCAAGGGCTTTGTATGAGAGATTGTCAAAGTTTTACTGGAAAATAATTTCAAAAGAGGATTAGTAGATAAGACCCTTTTCATAAAGACTCGTGAGAAATTTATCTTGATGATATTCTGTTTGGAGCTACTAATGATCTTCTTTGCAAGGAATTCTCAAGTCTTATGAGTAGGGAATTTGAAATGAGCTTGATGGGAGAATTGAACTTCTTTCTTGGAATTCAAATTCATGAGATGAAGAAAGACATATTCCTACATCAAAGCAAGTACACAAGAGATTTGCTAAACAAGTATAATATGTCTCAATCCAAAGAGATCAAGACCCCCATGAGTTCTACATTGTCTTTACACAAAGATGAATCTGGTAAGAGTGTGAATGTGAAAGAGTATAGAGGTATGATTGGATCATTACTCTACCTCACAACTAGCAGACCAGATATCATGTTCAGTGTTTGCATCTAGAGTTCAAGCTGATCCTAAAGAATGACACTTGACTACAGTTAAGACAATATTTAGATATCTCAATGGTAAGAAAGACTAGGGCTTTCGTATCTTAAACAATTTAACATATCTTTGTGTGGCTATTCAAATGCTGACTTTGCAGGATATAAATTTGATTGAAAGAGTACATCAGGATGCTTTCAATTTCTTGGATCATCTTTAATCAGCTAGCATTCAAAGAAGCAAAACTCAGTTGCACTATCAACAGCAGAAGCTGAATACATAACAGCTGGAGCTTGTTGTTCACAAGTGTTATGGATAGCACAACAGATGAGAGACCTTGAATTTGATTTAAAAGATATACCTATCAATTGTGACAACACAAGTGCAATATCAATTACAAAGAATCCAGTTCAGAAACCAAGAACAAAGCATATTGATGTTAGAAATCACTTCATCAGAGATCATGCTAAAAAAGGTGATATTGTTCTTGAATTTGTTTCTACTAACTGACACGAATTCTTTACGCGCTTAGACGCAAGTATACGCTCAAGTAGTATTAGGAGTATTTTACGACTCCGAGTATCGAACCCAAGGGAATTTACGATTATTAGTTGACTAGAGATTAATTATGAGATATCTACGTAACCGGTAAGAAGGGTTTTGATTTTATAAAGTTGTCTCCCACAAACAAGCGACTAAAACCAAATGACTATTAACTAACTATTTTTGTGGAATTTTCACTTTTAAACGAAGAGAATTTGTGTTGGAATACGACTAACAAAGAAGAACTAGGCAATTGATGGTCCCTAGGGTTGTTAACGATTTCCGGGTTATGCTTGAAACACTCTACGCACGTTCTAGTTATACCGGGTAATGCTCATCACGATCTTCTCTCAATCTCACGTGAATTTGTGCAATTAATAATTTTCAGGTCCTCTCGGCCCACCTCCGTCTATCACTACAATCTAGTTGAGTTGTTAGGCTTGTTCACCGGGTCCTGTCGGTCCACCGAATTCACTAAGTTCTAAAAATATCAACCGAAACTACCCTCACACGATTAATCAAGTTCCTATCTCCTCTCGGTCTCAAGAAACTACAAGATCACCTAAACTATTCTTTAACACGTATCAAAAAGTTCACTTTCGTGCAACCCTATCAACAAGTAATATTCTACGGGTGATCAAGCCAAGAACATTAATAATTAAGTACAAGAATAGTTAGGCTAAATAGAACATTCATAGAATTAAGCAAAAGCATGCATCAAGTCCAAAATCCGGAAAATCATCCAACAAACCCTAGTTTTCCATCAATAACCTAGCTTAAAGTGTTTAGCTAGACATAATATTGTTTAACATAATCAAAATCATAGAGTTCATGAAGAAAAGATGAAGAAACGATAATCAAACGCGAAAATCTTCACTATTGATGATCCTCCAAGCTCCAAGCTTTTTTGATCGTCTTCCCTAGACTCCAATTGTGCGTGAATACCTCCTTAGGATCGTCCCCCCATGTTAAACTAAGGCTGGACTCTTTAAACTTTCACAAAATCACCAAAAAAACCCAAAAAATTGCGTCTGGCCTTTCTGTTCGCACGAACAGCCGACTGTTCGTGCGAACACAGTGGGTTTCCTTGTTCGTGCGAACAGCATCAGTGTTCCTACTTTCCAACAGTCCCTTTTTCACTTCTTTTGGCCTTCAAAAATAATTCTAAGGCATTGTGTTCGTGCGAACATAGCCTTGTTCGCACGAACACTTCTTCAATCTTCAATTCTTTTCTTCTTTTCTTGATTCCTCCTCTCTCGTCTCCAATCCCAAGCATATCTTTGAGCAATCCTTTTGTTCCGAAGTTCATTTCCGCTCCAAAATCATCGCTCCAAGCTCCCAGTTCCTGAAATACACAACACGAAAACATACCGGAAGATCACATGCGATAAATAATGCATAAATCATACGAAAAATGCCCGGATTACGATAAAGCTCAATAACTCAAGTATGCTCAAAACAACTCGAATTTGGCCAATTTCTCTCACAAATGCACCGAAACGCTCGCAAAACAGTCGTGAATCGTAAAAAATATAACACCTTATGTGGATTTATCACTAACATGCAATTTGCAGATATCTTCACTAAACCATTTCCTGGTGAAAGATTCTCAGCCTTAAGATTGGAATTGGGCATGCTAAATAAAGAAGCATTGGTTTAGGTGGAGAATCAGGAAAATATTATGTGTTTCAAAGGTTTGAACTTAATTTCAAAGCCTTGAATAACTTTTCAAAGCTTTGAGTGTATCTGCTTTAACCATATAGCTTTTCAAGGGCTTGAAATCCATTCCAAAGCCATGAAAATAAGACTGTATGCTAGTTAGTCAATAATTTGGATCTGTCAATGTTGGGTGTGATCTTTATAGATAATTACTCAATAATACCCCTAAATTTTCAAATACCCATTTTTAACCAAAATAATATTATATTATTTACTTCTAACGGCACACGCAATTTTGAATATTTTTTATTCAGAAAAATCTTCAAAGGTCAGGAAGAATATTTAGTTTCCTTTTCAAACTGAAACTCCTTGCTATTTAACTTCTTATTTCTTTCTCTACTTCATATCTATCCTACCTCTCTCTTCTTCTACCCAAACCCTAATGAGCACTAGAAGAGCCTCTGACAGAATAAAAATGGCTGGTGGTTCAGATGCTGGCAAAGAGAAGAATAGAAAGGCCAATGTGGAAGAGGTTCGGACCATCAGGGTAAATTTAAGTTCAAAGAATCCTACTACAGAAGGAATGGCACCTCATCCTCTCAATAAGAAGGAAAATAAAGATCAGACACCAGTGTCTAGCAAAAAGAAGAAGACAGTGGAGTATGCTCAAGAAAAACAGAAAGGGATCCAGATTGGTAGCCCTAAGAAAGTGAAGAAGAAGGCTGACAAACCAGACAAGGGAAAATGAAAAGGAAATATCTACATTCAAGACTCAGATTCAGATAAAACTTCAAGTTCATATGAAACCTCTTCTATATCAAGGAAGGACTGAAAGGAGAAGGAACTTCAAGAAGCTGAGTCAAAATCTAGTATGGAATCTGGACAAAAAGATCATAAGAAAAATTCTTCAGTGATTAAGAAAAGGACTTTTGTAAAGAAAAAACTGAAACATGGAAGGGAGGAATTAGAAGGGTTAACCTTCCTGTTCAACAGTGTGATCAAGACCATAAGCTCAATCATTGAGGAAGTAGATGTGGCTCAACAGGAAGAAGAACAGAATGATGATGATGATGATGATGATGATGATGATGTTGATGATGATGATGATGATGATGATGATGATGATGATGAGGGAAATAGTCAGTAAGAAGATGCATAGCAGCAAGGAGATGAAGACCCAACCCCTTAACTCTTGCCTAATCATTCTTTTCTTTTTCAAGGCATTGAAATAATTTTCAAAGTCTTGAAAATTCTGTCTTTTCAAATAATTTTTCAAACTCTTTCCAAAAACTCTTATCCAACATTTTCTCATTCTTTTTGATGAAAGTCAAAAAGGGGGAGAAATTTAGGTTATTATTTGCTTACTAGGAGATCTGATTTTTGGTCAGTAGGATTAGGATTTATCTGAACTTTGCTGTTTTTCAGTAAAATAATAAGTTGGATTTCTTTTGGATATCATATGCTATAATTTATTATACTATGTGTTAATGAGTATTTTTTGCAGAAAATTAGTAACAAACATTGTGGTTTTGACTTTTATCAAGGGGTAGATTGTAAGTTCAAATCAGTTTCAATATTTCAAGGCCTTGAAACAGCTTTCAAATCCTTGAAACTGAATGTGCTTTATATGCATGAACTTAGGGGGAGTTTCTGATCTTGATTCAGCTCCTAAACCCCTGTGTTTGATCAGTTGTTACTTGATGATGAAATAAAAAGTATTTTGACACATTTAACAGTATCAAATCCATCCTTTTGACTTTGTTTTGCAGGGAAATTTTATTTCCTATTTTACAGGATCTATTTCCTAACCTGAGTTTTGCAGGAAAGGAAACTACGTGTTGATTTGATTCTGTGATCAATTTTCTGTGTTTGGAAGTTTCCCAACATGTGTTTACACAAGATTAAATCAGAATCACTGAAGATATTGAGCAACTATCCGTTTCAGAAGCTGTTAGAGAGGTCAAAGCTGAAGCTACAAAATAGGAAAGTTTGTTAAGAGAAGATCTTGAAGATCTGGAATTCAAATTGCTCTGTAAAAGAGGGAAAGCTGAAGCAATACAATGTGAAAATTATCAGAGACACTTAAACACATTCAGGGATTGACAAGAAACAAAGATGCAGATTCATTTCTCTCAATCCAAGCATCTGAAGAACAGTGCATACTCACTGCATATTCAGTTCTAGTGTTCTTCTATTCTGAACTTCATTTGTATATCATTCTTAAAATACTTGTAGTTCTTATTCTGAAGGATTGTTCAAGGTGAACAATAGAGAATTCTTAGTTAATCAGATAGCTAGAGCAGATACTAGATAGGTTAGTGAGAAACACAAGCTGTAAGGGAGTAAGGCTTCTCTATGTGCTTAAGATCTAGGGCTTAGCTTTTGATTAATAAGAATTTAGTTGAAAATTATGCAGGGAGAAGATCCCTGAGGTAGAGACGTAGGTCCAAATGGACTGAACTCTATATATCTTGTCTCTCTTGCATTTACTTTTCAGTTCTATACTCATTTATTTTTGGGCATATTCATTTCAAGGGTTTGAATCTCATTTCAAGTCCTTGAAATAGACTTATCTTTTTATACTTGAACTGTTTTCATTCCAAGCGATTGAAACTGATTTCAAGGCCTTGAATCGCTCTTCACTCATTAAATCTTTTTGAAACCACTCTTCTTGCATGTTTAGCAAAAGTTGGCATACTCTATTCAACCCCCCTCCCCCCGGCTTGAATATTGATCATGTATTTCTACCTACTGTACACCCCTTCATAAAGGAACTCTAGCTTGTTATTTTCTCAACACAAGTCATTATTGAGAGAACATAAGAAATCAAGAGAGAGAGAGACAAGGAGGTTACGGCCCCCTAGTCCGTCTGCCCCTTTTCGGCCGTCGACCCCCCTTTGGGCGTTGTTGGTTGCTCCGTTTTGCGTGATTATTTGCCTCCTTCTTCTTTTGCTAGCACTACATGTGGAGAAGGACTCCCGTGAAAGATTCAAGGTGTGGATACCGTAGAGACGAAGACACAATTCTTCGTAGTGATCACACAAACTAAGGTACCCATGTTTCTTCTCTAATCATGTTATGATTGCTTGCCTGTGATCCTGGGAGGGGTTTGACAAGGATTATTTTTTTTATTCTTCTGCGTAACCTGCATCAAAAACCTACATTTATAGCATTGTCTATAATGCTCTCACCAAATCGCATCCTCGATACGAATAGGGCCCCTATTCAATTCCAGTGTCGTCTCAGCGCACATTACTAGGAGAGACACCCAGGGGCAATACATAGGCGGGGGGGGGGGGGGGGTCAGGTTTTGCTTCATCCTCATCCTGATCCTCTTTTTTCGACTCTTTTTGCTCAAAATCTTCTTGATCAAACTTTTTACCTTGACGATTCTTAGACTCTTCCACTCGTGGGGAGGGGGGGGTATCGGTACAAGCCTCCTATGGTGTTCCACACGTCGAAGTTCCCAAATAAAAGGAAGACATCTAGAGTGATGAGTAATCAAATATAGCATTATCCATTGCTAATTCTATGTGGGTGAAGGGGAGGATTCACCAGATCCATTGTCTCCCCTCGCATCGTTGACATCCTCTGATCGAGGGTCACATATATTGATGTGATTCCCATATGACCATAGTTTCTAAATTAGTTCATGGGCGTCCCAATTCTCCATTATTCCGCATAGCGATCATAATTTTTTACCCAACATCCTATGATTTAGTTTTCCGAATAAATGCCCTAGAGACAATCTTGTTTAGTATGAACATTGTTTCTGGCTAGAATAATCATTACATTATTTATGGAGATATTTAATATAATGAAGTCCTTAGATTAAAAATATGTTGTTTTTCTTAAATATCCCTAGTCGATTATATTGATTAACATGACGATCAACTATAGACTAGTATGTGGGTAGATTGATATGGAGATTTTTAGTCTAGCATATTTGTATGCATTAGCGGTAATGGCATACTGGATTGACCCACAACGAGAAGGCTACATACAAGTCACAAGTGCTTCTCGTAGTAACAGTGGTATTGTGGTCCTTAGACTTGAGGTCACTAGATACTCTAGTTGCGATATATCATGATTTGATGTTATCAAACATTGCGCCGTAACCGGATAAATATAAAGGTAGTTATCGGACATGATAGGAAGCAAGCTTAGATGTGGTAGTGATGTAGAGAGAATTTGTCCCTCAAACATAACGGGACCAAATATCCGCGACAGTCGAGGGGTAGTGCTTATAGAATGTCTGGCCAGACTCAGATAAATCAAAATAGGACATTGATGTTATCTGCATGGATAAGACTATTCCCATGATCGAGAAACTATGGATTCGATATACGAGTGTGACTTGTATGTCTGGTGTCCAATCCGGATACGGAGACAAAGGGATAATACAATACGGTAACATTGGTCACAAGGTTTATCGAATTACTGACTATTTCTATTAGTTGGGTGGCATAGATGTCTTGCTAGCGGCAACCCTATGTTAGTAGTTGTTACTACCAACTAAGTAGAAACCTACGGGTTCACACTCCCTATGAATTAAACCGGACTTGAGAATTAACTAGTTGTACTAATTAAATAGAAGGATCAATACGCAACCACATGCAAACTTAGTAGGACTATTTTGCGAGGTGAATTAATCCATGTAAGGACATGATTAGTAGAGGGGCTAATATGTAGGTAACAATGAGTTGTTAGACTATATACAGAGACTCCTAGATTATTTTTTCATAAGTGTCATAATTTTTATCACACAAGAGAGAGAGAACAAAGCAAGAAGAGAGCCAAGACAAGGGCCGAACCGCGTCCGCCCCTCTCTTTCCGTCGGCCTCAAGGAGGCGTCCGCCCCTCTTTGGTATCGTTTTGCGTGATCTTCTTCTTCCTCCTTCTCCCCTAGCTAGCAAAAAGGTGTTGAGGGATCTGGAGAGAATACTAGGTATAGAATTCAATAGAGACGTGGACATTATTTCACGTGAAGTCATCAAGGAGACAAACTAAGGTACATATGAGTTTCTTCCTTTACCATCGGTATAATTTCTACTATTGTAATTCCTTGAGGTATTGAACGAAATCTATTATTGTTTATTCCGCTGCATAATACGTATCAAAACCTTACATTAGTGTCACTTCATAGGCATTGCACTCCAAGTCCAACCTTCCCATATTCTCACCGACCAGACCAACATAAGTAATACCTCTACTTATCATAAACCCTTCGTCATCATTTGACCCTCGTACATATACAAGCCACTCACATTTTCATTCCGCATAACAAGTTACACAAGCCTCTACCAGAGATATATCTGGAAAAAAACACATTTTACTATAGATCAGGGTTTAGTGTCAACAAATTATGCTTTAGAGTTTGGCCTGCCAAGGTCGACCTAGCTAAGTTGAAAAATCGACCTATTAAGCCGACTAACGACCTAGCAAAGTCGAAACTCGACTTAGCAAGTCGATCAATCCTAAATTGATGCGACCTGGCTAGGTCGAGGGTCGACGTAGCTAGGTCGATGATTGACTTAGCTAGGTCAACCCTCGACCTATCAAGGCTGAACGTCTGAACTTCAGAATCTGCAATAGTGTTATTTGTTACAAAACTCTTATTTTTCATGATTTTGGACATAAAAACATGAATTTATTTGAAATTAAGAATTAAAAACATGTACCTTAGCTCCTGGATGGATTCCTCAAAACACAATGCTCTCCAAAAAAGCTTCGAAAAAACTCAACGATTGAGGTAATTAATGAGGGAAAAATTGATTGTGAGCTAGAAGGGGTGAAATTGTGGCTGGTGTAAGAGCTAGAAGAGGGTAGAATGGGTTGGTGTGGGAGTTTTATTGATGAGTTATTTCGGGGAATGCAAATTCAAGAGAGAGAGGCATTGATTGGTGAGAGGGTTTAATGCACATATATGTTGCATGGGAAGGGAGGGGTGCGTCTGACATTTTTAGAACTATAGGGGAACCCACATACATAAGCCAAAAAATTAAAATAATTATGTCGAAAGTTCGTGCTTTTTGGCATCAACTTTAAAAGTTTGTGCTTTTTGGCACCAACTAATGTCACTAAAGGTGGAGCCTCGAAAAGAAGTTGTGATTCTTTAGATACCATGCTAATTCAGGAAGATTGTTTAGGTTGGTTTAACAAAAATACTAGGAGTGGATCTGGTGCATTGCAGGGGTATCGAGAACACTGTAGCCCATGAATTTGCAAAATGGGCCATACAAGCCCAAACTACCAATTATTGGATAGAAGAAGAGCCTACATGGACAGTTAAACAATTGCAACTTGATGAAAAATTAATTCCCCTAAAAAAGAAATGGTGCCCGCACAAATATTGAGGTATGTATAATGATTTATAAACAATGTTAACGAATTTTATAAAATTATTATTGAAATGATTATTTGAGCGAACTTCATATTATTTCTGTTCCAGAAAAAGGATATAAATTTGATAGATAGAGGAATTGATAAAAAATGAGAGAATCAATTGAAATTTATAAAAAGAGGAAAATTTAAAATGGCGTAATAACTTAAATCTACCTGCAGTATTGGACTTGTGAAAGTTAACCTACTGCATTATCAATTTACCATTAAAACCACATGCATTATTCAAATTTGTGACACTTAACCCACTGTATTATCAATTTACCAAGAAAACCACACACATTAAATTTGCTATTTCAGTTAGTCACAGCTACGGGAAGTAACGGGAATTGGGTAAACGTTATGCAATGTCACATTTTCTCTTATTTAATGAAGGGGTACATGGACGATGCAAATGCGTTATTGCGTAACATTTACATAATGATGTTACTTTCCGTAGCTTAGACTAGTTATTTGTCACAAATCTGAATAATGCACGTGGTTTTAATGGTAAATTGATAATGCAGTAGGTAAAGTGTCACAAATTTGAATAATGCATGTGGTTTTCATGGTAAATTGATAATGAAGTAGGTTAAGTGTCATAAATTCAATAATGCATGTAGATTAAGGGTAAAGAATATTTCATATTATATACAATGACATTGTAGTGAAGTGAAAGTTTTACACAACTTCAAATAAAATGAGATGTTCACATATATTTTAATGACAAGTTACAATTTTTTTACTTTTTTCTCATTTTTTTTTTGTTTTGTGTCGAGGTGAACTCTAATTTCTTTACTTTTCAGTAATTCGACCTTCTCAAGTTGTTATTGCTTTTTGGAGATGGGATACTAAGAGCTAGATTGGAATTGAAGTGGTATTTTTTTAGATTAATTAGATATTGTGCAAGAAGTGCGGCGAGAGAGCTGTTGTTGAAATTCAGTGTTTGGTGAACTTCATGTTATATGGACGTAGACTTTTTTTTTTTTTTTCATTTTGTGTTTGGTTATTATAATTATAAACTTTTTATAAGTGTGAAAATTACAATGTCAAACATAATAGAGTTTTAATACAAAAAGTATACTATTAAAATTATCAAAAAGTTGGTCTAGAGAAATAAATCCTTTCCAAAATTTTAAAAGCTACGGTGAGGACGAAAATGCTTACCAAGAACCATATGAAAAAGAATTTACCAAATACATAAAATTCTACCTTCAGCTTCACCAGCGTTCTAGAAAACAAACGCATTACTAAATGGACTCTAGAAAACAAACGGACTCTCCCCTCTTCATAGTTACTACCGTTATTTGTGCTTTCCCTAGATAACAAGGGGTTGCTGTAAAAGCAAGTAGAGGAGAGGGTAAAATTTATGTTTTGTATATTGCCTTTCATGATGAATGGTACAATATATATACAATGAATGTTTCCTGATATATACAGAGGAGATTAAGCTTGATTGTTGACCAGAATATTCATAATAAGGCAATCCTAATCATCCTGTAATTGCATAGTAAATGCGTGATTATTCTCATATGAATTCACGCTATGATCAAGGAGGAGATTGATGCTTGATGCTTGGGCTTGTAATTGTTGTTGACTTATCATGCCCCGCAAGATTGAGTGACCGTTTAGGACACCAATCTTGGTACGATCAGTGAGGAAATGCGAGCGATGCAGCGGCTTTGTGAGTGAGTCAGCAAGCTGATCAGAGGTACGAACATGAGCAACCCGCAAGCGAGACGTAGCAACTTGTTCCCGCACAAAATGGAAGTCAATCGCGATGTGCTTCATGCGAGAGTGGAAGACTGGGTTTGTGCATACATATGTAGCACTAACGTTGTCACAATATATTACTGGACTGGAGGGGCTAGGAATCTTCAACTCTTGAAGGAGATTTTGTATCCAGTTTACTTCAGCGGCAGCAAAGGCAATGGCTCGATATTCAGCCTCAGTGGATGAGCGAGCAACTGTTTTTTAATTTTTAGAGCTCCAAGAGATGGGATTTCTTCCAAGAAAGACAATGTAAGCGGAGGTGGATATGCAATTATTGGGGTCACCAGCCCAATCAGCGTCTGAAAAGGCATGAAGGGATTGAGGAGATTTCTTGCGAATTAGTAAGCTATGTTCGAGGGTGCCCACCAAGTAACGAAGTACACGTTTCACAACAGACCAATGATTCGTGGAGGGATTGTGCATGAACTGTGACAACTTGTTGATTGCAAATGATACATCAGGACGTGTCAATGAGAGATATTGAAGTGAGCCAAGAGTGCGACAATAAAGAGTTGCATCTGCTGGTGGTGATCCGTCAAGCAACTTGAGAGATTCGCCTATTGCAAGGGCTGTGGAAACCGGCTTTGCATCAACCATATGGGTTTGGTGAAGAAGATCCTTGATGTATTTCCTTTGGGTAAAAATAAGCCATCATCTGTAAAGTGAGCTTCAACTCCAAGAAAGTACGAAATGTTGCCAAGATCCTTGAGGGAAAATCTCCTTGCAAGAGTAGAGATAACTGCAGCGACATGAACACTGGAAGAGCCGGTGATGATAATATCGTCAACATACACTAGTAAATAAAGAGTTGATGTTTATGAGTGTAGCATAAATAGGAAGGGATCAGAGTGAGAATTGCTAAATCCTTCTGAGACAAGAAAATTGCGAAGTTCATGATACCAGCCACGTGGTGCTTGACGCAACCCATATATATCTTTTTGTAATTTGCATACATGTGTGGGGAAGTCAGTGTTGACAAATCCAGGCGGCTGGTCCATGTATACTTCATCAGATAGAGACCCTTGCAAGAATGCATTATTCACATCAAGTTGGCGAAGCGGCCAACCATTAGTAACGGCGATTGTGAGTAATAACCGAGCAGTAGTAGGTTTCACTACGGGGCTGTATGTCCTAGAAAAATCAACCCCGGGGCGTTGATGGAAGCCCTTAGCCACAAGGCGAGCTTTGTAACGAGCTATTGACCCATCATGATTTTTGTTAAGTCTATAGACCCACTTACAACCAATAACATTCTGTGTGGAGGTGACACGATTTCTTACGTGTATACGCAAGTGCACGGTCAAGTAGTAAGTGGAGTATTTTACGACTCCGAGTATCGAACCCAAGGGAAATAGACGACTACTAGCTAATTAATAATCAATTAGAAGATACCTAAGTAAACGGTAAGAAGTGGTTTGAGTTTGAATGTTCGTCGCCCACAAACAAGCGACGAAATAAAATGAATGTAAAGACAATATTTATGTATTTTTCAATTAAAAGAATTTAATCAAAGTATGGAGAAAACTAGGCGATCTATGAATCACCTAGGGTCTTTAGACAGTTCCGGAATTTGTATTGAATCACGTTACGCACTAACTGATTATGCCGGGTAATAGCACTTACAATCTTCTGTCGATCTCATGTAATTTTACGTAACAGTTTACTTTGGGTCCTGTCGGTCCACCTCCATCTACCGTTACGTTCTAGCTGGCTAGTCAACTTCGTTCACCGGGTCCTGTCGATCCACCGATTCACTCACCTAACTAGTTCAACCGAATCTACCCACACATGACTACTCCTATTCATCTCACCTATCGGTCTCAATGATTCGGGAATAAAAACATGATCTTATTCGTAACCGGGTTAAGTCTCTGTCGAGCACCCACCTAGTTCACTAACAACTCCGGTTCGCGACTCCCTTGTTGCTAAGAATTAAGCCTAGATCATGATTTCTAATCAATTAGTTTGTAACTTTAAGCTATGAATTCAACTAGTTCATCATCTTCATCTAACATGGTCATTCCATTCATCACTAACACGTGTCAATAGCCTTAGCTTACGAATTCACAATACAAGATGAAGAATAATAGACATTAATTGGATCAAACGCATGAATCAATCAACAAAATCCGGAGAATAAGTCTAAGTCATAACCCTAGGATCTCCATAGAGCCTAACAAAAGAATTAGCTACTCATTGTTATGCTAAAATCACAAGTATTCTCCATTGAATGATAAAGAGAGGGTAAGAGAAGAATCAAACGATGAAATCGCCAAAGCTTTGGCGAATCCGTGCAATCCCCAAGCTCCTAGGTGCTCTCCAATGGCTCCCGTACGTGAATAATCTCCTATTAGGTCTTCTCTGCCCGTTTTTTACCAGCTGGGCACGATTTTTTATGTTATTTGGTCGAAATTACACTTCAGCCCCTCTACTTTGTAATTCCCGGACAGAATTATTTGCTGATTTTGCGCGGGCTGTATCTCCCTCATACGGACTCGTCTTCGGGCCTACCATATACCGTTGGAAATCTACGGATGTCTACTTTCCAATGCCGCAAGCCTTGATTCAAAATTCTTTGTAGATTTTCCTGGGCATCGAAAAGAGTGCAGGCTGGTCCTGTGTGACTTTTCCAACTTTTCTTCGTTTGTGCGTCTCCTTTTCTCCTCTTCATCTAGCTCCATTCCAAGCATGTCCAAGCATCTCATAAGCTCCATTGCACCTATTTTACCTAAGATACACAACACTAAACAACCCGCACAATTATCATAGCAAATATGAGAGAAAACATGCACAAATAAGCTAGAAACACAAATTTTCACTCGTAGGCTTATAAATCGTCAAATTCACATATTTGTGCAAATATAGCATATAAATCATGTGAAATAAGACTAATAAAAGTAATATGGAAGTATAAAAATAACTCCTAAAAGAGAGTTATCAAATACCCCCACACTTACCTTTTGCTCGTCCCGAGTAAAACCACTATTTACTAGCCGACTCAAGACGCAAACGACACAAGACTCGACAATGCAACAATATGATGCAAATGCAAACTATAACTCGATCCTACACAAACACATATATACACAAAACACACTTTTTATCTTTTTGGTTGAGATCGGGCAATCTCCATTGGCTTAAATCGGTTATCATGAAGTGATGAGAATCCTAGGAACAAAACATGAGTTGAAACTAAACTCGACAACGAGACTCTCCCCTAGTTAGTATAGAGAGCCTAAATTTACTAAGTACAAGAGTACGCTACCTCTTCGCGTGTGCCACGAAATAAGAGACTACGCTAGGCAAAGCCACATCCAAGGTCCGAGCTCCTAATCCGCTAATGGTTTTCACATGATGAGGCTTAGGGACATAAAGATAATCTCGTCGAAATCAAGTCCTAAGCGTCACATTCTCACATCAAATCCCACATCTCACACACCCTCACCACGATGATAGAAACCGAAACCCGAAGCTCACCACCTCCGGCCCTCAATTCCCTAAAACCCCGGTACACTAGTAATCTCCGTGGCCATCGTCGTTCGTCGTGTATGAAATGTGAACCATCGTCGTCAAAGTAGCTCCACCACTCGTTTCAATTCAATTCCAACTCAAACTTTATTTCATCTCTCCATTTTCTTTTTCTCTCATTTTCTTTTTCATTTTCTTTGTTTTTTTTTTCTTTTTTACACAATTCTCTCAAAATACCATCAAAATCCAACAATAATATCCGAGTGGTCTTCAAATAATAATCAAATATGCTAGGAGAAGGAAACACGTAAATCGATGAATGAATATCAAATAAAAATATCATCTCCTCCTAACTCAATCAAAGTCCATGTCAAGTCCAAGCCGCAAAATCAATGAAGTACATGTGTGGGAGTGGAGTCGTCGCAAGCTCACTCTCAATGTCCGAAGTCAAAAGTCGACACCCCCACACTCGAATGTAACCATAACCCCTCTCAAGTAGTCCCGAAGATGAATGTATCTCGTGCCTAATCCAACCGATCCTCCTACACCAAAGTAATCAAAAACCGGTACCTAGCACGATCCACCAATTAAGTTCACCCAACCCAATTTCGTGCGTATTCGATTCACGCACTCACGGCTCTCCACAACTGTGTCCATGATGTAATGGCATGGAACACCGCCACACCGAAGTGCGCAAGCCCACTCACTCACCCTCGCATCCCCTCGTAGATAATCAATGAAGTGCAAGCGAGATGTAGAACTCTACGAATTGTATAATCACTCCCTCATCGAACCCGCTCAACTACACAACCCCCTCGTGACGCACTAAAGTAGTGATTCTAATCAATTTGTGATGAAGGCCATATAATCGATCAGGAAAAGCAATAATCCAGGCATTTGAGGCGGATCTTAAAGGAAGGGAGCCAGCAATTGTAGTGCCACCAATTCAGGCAGAAACCTTCTGTCTCAAGCTGCGCACAATTCAATTTGCTAAAGATCAGTGCACTTTTGCTGGGACAGACGAGGAAGACCCACATGCATTCATTGGGAGATTTCAGAGCCACTGTGGGCTAATCCGATATAGTGAAGTAAGTGGAGTAAGTGCACGATTTCAGACGAGGAAAACTTGACACGATTTCTTACGTGTATACGCAAGTGCACGGTCAAGTAGTAAGTGGAGTATTTTACGACTCCGAGTATCGAACCCAAGGGAAATAGACGACTACTAGCTAATTAAGAATCAATTAGAAGATACCTAAGTAACCGGTAAGAAGTGGTTTGAGTTCGAATGTTCGTCGCCCACAAACAAGCGACTAAATAAAATGAATGTAAAGACAATATTTATGTATTTTTCAATTAAAATAATTTAATCAAAGTATGGAGAAAACTAGGCGATCTATGAATCACCTAGGGTCTTTAGACAGTTCCGGAATTTGTATTGAATCACCTTACGCACTAACTGATTATGCCGGGTAATAGAACTTACAATCTTCTGTCGATCTCATGTAATTTTACGTAACAGTTTACTTTGGGTCATGTCGGTCCACCTCCATCTACCGTTACGTTCTAGCTGGCTAGTCAACTTCGTTCACCGGGTCCTGTCGATCCACCGATTCACTCACCTAACTAGTTCAACCGAATCTACCCACACATGACTACTCCTATTCATCTCACCTATCGGTCTCAATGATTCGGGAATAAAAACATGATCTTATTCGTAACCGGGTTAAGTCTCTGTCGAGCACCCACCTAGTTCACTAACAACTCCGGTTCGCGACTCCCTTGTTGCTAAGAATTAAGCCTAGATCATGATTTCTAATCAATTAGTTTGTAACTTTAAGCTATGAATTCAACTAGTTCATCATCTTCATCTAACATGGTCATTCCATTCATCACTAACACGTGTCAATAGCCTTAGCTTACGGATTCACAATACAAGATGAAGAATAATAGACATTAATTGGATCAAACGCATGAATCAATCAACAAAATCCGGAAAATAAGTCTAAGTCATAACCCTAGGCTCTCCATAGAGCCTAACAAAGAAATTAGCTACTCATTGTTATGCTAAAATCACAAGTATTCTCCATAGAATGATAAAGAGAGGGTAAGAGAAGAATCAAACGATGAAATCGCCAAAGCTTTGGCGAATCCGTGCAATCCCCAAGCTCCTAGGTGCTCTCCAATGGCTCCCGTACGTGAATAATCTCCTATTAGGTCTTCTCTGCCCGTTTTTTACCAGCTGGGCACGATTTTTTATGTTATTTGGTCGAAATTGCACTTCAGCCCCTCTACTTTGTAATTCCCGGACAGAATTATTTGCTGATTTTGCGCGGGCTGTATCTCCCTCATACGGACTCGTCTTCGGCCCTACCATATACCGTTGGAAAGCTACGGATGTCTACTTTCCAATGCCCCAAGACTTGATTCAAAATTCTTTGTAGATTTTCCTGGGCATCGAAAAGAGTGCAGGCTGGTCCTGTGTGACTTTTCCAACTTTTCTTCGTTTGTGCGTCTCCTTTTCTCCTCTTCATCTAGCTCCATTCCAAGCATGTCCAAGCATCTTATAAGCTCCATTGCACCTATTTTACCTAAGATACACAACACTAAACAACCCGCACAATTATCATAGCAAATATGAGAGAAAACATGCACAAATAAGCTAGAAACACAAATTTTCACACGTAGGCTTATAAATCGTCAAATTCACATATTTGTGCAAATATAGCATATAAATCATGTGAAATAAGACTAATACAAGTAATATGGAAGTATAAAAATAACTCCTAAAAGAGAGTTATCAGGAGGTTCGAGGAACAAGGCTCCAGGTGTTGTTGGACAATAGAGCATTGTATTCATCACTCATGGCTTGACGCCATGCTTGATGTTGTTGGGCTTGCTTGAAAGTGGAGGGTTCTAGATTTGATTTAGAAAGAGTGGCGTGAAGATCTAGAGGGTGCTTCGGCTTCATAATATTATTACGCAGCCGGGTGTTATAAGGGTGGGGTTTAGTGGTTATGGGAGGAGGGGATGAAGGAGAATTTTTGGGTAAAGGGGATGAGTTGCTTCTTGTAAAATGTTCAGGGGTGGCTGGTGTTGATGACATAGAGGGGAGAGAGGAAGGAGGATCACCATTGTTACAAGAGTCATTGTTGTGGGGGTCAGGAGGAGTAGTGGTAGCAATCTTGGAGGAAGTAGGTAATAGAGAAATATGAGGTTCAGATGGTGGAATTGTGTGAGCAGGGGGGGTTACTATTGAGATGCTGTGGAAGTGTTGGTTTAGGGAACCAAGCATCTAGAGATGGAAAGGTAGAAGATTCCATGGTTTGGAATGTATTCTTGTGGAAGGGAAAAGTAATTTCAACAAAGACAACGTGTCTAGATGTGAAAATCTTGTTAGTTGATGTATCGAGACAGAGATATGCATGGTGAGGAATAGAGTATCCCACAAACACGCATGGACAAGATCGTGGCTCGAGTTTAAGAGCTGTATATGGTCGTAGCCACGGATAACAAAGACAACCGAAGGCTTTCAAGGATGAGTAGTTTGGAGAAGTTTGAAATAGAAGGGAGAAAGGTGATTTGTTTTGTGTGACGGGTGATGGCATTCGATTGATTAGATAGACTGATGCTTTGAATGCCAAGGACCAATATTTGAGTGGCATCGAAGCATGGTGAAGTAGTGTAAGGGCAGTTTCAACGACATGGCGGTGTTTGCGCTCGGCTATACCAACATGTTCAGGGGTGTAAGGAGGGGAAATTAGTCTTTCTATGCCTACTCAAGAGAGAAAGTGGCCAAGTGAGTCTGCTTCACGACTTCCATCCGTGTAAATTGTTTGAATATTTGAAGAGAAATAATTCTCAACAAGTGACCTGAAGCGTTCAAACACGGAAGTTACATCAGATTTTTGTTTTAGGGGGTAAAGCCAAGCGTATCGTGTAAAGCAATCCGCAAGAATAACATAGTACCGAAAATTATCAAATGAACTAAGAGGAGACGGCCCCCAAACATCCATATATAGAATTTCTAGGGGACGAGAGCATTTTATAGAGGAGGTACTAAACGGTAACTTGTGGCTTTTATTACATAAGCAAGCATTGCAGAAAGTAGAAGGTGAACAAGAATTAGATACGGGCAGCTTATGAGACGAAATAATTTGATGGAGGACTTTGGAGGAAGGGTGCCCAAGACGACTATGCCACAAGTTAAGATTTGATGAGAAATGACTTGAGGCGGTTGTTGATAGGGCCAACGGGTGTGGAGAGTTGGTTGTTGATGTTGGCCATTCATACACGTTTCCCCTATTCCAGCCTTGCACCAAGGATGCCCCCGTAGTTAGATCCTTCACAAGAAAAAAATCAGGGAAAAATTCAATAGAGGTTTTATTTTGGGAACATAATTGAGAAACGGAAAGAAGATTTTTCTTGATGTTAGGTGCACACAGAACGTTATTAAGTTTAAAAGTGGAATCACTAGATTTAAGAATTGTAGACCCAACATGAGTAATAGGAACGTTATTACCGTTTCCGACCATTATGTCTTCGTTACCGCCATACTCTGAGTGGAGCGAGAGATTATTTAAATCAGAGGTGATGTGGTGAGATGCTCCAGAGTCAACTATCCAGCCTTGTTTGCTTGATTCGCTATCATGAGTCGTGAGATTGGCTTGTGGCCTTGGGCGAGAACGGCAAACTTTGGCAACATGGCCTGGCCGGTCACATAGTTGACATATGACGCGATGTTGATTTCCATTGAATGGCGGCCTCCAGTTCTGATTTGAGAGGTTGGATGAGAACTCCTTGGTATAGGGGTTATTGGGAGGATTATGCTGTGATCGATCTCCATACAAGTTATACGGAACCTGGCTGTTGATATTTCCTCCATAACCTTGACCTCTTTGAAGGGAAAATGAGTTGTCATTTTTGCCTCTCTTGTTTTGTTTCTTCTGTGAAAATTGAGCAGTGATTGGGGAGTCTTCTTTCGTCGAATTTGAGTGCTTTAGACTAGTTTCGTAGTCTAGAAGCTTTTCGACTAATTCCTCAAAGGAGATGGGAGACTCTCTTGCTCGTAGGGCATCTTTTAACTCTTTGTAGTCACTAGTTAGACCATTGAGCGTATGGACCACAATTTCTCCATCACTTAGCTCGTGTCCGATCAGTGCGAGATCATCAATTATAGTTTTGACTGATTGCATGAACTCAGAGATACTTTTCCCTTCTTGACTAACCTTGGTAAGGGCATCAATGAGGCCAACCATCCGAGTATTGGATTTGTTGGCGTAAGAAATTTAAGCTTGCTCCAGGCCTCTTGAGAGGTCTTGCATCGAGATATAATTGGACCTACCGGTCCAGTGACAGCAGTCAGGATTGCAAGGAGTAGCAATCGATCTTGGCGAGTCCAAATTTTGTACTCTAGGTCATTTTCTGGTGGACAAGGATGTGTCCCATCAACAAATCCCATGAGATCATAGCCCTCCAGCAGATTTGTCATTTGCGAGCTCCATATTGAGTAGTTTCCTCGTTTGGACAAATTTTAAGGAATTAGTGTTGCTGTGTTTATAGAGATAACTTGAGAGATGGAGGATACTGAATTTGTGGTGCTGGACATGACTGCAACATCACTTGTTTCTGTCATGGTTGAAGACAGAGAGAAAGGGAGGTAGGTGTGAAGTGGAAGGGAGAGGACGGGAGATGGGTGAAAGAGTGTCAGGCCTTTAGGGCTCTGATACCATGTAAAAGCAAGTAGAGGAGAGGGTAAAATGTATGTTTTGTATATTTCCTTTGATGATGAATGGTACAATATATATACAGTGAATGTTTCCTGATATATACAGAGGAGATTAAGCTTGATTGTTGACCAGAATATTCATAATAAGGCAATCCTAATCATCCAGTAATTGCATAGTAAATGCGTGATTATTCTCAAATGAATTCACGCTATGATCAAGGAGGAGATTGATGCTTGATGCTTGGGCTTGTAATTGTTGTTGACTTATCAATTTCATCGTACTCATCATTCTTCCTATCTTCTGTTCGATCCTAGTTGTGTTGGTGTTCGACTGATTCCTAATCTAGGATCAAAACTCACTCTGAGGCAAATCCATCGCCTGTCATTGAGAATTTTGGCAATTCCCAACGACTACGAATTTGAATAGGATGGAGGAGAGTGTCGAGAGGTAACGGGTTTATGTTTTTTTATGTCTTTTTAATTTCTACCACCTAATAACATTTTTATTCTGCCATAAAACTATAAACTACAACTTAAGAGTGATACTCTTCCATCATACGACGGCCAACTATGAACTAAATTGGTTATCTTCCACCATAGGGCAACTAAATACTGTTTACGAATGATGTTCTTCTCTTTGGATTTCCAAGTATCATTTAAGTTCTAGTACTTATTATAATAAGGTGGTTAGTCTCATAGAATTTCGGTAAATTTACTATGGATGCAGTGTTAAAAGATGATAATGTTTTTGCAATTCATTCTATCTCTGGGGGTGTTTTCTGTATTACCTAGAACTTTGGGTCTCTCTGTAATTTCCTAAAGTTCTGTGGTGTTTGGGTAATTATTAACTACTGTAAACCTAGGTACTTAGTCTCATCTTCTTCCTCATATTAGGTAACAGCCGGCGAGTTCCTCTTCATCTCTCTATAATGAAAACCGCAATGTTCTTGCTCTGTGTTTTACTAATTTATGAATCTTGCCTTTAGCCCTTTGTTTTCTCTAATCTTTCATGGTAATAGAGCCAGGTTCTGGTCTCTGATGCTCTCTTTCTCGACTACCCCATTCACTGAGTCGATCATTACCATGGCGTCTTCCTCATCCACAAACCCACATTTTTTTCTTTCCAATATCACCAATCTTGTGCCGTTCAAGCTTGACGGTTCATACTTCGTTCTATAGCGACAACAAATCTCTGCGATCTTTCGCACACAGAGCCTCTTCGGCAATCTCGACGGTTCGATTCCGTGCCCACTGGTGACTCTTCCGGCCACCACTCCAGATTTAGATCCAGTAGAAAACCCAGATCATTAAGTCTAGGTTATCCAAGATCAAGGCGTTCTCACGCGTCTCTATGCGACTATTTCTCAAGAAGCCCTAACCCATGTCATCGGTCTTCCAAATTCAAGGTCAATTTGGCTAGCGCTTGAGCGCAGGTATGCATCTCTGACTCGATCCAATATCTTCCAGCTGAAAACTGATTTACAAACTATCAAGAAACAAGGTGACTCCATTGATGTGTATATGCAAAAATTGAAAAATCTAAAGGATAAACTTGCTGCTGCTGGCTCTGTTATTGATGATGAGGATATGCTCCTCTATACCTTGAACGGTTTACCTCCGAAGTTTAACCCCTTCAGGTCTTCTATTAGAACCAGAGGTTATCCTCTTCCTCTTGAAGAGCTCCATGTTCTTCTAAAAGGAGAAGAGCATATAATTGAAACCCAATCTGCGACCAATGATTATGTTCACTCTACTGCTTTTACTGCTCAAACTAATAGCTCTCCCTCTCAAGTTCAAAACCCTAGTGCCAATTTTAGAACTGTCAGAGGCTACCATAGAGGTAATCCACGAGGTAGAGGTAACAATAATTATAGAGGTAGAGGTGGTTCTAATCCTAGAGGGAGGTTTAATGGCAATGGTCGTGGTGGTAACAGAAATGGTAAAAGAGGTCAAAATGGTAATGGCTATAATGGGTATAACTCTGCACCTGTGACTTGTCAAATATGTGGTACTGTTTATCACAATGCTCTTGACTATTGGTATCGAATGGATACTAACTATCAAGACAAGAAGCCACCTCAAAGTCTGTCTGCCATGTCTGTTGTATCTCGTCCTCAACCCTATAATTACAATTCTACATTTTCTTGGCTTACTGATACTGGTGCTACCAACCACATGACTTCTGATCTGGGAAATCTCTCTATTTCTCATACTTATTCTGGTTGTGATCAAGTTGCTGTAGGAAATGGTAAATCTTCCAATTAATCATTCTGCTACTGCTATTCTCAAAACTCCATCTCATTCTTTTACACTTTCTCATATTGTCTTTCCTACATTTAAATTGCAAATTGAAAAAATTCTTGGCTATCCAATCGAAATTATTAGAAGTGATGGAGAAGGAGAGTATATCTCCTTTATTTTTCAAAAATTTTTGCACACACATGGGATTACACATCAAAAAATCATGTCCTTATACTCCACAACAGAATGGGTTAGCTGAGAGAAAACACGTGCACATTGTTGAAACTGATGTTACACTTAAGTCTCATGCATCTTTACCAAAATATTTTTGGTTTCATGCTTTCCAAGATCCGGTTTATCTTATTAACAGAATGCCAACAAAGTCTCTTGCTGATAAATCTTCATATGAACTCCTGTTTCATAAACAACCTGATTATAATTTTCTTAAGGTGTTTGACTGTGCTTGTTATCCATAATTGAGACATCTCAATGCATCCAAGTTGGATCCTAAAACTCTTCAATGTGTCTTTTTAGGTTATGCTAATGACTATAAGGGTTATTTATGTTTTGGCAAGACTACACAAAAATTTCATATCAGCAGAAATGTTGTTTTTGATGAAAATTGCTTTCCATATAGCAATAACTCTACTAGGCCATGTCACTGTGACACTTCATCTTCAGTTCACTCACCAACATTTATTATGTATCCTTCTCCAGGTGTCAATGCTGGCATTAATGGCACCATTAATGAAACTAGTTCTGACTTTTCAATGGCTGAGTCAGGTTCTCCCACACATCAGCAGTCTGCTGACTTGGAAGCCAGCTCATCAGCTGATGTGGATATGGTACCAGCCAGTTCAGATGAGGCAGCTGTGATGATGCAACCTGACCAGCCACCTGTCTCTGGAGGTCACTGCATGCAGACTAGAAGTAAGTCAGGGATCTATAAGAAGAAGGTATATCACACTTTGATACATACATATACCTCTCTTGATCTTTCTTCTTCTGATCCTACTAGTTTCAGAGAGAAGCAAAAACACCCTCATTGGCTTAGTGCTATGAATGAGGAGTATGAGTCTCTCATACATCAAAACACTCGGTCTCTTGTACCACCATCACCCTATGCAAACATAGTAGGGAATAAATGGGTGTACAAGACCAAGCACAATTTCAGATGGAACTATATCCAGATATAAAGCCAGACTTGTTGCTAAAAGTTTTCATCAAACTCCAGGTATGGATTTTGATGAAACCTTCAATCCAGTTGTCAAACACACAACTGTGAGAATTGTATTAGCTCTTGCTACAACCTTTGATTGGAAATTACAACAAGTTGATGTTAAGAATGCCTACTTACATTCTTATTGAGACTGTTTACATGACTCAACCACCTGGATTTATTCATCCTTAATATCCACACTATGTTTGTAAACTCCATAAATCCATTTATGGTTTAAAACAATCCCCTAGAACCTGGTTTGAAAGCTTCACAACTCACTTATATTCCTTTGGATTCAAAGCTTCTGGTGCTGACACTTCTTTATTTATCAGGTTTAATCACTCAAAAACCACTGTCCTTTTTTTATATGTTGATGATATCATTGTCACTGGCAATGACAATACTTATATTTCTTCTCTTATTTCCCAATTACAAACTGCTTTTTATATGAAAAGCTTAGGAGAACTTACTTACTTTCTGGGTTTACAAATTCACAGATCTGCTCAAGGCTTGGCCATTTATCAGTCTAAATACATTTCTGATCTTTTACATAGATTTAATATGCAAGATTGCAAATCTTGTCCTACTCCTTTGCCAGCTGGCACTAAATACAACACTACTTCTGGCACTGTATTCACCAACCCTACTCTTTTTAGACAGCTCCTTGGAGATTTACAATACCTCACTTTTACCAGACCTGATATTAATTTTGCTGTCAATCATTTATGTCAATTTATGCACAATCCTACTGATCTACATTGGATGACTACCAAGAGGATTCTCAGATATCTTCAAGGCACTAAAAATTTTGGACTTTTCTATCAAAAAGGTTACTTTCTAGTTCTGGGTTTTAGTGATGCTGACTGGGCTGGTAATCCCTTTGATAGAAGGAGCAACAGGTTTCATTTTATTTATTGGTAATAATCCTATTAATTGGTTCCAAAAAACAACCTACAGTTGCAAGATCATCTATATAAGCTGAGTACAGAAGTCTTGCCACCACAGAAGCAGAAATGTCTTAGGTTCAAATGATCTTAAAATCTCTATCTATTTCTATTTTTACCCCTCCTACTATTTATAATGACAATCTCTCTGCTATTTCCATGACATCAAATCCAATTCTTCATGCTTGAACAAATCATATAGAATTGGATTATCATTATGTTAGAGAGAAAGTCAATTTGAAACAACTTCTTATTTCTGCTGTGTCCAGTGCAGGTAATGTTGCTGACATTTTTACAAAAGGTCTGCTTGGAGGACAATTTGAAGCCCTGAGATCTCAAATTGGTGTGGTGGCTCTTAAAGGTGTCCCTATAGCTGCTGCTGCTGCCAAGACTCATGCTGCTGCAGAAGTCTATTCCAGAAGAGAAGTTCAGAAAAAGAGTGTTGACCTTGGTGGCATAAAGCAATCCACAAATAATGATCAAAGCAAGGGTGCTGCAGCTGCTGTCACAACTACACCCAGATATGGCACACTTCATCCTCACACCAAAGCTGGTAATGCTGTTTTCAAGCCTACAAAAAAGTCTCATCCACAAAAAATCCCTTTGGAGCCTTCTCTTCTCAAATTCTGCAACACCCTGCTCCTCACAACACTCTAGCAATCAACAATGCTCACACAAAGAAGTCACCCCACTCTCAGGTCTATACCACTCCACACATCATTTTTGGAACTCTTGACAACTTCAGTTCCATCTACAAAAAATTCCAAACTCCAGCCTCTCCCAGCTAAAGTTTGAGGGAGGATGTTAAATGATGATAATGTTGTTGCTATTTATTCTATCTCTAGGAGTGTTTTCTGTATTACCTAGAACTTTGGGTCTCTCTGTAATTTTCTAAAGTTCTGTGGTGTTTGGGTAATTATTAACGGCTGTAAACCTAGGTATTTAGTCTCATCTTCTTCCTCATATTAGGTCAAGGTTGGCGATTTCCTCTTCATCTATCTATAATGAAAACCTCTATGTTCTTGCTATGTGTTTTACTGATTTATGAATCTTTCCTTTAGCCCTTTGTTTTCTCTATATCTTTCATGCAGTCTTGCGAACATTCAGCAACTGTCATAGGCCCTATTGGCGGTCAAAGATCTCAATTGAAGTCAACCCAACAAATGAGGTACCAAAAGCTACAAATACAAGACTGAAGGAAAAAAACTTTAACAGGAGAAAGATGTTGAGACTAATTTTCATCCAGACAAAATCGATGTGAGGTCCATCATTTTGTCATCTTGTAAGTTTTCCTTTCAATTTTATGACCCAATAACACAAAATGAGACCGTTGGTGTAGCCGCCTAAACCCTAATGTCTTATTTATTTTTGCCTTCAAAAGAATTTGAATCGCTACATGCCCAACAAATTGGTATGGAGAAGTCCTATGGGTCTTAGACACTTCAGGGGTGCCGATTTTAGAGTTGGTGTTCGTTTTTAGTCGAATGATTGATAATGATTGTGGCTGGTTCTTGACGGATAATGTGATGCAATGAATCGTGATTGTAGGAGAGGTGTGGGTGATGGAGGACTGGTGGTGATAGAGGTCCTGTGAAGGTGGGTAATGGTGGTGGACTGTTGGGTGAGTGTGCTTTTAGAACTCAACAGTGACCAACAAGTGAAAACTGGTGATAGTGGAAAGGCTATATTTGTCTATTTAAACACAAAAAACATTAGTGCCTTTGTATGGATTAGTAATCGAATGGAACCATCAATAATCAATAACGACCAGTGTAAGAAACAATTCCCTATATTTTTATCAAACATGGAATTACGCTTATCCCGTAAAATTTTAAACATTGAATTCCCAAATAGGGTCCTAAAAGATTTTGAATATTATTTACCAAATAGCATTTTAACGAAGACAAAATATTTTTCACCATGACTATGCAAGAAGAAGGCTTTTACACGGCCTCAAACCATCATAAACGCTTTGCTAGGGTAGGAGGAGGACTACAACCCATATTGTACATAAATATATAACTTATAGGACTCACATTTCCTACATCCCTGGTCCTATTGCATTGTTATGTAGCTAAAAATTATTAGCCCACGTGGGAAGTAAGTTATGAACATGACTATTTGAATTGATGCTAGCTAAATTAATTCATTAATATCAATTTAAATAGACAAGTTCTTCATTACATTTAAATTAGTATGAATTCAAATAGACGAGTTTTAGTTTTACTTGCCACGTGGACCAATACATTTCATCCACATAACATGGCAATAGAAGCTCCACGAATGTTTTTGGAGAAAAACCCATAATAAATTGTATTGAGTGATCCATCACCGGTGACTGCAATTCAACTGATCAAATGCTACTAGTAAATAGGTGGAGATACAACTTACATCTTAATGGGAAAAATTAAGATCATGATGGAAAGAAAAAATAACAAAGAAGAAGATGAAGAAGAAGAAAGACTCAAAGTCTGCCATTACATAATTATGCATGATTTCAGGCAGGTAGTACACGATTATGTTAACCTATGACCTCATTTTTCTCGCAAGATCTGTAGTATACTTCTGCAAAGTTTTCACCATCAACGCGTAAAACATCACAGCACTCCCTTCGATTTTCTCCGGTAAGCTTCGTCTTCGATGAGAAGACATGAATTGTCGATATGTTATCCGCAGAGTGGTTTCCGGTTGAAGAGCATACTGGTAATCCACGATTCGCCACTCGGGAGTACGTCGTATGAACCTCACCCCCGGTTTCGTTTATAGATTTGAAGAAGAATATATGAGGTGCCTCGCACGGATTCTTGCTTGGGATGCGAGTGTTAAATATAAATTGAGGCGGACTAGAGTTCACCCACGCTTTAAACGTCTGGAGAGGCTTCTGTAAAATGCTCTTAGGGTATATTTTCTCATAAATATGTGTGGAGTAGCCCCAGGAAACAGAGATGGACCAATTGCTAGACTTGTCGTGACAAACTGTTTGCTGAAACAAACGTGACTGGTCCACTTTTGCCGCTTTCATGATCTGGCGCACGGATTGGTAGCGGTCCATGTTGGGGAAATAGGGTTTTAACTTTTCTGGGTGGTGGAGAGAAATGATAGGGGTCTGAGGATGAGCTGATAAATAGCCCGATACATCACCTCCGAAATCAAACTGCATACATTCAAACAAAATCGTTCATGTTTAGATTTTAGTTTTGTTAAACAAACATGACATCAAAATTTTAATAGTTGAGCTTGAGTACATAACACAATGTATGACACATGTATTAATCAAATTATATTCTTAGAGCACATCGCCATTGCTAAATGATAAATTGTTACTTTTCCACATTCCATAAACATAGGAGTAGGATGGAGTAGGGGAGGAAAAATATTTAACTTTTCATAATGGGTTTATGTATATACATCCATACATTGACACTGATAACCATTATAATAATACTTAAATGAAAATAAAAAGAGTGTGGTTCAAGGATTCATTAATTTAAAAAATAATTAATAATATTTTTTGAAGTCATTTAATAATATTAACTATTAAGTGATAGTTAGATTAGTGGTTGTTAGCCACACTCTTCCTATTAATATTTAAATATTATAATAATGGCTAATAATTTTCAATGTCTGAATTAATATTCTGCCACTTAATCACACTAGATATTTTTACTTTCGATGACGATTGAAGGATAACTTAAAACGATCAAGGGTGAATATTAGTGACCAATACTGGTTTCATCCATCATTGCATACGTCATTCTCTGAAATATAAGTACGTAAGTGAATTTAGTTTCTTGTGAGAATCTAGTGTTGGGATCAATAAAACATCCTTCAAAACTCGCCAAGTTTTTAAACGAAACTTAAGCTAGTTTGAGCAGTCTAATACTCGACTAACTAGTGACTTTTTTATTGCTTCATAAAGCAACCTAAACTTATCGACAAACTTGTTTTTTTAACATTCTCTGATTAATTTGGTGAGAACCCTATTCTTATAACATTATTATATTACTAATTTATATTTTGTTCTTCTTAATTAACATACATTAATTTTTATTCAAATTTCTTACTTTATAATGTCGTTGTTGAATTTATTAGGAAAACAATAACTATTTTTAATTCTTACGTATTATTTCTTACTCTATCATGTCCTTTGTGAATTTAATTTACTATAAACTGAAAGCGAGACAATATTCTTTATTTATGATTTAAGATTTATTTATTTATTATACTATTGTTCAAGAAATCCTTAATGAACCAAACTTAACCAAATTTCTTTTCTTTTCCTAAGCTTGGGCACGAACTCACCCAAACGTCGTGTGGGCCAAACTTGAGCAGCATAAAACTCGGCTCATTTTTTCTCTCCACGTGTCTTAATATTCATATTTTTTTAAAATCATATATGTAAAAGGTAATCAAATGTAAACCTGATTTATTACCATTCCTACTTACTTACGAGTTTTGGTTGGAATTGATTATTAACCTAGGTAGATGCGTATGTGAAATCAAAGAAAAAATTAGAACAAATAGTACCTGATGAATGCCCTTTTGGGGAGTCAAGTAAACCCCCATATCAGCCAAACAAGCTTGCCACATCTGATCAGCAGCATCAATAAATGGATACCTCTTGATGCAATCATCCAATCTTGGCACCAATGCAGCTGCTAATGAATAGCTGAAGATAACACCTGCTCCACCAAATCCCATATCAAATGAATGTTTATAATTTTGATAAGCACTCTCCGAGTGTCCCCCAATGTAAACATACTTCTTGTGATCATAATTCCTTAACATCTCCACCATATTTTCTGTGAAAAATATCGAGTCGTCGTCGCCCATAACGATCCATCTTACACCTTCATCCATTTCCATAAATGTCTCCAAAATCCCTCTAGCAATCCGAACCATCGTACTATCATGCTTGGTGATATTTAACAACTTCGTGTTGTCTTCAGAGACTCGAAAAGGGGGTGATGTTTTTGGCCATGGAAGGAGGTCCTTGGGCGGATCCACATCAAGAAACATATATCCCCTTGTAATATTTGGTTTCCACCAAGATTCGATGTATGGCCTCCGGTGTCTCCATCCTTTCACGGAACCAATTAGTCCGAAAACTAGGTGGCTAACATTTGTGGGAGACTCTAGTGACATAGCCAATTTGTGTTGGACGGTGGTGGTTTGATGATCCTTATAAAAACGGTTAGAGACGAACAAAGAGAATAACACTAAGACCATAATTGCAAGAGTCAGGAATTTCCATGGGCTAATGACACGCCAGTTAGGCGATGAGAATCCTAGTCTCTCATGGGAATTATACTTCAAACGAAATAGAGAAGGCATGTTTGTCACAAGAGTGAGACAGAAAGTGTTTGCTCTTACTTTTTGGGAGATGTCAAAACCTTCTGGTGTATCCACACTCGTGTTTTATACTATTGCCATAACATGATCCTGAGGCCAAAGTCTACTACTAAGATTGTGACCATTGATCTTAAGAGAGAAGATCTAATGGATATAATACTCCCACCACATCTAATATAAATAGTAAAATGCATATGTAAATTTGGAAATGATTTATACCAATGTAAGTACATTACGTGGAGTGTCTCCATACACTATTTGCCATGTGTTTTCACCATATAACTAATCATTTATTAATTTATATTAATATGTAACAGAGATAGTTGATATTCAATAGGTTTCATATTATTAAATTAAATATCTTTCTATAGTTAGTATTGATTCATTGAGCCTATTTATTTTCAAAAAATATTGTCAGAAAAGAATGTTATATTTTAATTGTTGGAAAGATATTCTCAAATTAGGGAATTAATTAATCAATTTTTTATTTCTCATTTCGTTCAAATTTTAAAAATGGTACTATACATTTATTTCCATTATGAAGTTTTACCTTAATAATTTTAGATGTTAATTAAAGTCGACATGACAGAAAAATTTGTCAATTTGTCAAATATCTCGAGTCCTCAGTCACACGAGGATAAATGTAACGATTCAATAATATTGGTTCCATTCAATTGAATGCGGTATGCTTATTTAATTATACCTAAATTTTCATAACACATACTTATTTCGTCTTAATTACATTGAGACACTTTAATGGTCCAACACATAAATATAGTTAAAAGTGATGTCTGAACTTTAATGGTCAGATGCATCCCTTTTAACTACATTCACAAATTTGATCACTAAAGTCTTTTTGTGTAATAAATTATCAAATATGTCCATATCATGAAAATAAAAAAATTACACATAACTGCAAACTAAATTTATCCCCCATGTAATTGAGATTTTGACAAAATTTGACTGGTTTGTCTTCCCTGGCATACACAACTGGGATCTAACAACTTAAAAACTTCAAATGTATATGTTGAAATCAATAATAAGACATTGAGTATATATTTTTAATAAATTTAAATGAGAGAAACAAAACATGGATTATTCAACTCCGTTGTTTGAGTATGTATAAACAATAATTCAAATATACCAGTAAAAAAATTATAATCTTTCCTCACAATAATTCTATTTTAAAGAATAGGTTCTATGAATCAACCACAAAAGGAAGACGTTTAATTATAGGAAACCCATCAAATACAAACTATCACCGATACATGTTAATTTAAATCCGGAATGATTATTTATATGATGAAAACAATAAAATAGTGTGGAGAAACTTGAATAATGTAGGTAGAGTGCTATAAATCAATTTTCAGTATGCATATGTGTATTATTGTTTAGATATGATGTGGTGGAAATAGTACATCCATTGGATCTTTTTAAGATCATTGATTAAAAACTTAGTAGTATGTCGAGGCTACGGGGTTATTTATTAGCTATAGTATAAAACTCAAATATGAATACACCTAAAGATTTCAACATGTCCCAATTATTTTTCTCTTGACAAATAAGAGCAGATATTTTGTGCCTCAGTCGTGTGCTTAAAACGTTCCTTGTCTATTTCGTTGGAAGCCTAATTCTCAAGAAAACTTAGATTCTCATCACCAAATGAATGTGCTATAAGCCGATGAAAATTATTGCATATTGCACTATTGTCTTTCATGTCTTCTTATTTATTCATCTTCAACTTTTCTGGTAACGATCATCATAGCACTACTTTGCATAAAAAATCGAATCCTTCATTGACTCCACTACAAACATTACCCTCCTCAATACCGGGCTACGTATCTTGAGAAAAGTTAGAAAAAAGCATAGTTCATACAACGAATCTTGGTGAAAACCAAACATCACAAGGGATTTCCTTCCTTGGCATGTGAACTTCACCCGCATTTGAAGTCTCTAAAGACAGCACACACACACAAACATACACAAACACACACACGTATGTGTGTGTATATATATATATATATATATATATATATATATATATATATATATATATATATATATATATATATATATATATATATATATATATATTCTTGAGAGTGTGCTGTGGGATTTCTTAACTTGCACCTCATGTGTGGAATCATGTTTTCTACACAAGGATATTTTAGTTGTAGGTGGGGTGAGCATGTAGGTTGTCATACAATTCACTTGTGTGAGACGCTACTCTAGTACCATATATAATTCTCAGGGTTCCTCCACAAAATTAATTGGCATTGTCTGGAGAAGCCTAGAATAATTATAAGTCTATTCTTATTGAATTTCTGATTTGGGACATCTCAACATAATATTCATATTGTATGTAGTGGAAAAATTATATATGTCACATCTTTTTAAAATCAATGCTCAAATGTTTGGTAGTGGCCACATATTTCATATATCATTTGCAATATGAAACATGAATGTGGACACACCAAAATATTTCGACAACTTTCAAAGAGTGTTCAATCACAAACTAAGTTTTAATATTAGAATATGATCATCTACAACATCACATAATATATGTTCGTAAATGGATTATATTTTACATTGATTTGTCACCCTTGTAGTTTATCTCTTATGTGTGAACATATAATTTTTATACATGCATATCTTACTAAAATTCTACCACCAACCGAAATACTTCACTTGAGGCTATAAAACTAAAGAGTGAAGACAAATGAGTGATGCAGAGGAAAAGCAATTTAATTAGAAAAAAACTAATATGTAAATAAAAAATAAGTGACACGAACGATACGTACCGGTTGTACATTCTTTTAAGAGTCACATGTGATTTTTTTAGTTCTATACTTAACAAATTTTATAGACACCCTTTTTAGTTTATCTTTTAGATTCATCCTGAATACAAATTCATCTTTCTCTGTCGAGATTTAACCTTCGTAGTCCGTACTATGGTTTCTGGGTAAGATCACTTGAAAATTACGGTTACAATGTTTTCTTAGTTATAAGTGCACATAACTCTTGTTATTTGATAGTAACTCAACATAAAATATCCACAACTAATAAATTCATAGAAGATGGTTGATAAAAATTTGAGTTCTATGTGATGTGAAACGTGAGACTAAATGTCATATATAGATGACATTAGTAAAAATACAGGTTTGGAAGGAAACACAAAGGTTGAAATATATATAGTCCATGCAATGAAATTTTAGAAATTTCTTCAATAAACAATTATTATTGAGTGATTCAAAGGAAAAACTACAATGTGCAATACTAATTTATATGTCACAGATGAAGTATAAAAAATATACAAGATTTGATCATTAATAAAATGCAAGAACGGAGAAAATCGGTACGAGTAAGAGACTTATCTTTGCGGATCTGAAAGCGGAACTGGATGTATGGCGCCTGAAACCCAAGGCATGATAAAAAAAAGTTCAACTTCGACTTTTTGTGGATGCTGGAGATGAATGTATCCAATTTAATAGTGATTTTTTAAGGCTTGTATGGCAAGATGATCACGGAAACGTGTAGACTCCGGCGATGTATAGCGCCTTAAGAAGTGGAACACGAGCAACCCTAACATGTCTAGATCTGGATCAAAAGAACATAATTAAACGTTTATTTGTTGGGAGGGGGTGATGCCAAAGACATCTTGGAAATAATGAATGATATCATGGATTATTAATATATCAGTGGCGGGCGACTCAACATAAGATCAGGGAGTGAAAATTCAATTTTTTGAAGGCATTGAAATGATCTTTATCAAAAGGGTTGAACATTGTACAACCACATTTATGGCATGAACTCTACGGAGGCTAAAGTTAGAGATTCTATCAGATGTAGCAGGTGTACCAACTATAAAAAGTTTATTTATAAAATTATACATTCCTCTTAAAAAAAGAAAAACTTGTGATTGCCTTTACCGATTTATCATGCAATCATAGTTCCCGTTAGATTCATGTTTTTATGATTTATGTTTCATTTTATTTTTACTTTGTTATTCAATTCTTTAAATAATATTATATTTTTCCACCACTAGTAATACCACTAGCAAATGGGTACTAGCTAAGTGGTAGAGCATTTGAAGCCCCTGCATGAAGTCCCGGGTTCGAAGCAAGCAATATAATGTAATTCCTTAAAAAAATGTAATACAACTAAAATATAAGCTTAAAACAAGGATGTATTGGAGTCCGTGTTGAGAGAATTTCAGATGTTTAGGAGTTATCATATCTTTATTTAATGAAAATATCAAATCATTATAATAAGATTTATTTGTGTGATTTTTTATAGAAATTTATGTTTATTTGTATTATTTTTATTTTCTGTGATATTTTGAGTTGTGTTCGACAACATTAGGTTCTTAGCAACACACATATATCGAGATATGTCTAGAGAAGACTTTAGAATAAATAAAAGAGGCTTCGACACGAGAGGATGAACAACAAGAAGCTTGTAATGCAAACAAATGTGAATGAGAAAAGAGATATTGGATCATCATGAATTTAATCTTAAATCGAGCACTGCAATGAATTTGGGAGTGAGACCAACAACACATGAGATGTTCTGATAAGTCTATACACACTTGTGTAAGGGTCATTGTAGTCAGAGTTGACATGTTAGTCACAAACGAGGTTCTCGTAACAAAAAGGCATGAATTTAATTCGTTCTCTCCTCCAATGCCTTAGTTAACTAAACCGTTTTAGAGAAATTGTATTTACAAATAGAGAAATTTTGTATAGTGTGTGTACCTTGTATAACATTCAGGTTCGTAGTCTCCAGTTTCACCGCATTAATCAGCAAGTCTTCAGCACTTCCCTCATCTAATCCCATAAAATAATCTCCAACAAGCATATCCAGCTCCTTTGAAGATATTTTTATAAAGCTATGTAAAAGTAATAAAACAGCTTATACCAAGGTTCTCCATGATTCGGACATCTGCACAGGACTAGGTTGAACTTCAGCCATGTAACTACCAGTAAACATGCATTCAACTGAATGAACCAAATGATTTCTTCCAACACCTCTGCACTTTGGATGGTGGATAATATTTCCTTACAAATTATGTGTTGAGATCGTCCTATGTAGTGATTAAACCTGCAGGCAATTTATTGAGCAATTGCCTAGCAGCTCCAACTAGGAAAAATGGAAACATCATCATTTTATCGTGTCTTCTTCCATTCTCTTATCATGGAATTCCCGAAAATTCTAGGTAAGAGTAGCCATGTAGGAATTTGGATCATCCCCTGCAGCTCCACTCAATGTGTAGTCATTGCGCGGCATCTGAATCATTGAGCTCCTCAACTCGAAGTGTGTTGCATTGATGAGAGGCACCATAATCGATGAAAGATAAGTGGCCTCATTTGGTATGTTCATGCAGAACATAGAACTCCCCTAATGTGCATTATTTTTTGGTTTCTTCCCCTGTGCCACATTATGTATACTCACCGGAGGAGGTAGCGGTGGAGGCGGCGGTGGCGCTCATAGTGCAGCCAACTGAGCCATAATCTCCTCATTCTCCTTCTTGACCCTCTCCTTAGAATCCATATCATTTGCTAAAAAAATTCAAATTCTTTCTCCTTTAGTTCCACTTCTTTGTACATCGTAGCGAATTTCCTCTTGTCTCTAAGCTATGCGCAAACGAGAGCCTCTGGATCCCATAGTTGTGGGTACAATGAATCATTTTGTGAACACTTGATGCACCAATAAAGTCACCTGAAAGCACAACAAACACAAAGAATGTAATTGAGTAAAGATAATTAACAGAAAAGTAAAATCCCTAAGGATATATATTTTGAATAACTAAAAAAAAGTCCCATCAACGACGGAAAGAATTTGATATGCTTTGACCGCAAGTGCGCAGTTTTCGATGCAGCAATCATAAGTAAATAAAGGTTTGTCATATGCAAGATATTTTTTAATTAATTAAACTAAATAACGTTAGTGTGGTTAGAAAGTTTATTGTTGTTTTTGATAAGCTATGAAGCCGAAAGTAAATTTAGGCTAACATTGTGAGAACGCAAACAGTTCTATGTGTTGGAGTTATAAATTGGAGGAAACATCAGGACACCGTATTGGATCACTAAGCTCACTACAAATTCGCACTTTGATTCACGAAACACAGTTACAATTTTCTTTTCAAATGAGGGATTCTTAACTCACCGAGGTACCCAGTAAATATTATATGACTAGGATAAATTAACACTGATTTAACAGCATTATCTTACCCTAGTCACGTATACGATGTTAATTCCACTCAAGGTTGTTAACTAACGATGTTGAGTTTTCAATCTAACGATATGGTAGGTGTTCGTTCCGATTTTCCAACAAAAGACTACTCAATTAACAAGTAATATCAAACTATGATCTATCTAACGAAAAGTCAGGTGCATAATTAAGAACTTAGAATGATTGTAACGATAAAATATGCATCGATTAATTCTAAAACATGAATCGTGACATCATTTTGAGCAAAATTCAGCAATAACCCTAGATACCAATCGGGATCCTGATAAAGAGAAGTTTAGCTACTCATTGACATGATTGTGGAAATAATGCTCAAAAAGATCATGAAAACAAGAGAGAAAATATTTTAGGAACCAAACGACTAAAATCCTAGCTCCAATCTCCAAGAACAACCTCCAACTTGTGTGATATGATTTTTCTGATCATTTGGTCGAATAATAGTCAGAACCATGTTCCTTTTTTATTAAATCTTTAAAGTTTCACTTGGACCCCAAAACTACTACTCCAAATGCCATTGTGGGTGTGCGATCACTTCTCGTGGTCGTACAACCAGCTATCATAGCTTGGTCAAGTCTGGTGGTTGTACGACCAACCTAGGATCATGTAGAGGGGCTGTTTATGGCCAATTCAAAATATTTTGAGGAAAAGTGATTGTACGACTAGGATTGTGGTCTTACGAATACAATGGTCTTCAAACTCCATTTTCGTCATATTTCCTTGCCTCCACTTCCTTTTGTGAGTTCGAGCTTCCGAAGTTCATTCCTACGCTCCATCTTGATCTCCAAGCACCGATTTTCTCAAAACAACATGAAACACACAACGTGATCACATCCCCTTAAATATTAAACAAAAAAAGGTAAAAATGCCTAGATTTAACCTGCGTACACATGGAACTCATATAATCAAATTAAGCTCAAAACTACTCGATTAGACGCCAAATTCTCCCTTTTCGATCATAAAACGGTAGGAAATCAAGTCTAGATAAGACTCCTATTCAGAATTATCATACATCATCCATGACTCTAGGTGTTACATATATCATCCGTAAGACGGAAATCAAAACCACGTGTTATAAGAATGCAATTTGTTTGAAATGGTTTGGCAGGCTTCGAGACTTGGCGAACACCACTTAGTACCCCAACCACGACACTATTAAAATTACTAACTCAATTAGAAGATAAGTTTTATGTAACCTTCATTATCTTACAGTTTTGGTTACATAACTTAGATACTTGGCCATCACCACTTAGTACCGCTATTCTTCGTTGTGATCATACAAACCTACAAGGTAAATGTTACTTCCATTATCATGTTATGAGAACTTAATCTGCGATTCATGGAGGGCTTTGATCAAGAAATTTTTTATCAAAACCCCCTAGTCGTATCAGAGCCACATGTCTTAGCGCATAATATGATTTATGTGGTTAGCTTCTTTATCAGTTTTACACCATACTGGTAATTTTTGCTCAAAACTAAAATTCGAATAATGATACGATTTGAATATGATTCAATAGAAAATAAGCTAATTTTACATATCATGTAAATATTAATGAATTTCGTATACATGTGATGTATGAATTGATTGGAGGCGTAAAACTAGGGTTTATGGTTTAATTGGATGAAAAAAGTGTTTTTTCCCACAATTGCGAATCTGCCCGCAAGGGAGTAAAAGTTTTTGCTTTTATTCCTATGGGGTTCAGCCATGTAACATGTCCCCTCCCCTTTGCGCGAGGACCCATGCTGACCGGCCTATCGGTTCGGTCAGAAGCCGGTTCGAGCGGGTTGGCTGGTCCGACCGGTTTGGGTTGGCTCGGCAGGTCAAAACAGGTTTGGCCAGTAGGACTAGCACGACCAGTTTGACAGTTTTGACCCTAGTGTCTCAATTTAACTAAAAATTGAACCATCACGATAAAATTGAATTTTAACTGTTTATGTGTTTTATCGCATGGTGGTTGTATGTGGCCTTAGTTGTGGATGTTAATTTGTGTGATTTGTTTTGATTTCGGTTTTGGTTTAGGTGTAATTAATGTAATTATTTTAAGGCCTGCTTGTCGTCTTCTCCCTCGCCGTGAGGATCCTCAATTTAGTTTGTAGATTCTAGCTAGAATTAGACAGATAGAATATATTCAATGCATGGAGAAGGAGATTAATAACTAAAGAAACCACAAGACGATGAAGACAAAAGAGGTACGACGCATTGACTAAAGATAGTGGCACATGGAGATGAGAATGCTAATTTAGTGGTTATAGATATTCTTATTTGCTTGGGAATATCTTAGTTTTAAGGGTCACATCCATACCACGTTTTATTACTCATTGTCTTGTTTTATTTTTGATGAATGGTTGATGCATGTAAAATGTAACAAGATAATAATTAAAAAGTTGGATCATTTATTTGGGATTGTCCAATACAAATAAGTAGATCAGTTGATATGATCAACAAATTAAAGTTGACAAGAAAAACCCTCAACGATAAATATTGCATTTTGACTTATCTTTCTTAACACTCGTCATGATTAAGATCAATTTAGTACGTGCTTTCCAAAGCAAGGCGACTTAATTTATCATGATGTGCCGCGACACCACAAGCTAGTAATGTGTGATTGTTGAAGTATGAGGTTTAACCCAACTAAGCTACTTCAATACGATTGAAAGCTTAGAGGCAAGGCAATCGGTATTATCTATGAGATAGATAAAGTATAATGAGCTATTTCCCCAATTGAACCAAGAGTTGCATGGGTTACAATTGGAAGGTGTTCCTACTTAAATAACTAACTTTTGGGTGACTTGCAAAAGCAAGCTCAAGAGGAGGTGATATTTTACGCATTAATCCGAAAAAACTAGTGGGAGCTATATTTAATTGTGGTAACTCTAGTCATGAAGTTATTTCTTAAATGCTATTAACTGTGTTAGTTAAATAGTATTAATATTAATATGCGCCTAATTATGTTAAATGACTATGTTTGATAAAAATTAAATTGTTGGGTGCTAAGTTGTTACTTGCTAAAATTTTGGGTGTTAGGCGTAACCAAGAAATAAGTTGGAGGAGTGTTATGTGAATAATTAAAAATTAGTTTAGTATGTATGATAGTGTGTTTAAATTGTACAAGTAGTGCATAGTAATTTTGCCACACGCGTAACCATATGTTTATACATGTCGAGTTTAGAACCTCATAGAGTTGTAGAATTGGTTCGATTGTTGCACCAAATCATCTCCCCCATGTGCATGATCAAACTCTCCCACTTGTCACTCCCTCCTCAAGACCACATGTCAATCTTCCTCCCACTTAATTCTCCACTATCTCCGCCTCCTCCAAAACCCATCCGGCCTCCTCTTCATTCTTCTCTTATGAACTTCTTCATTTTCTAGCACAACTCCTGAATTCTCTCAAAATCTCCCAAAATTGGAAGATCAACCCTCAATTCTTCACAATTTCCATCAAGTTATGCTAGGAGCTCCATCTTAGGAGGCTAGGAGATTTAAGAACAACCTCACCGTCATCACGTGAGGTAAAATTCATCTTGTGGATTTAATTTTTTCACTCCCATTCATCTAGACTATCCATGCATGTCAACAAAATCAAGCTTAATGGGTAACAACCCTTAGGATCATGAATGAATATGTTATGACTAGTTTTAAGTAGGTGATTTAGAGTTTTTTTGGTGTAGAATTCATGTTTTGGTAGAATAATTCCTCATGCAACAAGTTGGAAATATGGAAAACCATAATATGTCATGTTTTGAGTCTATTTTCACAAAATTAGGAAAATATTTAGAATTTTCAGAAAATTATGAAAAATTTAAAGTTTGTGTATTTGCATGTGATATACCGTAAAAATTTCAGAACAAATGGAGCTAAATTGAATTTTAATCCACCAAAAACCGGGTATGTTTTGATACTCTATTCAACTCTGAACTAGTCCGGTAAATCATGAATTTTATGTGCATAAACTACTTCAATTCTTACCAAATTTGGATATGTTGTTTTCAGACATGTTAGCTACCTACTGTAAAAAATTAAATTTTTTAAAATTTATAAGAATATTTTATGAATTTATTTCCAACGCAGCTACCAGCCCATGTTTTTGTACTAAAACAAATTCGAAATATTATATTTAAAAATATTTAGAAAATTTTATAATTCTTGATATTACAGTATGTTATAGATGAACTCTTTATCTATGTAACGTAAAAATTCCGAGTCCCGGATAAATATTTTGAATTAGATATGAATTTGTGAACTATCGATGGTTACACTTTGTACCCAGCCTCACTTATTTTTTCGATACGTATATGTTTTAAATTGATCCCATGACGCGATTTACATGTTTCAATATTTATGATGAAATGTTCCAAGTTATAAATGTTCAATTGTTATTTGCAACACGATTTGTATTAACAAATGATTGTTATAACTCCATGGACACCATAAACGATTTAAGATAATTCTTTATGACTCAAGACACGTTTTAGAAAGGCCACGATACCGGAGTGAAACCCCTTGTCGGGTATAGGCAGGCTATGGCCCTTTTGCGGGGGCAACATAAGGAGGCACACGTCGCCTCACGAGCCGTCGTGTTGGACATGTCCATACGTTATGTTATGTCATGATGGTTATCACGGGCATAAGAAAAACTAGTATGATTCATGCAAGTATGTTCTCAGTTACACATGTTATGCTTTTACTTTATATAAAATAATATTATTCTGAAGTTTATGAAACGATTTAATTCATGTCCACGGAATAAGTTTAGCCTTTTCGTTTTCCAAACCTACGGAGGGACGTAACCGTAACTCACTGAGCTAGTTGAGCTCACCCTTTTGGGACTTTTTTTTTTCAGGTAACAAGGAGACCGAGAAGGCCCTAGAGTGATTAACTCGCATGAGGTGTGGCTGCTTTGTTTTGGATACCTAAGCTATGTCGTGTGGGATATCTATGAAATTTCTTTTGAAGGTGTAAGCTCTGCTAGCATATTTTTTTCCTAAGGAGGCTTTTGGCTATGTATAAAGTGGAACTATGTATATATGACTCATGGACTAAGTTTGTTGTTATCCCTCGCTACCCTCGAATTATGCTCTGTCATGTCACAAGTCGAGCGGGCTAAATAATCTTTTATTTACAAGTACAAATTTTGGGACTTTTCATTCAAAACAATAGTTATTTTTATCTCACATATCAATTTTCTCATTTTTATCCTTGACGACCCCTAAACGTTTTCTTAGTTACGCTTCCGCTAACGAAAAAAAAATATCATTATTAAAGATAATTTTCATAATTTACCTGTTTAGCCCCTTGTTGAGTAAAGGCCTCACCGGAGCCTGTCGCACTTCCCTCCCGCTAATCGGGGTCGACGGGAGAGGGGTGTGACAGTTTGTGGTATCAGAGCACTAGGTTATAGAGACTGTAGTTATTAATACTAGGAAACCCTTTTATGTGTTTATTAGATAAGTATGATAGTAAAGTTCTTGGTACTATCAGTATGCGTATGTAAATTTATGCTTATGTATGCATGTATTATGTTAGCTCGTTGCTTTAGGGATAATAGTATGTATAAGAAAATTTTATAACTTCCACCTAGGACGATGAACAACCTAAGCAGGATTGGTTTGGGAAACGGGAACGGTAACAACGCTATGGGTGACGGAACCACTGGCAACGTGCAACATGAGACAAACACCGGTAACGAGGCCGGAGGATCATCGGCTGGAGGAAAATCTCATGGATTGGAGCGAGCCGTTGAAGGACTTATGCAAATGCTCTCGGGTAGTTCAAGAGTGACGATTGACAAGTTCAAGGCACTGGGACCTCCATCGTTTAATGGAGCAGCTGATCCGGCAGCCGCTGAATCATGGCTTCTAGAGATGGAGAAGAACTTTGATGTCTTACAATGCGATGATCAGCAGAAGGTCAACTTTGCGACATACACCCTCAAGGATGAAGCATATAGGTGGTGGTTGATGTTAAAGCTCAATCGTCCAAACCTCACCTGAAACCAATTTGTGGAGGCCGTCAATGATAAGTACTTCCCACCCGCGTTACAGAATATGAAAGTAAACGAGTTCTTGACTCTCACCCAGGGGAACCTCACAGTCGCTCAGTATGAGGCTCACTCAAAACGCTGTCTCGTTACGCTCCGTATGTGGTTGATACCGAGGGGAAGAAAGCACGCAAGTTTGAAAGCGGTCTTCGCATGGGCATCAGGAACAGGGTTGAACTACGAAAGCTTCCAACCTATAATTAAGTCGTGGAAAGAGCAATGATGGCTGAAAGGGGAACTGAGGAGTATAACAAACAGAGGGAGCAAAAAGAGGAATGACACGAGCAAGAATACTCAGAGGATTGGGCCGAGTCAAAGCATGTCTTTCAAGAAGCAGGGCAGCGGTTCCAACTTCAGTAAGAGCGCTTCATCCAACACAAGTGGTAGCTACACACGATGCTCTAAGTGCAACAAGCTTCATAGGGGTGCATGCTACTTTGGTTCCAACGTGTGTTATCGATGCGGGAAGCGAGGTCACAGTTTGAAAGAATGCCCAACTGCTAAGACAACTCCCTCCAGCGCACCAAGTGTTTCAGTTCACCAGCCTCAACCTACTGGAGCCCCACAAAATCGACAGGGTAGAGCTTTTGCCCTAGTTCCTGGAGACGTTCCGGCAGCTGCATCCGTCGTGGCAGGTACTTTACCTATTGAAGCAACTCCCGCTCATGTGTTAATTGATTATGGTTCTAGCCATTCTTTTGTTGCTTCTCATTTTGTTGGTAATATCCATAAGTATCCGGAACCATTAGGCTTTACGCTTAGTGTGTCTACACTTGTTGGCATAACCTTGGGTAGCTCCTCTATATATCGTAAATGTGGAATCGTGGTAGATGGGATCCCTTTAGTTGTCGACCTGATACCCTTAGGAATTCATGACTTTGACGTTATCTTGGGAATGGATTGGCTTACCTTAAATCATGCCACCATAGATTGTTCGAACAAGAAGGTCGTATTTTGCATTCCAGGGATGTCAGAGTTTACCTTTTCAGGAGAGGAGTAGTATCCCCACCTTACGTGTTGTCCGCGATGAAAGCGAATAAGCTACTCAAGAAAGGGTTTCAGGATTACCTTGCTCGAATTTTGGACAAATCATCCAAAGAGCTCAGTCCTAAGGATATTCCTGTAGTAAATGAATACCAAGATGTTTTCCCTGATGACTTAACCGATTTACCTCCAGAGAGAGAAATCGAGTTTAGCATTGATGTAATTCCTGATACGTCACCTATATCGAAAGTACCATATAGAATGGCCCCTGCAGAAATGAGAGAGTTAAAGGTATAGATTCAGCAACTGCTTGACAAGGGGTTTATAAGGCCTAGTACCTCGCCTTGGGGAGCACCTGTTATATTTGTCAAGAAGAAGGATGGTACAATGAGGTTATGCATTGATTATAGGGAATTGAACAAGTTCACCATAAAGAATAAGTACCCGTTGCCAAGAATCAATGACTTGTTTGACCAGTTACAGGGAGCTAAGGTATTTTCTAAGATTGACTTGAGGTCAGGATACCACCAGTTACGAATCAAAGCTGATGATGTACCCAAGAGTGCATTCCGCACTAGGTATGGCCACTATGAGTTTCTTGTGATACCATTCGGCTTGTCCAATGCCCCTGCAGCGTTTGTGGATTTAATGAATAGGGTATTCCTGCCGTATATAGATGAATTCATTATAGTCATTATTGATGACATCCTGGTTCACCCTAAGAGCGAGGAAGATCATGACCGACATTTGCGAGTTGTCGTGCAGACCCTACGGGAAAAGAAGTTGTATGCAAAGTTTAGTAAGTGCGAGTTTTGGTTGCAACATATATCATTTTCAGGACATGTCGTGTCAAAGGACGGGATATCGTTAGACCCGCAGAAGGTTGAAGCAGTAGTGAACTGGCCTAGACCGACCAATGTTCCAGAAATTCGTAGTTTCCTTGGACTAGCGGGTTATTACCGGAGATTTTTAAAGGACTTCTCTTTGTTGGCGTCCCCATTAACCAGGCTAACGCGGAATGAAGTGCCATTTCAATGGACTGATGAGTGTGAAAATATTTTTCAGGAATTGAAGAATAAATTGGTGTCAGCTCCCATCTTGGCATTGCCTAGCGGATCAAGAGGATTTGTTATATATAGTGATGCCTCAAAGAAAGGTTTAGGGTGTGTTCTAATGCAGAATGGAAAGGTGATTGCTTATGCTTCAAGGAAATTGAAACCCTACGAAGTGAATTACCCAACGCATGACCTAGAACTCGCGGCGGTGATCTTTGCTCTTAAGATCTGGCGGCACTATCTGTACGGGGAGTCTTGCGAGATTTACACGGATCATAAGAGCCTTAAGTATTTATTCACTCATAAGGAGTTGAACATGAGACAACGGAGGTGGCTGGAGTTAATGAAGGACTACGATCTCACAATTCACTATCACCCGGGGAAGGCTAATGTTGTGGCAAACGCGTTGAGTAGGAAATCTTCCGGAAACCTCACTTACCTCCTCACTACATAGAAAAGGCTGAAAGAGGAAATTGAGAAGCTAGAAATGGAAGTAATATCTCATGGAACATCTAGCTGTGTTTATGCACTCACGGTCCAACCCGCTTTGATAGCCGAGATTCGAGCAGCACAGTAGAATGATCCTACTCTTGTAAAGATTTGAGATGAAGTGACTGAAGGAAGGAATACTGATTTCTCTATCCATGATGGAATCCTGAAGTACCATGGTCGTGTAATGTCCCAAATGATCCAGAGATCAAGAATAGAGTACTTCAACAAGCTCACCACTCCAGCTTCACAGTACACCTAGGATCCACCAAGATGTACCAAGACCTTCGCGAGCTTTTCTAATGGAAGGGAATGAAGCGAGAGATTACAGACTTCATGGCTTGATGTCTTCATTTCCAGCAAGTCAAGGTGGAACACCAACAACCAGGAGGACTTCTGCAACCCCTTCCTATTCCTGAGTGGAAGTGGGAGCACATAACGATGGATTTCGTCAGTGGGCTTCCGAGATCGTCATGTGGAAACAATGCTATTTGGGTTATAGTCGATCGACTGACTAAAACAGCTCATTTCTTGGCCGTGAAGACGACTCATTCACTACAGAAGCTGGCTTAATTGTATATTCAAGAAATCATTCGTCTACATGGGATACCGGTTTCAATTATGTCAGACCGTGATCCGCGATTCGTATCAAGGTTTTGGAAGGGACTACAGGAGGATTTAGGTACGAAGTTGAACTTTAGCACAGCTTTTCATCCTCAGACAGATGGTTAATCAGAAAGGGTTATTCAGACGCTTGAAGATTTGCTTCGCCTTTGTGTTTTGCATTTCAAGGGAGGATGCACCTTCCCTTGATCGAATTTGCTTACAACAATAGCTTCCAAGCAAGTATCAGGATAGCTCCCTTCGAGGCGCTGTATGGAAGGAAGTGCAGGTCTTCTATTTGTTGGACAGAGGTGGGTGGAAGAAAATGGTTTGGTCCAGAGTTGGTGCAGATGACAACCGAAAAGATTCGAACTATCCACGAACGTCTTAAAACATCTCAAAGCCGCCAGAAAAGTTATAGTGACAACCGAAGAAGGGAACTAGAGTTTGGTTTGGGGGACCACGTGTTTCTGAAAGTGTCTCCAACTAAGGGTGTGATGCGTTTTAGTAAGAAAGGAAAACTAAGCCCTCGCTATGTTGGACCGTTTGAGATTCTAGAAAGGGTAGGACCAGTTGCTTATCGCTTGGCGTTACCCCCTGAAATGGAGAAAGTACACAATGTATTTCACGTGTCCATTCTTAAAAAGTATGTGTACGATCCGAGCCATGTGATAGAGTATGAGCCACTGAACGTGCAAGAAGATCTTACCTACTAGGAGGTGCCCGTGGAGATCTTAGCGCGAAGGGATCAAGTTTTGAGGAGTAAAGTCAAACCGTTGGTGAAGGTTCTTTGGAGAAATCATGCGGTTGAAGAAGCAAAGTGAGAGCGTAAGGATGAGATAAGGACAAAGTATCCGCACCTTTTCAACTGAGGAAGCTCGAGTTTGGTGACAAACTCTTTCTAAGGTGGGTAGGATGTGGTAACTCTAATATTTAATTCATGAAATTATTTCTTAAATGCTATTAACTGTGTTAGTTAAATATATTACTATTAATATGTGCATAATTATGTTAAATTGTTATGACATATGTAATTGGACTGCTGTGAATATCCACCACATAGTTGGGTGTATTTTGTATTATTATATTCTGGTCCACAAGCCCACCTAATGCCTACATAAGGAGGCTTAGGGTTGGAGAATAATACACCTATGAATATTCTTCTCCCTATATCTTGTCTCTCTTTAGTTTCTCGTCTCTCTCGTCTTCTCTCGATTCACAACACGTTATCAGCACGTTAACGCTCTTTAATTTTTGAGAGATTTATCTTAGTAATCTTCATAAAGGTTATGTAAGGCTGAGTTCGGAAGACTAATTAGTGACCCGCCAAGACAAAGAGAACTGTCAAGTGGTTGGAGGTGAACCATAACCCCATCACCGACCAGTTCACAAAAAGTGCCAAGAATACATGAAGGTACTTTATACCTACTATTGAGTTTAATATGAGTTTGTTTCATGTTCTCACACGAAGTCTTGATTTATTAAACTTTTAAGGTTGATGGGAACTATGATATTATTGGTGCGTCTACATTATGTATTTTTGGGATGTATTTATTTTTAGTATATGTTAGAATTCTATGATGGAGATGGATGGAAGAAAAAAAAAATCCCTCAAAGCAGAATCGCCTAATGCGTTATCTCAGTTTGATTTTTTTTTAAATTCTATCTATTAAATCTGAAAGAAAAAGTTAAATCAAGACTTATACAGATTTAAACATTCTTGCTATTTGTTACCCATAAAATGTATGTAATATTCATTCATTGTTTTGAGGTGTTTATTTTTAAGATTTGTTTCTATCAGCAGCTTTTATGTTATATACTAAGAGTTTAAATGTGCACTAATTATTCAGGTTGTAAAGTGGCATTTAATTGATATGTTCTAAAAAAAATCATTTTTTTTTCACACCTGAAGTTGTGAACTATATGATGATAAATTTTAATCCGAAGTTATAGTACTATTTGATATGACCTGAAGTCATATTTGATCTCCGGAAGAGATATCTAAAATGCCTAATAAGATTGTTATTGTCAAGCCTCCTGAAGAGGTTTTGACTTTTACTGTTTCCGGTACTGTGCTTAATAACGGGCTCCCTGATTCTATATTTGGAAACTGACAGTTGGATTCATATTATATTTGAGAATTCGCACTTGTGAATGATTTAATTGGAAATGTTTGAAGCTGGATATTGCTAATCGTAATTTGGCTAACACTGTTGTTTATGACGCTGCAAACTCTGATTTTTGTTACTTTTACTTATAGTCTGTTATTCCTCATTTTTATTAAACGCGTAACACTGTGATGTTTCTCATCTTCCTGCTTTACATGCTAAGGTGTATCTCACTCAGTATTTCATGCTGAATTTCAAAAAACTGCGGTCTTTGTTTTCATTCCCCCGCAGGTGTAGGAGCTGGGTGGAAATACCCCGTTTTGTGACTATGGGTATTTTGTGATATTATTATAAGTGTTGGAGAGTTAATTATAATGTTTATGAGAGTTTGGGGAATCTTTGTGACTTTAATTAAAGGTTTTAGTGTCTTTTACTTGAGTTTGGGGGGAGGTAGTTGTCTTTTGACAAAACTAAGGGGGAATAAGTGTCTTATGACCTAACTTTTCTTCCTACGTAAAAGTTTCCTAATTCAAGAGGGTTTCCTACTTATGAAGTTGATTTTATTTCCAACTCTCATAAAACCCTCACTCTCCCTATTTTTCTCTATCTCTCTCTCACGTCCCTCACTCTCACCCGTCCCTCTCTCACTCTCTCTCGTCCCTCTACCCGACGACAGCCACCCACCGCTGCCGCGGTCTCTCTCTCCGTTGAGGTAATCTCTCTCTCTCTCTCTCTCTCTCTCTCTCTCTCTCTCTCTCTCTCTCTCTCTTTTTCTTTCTTTCTTTTCTTTCTTTTCTTTCTCTCTCTCTCCGTCCGGCCTCCATGGCGGCGGGTTTGAGGTAGTTTTGTTTCTTCTTCTCTTTTCTCTTGTTGATCTCTTATTCTTGTGATCACTTGTTCATGATTCATGTATGTTGCATGCAATATTTAATTTTCAGTTTGATATTGTTAGGATCATTGTTCATGGATTCATAGGATTAATAATCAAGTTTTAGGGTTTATCATGTTCTTGGGTGTTGGGAAAAAATCCTAGTTTGGAAGAGAAGTTGATTAAGCGATTTGGGTGTTTGAATGATCATAGTATGTGGGTAACAATCTGATTTGAATGTGGGAATCATGTTATATTAGGTTTAGTATGCATATAGGATAAATTAGATGCTTGGGGGAAAAGTTTCATGAAGATTGACAATTCCCGTATGGATATTTTGAGTGAAGTCGGAAACTTGAAACTAGTGTAACTTTTGATTCAGGAATCAAAATTAAGATCCGTTTGAGGCTAAACTTATTATTTCGAGTGTTTTGAATCTAATGGAACTGTTTTTATACCATGATCTGTTTGAGAAACTGGAGTAATAGATTGGTGGAGTTATGATAGATTATGTATGCTTTAGGTTAGAGGATTTTGAAGCAAAGGTTTGGGTTTTGAAGTATGAATTGAGTGGGATGTTAGGATGGTGTTAGAACCTTAAACCAATGACTATCATATGCATGTAATTAGTATAGCAAGTATATTTCTAGAATAATTGTTTGATTAGAATCATGTTACGTGTAGGTAACGAGTTCGTCGACAACGAGTACGTAGAGTACGTTGATTGAGTTGCTATAGTTGGAATTTGCTTTGAGGTAAGTAAATATGCCAAGCCTAGTGTGCTTATCTCTTTCGTGTCAAACGAATACTTTGATTTGCTACGTCTCAAAATGTGTTTATGTGCTACATGACTTGGAATACATGATTTCTACTTGTTAAATGTTTTTGCTGAAAACATCACCCTGATATTAATGAACTATAACGTAAAGTGGAAGAAGTTGTGCGGGGACATTATTATTATTCTCTTGGGGCGGTGTTGGCTGCGGTCCCGTCTCTTTTTTATCCGGTTGCAAGTCCCCGGTTAGCGGCATGTACTCACACCTCTGGCCGCCGTAGTCTTAGGGGGGTGTCGACACCTAAGGTCATGGAAGTTGTGGTTTATTTGGTTTTCCCCCGTCACAACGAATTAATGATGAGTATTTTGGTTTTTGTTAACCAAAAGGAGTTAATGATGGATTTTGTATTTTTCCTAATGATTATGGAATTGGTTGGAAATATTATGGAATTGGGAACTCTTATGTTTTATTAAAAGAGTCAACTTTATTACCGCTGTGTTTGCGAAAAACTCTTACTTATAAATGAGAAGTTGTTTTATAACTATCCCATCATCGTTTTACATGTTTGGGTGTTTATTTACCAGTATTCCAGGCCGATTTTGTACTGTGGTGTTTCTTTTTGTTTCCGCACCACAGGTTTAGAGGATGGTTATCTGGCCTAGAAGGGGATGCGTATTATCACATGGAACATTAGTAGTGTTATCTCATCTCTTCATTAGTTTAAACACTTTAGTTTGTTTATGCCGCTTTGTGGCTAAGATGTTGGATTGTAATAATGAATAATTTCAATTGGTTTTAATTATTATTGTGGATGTTTTTGCTTGAGAACCATCTTATAAAATCTCCTTGTATCCGGGATCCTCTCGTGTACGGAGTGACATCCCCGGGTCTCCGGCTTGGGCCATTCGATGAGATGGATAAGTTCCTTGAGCTAGTTGAGTTCCCCGAAGACCGCAAGGTTGTTTGCGCGACATTTTACTTGAAGAACGAAGCTAATACATGGTGGAGTACACGTCAGAACTTTTTGGCTCAACCCAATTTCAATTGGGAGGCTCTTCCAACTGCACTTCACACTCGCTTTTATCCGGACCATGTCCAGGATCAAAAGTACATAGACTTCGTGAATATGACACAAGGAAACAATTCCATGACCGAGTACTTCAAGAAATTTATGGAGCTATCCCGATTCGCAGGTCAGCTGATGCCTGACGAGGCGACTAAAGTTAGGAAGTTCATGTTTGGTCTCGAACTTCATCTGCCGAAAGACTTGATGTGCAGGACGTACGATACTCTTCAGGAAGCTTATGATAGAGCTGCAGTCGTGTGTCGCATTCAAGAGGCACATGATGAGAAGCGTGGAAAGCGCAAGGTTGAGAGCACTGTGGGCTATGGAAACAGTCAGAGTAGGATTAACCAAGGTAGTCAGGACAAGAGGTTTAAGCATAACCATGTAGGAAGTAACCAGGATTAGTACCGTGGTCAATAACTGCTCGATATATCCTCCTTATTATTAGTTATAGACTTTCACGATCAGAAGATCAGGCTCAAAGGTCCAAAAGGAGAAAAGGTCTCTTACCGTGGTATCACAAAAGAGCCATGTATCCGACTAGTGTCAGCTTTGACCATAGTCAACCAAGTGAAGAAGGGGGATAGTGCTTATTTGTGTTATGGTTAGAGATTTTCCCGATGTGTTCCCGGACGAAATTCCAGGAATGCCACCTAGAAGGGAGATTGAATTCACTATGGATTTAGCACCTGGAACAGCTCCAATCTCAAAGGCACCGTACAGAATGGCGCCAGTAGAGTTGAAAGAACTAAAGGATCAGTTGCAAGATTTACTTCAAAAGGGTTACATAAGGCCGAGTGTTTCCCCTTGGGGAGCACCGGTGTTGTTTGTGAAGAAGAAGGAAGGAAGCTTGAGGTTGTGCATTGACTATAGAGAGTTGAATAGCGCAACAGTCAAGAACAAATACCCTTTACCCCGAATTGACGACTTGTTTGATCAGTTGCAAGGGGCGAGCGTTTTCTCAAAGATAGACTTGAGATCAGGGTATCACCAGCTTCCAGTAGCCGAGAAGGAAATCCCGAAGACAGCCTTTAGAACGAGGTATGGACACTACGAGTTTATTGTTATGACTTTTGGTCTAACCAATGCACCAGCAGTATCTATGGATCTCATGAATCGTGTTATGAAGACGTTTCTAGATCATTTCGTGGTCGTCTTTATTGATGACATCCTTGTTTACTCAAGGAGCGAGGAAGAACACAAAGAACATCTCAAAGAAGTGTTAGAGACATTGAGACATGAGAAGTTATATGCTAAACTCTCGAAGTGTGAGTTTTGGCTAAAACATGTTCCATTTTTGGGTCACATAATCTCCAAGGATGGAATATCCATGGATCCAGGAAGGATTTCAGCAGTGAAAGGTTGGCCAACTCCGAAGAATGTGTCCGAAGTAAGAAGTTTTCTGGGATTAGCTGGATATTACAGGCGTTTCGTGAAATATTTCTCGAAGATCGCTAGACCGCTTACTGCGCTAACCAAGAAGACGGTAAGGTATAAGTGGAGCGAAGATTGTGAAAAAGCATTCCAGACATGGAAGGAAAAGTTGACTACAGCACCTGTGTTAGCTTTACCCAATGATTCTGGCGAGTTTGATGTTTACAGCGATGCGTCGAAGAAGGGTTTAGGATGCGTGCTTATGAAAGAAAGGAGGGTTATTGCCTATGCTTCAAGACAACTGAAAACTCATGAAGAGAACTATGCTACGCATGACTTAGAGCTTGCAGCTATAGTTTTCGCACTGAAGATATGGAGACATCATTTATATGGATCTGTGTGTAGATTGTATACGGACCACAGCAGTCTCAAGTACATCTTCACGCAGAAAGAGCTAAATAACAGGCAAAGACGTTGGTTAGAAGTCATAAAGGATTATGATTTGCGTATCCAATACCACGAAGGGAAGGAAAACGTAGTAGCTAATGCGTTTGTAGGGTTTTGATTCATGGATGCGCAACGGAAACAATAATTAACGATGCAAAACCCTCCAAGGATCAAAAGTCAAGAGACATAACGATGGTAAAGGAAGAAATCAATTAACACACCTTAGGGTTCTCCTTTGATGACTTCAAACGCGAATTGTGTCACGTTCTCTATAATTGATCCAAGCCCGAGTTGATTTCTAGATCTCCCACTCCTAGGTGCTAGCCCGGAAAGAGGAAGAGGAAGAAGAATCACGCAAAACGAGACCAACAAGGGAGGCCTCGGCCTCCTTGTGGCCGACGGGGACGGGCGGCGGGCTAGGGGGCGGCGAGCTCCTTAGCTTGCTTGCTCTCTCTTCTTTTGTTCTCTCCCACTTAAGTTATGATCTAATGAATAATAAGTGTGGGAAGGAAGGAAGGAAGGTCCTTTATATAGTCCAACAAATCATTGCCAACTACCTAAAGGACTTATTCTAGTCCTACTAGAATTCAATTTAGTCCCTTCCTTGCAAATTAGTCCCTACTAAGTTTGCAAGGTTTTGCAAAGTGATCCTTCTTATTAATTAATCCAATTCATTAATTGCTAAATCTAGTTCAACTCTATCTAGCGTGTGACCCCATAGGTTCTATCTAGTTGGTAGCAACTATTTGCTAATATGGAGCGGTTTCTAGCAAAACATCCATTCTAGCCAACTAATAGAATAGTCATCTTGACAACCTTTGTACAAGTAATTGTCTCATCCCTTCGTCTCTATATCCGGATTGGACACGAGACATACAAGTCACACTCGTATATCCAATCCACACTTTCTCAATCCATGGGAATAGCCTTATTCGTGCAACTAACATCAATATCCCATATTGATTTATTTGAGTCTGGCCAGACATTCTATAAGCACTATCCCTCGAGTGGCCTAGGATTTTTGCTCCCGTTATGAGGGAGGGGAAAATTCTATCTACGTCCACTACGATCTCTAAGCTTGCTTCTTATTGTATCCGGTACACGCCTTTTTAACTACCCAGTTACGGTGTAGCGTTTAACGCTACCAAAATCACAATAATCCACAACTAGAATATCTAGTGACTTCAAGTCTAAGGATGACAATACCATTGCACCGCGAGAAGCGCTTGTGACTCAACATAACATGTATGTAGCCTTCTCGGAGATGGGTCAATCCAGTGCGCCATTACCCCTAATGCACACCTTCGTGTTGGATCATGATATCTCCATATCAATCCAACCCCATACTAGTCTATAAATGATTGTCCCATTTATCTTTATACTGGACTAGGGATATTTTAGATAAACAACACAATTGTAAATCTAAGGACTTCATTATATTAAATATCCAATAAGTAATAAATGAATTTCTAGCCACAAATAAATCCGTACTAAACTAGATTGCCTCTAGGGCATCTATTCCAACAGCGTTAAGCCGAAAATCGAGCCATACTTTGGATACTATGCTAGTTTTGCCAGATCGGCTATGCCAAGAGTTCCGAAAGCTTGGAATTGAAGTTGTAAAACAAGGCGGAGTAAAGAATATCCTTGGAAATATGACAGTTGTGCCAGACATTTTAGAAGAAATAAGGAGTAACCAGCCAGGAGATGCGAAGCTGGAAAAGGATAAAGAAGAAGATTGCAGAAGGTCAAGCAAAGGATTTCAAGATCCATGAAGATGGAAGTATCTGTTACAAGGGAATATGGAGTGTAACACATAAGTGTACGGAAACGAAGGAGAAGTTGATGCGAGAAGCGCACAACACACCCTACTCAATACATCCAGGAGGTGACAAACTTTATAAGGGCATGAAGAAGATGTTTTGGTGGCCTAACATGAAGAAAGAAGTGGCAGAATTTGTGGCAAAACGTCTAACTTGTCAAAAGGTGAAGTTTGAACATAAAAGAATGGGAGGCTTAGTTCAATCATTAGACGTCCCAGTTTGGAAGTGGGATTCGATTTCAATGGATTTCGTGACTGTGTTACCGACATCAAAGAATGGACTGAATCAGATTTGGGTCGTAGTTGATAGATTGACCAAGACAACAAGGTTTATTCCGATGAAAGACACATGGAATATGGAACAAAGAGGCGATTCATATATGAAGAACATTGTGAGGTATCATGGAGTACCAAGCTCCATAGTTTCCGACAGAGATCCCAAATTTCTTTCTCACTTCTGGAAAGCGCTCCAGGAGGCATTAGGAACTCAGCTGAAGTTTAGCACGGCATTCCACCCTGCTACAGATGGACAAACCGAGAGGACAATTCAAACATTGGAAGACATGTTAAGATCGTGTGTTATGGATTTTCAAGGTTCATGGGTTGATATATTACCTTTGATAGAATTCTCCTACAAAAACAGTTATCATGCCAGTATTGGAATGGCACCACATGAGGCGTTGTATGGAAGGAAGTGTAGAACACCATTGTGTTGGAAAGACATAAGTGAGACGATAGTAATTGGTCCACAACTTATTGAAGAGATGACAGATCATGTGAGACTTATACAGCAGCGAATGAAGGCAGCATAGGATAGATAGAAGTCCTACACTGATCAGAAAAGGAGACCGTTGGAATTTCAAGTTGGAGAAAAAGCATTTCTTAAAGTTTCGCCGACTAAGGGAGTCATGAGGTTCAATCAGAAAGGGAAGTTGAGCCTGAAATTTATTGGACCATATGATGTCATAGAGAAGATTGGAGAAGTGGCTTATCGATTGGATTTACCATCTAATTTGGGTCGTGTTCACAATGTATTCCACGTATCGCAGTTGAAGAAGTATGTGCCTGATGCATCTCATGTATTAGATCCTGAACCAGTAGAACTGGACCCGTCTTTGAGTTATGAAGAACATCCTGTCAAGATTGTAGACACCAAGACAAGAAACACCCGTAACAAGAGTGTCAAGATTGTAAAAGTCTTATGGACAAACCACCTCACTGAAGAGGCAACTTGGGAAGTGGAGGATTATATGAGGAAGATCTACCCTCACCTGTTTGACGAGGTACCTTGAGTTACGAGGACGTCACTCCTCTAAGGGCGAGAGGATGTAATCCTTCGTTTTTCTTTAATACAGTACTACTTATAGTATATTGCATATCATTCATGACCTTAGGTTTGCATTTAGTAATCGTACCATTGAGGGGAGGTGTATACCTTATTGGGGTTAAGGTATAGTTTAAACTTCAAGTACAAATTCTCATTAAGGAGGGAGGTTTTAGTTTAAACTTCGAGGACGAAGTTCTCTTTAAGGAGGGAAGAATGAAAACCCCGTTTTGTGACTATGGGTATTTATGATATTATTATAAGTGTTGGGAAGTTAATTTAATTTTATATAGTTAATTATAATGGTTATGAGAGTTTGGGGAATCTTTATGACTTTAATTAAAGGTTTAAGTGTCTTTTACTTGATTTTGGGGGGAGGTAGTTGTCTTTTGACAAAACTAAGGGGGAATAAGTGTCTTTTGACCTAAGTTTTCTTCCTACGTAAAAGTTTCCTAATTCAAGAGGGTGTCCTACTTATGAACTTGATTTTATTTCCAAATCTCATAAAACCCTCACTCTCCCTATTTTTCTCTATCTCTCTCTCACGTCTCTCACTCTCACCCGTCCCACTCTCACTCTCTCTCGTCCCTCTACCCGACGACAGCCACCCGCCGCTGCCGCCGTCTCTCTCTCCGTTTAGATAATCTCTCTCTCTCTCTATTTTTCTTTATTTCTTTTCTTTCTCTCTTTCTTTCTCTCTCTCTCTCTCCGTTCGGCCTCCATGGCAGCGGGTTTGAGGTAGTTTTGTTTCTTCTTCTCTTTTCTCTTGTTGATCTTTTATTCTTGTGATCACTTGTTCATGATTTATGTATGTTGCATGCAATCTTTAATTTTCAGTTTGATATTGTTAGGATCATTGTTCATGGATTCATAGGATTGATAATCATGTTTTAGGGTTTATCATGTTCTTGGGTGTTGGGAAAAAACCCTAGTTTGGAAGAGATTGATTAAGCGATTTGGGTGTTTGAATGATCATAGTATGTGGGTAACAATCTGATTTGAATGTGGGAATCATGTTATATTAGGTTTAGTATGAGTATAGGATAAATTAGATGCTTGGGGGGAAAGTTTCATGAAGATTGACAATTCCCGTATGGATATTTTGAGTGAAGTTGGAAACTTGAAACTAGTGTAACTTTTGATTCAGGAACCGAAATTAAGATACGTTTGAGGCTAAACTTATTATTTCGAGTGCTTTGAATCCAATGGAACTGTTTTTAGACCATGATCTGTTTGGGAAACTGGAGTAATAGATTGGTGAAGTTATGATGGATTATGTATGCTTTAGGTTAGAGGATTTTGAAGCAAAGTTTTGGGTTTTGTTTTGAAGTATGAATTGAGTGGGATGTTAGGATGGTGTTAGAACCGTAAACCATTGACTATCATATGCATGTAATTAGTATAGCAAGTATATTGCTAGAATAATTGTTTGATTAGAATATTGTTACGTGTAGGTAACGAGTTCGTCGACGACGAGTACGTAGAGTACGTTGATTGAGTTGAATAGTTGGAATTTGCTTTGAGGTAAGTAAATATGTCAAGCCTAGTATGCTTATCTCTTTCGTGTAACGAATACTTTGATTTGCTACGTCTCAAAATGTGTTTATGTGCTACATGACTTGGAATACATGATTTCTACATGTTAAATGTTTTTGCTGAAAATATCACCATAATATTAATGAACTATAACGTAAAGTGGAAGAAGTTGTGCGGGGACATTATTATTATTATTCTCTTTGGGCGGTGTTGGCTGCGGTCCCGTCTCTTTTTAATCCGGTTGCAAGTCCCCGGATAGCGGCATGTACTCACTCCTCTGGCCGCCGTTGTCTTAGGGGGGTGTCGACACTTAAGGTCATGGAAACTGTGGTTTATCTTGTTTTCCCCCGTCACAACGAATTAATAATGAGTATTTTGGTTTTTGTTAACGGAAAGGAGTTAACGATGGATTTTGGATTTTTCCTAATGATTATGGAAGTGGTTGGAAATATTACGGAATTGGGAACTCTTATGTTTTATTACGAGAGTCAACTTTATTACCGCTGTGTTTGCGAAAAACTCTTACTTATAAATTAGAAGTTGTTTTATAACTATCCCATCATCGTTTTACATGTTTGAGTGTTTATTTACCAGTATTTCATGCTGATTTTGTACTGTGGTGTTTCTTTTTGTTTCCGCACCACAGGTTTAGAGGATGGTTATATGGCGTAGAAGGGGACGCGTATTATCACATGGAACATTAGTAGTAGTATCTCATTTGAATTTGAACTCTTCATTAGTTTAAACACTTTAGTTTGTTTATGCCGCTTTATGGCTAATATGTTGGATTGTAATAATGAATAATTTCAATTGGTTTTAATTATTATTGTGGATGTTTTTGCTTGAGAACCATGTTATAAAATCTCCTTGTATCCGGGCTCCTCTCGGGTACGGAGTGACATCCCCGGGTCTCCGGCTTGGGCCATTTGGGGGTGTTCCATGGGAGATTGGCGTAAGGCGATCGTGGACTCACCTAGTAACTATTAGTACTTTGATTAAGAAAACTCTTAGCATAATAGTATCTTGTTTAATAGTAGTCTAATCTCGTCTTTTGTAATAGTATGTTTCATGTTGAAGACAATCATCGTTTGTAATATATTTAAGTATGTAATGTTTTGTTTACGATTTCTGCTGTTTCTTTATGAGTAGCACCCTCTCGGTCTCTCCCGAGCCGGAATAAGGGGGTGTTACAGTTTTTGTTTTGCATATGTTAGTTGCAGATTGTGTTCATGGTGTTCATAGTGTTCTTTATGATATATATTAACTAAAAGTCCAAACAAAAATACACAGGGTTAATATGATCCGAAAAAATACAATAAACCACTTTTCTAACGGAACATAACAGAGCGGTGCTAAGTGTCCACAGAATATTCCGTCAAATGGGTGCAAAGTGTCTTTTTCCAAAATAAAGGGTAGCGGGGTGGAATTTATCATAAACTCAGGGGTGGTCAGTGTCTTTTACCCTTAAATAAAAGACACTATGTAAGTTATGAATAACAACACCTAATGGTTTATAACATAAAAATTAACTTTCAAAATAATAACAACTAATCCCCAAACTTATACAAATGTCATATTAACACCTAGATTATTATAAAATATCAGTTTCTAAATAACGGGGTATTTCATCCTTCCCCCCTTAAAGAAAACTTCGTCCTCGAAGTTGAAATCACCTTCTAAACGACCCCTGACTATGAGTCTCCATTATAGGGTATAACTACCAAATGCAACATAATGCCATGCACGATGAGTAACATACTATAAAGAATACTAAAATGGCGTGCTTCAAAACCGATGCTTCAAAACCGAATGATTACATCCTTTCCCCCTTAAAGAAGTGACGTCCTCGGAACTCAAAATATCTCGTCAAAAAGGGGAGGACACTTTTTCCTCAAATCACATGTTGCTTCACGCTCTTGTCACACGTACCCTTTGTCATGGTATCTATAATCTTAACATGGTCCAGTCTTCTGATTCGGATCCAATACATGAAATGGTATAGAGCACTCTTCCTTAGTTGCTACACATGGAACAAGGTATTGTCCAAACTTTTCACTTCTCTCTTACAGTCATAGTCGTACATGATCACCTGATCAGTTGGTACGACTATGGAGTAGGGATCGTTGATAATGGATTCAACACAACTATCGCCTATTGATCATTTTATATCGTATCATGAAGCACTACGAAGATGCAATAATATCAAATATATCACACCATTCAAATTAGCAACTTGGATCGTCATTGATCATTCACAAGCAGGTTTCAAAGAATAACTTTGCTCGGAGGCATTTATTCACGTAGTAGGTCTCACATAAAGTATGAGTGTTCTCCACATAAGAGTAAAATCTTAGTCCAAAATAGTAACCACAATAATATGAGTCAGAGTCCAGACTATAACACAAATTTATTTGTTCGAGTATTCCAAGTAATAACAACAATGTCAAAAAGAAGTTCACATGTCGATTTGTCTCTCAGTTGTTGGGTCTAACCTTTGAACATGGTATTTGGTGACATATAAAAGGTCTTTATTATAATCCCCACTCCAAATGATTACAAGAACACTCTTACAACAACTCAACAAGAGGTAGAATCTCTAGTAGACCAATAAAAGCATACAACTTTTAGATTAACTCATTAGTCGACATCCATCCCATGACTCGAACAATGATTTTGGTGACAAGACACCAATAATACACAATCAGATAAGGTGTCTTAATTGAATCAAGATTTAGATTATAACGTGACTAGTGAGATCACGCCCACAACTCAATCAGTGCTAAATAAAATATCATCATTGCTTCAATCATTTACCCAAGTAACTATTGCAATTGTCTCATAAGCTGTTCTTCACAGAGAGTAAGGTCATAAAATCTCCCAAGTTTGGAAGCAAGTACTCTTAGTGAACGTAAACATAACCTAATTAAAAGATTCTAGATTATGATTCCCTAAACAATGCAAACGCGTCCAAACGATTGTATGGCTCTAAAGACAATTCATAAACAAGGAAATTTAGGGTTTTGATTCATGGATGCGCAACGGAAACACAAAAAATCAAAACCCATGCAAAACCCTCCAAGGATCACAAGTCAAGAGACATAACGATGGTAAGAGAAGAAATCAATATCACACCTTAGGATTTCTCCTTTGATGACTTCAAACGCGAATTGTGTCACGTTCTCTATAGTTGATCCACGCCTAGAGTTCAATACTAGATCTTCGAATCCTTGGTGCTAGACCGGAAAGAGGAAGAGGAAGAAGAATCACGCAAAACGAGACGAAACAAGGAGGTTTCGGCCTCCTTGTGGCCGACAGGGACGGGCGGCGGCAAAGGGGGGCGGCGGCTCCTATTTGCTTGCTTGCTCTCTTCTTTTTTGTTCTCTCACACTCAAGTTATGATCAATAAGGTCATAAGTGTGGGAAGGAAGGAAGGAATGTCCTTTATATAGTCCAACAAATCCTTGCCAACTACCTAAAGGACCTATTCTAGTCCTACTAGAATTCAATTTAGTCCCTTCCTTACAAATTAGTCCTACTAAGTTTGCAAGGTATTGCAAAGTGATCCTTCTAATTAATTAATCCAATTAATTAATTTCCAAATCTAGATCAACTCTATATAGCGTGTGACCCCATAGGTTCTATCTAGTTGGTAGCAACATTTTGCTAATATGGAGCGGTTTCTAGCAAAACATTCATTCTAGCCAACTAATAGGATTTTCATCTTGACAAACCTTGTACAAGTAATTGTCTCATCCCTTTGTCTCTATATCCGGATTGGACACAAGACATACAAGTCACACTCGTATATCCAATCCACAGTTTCTCGATCCATGGCAATAGCCTTATTCGTGCAAATAACATCAATATCCCATATTGTTTTATTTGAGTCTGGCCAGACATTCTATAAGCACTATCCCTCGAGTTGCCTAGGATATTTTCTCCCGTAATGTGGGAGGGACAAATTCTATCTACGTCCACTATGATCTCTAAGCTTGCTTCTTATTGTATCCGGTACACGCCTTTATAACTACCCAGTTACGGTGTAGCGTTTAACGCTACCAAAATCACAATAATCCACAACTAGAATTTCTAGTGACTTCAAGTCTAAGGATGACAATACCATTGTACCGCGAGAAGCACTTGTGACTTATCATAACGTGTATGTAGCCTTCTCGGAGATGGGTCAATCCAGAGCGCCATTACCCTTAATGCACACCTATGTGTTGGATCATGATATCTCCATATCAATCCAACCCCATACTAGTCTATAAATGATTGTCCCATTAATCATTATACTCGACTAGGGATATTTTAGATAAACAACACAATTTTAAATCTAAGGACTTCATTATATTAAATATCTGATAAATAATAAATGAATTTTCTAGCCACAAATTAATTCATACTAAACTAGATTGCCTCTAGGGCATCTATTCCAACAGTCTCCCACTTGCACTAGAGCCAATCTCGCGCATCTCGTATGCCCATACTCCTAGTGTGCCCTTCATGCTTCCACTGCATAAGCGGCTTTGTAAGTGGGTTTGACAGATTATCATCTATATGAATCTTGCATATCCGAACGTCTCCTCTATCGATAATATCTCGAATCAGATGGAACTTCCTGAGCACGTGCTTGGATTTCTAGTGCGATCTGGGTTCCTTTGGTTGCGCGATCGCCCCAGTGTTGTCACAGTACAACTCAGTTGGATCCGCAATTCTAGGAACCACACCAAGTTCAGAAACACACTTTCTGATCCAAACAGCTTCCTTTGCTGCGCCATTTGCAGCAATGTTCTCAGCCTCTGTTGTAGAATCAGCCGTCTCTTTCTTGGAACTTTTCCAGCTCACCGCTGCTCCATTAAGGCAAAACATATATCCCGACTGTGATCTAAAGTCATCTTTGTCGCTTTGGAAGCTTGCATCAGTGTAACCCCTTACACGCAACTCTTCCTCACCGCCAAATATCAATAAAGCATCCTTAGTTCTTCTCAAGTACTTTAGTATGTTCTTGAATGCAATCTAGTGACTCTCACCCGGATTGGATTGGTATCTGCTTGTCATACTCAAGGCATATGACACATCTGGTCTAGTACATAACATGGCATACATGATAGATCCTATGGCCGAGGCATAGGGGATTCTACTCATGCGTTCCTTCTCAATCTCATTGGAAGGACAACCACTCTTCGAAAGAGTGATTCCATGTGACATGGGCAAGAATCCCTTCTTGGGATCTTGCATGTTGAACCGTTTCAACACCTTGTCAATATATGTACTTTGACTTAGGCCTATCAGTCTCTTAGATCTATCTCTATAGATCTTTATACCGAGTTTATAGGCTGATTCCCCTAAGTCCTTCATTGAGAAACACTTCCCTAGCCAATATTTAACAGATTGCAGCATGGGAACGTCGTTTCCAATGAGTATTATGTCATCCTCATCTTCGTTTCTGATGAAGCCAAACTCTTTGACTACTTCATCAAAACGTCGATTCCAACTCCTAGAAGCTTGCTTCAATCCATAGATGGATCGCTGCAGCTTACAGACTTTGTTGGCTTGCTTTGGATCTTCAAAACCCTCCGGCTGTATCATATACACGTCCTCGAGGAGATTCCCATAAAGGAATGTTGTTTTAAAATCCATCTGCCAGATCTCATAGTCATGGTATGCTGCAATCGCAAGTAGGATTCGGATGGATTTGGTCATAGCGACTGGTGAAAAGGTTTCATCATAGTCAATACCATGAATCTGTCTGAATCCTTTAGCCACGAAGCGGCCCTTACAGGTAATCACATTACCATCCATCTCGATCTTCTTCTTGAAGACCCACTTGCACCCTATGGGTCGCGCCCCTTCGGGTGGTTCCACCAAAGTCCATACTTTGTTGGTTTACATGGATTCCATCTCGGATCTCATGGCTTCTAGCCACTTCTGAGAGTCTAGGCCTTTCATGGCCTCTTAATAGGTAGTAGGCTCATCATCTATGAGCATCGTGTCACCGGAATCGGTCACGAGAAGTCCATACCTCTCGGGTTCCTGGCCCACTCTACTAGATCTACGAAGCTCTTGTGTTACCTGAACAGGCTGCTCCACAACTGTTTGTGGTTCCTGTTCATGTTCCATAACTGGTTCAGTGATTTGTGGTTCTTGAATTTCTTCAAGTTCTACAGCCCTCCCACTTGCTTCTTTAGAGACAAACTCTCTTTCTAGAAACACGCCGGTCCGAGCAACAAACACTTTGTTCTCGGTTGGATTGTAGAAGTAGTAACCCTTAGTTTCCTTAGGGTACCCCACAAACTTACACTTATCCGATTTTGGCCCTAGCTTGTCTGATTATAAACGTTTTACATAGACATCGCAGCCCCAAATCCTCATGAACGACAGTGTGGGACGCCTCCCACTCCACATCTCATGTGGTGTCTTCATGACTTATTTAGATGGAACACGGTTAATGGTGAAAGCTGCACTTAATAGAGCGTGGCCCCAAAACGACAATGGAAGATCGGTTTGACACATCATAGATCCAACCATATCCAATAGGGTTCGATTCCTCCCCTCAGACACGCCATTCCATTGTGGCGTTGCGGGTAGAGTGAGTTAGGACACGATCCCACACTCTCTAAGATAGTCGTCAAACTCTTGGCTCAAGTATTCTCCTCCACGATCCGATCGTAGAGCCTTGATACTTTTGCCAAGTTGTTTCTCTACTACATTCTTGAATTCTTCGAACACTTCAAAGGATTCGGATTTGGCCCTGATAAGGTACACAAATCCATATCTACTGTAATCATCAGTAAATGTAATGAAGTAGACGTAACCACCCCTGGCAGGCGTGGCAAATGGCCCACACACATCAGTATGTATGAGCGCCAATTGCTCACTAGTCCTCTCACCTTTCTTATTGAAAGGGGACTTTGTCATTTTTCCCAATAAACAAGCCTCACATGTCTCATATAATTCAAAATCAAATGAGTCTAGTAGTCCATCCTTATGGAGTCTAGATACACGTTTCTCGTTTATGTGGCCTAAACGACAGTGCCATAAGTAAGCAAGATTTAAATCATTTATTTTAATCCGCTTGGTATTAATGTTGTAGACATGATTGCTTAGATCAAGGACATACAGTCCATTAAATAATTGTGCACTAAAATAGTGAATATTATTCAAATAAAAGGAACAACAATTGTTCTTTATTGAAATAATAAAACCTTCCTTGTCCAAACAAGAAATAGAAATAATTTTTCTACTCATAGCATGCACAAAATAGCAATTATTTAATTCTAAAACTAATCCTGAAGGCAGCCCACGACCAACGCAGCAACTTTTGCTCCATTCCCAACGCGCAGATCTATCTCCCCTTTGGCCAATCTTCTACTTCTCTTTAGATCCTGCACATTTCGACAAATGTGAGATCCACATCTAGTATCTAATACCCATGATGTAGAGACAGTTAAATTGACATCTACAACAAAAATACCTGGTGGTGGTGGAATCACTATTCCAAGCCTCTTGTCCTCCAGATATTTTGGGCAGTTCCTCCTCCAGTGTCCAGGCTGACTGCAGTAGTGACACTCACCTTTAGTCACACCTTTGGCAATGCCACCAACAGGCTTAAGGGCAGGTTCCTTGGACTTGGCAACTGACTTGCCTTTGCCCTTGGAGGATGAGGCAAACCTTTTGCCCTTTCCTTTCTGCATCATCATAATGGCCTTTCCCTTACCCTTTTTGATGCTTTGTTCAGCTGTCCTCAACATATTGAGCAAATCTGGCAGTGGTTTCACGATCTCGTTCATGTTATAGTTCATGATGAACTGTCTATAACTCTCGGGCAACGATTGCAACACGAGATCGGTTGCCAACTCTTGGCCGACCGGGAACCCTAGTCGGGCGAGATTCTCCAAGTACCCGATCATATGGAGTACATGGGGTCCCACCGGGTTCCCTTCTTCCAGATGACACTTGAACAATGCCTTAGATACCTCATACCTCTCAACCCTTGCCTGCTCTTTGGAAGAGCTGCTTCAGATGTTTGATCATATCGACAGCATTCATGTTTTCGTGTTGCTTCTGAAGCTCAGAAGTCATGGTGCATAGCATAAGGCAGGCCGCATCATTAGCGTCGTCAACACGCTTTTGATACGCCTTTAGGGCTGCAGGTGTTTGGTTCTCTTGACATGCTGGAACATGCTCCTCTATTGCGTACAGTTTCTTCTCTTGCGATTCTCAAGTTTCTGTACCAATCAAGGAAGTTGGTTCCAGAGAGCTTGTCCTTCTCAAGCACAGATCGTAGGGAATGTTGTGAACTCGATGAGTTGTTTGCCATTTGGAATTCTACAAAAAGAAAAATACGCAAGTTTTAGTATTTGTGAATTTTTGACTATATTAATGGCTAGTTTATCAAATATAGCTCCCACTATTTTTCTACGGATTAATAACCCTCAAGATATTAATGCAGAAAATATCCTTATATTTTCTAGTGGGCCAAGATCCATGTTTCATCTCCTTATGAGCTTGCCTTGCAAGTCACCCACAATTTGACTACTTTAGGTAGGGACAATTTCCAATTGCATCCCTTATGCAACTCTTGGTTCAATTGGACAAATAACTCCTTATTTATCCATCCATATGGATAATCCGAATTGATTGCCTCTAGGTTTATTAATCATATTAATAGCCTAGTTGTGTTCAACCTCTTATTTAAACAGTTGCACGTTACTAGCTTGTGCAATCGCATTCCATCATTATGAACCAAGTCGCCATGCTTTGGCACGCACGAAATTGATAAATCATGATGATAATGAGTGTTTAAATAACGATAAGGCAAGAACACAATATTTGAATTTTGAGGGATTTTAAATTCAATTTTAATTGTTTTGTTGATAAATATCAACTAATCTATCTATTTGAGTTTGGGCACAACTCCAAATAATAGATCCGGGTTGTCTAATTATCTTATTATCCTAATTGCGTGCATCATCCATACACCAGCCACAAAATAATAAAACAATAAAATAAACAATCACAAAATAAAAATAAAACGTGATGTGGATATGGCCTTTTCTAGACTAAGAAAATTCCAAGCCAATGGAATTTTCTATGAACCCTAAAAGCAAACACATCTCCATGCGTCTTGATTTTTTTGGTCCATCCTTCATAGTCGTGTGGAATGCTCCATGTTCCATGCTCCATATTTTGTGGCTCCTTTTGGCTTTGGGCTTCTTTCCTTCAATCTTGGCTAACAATCTACTCTACCTAGCACTAGCTAACAACTATACTAAATAAAATAAATCTCACAAGTTGAGAAAAAAATGGCTCGCAGGCCATAAAACCCTAATTAATTATTACAATTAATTGATCAACTCGCAGGCCGTAGACCAAATCACAAAATATAAACATCCACAACAAACCACATCCTAAGGCCATATCCAATCACCATGTGATTTGCACATAAACAGTTAAAATCCAATTTTAACGCACTTGGTCAATTTTAATTGATTTAAGGATATTCTAGGGTTAAAACGGTCCATGGGGCCCAACAATATAATTGCCCTGGCCCAAAAAGAGAACCGCAAAGGCCTAGGGACGCCCGGCCCCTAGCCCACGCGGCTAGGCCGCGGGCTAGGGCTGCCCAGGCCCCTAGGCCGAGCCTTGATTGGGCGGCAAGGAAGGAGGGGCGGTCCCTGGGGGGGCGAACCTCCTTTGGGAGTTGTTTCCAAAACAACTCCCTTGCTTGGTGCCCAAGTTTGGTTGTTTCCTTGTATGGGAAAAACTCCTTCTTCTCCGAGGATGCCCAAACCCTAGATCTAAGATCCTAAAATTTCTCAAACTCACTAATTCATGCATCCAATGCAAAAAGTAGGTCTTGTTATGATAGATTATTGACAAATTGCATCATATGCTTGATTTGTCTTATTTTACGCGATAAACAATAATTTTAAGGTGTAAAACTATCAAAACGTAACACATAAACCACGTTTATGCTCTACGACCTGTGGCTCTGATACCACTGTAGGGTTTTGATTCATGGATGCGCAACGGAAACATAAACAATCATAACCCAGGCAAAACCCACCAAGGATCACAAGTCAAGAGACATAACGATGGTAAGAGAAGAAATCAATAACACACCTTAGGGTTTCTCCTTTGATGAGTTCAAACGCGAATTGTGTCACGTTCTCTATAGTTGATCCACGCCTAGAGTTGAATACTAGATCTTACAATCCTTGGTGCTAGCCCGGAAAGAGGAAGAGGGAGAAGAATCACGCAAAACGAGACGAAACAAGGAGGTTTCGGCCTCCTTGTGGCCGACGGGGACGGGCGGCGGCTCCTCTTTGCTTGCTTGCTCTATCCTATTTTTTGTTCTCTCCCACTCAAGTTATGATCAATAAGGTCATAAGTGTGGGAAGGACGGAAGGAGTGTCCTTTATATAGTCCAACAAATCCTTGCCAACTACCTAAAGGACCTATTCTAGTCCTACTAGAATTCAATTTAGTCCCTTCCTTGTAAATTAGTCCTACTAAGTTTGCAAGGTATTGCAAAGTGATACTTCTAATTAATTAATCCAATTAATCAATTCCCAAATCTAGATCAACTCTATATAGCGTGTGACCCCATAGGTTCTATCTAGTTGGTAGCAACATTTTGCTAATATGGAGCGGTTTCTAGCAAAATATCCATTCTAGCCAACTAATAGAATAGTCATCTTGACAAACCTTGTACAAGTAATTGTCTCATCCCTTTGTCTCTATATCCGGATTGGACACGATACATACAAGTCACACTCGTATATCCAATCCATAGTTTCTCGATCCATGGTAATAGCCATATTCGTGCAAATAACATCAATATCCCATATTGATTTATTTGAGTCTGGCCAGACATTCTATAAGCACTAACCCTCGAGTGGCCTAGGATATTTACTCCCGTTATGTGGGAGGAACAAATTCTATCTACGTCCACTATGATCTCTAAGCTTGCTTCTTATTGTATCCGGTACACGCCTTTATAACTACCCAGTTACGGTGTATCGTTTAACGCTACCAAAATCACAATAATCCACAACTAGATTATCTAGTGACTTCAAGTCTAAGGATTACAATACCATTGTACCGCGAGAAGCACTTGTGACTTAGCATAACGTGTATGTAGCCTTCTCGGAGATGGGTCAATCCAGTGCGCCATTACCCTTAATGAACACCTATGTGTTGGATCATGATATCTCCATATCAATCCAACCCCATACTAGTCTATAGATGATTGTCCCATTAATCATTATACTGGACTAAATATATTTAAGATAAACAACACAATTGTAAATCTAAGGACTTCATTTTATTAAATATCCAATAAAGAATAAATGAATTTTCTAGACACAAATAAATTCATACTAAACTAGATTGCCTCTAGGGCATCTATTCCAACAGGAAATATCTCGTTCCCTTAACAATAGTTAAGTGAAAAAACTCCAAAACTGATTCCCAAGGTCAAAACTATATCCGAATGGTACAAAACGTATTATCTAACAAAACAGAGAATCGAAGAGATAGTGCACAAGACTCCAAAGCGACATGGTTCCTCATATCCTTAGACACTTAACCATAACCTATGATATATGACGTTACCCGGTGGTTCCCTTTACCGTCGTTTTCCTACTGTCATCTGAAAATTCTCCTCGAGTTAAGGAAAAAAATAAAATAAAACCATGTGTACCCAAAAGAATACGATACTGAGGGGCATACTCCAAGCAACTTATTAATATTCAAGATAGGATCCATAATTTCGAGACTTCCGAACTAATATCCACATTAACCTTTGTTCATTAATCCCGAAAATCATAACTCTATTAACAATGCCCCAAATACAATATCTATGACGATCACAGCAATTAAAAGGACTTAACTACCCAGGTACACCAACGATTTATGTGACTCCAAGTAATTCAATAGAAGCATAAAACTCGACAAGTACCTCAGCGGTGAATAACCGTCCAATTGTCCAAACATTGGTTAAGTGAAAATGCTCCTATCTTACACGTCAAACAGCAATATACCAACTATCCCAACGTGGGATTATACCATAATAAGTCTATACTAAAAATTTGTCTCATTGTTAGCACCAAAGTAGTAGAAAGCTTCCAAAATCTAAATCAATAATTCCAATAATAACAGTTACAACATCATAAAATGTTTATCACAAGAAACAAGGTCCGCAAATCGGCTAAGGTTGAATATCGGAACTCTCAGTCAGATTGAAAATAAACAAGTGGATGAACTATATTATGCTTATACAAGAATGATGAAACACAAGGGCAACCCATGAACAAATAAACGTCTCGTTTCTCAAATAATAGCTAAGTAACAAGGCTCCAAACATAAATACCCAATGTAAACGATAACATTCTAGTGACCCAGAATACTGCACTCGGTAACTTCAATGGTCTACAAGATAACAAAAAAATCTTAGACTTTCACCCTCAGCTTCAATTTACATGAGTGATTCCCCAATTTTTTTTCCTTGCTCTATTTCGTCATCTAATGAAGTGCAAGGGGAGAAACAAGATAAATACAACCTTTACAGAATATAGATGAGACAAGATAAGAAGAGACACAAGCACTATTGGAGCAATGTGATCCATCAAGACTAGGCATAATACTCCAACCAACAGGGAAACTCCAATAATGTTTGATAAACTATTCCAACTAGAATCTCAAATATCATTATCCTTTCAACTTCAAGGTGGGTTCTAAATGATTATAGTATTCGAAGAAACCAAAAGACACGATTGCCAAAACGATTTTCCCGGCGAGGGTGGGCGGGAAATCACTATTGTCCACGCTACTCTTTAGTCTATCACTTATCCTAGGTCCTCCATAGGTTCCTCCCAAGGCTTGTAAGCTAAAAACAATGTACACTTCATGAAGTGCGGAGTTATCATCCATTGACCTTGATGTAAATAATTTTGATTAGGAATGTACCATCCTTCCTCATCAACCTAATCACTATACTGTCTCTTGCTCGAAATTCAAGAATTCTCATCAAGTAACGTCTCCACAATGCAATGATTTTGAACCAGGACGTTGATGTATACCCATCTTCCAACAAAAGTGAAAACCCGATGCTCACGCCTATCCAAGACTTCTATGATAAATTCCCAATTTGACATACCCTCCAAGAAAGGTGTTCTTGTCGGGTGGCTTACCTGAAAATTCTCCGCTGTTGGATTCACTAGGTTCAGGGCCATATATACAAGGGTTGAAGAATACTCTTATTAGACAACAAACACAAAGATTATTTTTCCATAAGGGTATTTTAAGGCTGACTTCTAAGAATTATATACTTAACGGTTGGCAACTAAGAATTTGCCCTCAAATTCCCAAAACTTCACAACATTTGTAAGGGATAGCACAATATTGGAGATCAAACTCTTAAGCCATGCATTAAGAGACACAAGTACACCTTGCTCTTCCTTGCTCTAACATTCTTGTAAAACTTGTAACCAACACAATACGCGGGTACCTCACAATTCCTCGATATGAGTTCATTTATCTCTTTTGCCTGCTCACACAAAATTTGCTTGAATGGTATTTTCTCAACTATCAAAGTTGTTTTGAATCCTCATTCGTCGGGTTCAAATAGGTAAGAAGTTCTATCCTTCTTTTTGCAAAGACTATTTCTAATGTTGTATGTGTGTGATCTATTAGTCAAAATCCCTACACTATAACCTATTGTATCATTCATAAAGTATCATGGAGTACAATTGAAATGAAGTACATGTCACATAATGAGAAACTAAGCAAGTAATACATTGATCATCATACAATCATTTACACATGCAACTTTCACATAGACTGAACACATCTTATTTCTCATGCTTCTTTGAAAATTTTAAAAGTGATCAAACGAGTAAGAAAAATTATGAAATTTGGTGTGAAACGACCTATCTGAGTCCTCTTTCATAGTCAAGAATAATTAACTCAAAAAAATTATACAACTCAAGTTATGCAGAGAATAGCACAACTATTGTCATACACCACCAGAACATAAACTTCAACTTTACCAGGTCATAAACGGACTTTAACTTCCTCAAAATAGGCTAGGATTTCACCTAGATATAGCCTATGTGTGTAATCACCACCTTAAAATTTTGAGATCCATCCAAGATCCGAAAGATAGGTAAAATAAAAAGTACTACAGATGGTCACTATGCAATTCTCCTACTTGAACAACGAACTTTGGAAATTCGTATCTAAATCTCCAGAACGTACTTGGGGATCAAATTTCTATGACATGTTCCTGAACATGTCTACTACCTGGAAAAAAAATTGAAAAAAAATAATTCAACGTTTAAACACTTTTTCTACACCAAATACCATATGCTCCACAGATTCAAACACTACAAAAATCAAATTTCTCGCGTCCTAACTTCATGAATGCTTCCGAAACGCAATACAACATCAACTTCATACCATATTCCAACTCAATAAGACAAAAACTTATTATATTCCAAAACGGATCCTCAAAACATAAGTATTATCCTTCACTAAGAAGCATAATTAACCTACGCAAATCTCCAATAATTGTTTTTAGCCCAAAAGCGGCTATGCAAAAACATTCTAAGAAAAAACTTAAAACATTGTTTGGCCTAATGGACTTACTAAAAATAAAACTTCAAAAAGCACTAAAAGTCTAAGAAATCAAGGAAGCCTAATATGTCCACTTTTCGTAGTTACTCACACTTGCCTCCGAATCTATGTCTTCACTAGGGTCATCCTCGAACTCCTCATCTTCACTAGAATCTATATCGATCACCATGCGGCTTTGCCATTTATTATGAGCCTCCATCAACAATTTACACATAAAGTCGGCATTCCCCATCCACTCATTTTGATAGAAGTAGTCTTCATAGTTCAACCCATTGAACCTAGCCATAATATCGCTATACATGGCGATAATCTCCCTAAATATGGGCCCCATATGTAGAGCCTTCACCATACAATAAGCTTGGAAAGCGGGATTCCGATATCGAGTAAACTCCATAAGTTTCTTTGCTCCATAAAGTATATGTCTTAAAATGTCTACCCTTAGGAAATAAGTACATACTCCCAAGACTTCAAATTTTTGATCACACAGGACTTTCGAAAACAATTTCCAACTTTTGATCACCCAAACAATTTATACTTGACCCAAACTCCAATAAAAATGTTCAAACCCAAATGCTTAACTAATCGGGTAGGCCAAAATTCTTAGCTAGGAGAGGGTAGGTGGGGATACTAGCTCATTAAGTATATTTCTAAGACTTAAACACATAATAGTCCAATCCAAAACTACCAGAATTCCCAATGGCTTGTCAAATTTTAAATTGTTTTCCTATGTCCATTTTAAATTCGCCTACAGGCTTCAAAATTTCTTTTTGGATTTTCCGGCTCTGATACCAACTGTAACACCCCCAAATGGCCAAACCCGAAAAGCCCAGAGGGTGTCACTCTGTACCCGGGGTTAAACCCGAATACAAGGAAATTTAAATAATCAGAAGATCCGACGATTAACCATGAAATCCTTAATATAAATTTAATAAAACGGTGTGCCACAAATATGGGCATGATCCAAAACTAGGAAAAATAAAACTATTTAAAAGATGTTTCATAACTAAATGTGAATCTCCTAACTATTGTGATGTGTCTCGATTTTCCCCAAAAGCCATGCTTCCACCTAGACCTGTGGTGCAGAAACAAAAAGAAACACCACAGTTTCCAAAGTCAGCGAAAAATACTGAGTAAGCTACACCCAGACATGTAAACAGATTATGAAGCAGTTTATAAAAGACACATAAGTTTTAAGAGTAAAGAATTCGAGTAAGAGTATAAGTATGAAATAAGAATTCACCAATCTTTTCCTTTAATCACTTCACTTGTGGGGAAACATTCCCAAGTCCTTTCCAACGTCCAAACGGGACTTTCAAATTTAAACAGTAAAGGTCCATTCTTGAAAATCCATCTTTTATCATGTTGACACGGGGAAGATCTACTAAACCAGACCATAAGTGTCGACACCCCCCTAAGACTTCTTGCGGCCAGAGAGGTAAGTACTGGAGCGAACGCGGGGCGGTTGCGACCGAGCAAACTAAAATAAAAGGGGTCGAGAGACGTAGTCCACATCGACCAAAGCTCAAAATATTGGTCCCCGGTACAACTATTCCACTTTACGTCTTTACGTCTTATTAATTTATCATGTGATAGTTGTGATAGAATCGTCTTTTATAAAATCAGTAAACTTTCTCAAATAAACAATTCAAGTAGATATTCCAATTTTGAGACAGTAAATCACAAAAGAAATTTGACACGAAAGAAGATATGGGCGCTAGGCCTGGCATGTTTACTTAACTTGAATCTCAAGCAAAGCAAATCACTTCCTAGTAATACTCTACGTATCCTTCGTCAATGAAATTTCTACTTGTTAAATGTTTATGTGCTACATGACTTGGAATACATGATTTCTACTTGTTAAATGTTTTTGCTGAAAACATCACCCTGATATTAATGAACTATAACGTAAAGTGGAAGAAGTTGTGCGGGGACATTATTATTATTCTCTTGGGGCAGTGTTGGCTGCGGTCCCGTCTCTTTTTGATCCGGTTGCAAGTCCCCGGTTAGCGGCATGTACTCACACCTCTGGCCGCCGTAGTCTTAGGGGGTGTCGACACCTAAGGTCATGGAAGTTGTGGTTTATTTGGTTTTCCCCCGTCACAACGAATTAATGATGAGTATTTTGGTTTTTGTTAACCAAAAGGAGTTAATGATGGATTTTGTATTTTTCCTAATGATTATGGAATTGGTTGGAAATATTATGGAATTGGGAACTCTTATGTTTTATTAAAAGAGTCAACTTTATTACCGCTGTGTTTGCGAAAAACTCTTACTTATAAATGAGAAGTTGTTTTATAACTATCCCATCATCGTTTTACATGTTTGGGTGTTTATTTACCAGTATTCCAGGCCGATTTTGTACTGTTGTGTTTCTTTTTGTTTCCGCACCACAGGTTTAGAGGATGGTTATCTGGCCTAGAAGGGGATGCGTATTATCACATGGAACATTAGTAGTGTTATCTCATCTCTTCATTAGTTTAAACACTTTAGTTTGTTTATGCCGCTTTGTGGCTAAGATGTTGGATTGTAATAATGAATAATTTCAATTGGTTTTAATTATTATTGTGGATGTTTTTGCTTGAGAACCATCTTATAAAATCTCCTTGTATCCGGGATCCTCTCGGGTACGGAGTGACATCCCCGGGTCTCCGGCTTGGGCCATTCGATGAGATGGATAAGTTCCTTGAGCTAGTTGAGTTCCCCGAAGACCGCAAGGTTGTTTGCGCGGCATTTTACTTGAAGAACGAAGCTAATACATGGTGGAGTACACGTCAGAACTTTTTGGCTCAACCCAATTTCAATTGGGAGGCTCTTCCAACTGCACTTCACACTCGCTTTTATCCGGACCATGTCCAGGATCAAAAGTACATAGACTTCGTGAATATGACACAAGGAAACAATTCCGTGACCGAGTACTTCAAGAAATTTATGGAGCTATCCCGATTCGCAGGTCAGCTGATGCCTGACGAGGCGACTAAAGTTAGGAAGTTCATGTTTGGTCTCGAACTTCATCTGCAGAAAGACTTGATGTGCAGGACGTACGATACTCTTCAGGAAGCTTATGATAGAGTTGCAGTCGTGTGTCGCATTCAAGAGGCACATGATGAGAAGCGTGGAAAGCGCAAGGTTGAGAGCACTGTGGGCTATGGAAACAGTCAGAGTAGGATTAACCAAGGTAGTCAGGACAAGAGGTTTAAGCATAACCATGTAGGAAGTAACCAGGATTAGTACCGTGGTCAATAACTGCTCGATATATCCTCCTTATTATTAGTTATAGACTTTCACGATCAGAAGATCAGGCTCAAAGGTCCAAAAGGAGAAAAGGTCTCTTACCGTGGTATCACAAAAGAGCCATGTATCCTACTAGTGTCAGCTTTGACCATAGTCAACCAAGTGAAGAAGGGGGATAGTGCTTATTTGTGTTATGGTTAGAGATTTTCCCGATGTGTTCCCGGACGAAATTCCAGGAATGCCACCTAGAAGGGAGATTGAATTCACTATGGACTTAGCACCTGGAACAGCTCCAATCTCAAAGGCACCGTACAGAATGGCGCCAGTAGAGTTGAAAGAACTAAAGGATCAGTTGCAAGATTTACTTCAAAAGGGTTACATAAGGCCGAGTGTTTCCCCTTGGGGAGCACCGGTGTTGTTTGTGAAGAAGAAGGACGGAAGCTTGAGGTTGTGCATTGACTATAGAGAGTTGAATAGCGCAACAGTCAAGAACAAATACCCTTTACCCCGAATTGACGACTTGTTTGATCAGTTGCAAGGGGCGAGCGTTTTCTCAAAGATAGACTTGAGATCAGGGTATCACCAGCTTCCAGTAGCCGAGAAGGAAATCCCGAAGACAGCCTTTAGAACGAGGTATGGACACTACGAGTTTATTGTTATGACTTTTGGTCTAACCAATGCACCAGCAGTATTTATGGATCTCATGAATCGTGTTATGAAGACGTTTCTAGATCATTTCGTGGTCGTCTTTATTGATGACATCCTTGTTTACTCAAGGAGCGAGGAAGAACACAAAGAACATCTCAAAGAAGTGTTAGAGACATTGAGACATGAGAAGTTATATGCTAAACTCTCGAAGTGTGAGTTTTGGCTAAAACATGTTCCATTTTTGGGTCACATAATCTCCAAGGAGGGAATATCCATGGATCCAGGAAGGATTTCAGCAGTGAAAGGTTGGCCAACTCCGAAGAATGTGTCCGAAGTAAGAAGTTTTTTGGGATTAGCTGGATATTACAGGCGTTTCGTGAAATATTTCTCGAAGATCGCTAGACCGCTTACTGCGCTAACCAAGAAGACGGTAAGGTATAAGTGGAGCGAAGATTGTGAAAAAGCATTCCAGACATGGAAGGAAAAGTTGACTACAGCACCTGTGTTAGCTTTACCCAATGATTCTGGCGAGTTTGATGTTTACAGCGATGCGTCGAAGAAGGGTTTAGGATGCGTGCTTATGAAAGAAAGGAGGGTTATTGCCTATGCTTCAAGACAACTGAAAACTCATGAAGAGAACTATGCTACGCATGACTTAGAGCTTGCAGCTATAGTTTTCGCACTGAAGATATGGAGACATCATTTATATGGATCTGTGTGTAGATTGTATACGGACCACTGCAGTCTCAAGTACATCTTCACGCAGAAAGAGCTAAATAACAGGCAAAGACGTTGGTTAGAAGTCATAAAGGATTCTGATTTGCGTATCCAATACCACGAAGGGAAGGAAAACGTAGTAGCTGATGCGTTTGTAGGGTTTTGATTCATGGATGCGCAACGGAAACAATAATTAACGATGCAAAACCCTCCAAGGATCAAAAGTCAAGAGACATAACGATGGTAAAGGAAGAAATCAATTAACACACCTTAGGGTTCTCCTTTGATGACTTCAAACGCGAATTGTGTCACGTTCTCTATAATTGATCCACGCCCGAGTTGATTTCTAGATCTCCCACTCCTAGGTGCTAGCCCGGAAAGAGGAAGAGGAAGAAGAATCAGGCAAAACGAGACCAACAAGGGAGGCCTCGGCCTCCTTGTGGCCGACGGGTACGGGCGGCGGGCTAGGGGGCGGCGAGCTCCTTAGCTTGCTTGCTCTCTCTTCTTTTGTTCTCTCCCACTTAAGTTATGATCTAATGAATAATAAGTGTGGGAAGGAAGGAAGGAAGGTCCTTTATATAGTCCAACAAATCCTTGCCAACTACCTAAAGGACTTATTCTAGTCCCACTAGAATTCAATTTAGTCCCTTCCTTGCAAATTAGTCCCTACTAAGTTTGCAAGGTTTTGCAAAGTGATCCTTCTTATTAATTAATCCAATTCATTAATTGCTAAATCTAGTTCAACTCTATCTAGCGTGTGACCCCATAGGTTCTATCTAGTTGGTAGCAACTATTTGCTAATATGGAGCGGTTTCTAGCAAAACATCCATTCTAGCCAACTAATATAATAGTCATCTTGACAACCTTTGTACAAGTAATTGTCTCATCCCTTCGTCTCTATATCCGGATTGGACACGAGACATACAAGTCACACTCGTATATCCAATCCACACTTTCTCAATCCATGGGAATAGCCTTATTCGTGCAACTAACATCAATATCCCATATTGATTTATTTGAGTCTGGCCAGACATTCTATAAGCACTATCCCTCGAGTGGCCTAGGATTTTTGATCCCGTTATGAGGGAGGGGCAAATTCTATCTACGTCCACTACGATCTCTAAGCTTGCTTCTTATTGTATCCGGTACACGCCTTTTTAACTACCCAGTTACGGTGTAGCGTTTAACGCTACCAAAATCACAATAATCCACAACTAGAATATCTAGTGACTTCAAGTCTAAGGATGACAATACCATTGCACCGCGAGAAGCGCTTGTGACTCAACATAACATGTATGTAGCCTTCTCGGAGATGGGTCAATCCAGTGCGCCATTACCCCTAATGCACACCTTCGTGTTGGATCATGATATCTCCATATCAATCCAACCCCATACTAGTCTATAAATGATTGTCCCATTTATCTTTATACTGGACTAGGGATATTTTAGATAAACAACACAATTGTAAATCTAAGGACTTCATTATATTAAATATCCAATAAGTAATAAATGAATTTCTAGCCACAAATAAATCCGTACTAAACTAGATTGCCTCTAGGGCATCTATTCCAACAGCGTTAAGCCGAAAATCGAGCCATACTTTGGATACTATGCTAGTTTTGCCAGATCGGCTATGCCAAGAGTTCCGAAAGCTTGGAATTGAAGTTGTAAAACAAGGCGGAGTAAAGAATATCCTTGGAAATATGACAGTTGTGCCAGACATTTTAGAAGAAATAAGGAGTAACCAGCCAGGAGATGCGAAGCTGGAAAAGGATAAAGAAGAAGATTGCAGAAGGTCAAGCAAAGGATTTCAAGATCCATGAAGATGGAAGTATCTGTTACAAGGGAATATGGAGTGTAACACATAAGTGTACGGAAACGAAGGACAAGTTGATGCGAGAAGCGCACAACACACCCTACTCAATACATCCAGGAGGTGACAAACTTTATAAGGGCATGAAGAAGATGTTTTGGTGGCCTAACATGAAGAAAGAAGTGGCAGAATTTGTGGCAAAACGTCGAACTTGTCAAAAGGTGAAGTTTGAACATAAAAGAATGGGAGGCTTAGTTCAATCATTAGACGTCCCAGTTTGGAAGTGGGATTCGATTTCAATGGATTTCGTGACTGTGTTACCGACATCAAAGAATGGACTGAATCAGATTTGGGTCGTAGTTGATAGATTGACCAAGACAACAAGGTTTATTCCGATGAAAGACACATGGAATATGGAACAAAGAGGCGATTCATATATGAAGAACATTGTGAGGTATCATGGAGTACCAAGCTCCATAGTTTCCGCCAGAGATCCCAAATTTCTTTCTCACTTCTGGAAAGCGCTCCAGGAGGCATTAGGAACTCAGCTGAAGTTTAGCACGGCATTCCACCCTGCTACAGATGGACAAACCGAGAGGGCAATTCAAACATTGGAAGACATGTTAAGATCGTGTGTTATGGATTTTCAAGGTTCATGGGTTGATAGATTACCTTTGATAGAATTCTCCTACAAAAACAGTTATCATGCCAGTATTGGAATGGCACCACATGAGGCGTTGTATGGAAGGAAGTGTAGAACACCATTGTGTTGGAAAGACATAAGTGAGACGATAGTAATTGGTCCACAACTTATTGAAGAGATGACAGATCATGTGAGACTTATACAGCAGCGAATGAAGGCAGCATAGGATAGATAGAAGTCCTACACTGATCAGAAAAGGAGACCGTTGGAATTTCAAGTTGGAGAAAAAGCATTTCTTAAAGTTTCGCCGACTAAGGGAGTCATGAGGTTCAATCAGAAAGGGAAGTTGAGCCTGAAATTTATTGGACCATATGATGTCATAGAGAAGATTGGAGAAGTGGCTTATCGATTGGATTTACCATCTAATTTGGGTCGTGTTCACAATGTATTCCACGTATCGCAGTTGAAGAAGTATGTGCCTGATGCATCTCATGTATTAGATCCTGAACCAGTAGAACTGGACCCGTCTTTGAGTTATGAAGAACATCCTGTCAAGATTTTAGACACCAAGACAAGAAACACCCGTAACAAGAGTGTCAAGATTGTAAAAGTCTTATGGACAAACCACCTCACTGAAGAGGCAACTTGGGAAGTGGAGGATGATATGAGGAAGATCTACCCTCACCTGTTTGACGAGGTACCTTGAGTTACGAGGACGTCACTCCTCTAAGGGCGAGAGGATGTAATCCTTCGTTTTTCTTTAATACAGTACTACTTATAGTATATTGCATATCATTCATGACCTTAGGTTTGCATTTAGTAATCGTACCATTGAGGGGAGGTGTATACCTTATTGGGGTTAAGGTTTAGTTTAAACTTCAAGTACAAATTCTCATTAAGGAGGGAGGTTTTAGTTTAAACTTCGAGGACGAAGTTCTCTTTAAGGAGGGAAGAATGAAATACCCCGTTTTGTGACTATGGGTATTTTATGATATTATTATAAGTGTTGGGAAGTTAATTTAATTTTATATAGTTAATTATAATGGTTATGAGAGTTTGGGGAATCTTTATGACTTTAATTAAAGGTTTAAGTGTCTTTTACTTGATTTTGGGGGGAGGTAGTTGTCTTTTGACAAAACTAAGGGGGAATAAGTGTCTTTTGACCTAACTTTTCTTCCTACGTAAAAGTTTCCTAATTCAAGAGGGTGTCCTACTTATGAACTTGATTTTATTTCCAAATCTCATAAAACCCTCACTCTCCCTATTTTTCTCTATCTCTCTCTCACGTCTCTCACTCTCACCCGTCCCTCTCTCACTCTCTCTCGTCCCTCTACCCGACGACAGCCACCCGCCGCTGCCGCCGTCTCTCTCTCCGTTTAGATATCTCTCTCTCTCTCTATTTTTCTTTATTTCTTTTCTTTCTCTCTTTCTTTCTCTCTCTCTCTCTCCTTTCGGCCTCCATGGCAGCGGGTTTGAGGTAGTTTTGTTTCTTCTTCTCTTTTCTCTTGTTGATCTTTTATTCTTGTGATCACTTGTTCATGATTTATGTATGTTGCATGCAATCTTTAATTTTCAGTTTGATATTGTTAGGATCATTGTTCATGGATTCATAGGATTGATAATCATGTTTTAGGGTTTATCATGTTCTTGGGTGTTGGGAAAAAACCCTAGTTTGGAAGAGAAGTTGATTAAGCGATTTGGGTGTTTGAATGATCATAGTATGTGGGTAACAATCTGATTTGAATGTGGGAATCATGTTATATTAGGTTTAGTATGAGTATAGGATAAATTAGATGCTTGGGGGGAAAGTTTCATGAAGATTGACAATTCCCGTGATATTTTGAGTGAAGTTGGAAACTTGAAACTAGTGTAACTTTTGATTCAGGAACCGAAATTAAGATACGTTTGAGGCTAAACTTATTATTTCGAGTTCTTTGAATCCAATGGAACTGTTTTTAGACCATGATCTGTTTGGGAAACTGGAGTAATAGATTGGTGAAGTTATGATGGATTATGTATGCTTTAGGTTAGAGGATTTTGAAGCAAAGTTTTGGGTTTTGTTTTGAAGTATGAATTGAGTGGGATGTTAGGATGGTGTTAGAACCCTAAACCATTGACTATCATATGCATGTAATTAGTATAGCAAGTATATTGCTAGAATAATTGTTTGATTAGAATATTGTTACGTGTAGGTAACGAGTTCGTCGACGACGAGTACGTAGAGTACGTTGATCGAGTTGAATAGTTGGAATTTGCTCTGAGGTAAGTAAATATGTCAATCCTAGTATGCTTATCTCTTTCGTGTAACGAATACTTTGATTTGCTACGTCTCAAAATGTGTTTATGTGCTACATGACTTGGAATACATGATTTCTACATGTTAAATGTTTTTGCTGAAAATTTCACCATAATATTAATGAACTATAACGTAAAGTGGAAGAAGTTGTGCGGGGACATTATTATTATTATTCTCTTTGGGCGGTGTTGGCTGCGGTCCCGTCTCTTTTTAATCCGGTTGCAAGTCCCCGGATAGCGGCATGTACTCACTCCTCTGGCCGCCGTAGTCTTAGGGGGGTGTCGACACTTAAGGTCATGGAAACTGTGGTTTATTTTGTTTTCCCCCGTCACAACGAATTAATAATGAGTATTTTGGTTTTTGTTAACGGAAAGGAGTTAACGATGGATTTTGGATTTTTCCTAATGATTATGGAAGTGGTTGGAAATATTACGGAATTGGGAACTCTTATGTTTTATTACGAGAGTCAACTTTATTACCGCTGTGTTTGCGAAAAACTCTTACTTATAAATTAGAAGTTGTTTTATAACTATCCCATCATCGTTTTACATGTTTGAGTGTTTATTTACCAGTATTTCATGCTGATTTTGTACTGTGGTGTTTCTTTTTGTTTCCGCACCACAGGTTTAGAGGATGGTTATATGGCGTAGAAGGGGACGCGTATTATCACATGGAACATTAGTAGTAGTATCTCATTTGAATTTGAACTCTTCATTAGTTTAAACACTTTAGTTTCTTTATGCCGATTTATGGCTAATATGTTGGATTGTAATAATGAATAATTTCAATTGGTTTTAATTATTATTGTGGATGTTTTTTCTTGAGAACCATGTTATAAAATCTCCTTGTATCCGGGCTCCTCTCGGGTACGGAGTGACATCCCCGGGTCTCCGGCTTGGGCCATTTGGGGGTGTTCCATGGGAGATTGGCGTAAGGCGATCGTGGACTCACCTAGTAACTATTAGTACTTTGATTAAGAAAACTCTTAGCATAATCGTATCTTGTTTAATAGTAGTCTAATCTCGTCTTTTGTAATAGTATGTTTCATGTTGAAGACAATCATCGTTTGTAATATATTTAAGTATGTAATGTTTTGTTTACGATTTCTGCTGTTTCTTTATGAGTAGCACCCTCTCGGTCTCTCCCGAGCCGGAATAAGGGGGTGTTACAGTTTTTGTTTTGCATATGTTAGTTGCAGATTGTGTTCATGGTGTTCATAGTGTTCTTTATGATATATATTAACTAAAAGTCCAAACAAAAATACACAGGGTTAATATGATCCGAAAAAATACAATAAACCACTTTTCTAACGGAACATAACAGAGCGGTGCTAAGTGTCCACAGAATATTCCGTCAAATGGGTGCAAAGTGTCTTTTTCCAAAATAAAGGGCAGCGGGGTGGAATTTTTCATAAACTCAGGGGTGGTCAGTGTCTTTTACCCTTAAATAAAAGACACTATGTAAGTTATGAATAACAACACCTAATGGTTTATAACATAAAAATTAACTTTCAAAATAATAACAACTAATCCCCAAACTTATACAAATGTCATATTAACACCTAGATTATTATAAAATATCAGTTTCTAAATAACGGGGTATTTCATCCTTCCCCCCTTAAAGAAAACTCCGTCCTCGAAGTTGAAATCACCTTCTAAACGACCCCTGACTATGAGTCTCCATTATAGGGTATAACTACCAAATGCAACATAATGCCATGCACGATGAGTAACATACTATAAAGAATACTAAAATGGCGTGCTTCAAAACCGATGCTTCAAAACCGAATGATTACATCCTTTCCCCCTTAAAGAAGTGACGTCCTCGGAACTCAAAATATCTCGTCAAAAAGGGGAGGACACTTTTTCCTCAAATCACATGTTGCTTCACGCTCTTGTCACACGTACCCTTTGTCATGGTATCTATAATCTTAACATGGTCCAGTCTTCTGATTCGGATCCAATACATGAAATGGTATAGAGCACTCTTCCTTAGTTGCTACACATGGAACAAGGTATTGTCCAAACTTTTCACTTCTCTCTTACATTCATAGTCGTACATGATCACCTGATCAGTTGGTACGACTATGGAGTAGGGATCGTTGATAATGGATTCAACACAACTATCGCCTATTGATCATTTTATATCGTATCATGAAGCACTACGAAGATGCAATAATATCAAATATATCACACCATTCAAATTAGCAACTTGGATCGTCATTGATCATTCACAAGCAGGTTTCAAAGAATAACTTTGCTCGGAGGCATTTATTCACGTAGTAGGTCTCACATAAAGTATGAGTGTTCTCCACATAAGAATAAAATCTTAGTCCAAAATAGTAACCACAATAATATGAGTCAGAGTCCAGACTATAACACAAATTTATTTGTTCGAGTATTCCAAGTAATAACAACAATGTCAAAAAGAAGTTCACATGTCGATTTGTCTCTCATTTGTTGGGTCTAACCTTTGAACATGGTATTTGGTGACATATAAAAGGTCTTTATTATAATCCCCACTCCAAATGATTACAAGAACACTCTTACAACAACTCAACAAGAGGTAGAATCTCTAGTAGACCAATAAAAGCATACAACTTTTAGATTAACTCATTAGTCGACATCCATCCCATGACTCGAACAATGATTTTGGAGACAAGACACCAATAATACACAATCAGATAAGGTGTCTTAATTGAATCAAGATTTAGATTATAACGTGACTACTGAGATCACGCCCACAACTCAATCAGTGCTAAATAAAATATCATCATTGCTTCAATCATTTACCCAAGTAACTATTGCAATTGTCTCATAAGCTGTTCTTCACAGAGAGTAAGGTCATAAAATCTCCCAAGTTTGGAAGCAAGTACTCTTAGTGAACGTAAACATAACCTAATTAAAAGATTCTAGATTATGATTCCCTAAACAATGCAAACGCGTCCAAACGATTGTATGGCTCTAAAGAAAATTCATAAACAAGGAAATTTAGGGTTTTGATTCATGGATGCGCAACGGAAACACAAAAAATCAAAACCCATGCAAAACCCTCCAAGGATCACAAGTCAAGAGACATAACGATGGTAAGAGAAGAAATCAATATCACACCTTAGGATTTCTCCTTTGATGACTTCAAACGCGAATTGTGTCACGTTCTCTATAGTTGATCCACGCCTAGAGTTCAATACTAGATCTTCGAATCCTTGGTGCTAGACCGGAAAGAGGAAGAGGAAGAAGAATCACGCAAAACGAGACGAAACAAGGAGGTTTCGGCCTCCTTGTGGCCGACAGGGACGGGCGGCGGCAAAGGGGGGCGGCGGCTCCTATTTGCTTGCTTGCTCTCTTCTTTTTTGTTCTCTCCCACTCAAGTTATGATCAATAAGGTCATAAGTGTGGGAAGGAAGGAAGGAATGTCCTTTATATAGTCCAACAAATCCTTGCCAACTACCTAAAGGACCTATTCTAGTCCTACTAGAATTCAATTTAGTCCCTTCCTTACAAATTAGTCCTACTAAGTTTGCAAGGTATTGCAAAGTGATCCTTCTAATTAATTAATCCAATTAATTAATTTCCAAATCTAGATCAACTCTATATAGCGTGTGACCCCATAGGTTCTATCTAGTTGGTAGCAACATTTTGCTAATATGGAGCGGTTTCTAGCAAAACATTCATTCTAGCCAACTAATAGGATTTTCATCTTGACAAACCTTGTACAAGTAATTGTCTCATCCCTTTGTCTCTATATCCGGATTGGACACAAGACATACAAGTCACACTCGTATATCCAATCCACAGTTTCTCGATCCATGGCAATAGCCTTATTCGTGCAAATAACATCAATATCCCATATTGTTTTATTTGAGTCTGGCCAGACATTCTATAAGCACTATCCCTCGAGTTGCCTAGGATATTTTCTCCCGTAATGTGGGAGGGACAAATTCTATGTACGTCCACTATGATCTCTAAGCTTGCTTCTTATTGTATCCGGTACACGCCTTTATAACTACCCAGTTACGGTGTAGCGTTTAACGCTACCAAAATCACAATAATCCACAACTAGAATTTCTAGTGACTTCAAGTCTAAGGATGACAATACCATTGTACCGCGAGAAGCACTTGTGACTTATCATAACGTGTATGTAGCCTTCTCGGAGATGGGTCAATCCAGAGCGCCATTACCCTTAATGCACACCTATGTGTTGGATCATGATATCTCCATATCAATCCAACCCCATACTAGTCTATAAATGATTGTCCCATTAATCATTATACTCGACTAGGGATATTTTAGATAAACAACACAATTTTAAATTTAAGGACTTCATTATATTAAATATCTGATAAATAATAAATGAATTTTCTAGCCACAAATTAATTCATACTAAACTAGATTGCCTCTAGGGCATCTATTCCAACAGTCTCCCACTTGAACTAGAGCCAATCTCGCGCATCTCGTATGCCCATACTCCTAGTGTGCCCTTCATGCTTCCACTGCATAAGCGGCTTTGTAAGTGGGTTTGACAGATTATCATCTATATGAATCTTGCATATCCGAACGTCTCCTCTATCGATAATATCTCGAATCAGATGGAACTTCCTGAGCACGTGCTTGGATTTCTAGTGCGATCTGGGTTCCTTTGGTTGCGCGATCGCCCCAGTGTTGTCACAGTACAACTCAGTTGGATCCGAAATTCTAGGAACCACACCAAGTTCAGAAACAAACTTTCTGATCCAAACAGCTTCCTTTGCTGCGCCATTTGCAGCAATGTTCTCAGCCTCTGTTGTAGAATCAGCCGTCTCTTTCTTGGAACTTTTCCAGCTCACCGCTGCTCCATTAAGGCAAAACATATATCCCGACTGTGATCTAAAGTCATCTCTGTCGCTTTGGAAGCTTGCATCAGTGTAACCCCTTACACGCAACTCTTCCTCACCGCCAAATATCAATAAAGCATCCTTAGTTCTTCTCAAGTACTTTAGTATGTTCTTGAATGCAATCTAGTGACTCTCACCCGGATTGGATTGGTATCTGCTTGTCATACTCAAGGCATATGACACATCTGGTCTAGTACATAACATGGCATACATGATAGATCCTATGGCCGAGGCATAGGGGATTCTACTCATGCGTTCCTTCTCAATCTCATTGGAAGGACAACCACTCTTCGAAAGAGTGATTCCATGTGACATGGGCAAGAATCCCTTCTTGGGATCTTGCATGTTGAACCGTTTCAACACCTTGTCAATATATGTACTTTGACTTAGGCCTATCAGTCTCTTAGATCTATCTCTATAGATCTTTATACCGAGTTTATAGGCTGATTCCCCTAAGTCCTTCATTGAGAAACACTTCCCTAGCCAATCTTTAACAGATTGCAGCATGGGAACGTCGTTTCCAATGAGTATTATGTCATCCTCATCTTCGTTTCTGATGAAGCCAAACTCTTTGACTACTTCATCAAAACGTCGATTCCAACTCCTAGAAGCTTGCTTCAATCCATAGATGGATCGCTGCAGCTTACAGACTTTGTTGGCTTGCTTTGGATCTTCAAAACCCTCCGGCTGTATCATATACACGTCCTCGAGGAGATTCCCATAAAGGAATGCTGTTTTAAAATCCATCTGCCAGATCTCATAGTCATGGTATGCTGCAATCGCAAGTAGGATTCGGATGGATTTGGTCATAGCGACTGGTGAAAAGGTTTCATCATAGTCAATACCATGAATCTGTCTGAATCCTTTAGCCACGAAGCGGCCCTTACAGGTAATCACATTACCATCCATCTCGATCTTCTTCTTGAAGACCCACTTGCACCCTATGGGTCGCGCCCCTTCGGGTGGTTCCACCAAAGTCCATACTTTGTTGGTTTACATGGATTCCATCTCGGATCTCATGGATTCTAGCCACTTCTGAGAGTCTAGGCCTTTCATGGCCTCTTAATAGGTAGTAGGCTCATCATCTATGAGCATCGTGTCACCGGAATCGGTCACGAGAAGTCCATACCTCTCGGGTTCCTGGCCCACTCTACTAGATCTACGAAGCTCTTGTGTTACCTGAACAGGCTGCTCCAAAACTGTTTGTGGTTCCTGTTCATGTTCCATAACTGGTTCAGTGATTTGTGGTTCTTGAATTTCTTCAAGTTCTACAGCCCTCCCACTTGCTTCTTTAGAGACAAACTCTCTTTCTAGAAACACGCCGGTCCGAGCAACAAACACTTTGTTCTCGGTTGGATTGTAGAAGTAGTAACCCTTAGTTTCCTTAGGGTACCCCACAAACTTACACTTATCCGATTTTGGCCCTAGCTTGTCTGATTATAAACGTTTTACATAGACATCGCAGCCCCAAATCCTCATGAACGACAGTGTGGGACGCCTCCCACTCCACATCTCATGTGGTGTCTTCATGACTTATTTAGATGGAACACGGTTAATGGTGAAAGCTGCACTTAATAGAGCGTGGCCCCAAAACGACAATGGAAGATCGGTTTGACACATCATAGATCCAACCATATCCAATAGGGTTCGATTCCTCCCCTCAGACACGCCATTCCATTGTGGCGTTCCGGGTGGAGTGAGTTAGGACACGATCCCACACTTTCTAAGATAGTCGTCAAACTCTTGGCTCAAGTATTCTCCTCCACGATCCGATCGTAGAGCCTTGATACTTTTGCCAAGTTGTTTCTCTATTACATTCTTGAATTCTTCGAACACTTCAAAGGATTCGGATTTGGCCCTGATAAGGTACACAAATCCATATCTACTGTAATCATCAGTAAATGTAATGAAGTAGACGTAACCACCCCTGGCAGGCGTGGCAAATGGCCCACACACATCAGTATGTATGAGCGCCAATTGCTCACTAGTCCTCTCACCTTTCTTATTGAAAGGGGACTTTGTCATTTTTCCCAATAAACAAGCCTCACATGTCTCATATAATTCAAAATCAAATGAGTCTAGTAGTCCATCCTTATGGAGTCTAGATACACGTTTCTCGTTTATGTGGCCTAAACGACAGTGCCATAAGTAAGCAAGATTTAAATCATTTATTTTAATCCGCTTGGTATTAATGTTGTAGACATGATTGCTTAGATCAAGGACATACAGTCCATTAAATAATTGTGCACTAAAATAGTGAATATTATTCAAATAAAAGGAACAACAATTGTTCTTTATTGAAATAATAAAACCTTCCTTGTCCAAACAAGAAATAGAAATAATTTTTCTGCTCATAGCATGCACAAAATAGCAATTATTTAATTCTAAAACTAATCCTGAAGGCAGCCCACGACCAACGCAGCAACTTTTGCTCCATTCCCAACGCGCAGATCTATCTCCCCTTTGGCCAATCTTCTACTTCTCTTTAGATCCTGCACATTTCGACAAATGTGAGATCCACATCTAGTATCTAATACCCATGATGTAGAGACAGTTAAATTGACATCTACAACAAAAATACCTGGTGGTGGTGGAATCACTATTCCAAGCCTCTTGTCCTCCAGATATTTTGGGCAGTTCCTCCTCCAGTGTCCAGGCTGACTGCAGTAGTGACACTCACCTTTAGTCACACCTTTGGCAATGCCACCAACAGGCTTAAGGGCAGGTTCCTTGGACTTGGCAACTGACTTGCCTTTGCCCTTGGAGGATGAGGCAAACCTTTTGCCCTTTCCTTTCTGCATCATCATAATGGCCTTTCCCTTACCCTTTTTGATGCTTTGTTCAGCTGTCCTCAACATATTGAGCAAATCTGGCAGTGGTTTCACGATCTCGTTCATGTTATAGTTCATGATGAACTGTCTATAACTCTCGGGCAACGATTGCAACACGAGATCGGTTGCCAACTCTTGGCCGACCGGGAACCCTAGTCGGGCGAGATTCTCCAAGTACCCGATCATATGGAGTACATGGGGTCCCACCGGGTTCCCTTCTTCCAGATGACACTTGAACAATGCCTTAGATACCTCATACCTCTCAACCCTTGCCTGCTCTTTGGAAGAGCTGCTTCAGATGTTTGATCATATCGACAGCATTCATGTTTTCGTGTTGCTTCTGAAGCTCAGAAGTCATGGTGCATAGCATAAGGCAGGCCGCATCATTAGCGTCGTCAACACGCTTTTGATACGCCTTTAGGGCTGCAGGTGTTTGGTTCTCTTGACATGATGGAACATGCTCCTCTATTGCGTACAGTTTCTTCTCTTGCGATTCTCAAGTTTCTGTACCAATCAAGGAAGTTGGTTCCAGAGAGCTTGTCCTTCTCAAGCACAGATCGTAGGGAATGTTGTGAACTCGATGAGTTGTTTGCCATTTGGAATTCTACAAAAAGAAAAATACGCAAGTTTTAGTATTTGTGAATTTTTGACTATATTAATGGCTAGTTTATCAAATATAGCTCCCACTATTTTTCTACGGATTAATAACCCTCAAGATATTAATGCAGAAAATATCCTTATATTTTCTAGTGGGCCAAGATCCATGTTTCATCTCCTTATGAGCTTGCCTTGCAAGTCACCCACAATTTGACTACTTTAGGTAGGGACAATTTCCAATTGCATCCCTTATGCAACTCTTGGTTCAATTGGACAAATAACTCCTTATTTATCCATCCATATGGATAATCCGAATTGATTGCCTCTAGGTTTATTAATCATATTAATAGCCTAGTTGTGTTCAACCTCTTATTTAAACAGTTGCACGTTACTAGCTTGTGCAATCGCATTCCATCATTATGAACCAAGTCGCCATGCTTTGGCACGCACGAAATTGATAAATCATGATGATAATGAGTGTTTAAATAACGATAAGGCAAGAACACAATATTTGAATTTTGAGGGATTTTAAATTCAATTTTAATTGTTTTGTTGATAAATATCAACTAATCTATCTATTTGAGTTTGGGCACAACTCCAAATAATAGATCCGGGTTGTCTAATTATCTTATTATCCTAATTGCGTGCATCATCCATACACCAGCCACAAAATAATAAAACAATAAAATAAACAATCACAAAATAAAAATAAAACGTGATGTGGATATGGCCTTTTCTAGACTAAGAAAATTCCAAGCCAATGGAATTTTCTATGAACCCTAAAAGCAAACACATCTCCATGCGTCTTGATTTTTTTGGTCCATCCTTCATAGTCGTGTGGAATGCTCCATGTTCCATGCTCCATATTTTGTGGCTCCTTTTGGCTTTGGGCTTCTTTCCTTCAATCTTGGCTAACAATCTACTCTACCTAGCACTAGCTAACAACTATACTAAATAAAATAAATCTCACAAGTTGAGAAAAAAATGGCTCGCAGGCCATAAAACCCTAATTAATTATTACAATTAATTGATCAACTCGCAGGCCGTAGACCAAATCACAAAATATAAACATCCACAACAAACCACATCCTAAGGCCATATCCAATCACCATGTGATTTGCACATAAACAGTTAAAATCCAATTTTAACGCACTTGGTCAATTTTAATTGATTTAAGGATATTCTAGGGTTAAAACGGTCCATGGGGCCCAACAATATAATTGCCCTGGCCCAAAAAGAGAACCGCAAAGGCCTAGGGACGCCCGGCCCCTAGCCCACGCGGCTAGGCCGCGGGCTAGGGCTGCCCAGGCCCCTAGGCCGAGCCTTGATTGGGCGGCAAGGAAGGAGGGGCGGTCCCTGGGGGGGCGAACCTCCTTTGGGAGTTGTTTCCAAAACAACTCCCTTGCTTGGTGCCCAAGTTTGGTTGTTTCCTTGTATGGGAAAAACTCCTTCTTCTCCGAGGATGCCCAAACCCTAGATCTAAGATCCTAAAATTTCTCAAACTCACTAATTCATGCATCCAATGCAAAAAGTAGGTCTTGTTATGATAGATTATTGACAAATTGCATCATATGCTTGATTTGTCTTATTTTACGCGATAAACAATAATTTTAAGGTGTAAAACTATCAAAACGTAACACATAAACCACGTTTATGCTCTACGACCTGTGGCTCTGATACCACTGTAGGGTTTTGATTCATGGATGCGCAACGGAAACATAAACAATCATAACCCAGGCAAAACCCACCAAGGATCACAAGTCAAGAGACATAACGATGGTAAGAGAAGAAATCAATAACACACCTTAGGGTTTCTCCTTTGATGAGTTCAAACGCGAATTGTGTCACGTTCTCTATAGTTGATCCACGCCTAGAGTTGAATACTAGATCTTACAATCCTTGGTGCTAGCCCGGAAAGAGGAAGAGGGAGAAGAATCACGCAAAACGAGACGAAACAAGGAGGTTTCGGCCTCCTTGTGGCCGACGGGGACGGGCGGCGGCTCCTCTTTGCTTGCTTGCTCTATCCTATTTTTTGTTCTCTCCCACTCAAGTTATGATCAATAAGGTCATAAGTGTGGGAAGGACGGAAGGAGTGTCCTTTATATAGTCCAACAAATCCTTGCCAACTACCTAAAGGACCTATTCTAGTCCTACTAGAATTCAATTTAGTCCCTTCCTTGTAAATTAGTCCTACTAAGTTTGCAAGGTATTGCAAAGTGATACTTCTAATTAATTAATCCAATTAATCAATTCCCAAATCTAGATCAACTCTATATAGCGTGTGACCCCATAGGTTCTATCTAGTTGGTAGCAACATTTTGCTAATATGGAGCGGTTTCTAGCAAAATATCCATTCTAGCCAACTAATAGAATAGTCATCTTGACAAACCTTGTACAAGTAATTGTCTCATCCCTTTGTCTCTATATCCGGATTGGACACGATACATACAAGTCACACTCGTATATCCAATCCATAGTTTCTCGATCCATGGTAATAGCCATATTCGTGCAAATAACATCAATATCCCATATTGATTTATTTGAGTCTGGCCAGACATTCTATAAGCACTAACCCTCGAGTGGCCTAGGATATTTACTCCCGTTATGTGGGAGGAACAAATTCTATCTACGTCCACTATGATCTCTAAGCTTGCTTCTTATTGTATCCGGTACACGCCTTTATAACTACCCAGTTACGGTGTATCGTTTAACGCTACCAAAATCACAATAATCCACAACTAGATTATCTAGTGACTTCAAGTCTAAGGATTACAATACCATTGTACCGCGAGAAGCACTTGTGACTTAGCATAACGTGTATGTAGCCTTCTCGGAGATGGGTCAATCCAGTGCGCCATTACCCTTAATGAACACCTATGTGTTGGATCATGATATCTCCATATCAATCCAACCCCATACTAGTCTATAGATGATTGTCCCATTAATCATTATACTGGACTAAATATATTTAAGATAAACAACACAATTGTAAATCTAAGGACTTCATTTTATTAAATATCCAATAAAGAATAAATGAATTTTCTAGACACAAATAAATTCATACTAAACTAGATTGCCTCTAGGGCATCTATTCCAACAGGAAATATCTCGTTCCCTTAACAATAGTTAAGTGAAAAAACTCCAAAACTGATTCCCAAGGTCAAAACTATATCCGAATGGTACAAAACGTATTATCTAACAAAACAGAGAATCGAAGAGATAGTGCACAAGACTCCAAAGCGACATGGTTCCTCATATCCTTAGACACTTAACCATAACCTATGATATATGACGTTACCCGGTGGTTCCCTTTACCGTCGTTTTCCTACTGTCATCTGAAAATTCTCCTCGAGTTAAGGAAAAAAATAAAATAAAACCATGTGTACCCAAAAGAATACGATACTGAGGGGCATACTCCAAGCAACTTATTAATATTCAAGATAGGATCCATAATTTCGAGACTTCCGAACTAATATCCACATTAACCTTTGTTCATTAATCCCGAAAATCATAACTCTATTAACAATGCCCCAAATACAATATCTATGACGATCACAGCAATTAAAAGGACTTAACTACCCAGGTACACCAACGATTTATGTGACTCCAAGTAATTCAATAGAAGCATAAAACTCGACAAGTACCTCAGCGGTGAATAACCGTCCAATTGTCCAAACATTGGTTAAGTGAAAATGCTCCTATCTTACACGTCAAACAGCAATATACCAACTATCCCAACGTGGGATTATACCATAATAAGTCTATACTAAAAATTTGTCTCATTGTTAGCACCAAAGTAGTAGAAAGCTTCCAAAATCTAAATCAATAATTCCAATAATAACAGTTACAACATCATAAAATGTTTATCACAAGAAACAAGGTCCGCAAATCGGCTAAGGTTGAATATCGGAACTCTCAGTCAGATTGAAAATAAACAAGTGGATGAACTATATTATGCTTATACAAGAATGATGAAACACAAGGGCAACCCATGAACAAATAAACGTCTCGTTTCTCAAATAATAGCTAAGTAACAAGGCTCCAAACATAAATACCCAATGTAAACGATAACATTCTAGTGACCCAGAATACTGCACTCGGTAACTTCAATGGTCTACAAGATAACAAAAAAATCTTAGACTTTCACCCTCAGCTTCAATTTACATGAGTGATTCCCCAATTTTTTTTCCTTACTCTATTTCGTCATCTAATGAAGTGCAAGGGGAGAAACAAGATAAATACAACCTTTACAGAATATAGATGAGACAAGATAAGAAGAGACACAAGCACTATTGGAGCAATGTGATCCATCAAGACTAGGCATAATACTCCAACCAACAGGGAAACTCCAATAATGTTTGATAAACTATTCCAACTAGAATCTCAAATATCATTATCCTTTCAACTTCAAGGTGGGTTCTAAATGATTATAGTATTCGAAGAAACCAAAAGACACGATTGCCAAAACGATTTTCCCGGCGAGGGTGGGCGGGAAATCACTATTGTCCACGCTACTCTTTAGTCTATCACTTATCCTAGGTCCTCCATAGGTTCCTCCCAAGGCTTGTAAGCTAAAAACAATGTACACTTCATGAAGTGCGGAGTTATCATCCATTGACCTTGATGTAAATAATTTTGATTAGGAATGTACCATCCTTCCTCATCAACCTAATCACTATACTGTCTCTTGCTCGAAATTCAAGAATTCTCATCAAGTAACGTCTCCACAATGCAATGATTTTGAACCAGGACGTTGATGTATACCCATCTTCCAACAAAAGTGAAAACCCGATGCTCACGCCTATCCAAGACTTCTATGATAAATTCCCAATTTGACATACCCTCCAAGAAAGGTGTTCTTGTCGGGTGGCTTACCTGAAAATTCTCCGCTGTTGGATTCACTAGGTTCAGGGCCATATCTACAAGGGTTGAAGAATACTCTTATTAGACAACAAACACAAAGATTATTTTTCCATAAGGGTATTTTAAGGCTGACTTCTAAGAATTATATACTTAACGGTTGGCAACTAAGAATTTGCCCTCAAATTCCCAAAACTTCACAACATTTGTAAGGGATAGCACAATATTGGAGATCAAACTCTTAAGCCATGCATTAAGAGACACAAGTACACCTTGCTCTTCCTTGCTCTAACATTCTTGTAAAACTTGTAACCAACACAATACGCGGGTACCTCACAATTCCTCGATATGAGTTCATTTATCTCTTTTGCCTGCTCACACAAAATTTGCTTGAATGGTATTTTCTCAACTATCAAAGTTGTTTTGAATCCTCATTCGTCGGGTTCAAATAGGTAAGAAGTTCTATCCTTCTTTTTGCAAAGACTATTTCTAATGTTGTATGTGTGTGATCTATTAGTCAAAATCCCTACACTATAACCTATTGTATCATTCATAAAGTATCATGGAGTACAATTGAAATGAAGTACATGTCACATAATGAGAAACTAAGCAAGTAATACATTGATCATCATACAATCATTTACACATGCAACTTTCACATAGACTGAACACATCTTATTTCTCATGCTTCTTTGAAAATTTTAAAAGTGATCAAACGAGTAAGAAAAATTATGAAATTTGGTGTGAAACGACCTATCTGAGTCCTCTTTCATAGTCAAGAATAATTAACTCAAAAAAATTATACAACTCAAGTTATGCAGAGAATAGCACAACTATTGTCATACACCACCAGAACATAAACTTCAACTTTACCAGGTCATAAACGGACTTTAACTTCCTCAAAATAGGCTAGGATTTCACCTAGATATAGCCTATGTGTGTAATCACCACCTTAAAATTTTGAGATCCATCCAAGATCCGAAAGATAGGTAAAATAAAAAGTACTACAGATGGTCACTATGCAATTCTCCTACTTGAACAACGAACTTTGGAAATTCGTATCTAAATCTCCAGAACGTACTTGGGGATCAAATTTCTATGACATGTTCCTGAACATGTCTACTACCTGGAAAAAAAATTGAAAAAAAATAATTCAACGTTTAAACACTTTTTCTACACCAAATACCATATGCTCCACAGATTCAAACACTACAAAAATCAAATTTCTCGCGTCCTAACTTCATGAATGCTTCCGAAACGCAATACAACATCAACTTCATACCATATTCCAACTCAATAAGACAAAAACTTATTATATTCCAAAACGGATCCTCAAAACATAAGTATTATCCTTCACTAAGAAGCATAATTAACCTACGCAAATCTCCAATAATTGTTTTTAGCCCAAAAGCGGCTATGCAAAAACATTCTAAGAAAAAACTTAAAACATTGTTTGGCCTAATGGACTTACTAAAAATAAAACTTCAAAAAGCACTAAAAGTCTAAGAAATCAAGGAAGCCTAATATGTCCACTTTTCGTAGTTACTCACACTTGCCTCCGAATCTATGTCTTCACTAGGGTCATCCTCGAACTCCTCATCTTCACTAGAATCTATATCGATCACCATGCGGCTTTGCCATTTATTATGAGCCTCCATCAACAATTTACACATAAAGTCGGCATTCCCCATCCACTCATTTTGATAGAAGTAGTCTTCATAGTTCAACCCATTGAACCTAGCCATAATATCGCTATACATGGCGATAATCTCCCTAAATATGGGCCCCATATGTAGAGCCTTCACCATACAATAAGCTTGGAAAGCGGGATTCCGATATCGAGTAAACTCCATAAGTTTCTTTGCTCCATAAAGTATATGTCTTAAAATGTCTACCCTTAGGAAATAAGTACATACTCCCAAGACTTCAAATTTTTGATCACACAGGACTTTCGAAAACAATTTCCAACTTTTGATCACCCAAACAATTTATACTTGACCCAAACTCCAATAAAAATGTTCAAACCCAAATGCTTAACTAATCGGGTAGGCCAAAATTCTTAGCTAGGAGAGGGTAGGTGGGGATACTAGCTCATTAAGTATATTTCTAAGACTTAAACACATAATAGTCCAATCCAAAACTACCAGAATTCCCAATGGCTTGTCAAATTTTAAATTGTTTTCCTATGTCCATTTTAAATTCGCCTACAGGCTTCAAAATTTCTTTTTGGATTTTCCGGCTCTGATACCAACTGTAACACCCCCAAATGGCCAAACCCGAAAAGCCCAGAGGGTGTCACTCTGTACCCGGGGTTAAACCCGAATACAAGGAAATTTAAATAATCAGAAGATCCGACGATTAACCATGAAATCCTTAATATAAATTTAATAAAACGGTGTGCCACAAATATGGGCATGATCCAAAACTAGGAAAAATAAAACTATTTAAAAGATGTTTCATAACTAAATGTGAATCTCCTAACTATTGTGATGTGTCTCGATTTTCCCCAAAAGCCATGCTTCCACCTAGACCTGTGGTGCAGAAACAAAAAGAAACACCACAGTTTCCAAAGTCAGCGAAAAATACTGAGTAAGCTACACCCAGACATGTAAACAGATTATGAAGCAGTTTATAAAAGACACATAAGTTTTAAGAGTAAAGAATTCGAGTAAGAGTATAAGTATGAAATAAGAATTCACCAATCTTTTCCTTTAATCACTTCACTTGTGGGGAAACATTCCCAAGTCCTTTCCAACGTCCAAACGGGACTTTCAAATTTAAACAGTAAAGGTCCATTCTTGAAAATCCATCTTTTATCATGTTGACACGGGGAAGATCTACTAAACCAGACCATAAGTGTCGACACCCCCCTAAGACTTCTTGCGGCCAGAGAGGTAAGTACTGGAGCGAACGCGGGGCGGTTGCGACCGAGCAAACTAAAATAAAAGGGGTCGAGAGACGTAGTCCACATCGACCAAAGCTCAAAATATTGGTCCCCGGTACAACTATTCCACTTTACGTCTTTACGTCTTATTAATTTATCATGTGATAGTTGTGATAGAATCGTCTTTTATAAAATCAGTAAACTTTCTCAAATAAACAATTCAAGTAGATATTCCAATTTTGAGACAGTAAATCACAAAAGAAATTTGACACGAAAGAAGATATGGGCGCTAGGCCTGGCATGTTTACTTAACTTGAATCTCAAGCAAAGCAAATCACTTCCTAGTAATACTCTACGTATCCTTCGTCAATGAAATTTCTACTTGTTAAATGTTTATGTGCTACATGACTTGGAATACATGATTTCTACTTGTTAAATGTTTTTGCTGAAAACATCACCCTGATATTAATGAACTATAACGTAAAGTGGAAGAAGTTGTGCGGGGACATTATTATTATTCTCTTGGGGCAGTGTTGGCTGCGGTCCCGTCTCTTTTTGATCCGGTTGCAAGTCCCCGGTTAGCGGCATGTACTCACACCTCTGGCCGCCGTAGTCTTAGGGGGTGTCGACACCTAAGGTCATGGAAGTTGTGGTTTATTTGGTTTTCCCCCGTCACAACGAATTAATGATGAGTATTTTGGTTTTTGTTAACCAAAAGGAGTTAATGATGGATTTTGTATTTTTCCTAATGATTATGGAATTGGTTGGAAATATTATGGAATTGGGAACTCTTATGTTTTATTAAAAGAGTCAACTTTATTACCGCTGTGTTTGCGAAAAACTCTTACTTATAAATGAGAAGTTGTTTTATAACTATCCCATCATCGTTTTACATGTTTGGGTGTTTATTTACCAGTATTCCAGGCCGATTTTGTACTGTTGTGTTTCTTTTTGTTTCCGCACCACAGGTTTAGAGGATGGTTATCTGGCCTAGAAGGGGATGCGTATTATCACATGGAACATTAGTAGTGTTATCTCATCTCTTCATTAGTTTAAACACTTTAGTTTGTTTATGCCGCTTTGTGGCTAAGATGTTGGATTGTAATAATGAATAATTTCAATTGGTTTTAATTATTATTGTGGATGTTTTTGCTTGAGAACCATCTTATAAAATCTCCTTGTATCCGGGATCCTCTCGGGTACGGAGTGACATCCCCGGGTCTCCGGCTTGGGCCATTCGATGAGATGGATAAGTTCCTTGAGCTAGTTGAGTTCCCCGAAGACCGCAAGGTTGTTTGCGCGGCATTTTACTTGAAGAACGAAGCTAATACATGGTGGAGTACACGTCAGAACTTTTTGGCTCAACCCAATTTCAATTGGGAGGCTCTTCCAACTGCACTTCACACTCGCTTTTATCCGGACCATGTCCAGGATCAAAAGTACATAGACTTCGTGAATATGACACAAGGAAACAATTCCGTGACCGAGTACTTCAAGAAATTTATGGAGCTATCCCGATTCGCAGGTCAGCTGATGCCTGACGAGGCGACTAAAGTTAGGAAGTTCATGTTTGGTCTCGAACTTCATCTGCAGAAAGACTTGATGTGCAGGACGTACGATACTCTTCAGGAAGCTTATGATAGAGTTGCAGTCGTGTGTCGCATTCAAGAGGCACATGATGAGAAGCGTGGAAAGCGCAAGGTTGAGAGCACTGTGGGCTATGGAAACAGTCAGAGTAGGATTAACCAAGGTAGTCAGGACAAGAGGTTTAAGCATAACCATGTAGGAAGTAACCAGGATTAGTACCGTGGTCAATAACTGCTCGATATATCCTCCTTATTATTAGTTATAGACTTTCACGATCAGAAGATCAGGCTCAAAGGTCCAAAAGGAGAAAAGGTCTCTTACCGTGGTATCACAAAAGAGCCATGTATCCTACTAGTGTCAGCTTTGACCATAGTCAACCAAGTGAAGAAGGGGGATAGTGCTTATTTGTGTTATGGTTAGAGATTTTCCCGATGTGTTCCCGGACGAAATTCCAGGAATGCCACCTAGAAGGGAGATTGAATTCACTATGGACTTAGCACCTGGAACAGCTCCAATCTCAAAGGCACCGTACAGAATGGCGCCAGTAGAGTTGAAAGAACTAAAGGATCAGTTGCAATATTTACTTCAAAAGGGTTACATAAGGCCGAGTGTTTCCCCTTGGGGAGCACCGGTGTTGTTTGTGAAGAAGAAGGACGGAAGCTTGAGGTTGTGCATTGACTATAGAGAGTTGAATAGCGCAACAGTCAAGAACAAATACCCTTTACCCCGAATTGACGACTTGTTTGATCAGTTGCAAGGGGCGAGCGTTTTCTCAAAGATAGACTTGAGATCAGGGTATCACCAGCTTCCAGTAGCCGAGAAGGAAATCCCGAAGACAGCCTTTAGAACGAGGTATGGACACTACGAGTTTATTGTTATGACTTTTGGTCTAACCAATGCACCAGCAGTATTTATGGATCTCATGAATCGTGTTATGAAGACGTTTCTAGATCATTTCGTGGTCGTCTTTATTGATGACATCCTTGTTTACTCAAGGAGCGAGGAAGAACACAAAGAACATCTCAAAGAAGTGTTAGAGACATTGAGACATGAGAAGTTATATGCTAAACTCTCGAAGTGTGAGTTTTGGCTAAAACATGTTCCATTTTTGGGTCACATAATCTCCAAGGAGGGAATATCCATGGATCCAGGAAGGATTTCAGCAGTGAAAGGTTGGCCAACTCCGAAGAATGTGTCCGAAGTAAGAAGTTTTTTGGGATTAGCTGGATATTACAGGCGTTTCGTGAAATATTTCTCGAAGATCGCTAGACCGCTTACTGCGCTAACCAAGAAGACGGTAAGGTATAAGTGGAGCGAAGATTGTGAAAAAGCATTCCAGACATGGAAGGAAAAGTTGACTACAGCACCTGTGTTAGCTTTACCCAATGATTCTGGCGAGTTTGATGTTTACAGCGATGCGTCGAAGAAGGGTTTAGGATGCGTGCTTATGAAAGAAAGGAGGGTTATTGCCTATGCTTCAAGACAACTGAAAACTCATGAAGAGAACTATGCTACGCATGACTTAGAGCTTGCAGCTATAGTTTTCGCACTGAAGATATGGAGACATCATTTATATGGATCTGTGTGTAGATTGTATACGGACCACTGCAGTCTCAAGTACATCTTCACGCAGAAAGAGCTAAATAACAGGCAAAGACGTTGGTTAGAAGTCATAAAGGATTCTGATTTGCGTATCCAATACCACGAAGGGAAGGAAAACGTAGTAGCTGATGCGTTTGTAGGGTTTTGATTCATGGATGCGCAACGGAAACAATAATTAACGATGCAAAACCCTCCAAGGATCAAAAGTCAAGAGACATAACGATGGTAAAGGAAGAAATCAATTAACACACCTTAGGGTTCTCCTTTGATGACTTCAAACGCGAATTGTGTCACGTTCTCTATAATTGATCCACGCCCGAGTTGATTTCTAGATCTCCCACTCCTAGGTGCTAGCCCGGAAAGAGGAAGAGGAAGAAGAATCAGGCAAAACGAGACCAACAAGGGAGGCCTCGGCCTCCTTGTGGCCGACGGGTACGGGCGGCGGGCTAGGGGGCGGCGAGCTCCTTAGCTTGCTTGCTCTCTCTTCTTTTGTTCTCTCCCACTTAAGTTATGATCTAATGAATAATAAGTGTGGGAAGGAAGGAAGGAAGGTCCTTTATATAGTCCAACAAATCCTTGCCAACTACCTAAAGGACTTATTCTAGTCCCACTAGAATTCAATTTAGTCCCTTCCTTGCAAATTAGTCCCTACTAAGTTTGCAAGGTTTTGCAAAGTGATCCTTCTTATTAATTAATCCAATTCATTAATTGCTAAATCTAGTTCAACTCTATCTAGCGTGTGACCCCATAGGTTCTATCTAGTTGGTAGCAACTATTTGCTAATATGGAGCGGTTTCTAGCAAAACATCCATTCTAGCCAACTAATATAATAGTCATCTTGACAACCTTTGTACAAGTAATTGTCTCATCCCTTCGTCTCTATATCCGGATTGGACACGAGACATACAAGTCACACTCGTATATCCAATCCACACTTTCTCAATCCATGGGAATAGCCTTATTCGTGCAACTAACATCAATATCCCATATTGATTTATTTGAGTCTGGCCAGACATTCTATAAGCACTATCCCTCGAGTGGCCTAGGATTTTTGATCCCGTTATGAGGGAGGGGCAAATTCTATCTACGTCCACTACGATCTCTAAGCTTGCTTCTTATTGTATCCGGTACACGCCTTTTTAACTACCCAGTTACGGTGTAGCGTTTAACGCTACCAAAATCACAATAATCCACAACTAGAATATCTAGTGACTTCAAGTCTAAGGATGACAATACCATTGCACCGCGAGAAGCGCTTGTGACTCAACATAACATGTATGTAGCCTTCTCGGAGATGGGTCAATCCAGTGCGCCATTACCCCTAATGCACACCTTCGTGTTGGATCATGATATCTCCATATCAATCCAACCCCATACTAGTCTATAAATGATTGTCCCATTTATCTTTATACTGGACTAGGGATATTTTAGATAAACAACACAATTGTAAATCTAAGGACTTCATTATATTAAATATCCAATAAGTAATAAATGAATTTCTAGCCACAAATAAATCCGTACTAAACTAGATTGCCTCTAGGGCATCTATTCCAACAGCGTTAAGCCGAAAATCGAGCCATACTTTGGATACTATGCTAGTTTTGCCAGATCGGCTATGCCAAGAGTTCCGAAAGCTTGGAATTGAAGTTGTAAAACAAGGCGGAGTAAAGAATATCCTTGGAAATATGACAGTTGTGCCAGACATTTTAGAAGAAATAAGGAGTAACCAGCCAGGAGATGCGAAGCTGGAAAAGGATAAAGAAGAAGATTGCAGAAGGTCAAGCAAAGGATTTCAAGATCCATGAAGATGGAAGTATCTGTTACAAGGGAATATGGAGTGTAACACATAAGTGTACGGAAACGAAGGAGAAGTTGATGCGAGAAGCGCACAACACACCCTACTCAATACATCCAGGAGGTGACAAACTTTATAAGGGCATGAAGAAGATGTTTTGGTGGCCTAACATGAAGAAAGAAGTGGCAGAATTTGTGGCAAAACGTCGAACTTGTCAAAAGGTGAAGTTTGAACATAAAAGAATGGGAGGCTTAGTTCAATCATTAGACGTCCCAGTTTGGAAGTGGGATTCGATTTCAATGGATTTCGTGACTGTGTTACCGACATCAAAGAATGGACTGAATCAGATTTGGGTCGTAGTTGATAGATTGACCAAGACAACAAGGTTTATTCCGATGAAAGACACATGGAATATGGAACAAAGAGGCGATTCATATATGAAGAACATTGTGAGGTATCATGGAGTACCAAGCTCCATAGTTTCCGACAGAGATCCCAAATTTCTTTCTCACTTCTGGAAAGCGCTCCAGGAGGCATTAGGAACTCAGCTGAAGTTTAGCACGGCATTCCACCCTGCTACAGATGGACAAACCGAGAGGGCAATTCAAACATTGGAAGACATGTTAAGATCGTGTGTTATGGATTTTCAAGGTTCATGGGTTGATAGATTACCTTTGATAGAATTCTCCTACAAAAACAGTTATCATGCCAGTATTGGAATGGCACCACATGAGGCGTTGTATGGAAGGAAGTGTAGAACACCATTGTGTTGGAAAGACATAAGTGAGACGATAGTAATTGGTCCACAACTTATTGAAGAGATGACAGATCATGTGAGACTTATACAGCAGCGAATGAAGGCAGCATAGGATAGATAGAAGTCCTACACTGATCAGAAAAGGAGACCGTTGGAATTTCAAGTTGGAGAAAAAGCATTTCTTAAAGTTTCGCCGACTAAGGGAGTCATGAGGTTCAATCAGAAAGGGAAGTTGAGCCTGAAATTTATTGGACCATATGATGTCATAGAGAAGATTGGAGAAGTGGCTTATCGATTGGATTTACCATCTAATTTGGGTCGTGTTCACAATGTATTCCACGTATCGCAGTTGAAGAAGTATGTGCCTGATGCATCTCATGTATTAGATCCTGAACCAGTAGAACTGGACCCGTCTTTGAGTTATGAAGAACATCCTGTCAAGATTTTAGACACCAAGACAAGAAACACCCGTAACAAGAGTGTCAAGATTGTAAAAGTCTTATGGACAAACCACCTCACTGAAGAGGCAACTTGGGAAGTGGAGGATGATATGAGGAAGATCTACCCTCACCTGTTTGACGAGGTACCTTGAGTTACGAGGACGTCACTCCTCTAAGGGCGAGAGGATGTAATCCTTCGTTTTTCTTTAATACAGTACTACTTATAGTATATTGCATATCATTCATGACCTTAGGTTTGCATTTAGTAATCGTACCATTGAGGGGAGGTGTATACCTTATTGGGGTTAAGGTTTAGTTTAAACTTCAAGTACAAATTCTCATTAAGGAGGGAGGTTTTAGTTTAAACTTCGAGGACGAAGTTCTCTTTAAGGAGGGAAGAATGAAATACCCCGTTTTGTGACTATGGGTATTTTATGATATTATTATAAGTGTTGGGAAGTTAATTTAATTTTATATAGTTAATTATAATGGTTATGAGAGTTTGGGGAATCTTTATGACTTTAATTAAAGGTTTAAGTGTCTTTTACTTGATTTTGGGGGGAGGTAGTTGTCTTTTGACAAAACTAAGGGGGAATAAGTGTCTTTTGACCTAACTTTTCTTCCTACGTAAAAGTTTCCTAATTCAAGAGGGTGTCCTACTTATGAACTTGATTTTATTTCCAAATCTCATAAAACCCTCACTCTCCCTATTTTTCTCTATCTCTCTCTCACGTCTCTCACTCTCACCCGTCCCTCTCTCACTCTCTCTCGTCCCTCTACCCGACGACAGCCACCCGCCGCTGCCGCCGTCTCTCTCTCCGTTTAGATATCTCTCTCTCTCTCTATTTTTCTTTATTTCTTTTCTTTCTCTCTTTCTTTCTCTCTCTCTCTCTCCTTTCGGCCTCCATGGCAGCGGGTTTGAGGTAGTTTTGTTTCTTCTTCTCTTTTCTCTTGTTGATCTTTTATTCTTGTGATCACTTGTTCATGATTTATGTATGTTGCATGCAATCTTTAATTTTCAGTTTGATATTGTTAGGATCATTGTTCATGGATTCATAGGATTGATAATCATGTTTTAGGGTTTATCATGTTCTTGGGTGTTGGGAAAAAACCCTAGTTTGGAAGAGAAGTTGATTAAGCGATTTGGGTGTTTGAATGATCATAGTATGTGGGTAACAATCTGATTTGAATGTGGGAATCATGTTATATTAGGTTTAGTATGAGTATAGGATAAATTAGATGCTTGGGGGGAAAGTTTCATGAAGATTGACAATTCCCGTGATATTTTGAGTGAAGTTGGAAACTTGAAACTAGTGTAACTTTTGATTCAGGAACCGAAATTAAGATACGTTTGAGGCTAAACTTATTATTTCGAGTTCTTTGAATCCAATGGAACTGTTTTTAGACCATGATCTGTTTGGGAAACTGGAGTAATAGATTGGTGAAGTTATGATGGATTATGTATGCTTTAGGTTAGAGGATTTTGAAGCAAAGTTTTGGGTTTTGTTTTGAAGTATGAATTGAGTGGGATGTTAGGATGGTGTTAGAACCCTAAACCATTGACTATCATATGCATGTAATTAGTATAGCAAGTATATTGCTAGAATAATTGTTTGATTAGAATATTGTTACGTGTAGGTAACGAGTTCGTCGACGACGAGTACGTAGAGTACGTTGATTGAGTTGAATAGTTGGAATTTGCTCTGAGGTAAGTAAATATGTCAAGCCTAGTATGCTTATCTCTTTCGTGTAACGAATACTTTGATTTGCTACGTCTCAAAATGTGTTTATGTGCTACATGACTTGGAATACATGATTTCTACATGTTAAATGTTTTTGCTGAAAATTTCACCATAATATTAATGAACTATAACGTAAAGTGGAAGAAGTTGTGCGGGGACATTATTATTATTATTCTCTTTGGGCGGTGTTGGCTGCGGTCCCGTCTCTTTTTAATCCGGTTGCAAGTCCCCGGATAGCGGCATGTACTCACTCCTCTGGCCGCCGTAGTCTTAGGGGGGTGTCGACACTTAAGGTCATGGAAACTGTGGTTTATTTTGTTTTCCCCCGTCACAACGAATTAATAATGAGTATTTTGGTTTTTGTTAACGGAAAGGAGTTAACGATGGATTTTGGATTTTTCCTAATGATTATGGAAGTGGTTGGAAATATTACGGAATTGGGAACTCTTATGTTTTATTACGAGAGTCAACTTTATTACCGCTGTGTTTGCGAAAAACTCTTACTTATAAATTAGAAGTTGTTTTATAACTATCCCATCATCGTTTTACATGTTTGAGTGTTTATTTACCAGTATTTCATGCTGATTTTGTACTGTGGTGTTTCTTTTTGTTTCCGCACCACAGGTTTAGAGGATGGTTATATGGCGTAGAAGGGGACGCGTATTATCACATGGAACATTAGTAGTAGTATCTCATTTGAATTTGAACTCTTCATTAGTTTAAACACTTTAGTTTCTTTATGCCGATTTATGGCTAATATGTTGGATTGTAATAATGAATAATTTCAATTGGTTTTAATTATTATTGTGGATGTTTTTTCTTGAGAACCATGTTATAAAATCTCCTTGTATCCGGGCTCCTCTCGGGTACGGAGTGACATCCCCGGGTCTCCGGCTTGGGCCATTTGGGGGTGTTCCATGGGAGATTGGCGTAAGGCGATCGTGGACTCACCTAGTAACTATTAGTACTTTGATTAAGAAAACTCTTAGCATAATCGTATCTTGTTTAATAGTAGTCTAATCTCGTCTTTTGTAATAGTATGTTTCATGTTGAAGACAATCATCGTTTGTAATATATTTAAGTATGTAATGTTTTGTTTACGATTTCTGCTGTTTCTTTATGAGTAGCACCCTCTCGGTCTCTCCCGAGCCGGAATAAGGGGGTGTTACAGTTTTTGTTTTGCATATGTTAGTTGCAGATTGTGTTCATGGTGTTCATAGTGTTCTTTATGATATATATTAACTAAAAGTCCAAACAAAAATACACAGGGTTAATATGATCCGAAAAAATACAATAAACCACTTTTCTAACGGAACATAACAGAGCGGTGCTAAGTGTCCACAGAATATTCCGTCAAATGGGTGCAAAGTGTCTTTTTCCAAAATAAAGGGCAGCGGGGTGGAATTTTTCATAAACTCAGGGGTGGTCAGTGTCTTTTACCCTTAAATAAAAGACACTATGTAAGTTATGAATAACAACACCTAATGGTTTATAACATAAAAATTAACTTTCAAAATAATAACAACTAATCCCCAAACTTATACAAATGTCATATTAACACCTAGATTATTATAAAATATCAGTTTCTAAATAACGGGGTATTTCATCCTTCCCCCCTTAAAGAAAACTCCGTCCTCGAAGTTGAAATCACCTTCTAAACGACCCCTGACTATGAGTCTCCATTATAGGGTATAACTACCAAATGCAACATAATGCCATGCACGATGAGTAACATACTATAAAGAATACTAAAATGGCGTGCTTCAAAACCGATGCTTCAAAACCGAATGATTACATCCTTTCCCCCTTAAAGAAGTGACGTCCTCGGAACTCAAAATATCTCGTCAAAAAGGGGAGGACACTTTTTCCTCAAATCACATGTTGCTTCACGCTCTTGTCACACGTACCCTTTGTCATGGTATCTATAATCTTAACATGGTCCAGTCTTCTGATTCGGATCCAATACATGAAATGGTATAGAGCACTCTTCCTTAGTTGCTACACATGGAACAAGGTATTGTCCAAACTTTTCACTTCTCTCTTACATTCATAGTCGTACATGATCACCTGATCAGTTGGTACGACTATGGAGTAGGGATCGTTGATAATGGATTCAACACAACTATCGCCTATTGATCATTTTATATCGTATCATGAAGCACTACGAAGATGCAATAATATCAAATATATCACACCATTCAAATTAGCAACTTGGATCGTCATTGATCATTCACAAGCAGGTTTCAAAGAATAACTTTGCTCGGAGGCATTTATTCACGTAGTAGGTCTCACATAAAGTATGAGTGTTCTCCACATAAGAATAAAATCTTAGTCCAAAATAGTAACCACAATAATATGAGTCAGAGTCCAGACTATAACACAAATTTATTTGTTCGAGTATTCCAAGTAATAACAACAATGTCAAAAAGAAGTTCACATGTCGATTTGTCTCTCATTTGTTGGGTCTAACCTTTGAACATGGTATTTGGTGACATATAAAAGGTCTTTATTATAATCCCCACTCCAAATGATTACAAGAACACTCTTACAACAACTCAACAAGAGGTAGAATCTCTAGTAGACCAATAAAAGCATACAACTTTTAGATTAACTCATTAGTCGACATCCATCCCATGACTCGAACAATGATTTTGGAGACAAGACACCAATAATACACAATCAGATAAGGTGTCTTAATTGAATCAAGATTTAGATTATAACGTGACTACTGAGATCACGCCCACAACTCAATCAGTGCTAAATAAAATATCATCATTGCTTCAATCATTTACCCAAGTAACTATTGCAATTGTCTCATAAGCTGTTCTTCACAGAGAGTAAGGTCATAAAATCTCCCAAGTTTGGAAGCAAGTACTCTTAGTGAACGTAAACATAACCTAATTAAAAGATTCTAGATTATGATTCCCTAAACAATGCAAACGCGTCCAAACGATTGTATGGCTCTAAAGAAAATTCATAAACAAGGAAATTTAGGGTTTTGATTCATGGATGCGCAACGGAAACACAAAAAATCAAAACCCATGCAAAACCCTCCAAGGATCACAAGTCAAGAGACATAACGATGGTAAGAGAAGAAATCAATATCACACCTTAGGATTTCTCCTTTGATGACTTCAAACGCGAATTGTGTCACGTTCTCTATAGTTGATCCACGCCTAGAGTTCAATACTAGATCTTCGAATCCTTGGTGCTAGACCGGAAAGAGGAAGAGGAAGAAGAATCACGCAAAACGAGACGAAACAAGGAGGTTTCGGCCTCCTTGTGGCCGACAGGGACGGGCGGCGGCAAAGGGGGGCGGCGGCTCCTATTTGCTTGCTTGCTCTCTTCTTTTTTGTTCTCTCCCACTCAAGTTATGATCAATAAGGTCATAAGTGTGGGAAGGAAGGAAGGAATGTCCTTTATATAGTCCAACAAATCCTTGCCAACTACCTAAAGGACCTATTCTAGTCCTACTAGAATTCAATTTAGTCCCTTCCTTACAAATTAGTCCTACTAAGTTTGCAAGGTATTGCAAAGTGATCCTTCTAATTAATTAATCCAATTAATTAATTTCCAAATCTAGATCAACTCTATATAGCGTGTGACCCCATAGGTTCTATCTAGTTGGTAGCAACATTTTGCTAATATGGAGCGGTTTCTAGCAAAACATTCATTCTAGCCAACTAATAGGATTTTCATCTTGACAAACCTTGTACAAGTAATTGTCTCATCCCTTTGTCTCTATATCCGGATTGGACACAAGACATACAAGTCACACTCGTATATCCAATCCACAGTTTCTCGATCCATGGCAATAGCCTTATTCGTGCAAATAACATCAATATCCCATATTGTTTTATTTGAGTCTGGCCAGACATTCTATAAGCACTATCCCTCGAGTTGCCTAGGATATTTTCTCCCGTAATGTGGGAGGGACAAATTCTATGTACGTCCACTATGATCTCTAAGCTTGCTTCTTATTGTATCCGGTACACGCCTTTATAACTACCCAGTTACGGTGTAGCGTTTAACGCTACCAAAATCACAATAATCCACAACTAGAATTTCTAGTGACTTCAAGTCTAAGGATGACAATACCATTGTACCGCGAGAAGCACTTGTGACTTATCATAACGTGTATGTAGCCTTCTCGGAGATGGGTCAATCCAGAGCGCCATTACCCTTAATGCACACCTATGTGTTGGATCATGATATCTCCATATCAATCCAACCCCATACTAGTCTATAAATGATTGTCCCATTAATCATTATACTCGACTAGGGATATTTTAGATAAACAACACAATTTTAAATCTAAGGACTTCATTATATTAAATATCTGATAAATAATAAATGAATTTTCTAGCCACAAATTAATTCATACTAAACTAGATTGCCTCTAGGGCATCTATTCCAACAGTCTCCCACTTGAACTAGAGCCAATCTCGCGCATCTCGTATGCCCATACTCCTAGTGTGCCCTTCATGCTTCCACTGCATAAGCGGCTTTGTAAGTGGGTTTGACAGATTATCATCTATATGAATCTTGCATATCCGAACGTCTCCTCTATCGATAATATCTCGAATCAGATGGAACTTCCTGAGCACGTGCTTGGATTTCTAGTGCGATCTGGGTTCCTTTGGTTGCGCGATCGCCCCAGTGTTGTCACAGTACAACTCAGTTGGATCCGAAATTCTAGGAACCACACCAAGTTCAGAAACAAACTTTCTGATCCAAACAGCTTCCTTTGCTGCGCCATTTGCAGCAATGTTCTCAGCCTCTGTTGTAGAATCAGCCGTCTCTTTCTTGGAACTTTTCCAGCTCACCGCTGCTCCATTAAGGCAAAACATATATCCCGACTGTGATCTAAAGTCATCTCTGTCGCTTTGGAAGCTTGCATCAGTGTAACCCCTTACACGCAACTCTTCCTCACCGCCAAATATCAATAAAGCATCCTTAGTTCTTCTCAAGTACTTTAGTATGTTCTTGAATGCAATCTAGTGACTCTCACCCGGATTGGATTGGTATCTGCTTGTCATACTCAAGGCATATGACACATCTGGTCTAGTACATAACATGGCATACATGATAGATCCTATGGCCGAGGCATAGGGGATTCTACTCATGCGTTCCTTCTCAATCTCATTGGAAGGACAACCACTCTTCGAAAGAGTGATTCCATGTGACATGGGCAAGAATCCCTTCTTGGGATCTTGCATGTTGAACCGTTTCAACACCTTGTCAATATATGTACTTTGACTTAGGCCTATCAGTCTCTTAGATCTATCTCTATAGATCTTTATACCGAGTTTATAGGCTGATTCCCCTAAGTCCTTCATTGAGAAACACTTCCCTAGCCAATCTTTAACAGATTGCAGCATGGGAACGTCGTTTCCAATGAGTATTATGTCATCCTCATCTTCGTTTCTGATGAAGCCAAACTCTTTGACTACTTCATCAAAACGTCGATTCCAACTCCTAGAAGCTTGCTTCAATCCATAGATGGATCGCTGCAGCTTACAGACTTTGTTGGCTTGCTTTGGATCTTCAAAACCCTCCGGCTGTATCATATACACGTCCTCGAGGAGATTCCCATAAAGGAATGCTGTTTTAAAATCCATCTGCCAGATCTCATAGTCATGGTATGCTGCAATCGCAAGTAGGATTCGGATGGATTTGGTCATAGCGACTGGTGAAAAGGTTTCATCATAGTCAATACCATGAATCTGTCTGAATCCTTTAGCCACGAAGCGGCCCTTACAGGTAATCACATTACCATCCATCTCGATCTTCTTCTTGAAGACCCACTTGCACCCTATGGGTCGCGCCCCTTCGGGTGGTTCCACCAAAGTCCATACTTTGTTGGTTTACATGGATTCCATCTCGGATCTCATGGATTCTAGCCACTTCTGAGAGTCTAGGCCTTTCATGGCCTCTTAATAGGTAGTAGGCTCATCATCTATGAGCATCGTGTCACCGGAATCGGTCACGAGAAGTCCATACCTCTCGGGTTCCTGGCCCACTCTACTAGATCTACGAAGCTCTTGTGTTACCTGAACAGGCTGCTCCAAAACTGTTTGTGGTTCCTGTTCATGTTCCATAACTGGTTCAGTGATTTGTGGTTCTTGAATTTCTTCAAGTTCTACAGCCCTCCCACTTGCTTCTTTAGAGACAAACTCTCTTTCTAGAAACACGCCGGTCCGAGCAACAAACACTTTGTTCTCGGTTGGATTGTAGAAGTAGTAACCCTTAGTTTCCTTAGGGTACCCCACAAACTTACACTTATCCGATTTTGGCCCTAGCTTGTCTGATTATAAACGTTTTACATAGACATCGCAGCCCCAAATCCTCATGAACGACAGTGTGGGACGCCTCCCACTCCACATCTCATGTGGTGTCTTCATGACTTATTTAGATGGAACACGGTTAATGGTGAAAGCTGCACTTAATAGAGCGTGGCCCCAAAACGACAATGGAAGATCGGTTTGACACATCATAGATCCAACCATATCCAATAGGGTTCGATTCCTCCCCTCAGACACGCCATTCCATTGTGGCGTTCCGGGTGGAGTGAGTTAGGACACGATCCCACACTTTCTAAGATAGTCGTCAAACTCTTGGCTCAAGTATTCTCCTCCACGATCCGATCGTAGAGCCTTGATACTTTTGCCAAGTTGTTTCTCTATTACATTCTTGAATTCTTCGAACACTTCAAAGGATTCGGATTTGGCCCTGATAAGGTACACAAATCCATATCTACTGTAATCATCAGTAAATGTAATGAAGTAGACGTAACCACCCCTGGCAGGCGTGGCAAATGGCCCACACACATCAGTATGTATGAGCGCCAATTGCTCACTAGTCCTCTCACCTTTCTTATTGAAAGGGGACTTTGTCATTTTTCCCAATAAACAAGCCTCACATGTCTCATATAATTCAAAATCAAATGAGTCTAGTAGTCCATCCTTATGGAGTCTAGATACACGTTTCTCGTTTATGTGGCCTAAACGACAGTGCCATAAGTAAGCAAGATTTAAATCATTTATTTTAATCCGCTTGGTATTAATGTTGTAGACATGATTGCTTAGATCAAGGACATACAGTCCATTAAATAATTGTGCACTAAAATAGTGAATATTATTCAAATAAAAGGAACAACAATTGTTCTTTATTGAAATAATAAAACCTTCCTTGTCCAAACAAGAAATAGAAATAATTTTTCTGCTCATAGCATGCACAAAATAGCAATTATTTAATTCTAAAACTAATCCTGAAGGCAGCCCACGACCAACGCAGCAACTTTTGCTCCATTCCCAACGCGCAGATCTATCTCCCCTTTGGCCAATCTTCTACTTCTCTTTAGATCCTGCACATTTCGACAAATGTGAGATCCACATCTAGTATCTAATACCCATGATGTAGAGACAGTTAAATTGACATCTACAACAAAAATACCTGGTGGTGGTGGAATCACTATTCCAAGCCTCTTGTCCTCAAGATATTTTGGGCAGTTCCTCCTCCAGTGTCCAGGCTGACTGCAGTAGTGACACTCACCTTTAGTCACACCTTTGGCAATGCCACCAACAGGCTTAAGGGCAGGTTCCTTGGACTTGGCAACTGAGTTGCCTTTGCCCTTGGAGGATGAGGCAAACCTTTTGCCCTTTCCTTTCTGCATCATCATAATGGCCTTTCCCTTACCCTTTTTGATGCTTTGTTCAGCTGTCCTCAACATATTGAGCAAATCTGGCAGTGGTTTCACGATCTCGTTCATGTTATAGTTCATGATGAACTGTCTATAACTCTCGGGCAACGATTGCAACACGAGATCGGTTGCCAACTCTTGGCCGACCGGGAACCCTAGTCGGGCGAGATTCTCCAAGTACCCGATCATATGGAGTACATGGGGTCCCACCGGGTTCCCTTCTTCCAGATGACACTTGAACAATGCCTTAGATACCTCATACCTCTCAACCCTTGCCTGCTCTTTGGAAGAGCTGCTTCAGATGTTTGATCATATCGACAGCATTCATGTTTTCGTGTTGCTTCTGAAGCTCAGAAGTCATGGTGCATAGCATAAGGCAGGCCGCATCATTAGCGTCGTCAACACGCTTTTGATACGCCTTTAGGGCTGCAGGTGTTTGGTTCTGTTGACATGCTGGAACATGCTCCTCTATTGCGTACAGTTTCTTCTCTTGCGATTCTCAAGTTTCTGTACCAATCAAGGAAGTTGGTTCCAGAGAGCTTGTCCTTCTCAAGCACAGATCGTAGGGAATGTTGTGAACTCGATGAGTTGTTTGCCATTTGGAATTCTACAAAAAGAAAAATACGCAAGTTTTAGTATTTGTGAATTTTTGACTATATTAATGGCTAGTTTATCAAATATAGCTCCCACTATTTTTCTACGGATTAATAACCCTCAAGATATTAATGCAGAAAATATCCTTATATTTTCTAGTGGGCCAAGATCCATGTTTCATCTCCTTATGAGCTTGCCTTGCAAGTCACCCACAATTTGACTACTTTAGGTAGGGACAATTTCCAATTGCATCCCTTATGCAACTCTTGGTTCAATTGGACAAATAACTCCTTATTTATCCATCCATATGGATAATCCGAATTGATTGCCTCTAGGTTTATTAATCATATTAATAGCCTAGTTGTGTTCAACCTCTTATTTAAACAGTTGCACGTTACTAGCTTGTGCAATCGCATTCCATCATTATGAACCAAGTCGCCATGCTTTGGCACGCACGAAATTGATAAATCATGATGATAATGAGTGTTTAAATAACGATAAGGCAAGAACACAATATTTGAATTTTGAGGGATTTTAAATTAAATTTTAATTGTTTTGTTGATAAATATCAACTAATCTATCTATTTGAGTTTGGGCACAACTCCAAATAATAGATCCGGGTTGTCTAATTATCTTATTATCCTAATTGCGTGCATCATCCATACACCAGCCACAAAATAATAAAACAATAAACTAAACAACCACAAAATAAAAATAAAACGTGATGTGGATATGGCCTTTTCTAGACTAAGAAAATTCCAAGCCAATGGAATTTTCTATGAACCCTAAAAGCAAACACATCTCCATGCGTCTTGATTTTTTTGGTCCATCCTTCATAGTCGTGTGGAATGCTCCATGTTCCATGCTCCATATTTTGTGGCTCCTTTTGGCTTTGGGCTTCTTTTCTTCAATCTTGGCTAACAATCTACTCTACCTAGCACTAGCTAACAACTATACTAAATAAAATAAATCTCACAAGTTGAGAAAAAAATGGCTCGCAGGCCATAAAACCCTAATTAATTATTACAATTAATTGATCAACTCGCAGGCCGTAGACCAAACCACAAAATATAAACATCCACAACAAACCACATCCTAAGGCCATATCCAATCACCATGTGATTTGCACATAAACAGTTAAAATCCAATTTTAACGCACTTGGTCAATTTTAATTGATTTAAGGATATTCTAGGGTTAAAACGGTCCATGGGGCCCAACAATATAATTGCCCTGGCCCAAAAAGAGAACCGCAAAGGCCTAGGGACGCTCGGCCCCTAGCCCACGCGGCTAGGCCGCGGGCTAGGGCTGCCCAGGCCCCTAGGCCGAGCCTTGATTGGGCGGCAAGCAAGGAGGGGCGGTCCCTGGGGGGGCGAACCTCCTTTGGGAGTTGTTTCCAAAACAACTCCCTTGCTTGGTGCCCAAGTTTGGTTGTTTCCTTGTATGGGAAAAACTCCTTCTTCTCCGAGGATGCCCAAACCCTAGATCTAAGATCCTAAAATTTCTCAAACTCACTAATTCATGCATCCAATGCAAAAAGTAGGTCTTGTTATGATAGACTATTGACAAATTGCATCATATGCTTGATTTGTCTTATTTTACGCGATAAACAATAATTTTAAGGTGTAAAACTATCAAAACGTAACACATAAACCACGTTTATGCTCTACGACCTGTGGCTCTGATACCACTGTAGGGTTTTGATTCATGGATGCGCAACGGAAACATAAACAATCATAACCCAGGCAAAACCCTCCAAGGATCACAAGTCAAGAGACATAACGATGGTAAGAGAAGAAATCAATAACACACCTTAGGGTTTCTCCTTTGATGAGTTCAAACGCGAATTGTGTAACTTTCTCTATAGTTGATCCACGCCTAGAGTTGAATACTAGATCTTACAATCCTTGGTGCTAGCCCGAAAAGAGGAAGAAGGAGAAGAATCACGCAAAACGAGACGAAACAAGGAGGTTTCGGCCTCCTTGTGGCCGACGGGGACGGGCGGCGGCTCCTCTTTGCTTGCTTGCTCTATCCAATTTTTTGTTCTCTCCCACTCAAGTTATGATCAATAAGGTCATAAGTGTGGGAAGGACGGAAGGAGTCTCCTTTATATAGTCCAACAAATCCTTGCCAACTACCTAAAGGACCTATTCTAGTCCTACTAGAATTCAATTTAGTCCCTTCCTTGTAAATTAGTCCTACTAAGTTTGCAAGGTATTGCAAAGTGATACTTCTAATTAATTAATCCAATTAATCAATTCCCAAATCTAGATCAACTCTATATAGCGTGTGACCCCATAGGTTCTATCTAGTTGGTAGCAACATTTTGCTAATATGGAGCGATTTCTAGCAAAATATCCATTCTAGCCAACTAATAGAATAGTCATCTTGACAAACCTTGTACAAGTAATTGTCTCATCCCTTTGTCTCTATATCCGGATTGGACACGATACATACAAGTCACACTCGTATATCCAATCCACAGTTTCTCGATCCATGGTAATAGCCATATTCGTGCAAATAACATCAATATCCCATATTGATTTATTTGAGTCTGGCCAGACATTCTATAAGCACTAACCCTCGAGTGGCCTAGGATATTTACTCCCGTTATGTGGGAGGAACAAATTCTATCTACGTCCACTATGATCTCTAAGCTTGCTTCTTATTGTATCCGGTACACGCCTTTATAACTACCCAGTTACGGTGTATCGTTTAACGCTACCAAAATCACAATAATCCACAACTAGAATATCTAGTGACTTCAAGTCTAAGGATTACAATACCATTGTACCGCGAGAAGCACTTGTGACTTAGCATAACGTGTATGTAGCCTTCTCGGAGATGGGTCAATCCAGTGCGCCATTACCCTTAATGAACACCTATGTGTTGGATCATGATATCTCCATATCAATCCAACCCCATACTAGTCTATAGATGATTGTCCCATTAATCATTATACTGGACTAAATATATTTAAGATAAACAACACAATTGTAAATCTAAGGACTTCATTTTATTAAATATCCAATAAAGAATAAATGAATTTTCTAGACACAAATAAATTCATACTAAACTAGATTGCCTCTAGGGCATCTATTCCAACAGGAAATATCTCGTTCCCTTAACAATAGTTAAGTGAAAAAACTCCAAAACTGATTCCCAAGGTCAAAACTATATCCGAATGGTACAAAACGTATTATCTAACAAAACAGAGAATCGAAGAGATAGTGCACAAGACTCCAAAGCGACATGGTTCCTCATATCCTTAGACACTTAACCATAACCTATGATATATGATGTTACCCGGTGGTTCCCTTTACCGTCGTTTTCCTACTGTCATCTGAAAATTCTCCTCGAGTTAAGGAAAAAAATAAAATAAAACCATGTGTACCCAAAAGAATACGATACTGAGGGGCATACTCCAAGCAACTTATTAATATTCAAGATAGGATCCATAATTTCGAGACTTCCGAACTAATATCCACATTAACCTTTGTTCATTAATCCCGAAAATCATAACTCTATTAACAATGCCCCAAATACAATATCTATGACGATCACAGCAATTAAAAGGACTTAACTACCCAGGTACACCAACGATTTATGTGACTCCAAGTAATTCAATAGAAGCATAAAACTCGACAAGTACCTCAGCGGTGAATAACCGTCCAATTGTCCAAACATTGGTTAAGTGAAAATGCTCCGATCTTACACGTCAAACAGCAATATACCAACTATCCCAACGTGGGATTATACCATAATAAGTCTATACTAAAAATTTGTCTCATTGTTAGCACCAAAGTAGTAGAAAGCTTCCAAAATCTAAATCAATAATTCCAATAATAACCGTTACAACATCATAAAATGTTTATCACAAGAAACAAGGTCCGCAAATCGGCTAAGGTTGAATATCGGAACTCTCAGTCAGATTGAAAATAAACAAGTGGATGAACTATATTATGCTTATACAAGAATGATGAAACACAAGGGCAACCCATGAACAAATAAACGTCTCGTTTCTCAAATAATAGCTAAGTAACAAGGCTCCAAACATAAATACCCAATGTAAACGATAACATTCTAGTGACCCAGAATACTGCACTCGGTAACTTCAATGGTCTACAAGATAACAAAAAAATCTTAGACTTTCACCCTCAGCTTCAATTTACATGAGTGATTCCCCAATTTTTTTTCCTTACTCTATTTCGTCATCTAATGAAGTGCAAGGGGAGAAACAAGATAAATACAACCTTTACAGAATATAGATGAGACAAGATAAGAAGAGACACAAGCACTATTGGAGCAATGTGATCCATCAAGACTAGGCATAATACTCCAACCAACAGGGAAACTCCAATAATGTTTGATAAACTATTCCAACTAGAATCTCAAATATCATTATCCTTTCAACTTCAAGGTGGGTTCTAAATGATTATAGTATTCGAAGAAACCAAAAGACACGATTGCCAAAACGATTTTCCCGGCGAGGGTGGGCGGGAAATCACTATTGTCCACGCTACTCTTTAGTCTATCACTTATCCTAGGTCCTCCATAGGTTCCTCCCAAGGCTTGTAAGCTAAAAACAATGTACACTTCATGAAGTGCAGAGTTATCATCCATTGACCTTGATGTAAATAATTTTGATTAGGAATGTACCATCCTTCCTCATCAACCTAATCACTATACTGTCTCTTGCTCGAAATTCAAGAATTCTCATCAAGTAACGTCTCCACAATGCAATGATTTTGAACCAGGACGTTGATGTATACCCATCTTCCAACAAAAGTGAAAACCCGATGCTCACGCCTATCCAAGACTTCTATGATAAATTCCCAATTTGACATACCCTCCAAGAAAGGTGTTCTTGTCGGGTGGCTTACCTGAAAATTCTCCGCTGTTGGATTCACTAGGTTCAGGGCCATATCTACAAGGGTTGAAGAATACTCTTATTAGACAACAAACACAAAGATTATTTTTCCATAAGGGTATTTTAAGGCTGACTTCTAAGAATTATATACTTAACGGTTGGCAACTAAGAATTTGCCCTCAAATTCCCAAAACTTCACAACATTTGTAAGGGATAGCACAATATTGGAGATCAAACTCTTAAGCCATGCATTAAGAGACACAAGTACACCTTGCTCTTCCTTGCTCTAACATTCTTGTAAAACTTGTAACCAACACAATACGCGGGTACCTCACAATTCCTCGATATGAGTTCATTTATCTCTTTTGCCTGCTCACACAAAATTTGCTTGAATGGTATTTTCTCAACTATCAAAGTTGTTTTGAATCCTCATTCGTCGGGTTCAAATAGGTAAGAAGTTCTATCCTTCTTTTTGCAAAGACTATTTCTAATGTTGTATGTGTGTGATCTATTAGTCAAAATCCCTACACTATAACCTATTGTATCATTCATAAAGTATCATGGAGTACAATTGAAATGAAGTACATGTCACATAATGAGAAACTAAGCAAGTAATACATTGATCATCATACAATCATTTACACATGCAACTTTCACATAGACTGAACACATCTTATTTCTCATGCTTCTTTGAAAATTTTAAAAGTGATCAAACGAGTAAGAAAAATTATGAAATTTGGTGTGAAACGACCTATCTGAGTCCTCTTTCATAGTCAAGAATAATTAACTCAAAAAAATTATACAACTCAAGTTATGCAGAGAATAGCACAACTATTGTCATACACCACCAGAACATAAACTTCAACTTTACCAGGTCATAAACGGACTTTAACTTCCTCAAAATAGGCTAGGATTTCACCTAGATATAGCCTATGTGTGTAATCACCACCTTAAAATTTTGAGATCCATCCAAGATCCGAAAGATAGGTAAAATAAAAAGTACTACAGATGGTCACTATGCAATTCTCCTACTTGAACAACGAACTTTGGAAATTCGTATCTAAATCTCCAGAACGTACTTGGGGATCAAATTTCTATGACATGTTCCTGAACATGTCTACTACCTGGAAAAAAAATTGAAAAAAAAATAATTCAACGTTTAAACACTTTTGCTACACCAAATACCATATGCTCCACAGATTCAAACACTACAAAAATCAAATTTCTCGCGTCCTAACTTCATGAATGCTTCCGAAACGCAATACAACATCAACTTCATACCATATTCCAACTCAATAAGACAAAAACTTATTATATTCCAAAACGGATCCTCAAAACATAAGTATTATCCTTCACTAAGAAGCATAATTAACCTACGCAAATCTCCAATAATTGTTTTTAGCCCAAAAGCGGCTATGCAAAAACATTCTAAGAAAAAACTTAAAACATTGTTTGGCCTAATGGACTTACTAAAAATAAAACTTCAAAAAGCACTAAAAGTCTAAGAAATCAAGGAAGCCTAATATGTCCACTTTTCGTAGTTACTCACACTTGCCTCCGAATCTATGTCTTCACTAGGGTCATCCTCGAACTCCTCATCTTCACTAGAATCTATATCGATCACCATGCGGCTTTGCCATTTATTATGAGCCTCCATCAACAATTTACACATAAAGTCGGCATTCCCCATCCACTCATTTTGATAGAAGTAGTCTTCATAGTTCAACCCATTGAACCTAGCCATAATATCGCTATACATGGCGATAATCTCCCTAAATATGGGCCCCATATGTAGAGCCTTCACCATACAATAAGCTTGGAAAGCGGGATTCCGATATCGAGTAAACTCCATAAGTTTCTTTGCTCCATAAAGTATATGTCTTAAAATGTCTACCCTTAGGAAATAAGTACATACTCCCAAGACTTCAAATTTTTGATCACACAGGACTTTCGAAAACAATTTCCAACTTTTGATCACCCAAACAATTTATACTTGACCCAAACTCCAATAAAAATGTTCAAACCCAAATGCTTAACTAATCGGGTAGGCCAAAATTCTTAGCTAGGAGAGGGTAGGTGGGGATACTAGCTCATTAAGTATATTTCTAAGACTTAAACACATAATAGTCCAATCCAAAACTACCAGAATTCCCAATGGCTTGTCAAATTTTAAATTGTTTTCCTATGTCCATTTTAAATTCGCCTACAGGCTTCAAAATTTCTTTTTGGATTTTCCGGCTCTGATACCAACTGTAACACCCCCAAATGGCCAAACCCGAAAAGCCCAGAGGGTGTCACTCTGTACCCGGGGTTAAACCCGAATACAAGGAAATTTAAATAATCAGAAGATCCGACGATTAACCATGAAATCCTTAATATAAATTTAATAAAACGGTGTGCCACAAATATGGGCATGATCCAAAACTAGGAAAAATAAAACTATTTAAAAGATGTTTCATAACTAAATGTGAATCTCCTAACTATTGTGATGTGTCTCGATTTTCCCCAAAAGTCATGCTTCCACCTAGACCTGTGGTGCAGAAACAAAAAGAAACACCACAGTTTCCAAAGTCAGCGAAAAATACTGAGTAAGCTACACCCAGACATGTAAACAGATTATGAAGCAGTTTATAAAAGACACATAAGTTTTAAGAGTAAAGAATTCGAGTAAGAGTATAAGTATGAAATAAGAATTCACCAATCTTTTCCTTTAATCACTTCACTTGTGGGGAAACATTCCCAAGTCCTTTCCAACGTCCAAACGGGACTTTCAAATTTAAACAGTAAAGGTCCATTCTTGGAAATCCATCTTTTATCATGTTGACACGGGGAAGATCTACTAAACCAGACCATAAGTGTCGACACCCCCCTAAGACTTCTTGCGGCCAGAGAGGTAAGTACTGGAGCGAACGCGGGGCGGTTGCGACCGAGCAAACTAAAATAAAAGGGGTCGAGAGACGTAGTCCACATCGACCAAAGCTCAAAATATTGGTCCCCGGTACAACTATTCCACTTTACGTCTTTACGTCTTATTAATTTATCATGTGATAGTTGTGATAGAATCGTCTTTTATAAAATCAGTAAACTTTCTCAAATAAACAATTCAAGTAGATATTCCAATTTTGAGACAATAAATCACAAAAGAAATTTGACACGAAAGAAGATATGGGCGCTAGGCCTGGCATGTTTACTTAACTTGAATCTCAAGCAAAGCAAATCACTTCCTAGTAATACTCTACGTATCCTTCGTCAATGAAATTTGTCGCCTTCAAATTTAATAATATTCTAATCAACACATTGCACACGAAGTCGTATGGGTAAATGAAATAAATCCCTTACGAACTCTCCCCAACCTTTGCTAAGGTGAACAACCTATTTTATAATAAAATACGCTTTATAAATCTAACATTTATTATTTGTAAAAACACACTAATCTATAATTATATAAATATAACTTATAAGATTAGATAAATTATCATTTTTATTATTTAGGGTAGAGAAGCATATTATTTTACCCCAAAAACAATTTTGATTCCAATAGTAGTTTCTCCCAACCAAACACGCCTTAGTAGAGAATATTGTTTATAAACTAACTAAATTTTATTTAAAAGAAATAACAAATTTATTTGAGGAAAATAACTTATTCTAACTTGTTACAAATTTATAAAAATAAATAAGAAAAATATACTTTTATCTACACTTTTATTTTGGAGTAAAGATGAGTACAAAAAGATTACTTTAAACTTGTATAAAAAGAATTGTGTCTTGTGAGATTCAAACTTAGAACCTAGCTTCCACATACCCACCAAACCTTAAATGTTAGCATTTAACTACTGGGCCAACAACCCTTTTTGTTCCTTACTTTCAACACACTATCCTTTTGAACCATAATTCACTAATAATAATGAATAAACAAGAAGAAAAAGAAAGATGAATGAGACGGGTGTTCATACCCGAACAGAGAAAGAAGCGACGGGGAATGAGGGTGGGAGTCCGACGGTGGCGCCGGAGAGAGACGGACGACGGCGGCGAGGTCGTCGGCGGCGGACAACGGCGGGACGGTGGCGTCGGGCTCGGTCGGACCCGGCTGGGTTACGGCGAATCCGACGGGAAACGAGAGAGAACGAGAGAGAGAGAGCTCGAGGGTGAGGGAGATTGATGTTGGTGTGAGAAATCTGTGAGATTGTAGGGTTTTATATATGTAGAGAGGTGAGAAATTCAACCGGAAGGAGGAGACCAACTTTGAACTTTCCGATTCCGAATTGGACTATGGTTTGGGCACAAATTACTTTTCTCAGTGAACAAGATTGGGTCTCTACTGAAATAGGAGTGTAGTGGACGAAAATCAACAAGTTTGATGAAGATTTGGGGTGGTGATGGTGGTGTTCCGGTAGGAGATGGAGTTCTCCCATCCATGGAAGTGTTTGAGGAAGAAGATGACTTCCTTTAGGGTTAAAGATACTTTCACCCCCACTAGTTTAGTCATTATACAACTCCCAGCCCCTAAGTTTAAATAAAAGACACTATGTAAGTTATGAATAAATACATAACAACACCTAATGGTTTATAACATAAAAATTAACTATCTAAAAAATAACAACTAATCCCCAAACTTATATAAATGTCATATTAACATCTATATTATTATAAAATACCCATTTTTACCTAATATTATTATAAAATATTCATTTCTAAATAACCGGGTAATTCAGTGTACCTGTTTCTCTCTCACGAACAGATCGATCTTGATCCCAAACCAGACATCGTTCTTGGCGGAATCTCGAAACCCAACTCCTGATAGCCTGCTCCACCTGAATCGCGAAACTTAGCTTTGAGTTCCACTAAAACATGAAACTCTAGCTCTTGGCTCCACCTAGATCTTGGAACCTGACTCTGATACCAGTTTGTTAAAACTAGTGATCCCCTTAACCAGTCTCTGATACCAGTTTGTTATAACATGGGTGTATTCGGGCAAAAACGATGAGACGGAAACAAGAAAAATACATATATGTAACGTGGTTCGCAAACGAATTCGCAACGAACCCACTAGCTACCTCCACGGCCAGAACCCGATATTTTATTGAGAAGAGAACCCGATGACAATGCACGCCGTGGCCGTTGCCACCCTTTGAAACACCCACGCACACACACCCTTGAAGCTCTCAAAGCACTACCCGTCTATAGAGACATAGCCACGGTGGATTTCACCATTATTAGGAAACAACTTGGACCTTTGCCTTCATGCCAAAGTAATTACCTATTGCCGACTTTTGCCCTAACCTGCACCACCGTCTGATACTTCGCCGACATAATTTAAGTCAACCCAACAGCTCCATTAATTATATTCATTTAAGTAATACAATTCTTGAGAAAAGAAGACTGCTTTGAACATAAAAATAAAACAAAATCACTTTAATTTGTATGATACATCAAAATCTCCCGTCAATGCATACTCTGTAATTCATAACTTCAACTGTCACATTCATGTCATGCGATAACCTCATCGGTCACACAACTCCTGTATTTCACTTGTGCTATGCTCTCGCCTGCTACGCGTACAATGTCACAACATTCTCTTGTGTTATCACCAACAAGCTTCTTAACAGGTGAGAAGACATGAATCTTTGATATACTATCTGCGGAATGGTTTCCTGTCAAGGCACAAGCCGGTAACCCACGTCCTTTTTCTCGAACGTAAGTTGTAAGTATCTTGTTCTCAGCCTTAGTTTCTATAGATTCAAAGTAGAAAATGTGAGGGGCTTGACACGGGTCATCGTTCACGACACGCGTGTTGAAGACAAATTGGGGCGGTCTAGGATTCTTCACCCAGGGTTGGAATGTCTCGAGTGGCTTCTGTAAAATGCTTTTCGGGTAAACCTGCTCGTATATGTGCGTAGAGTACCCCCACGAGACTGAAATGGACCAATTTCGCGTCCTGTCGTAACAAATGGTTTGTTGTAACATACGCGATTGGTCAACTTTCGCAGCTTCCATGAGATGGTTTACTGATTGGTGGCGATCCATCTTGGGGAAAAATGGATGCAGTTTCTCTGGGTGGTGGAGAGAGATAAGAGGGGATGGAGGATGGGATGATAAATAGCCTGATATATCACCCAGAAGATCAAACTGCATACAAAATAACCAAAACCAGATATCAGTAGCTGAATTAGATTCCCATGGACATCATTTTCAATCCACTTCTGTTCCCGTCCGTTTTTTAGGAAAATCTGGTAAATTAATTACTGCACTGGGTGACGCAAAGCATCCTATTGGATTACATTACTGGCCCAAAAGGCTCACTAAATACCAAAAGTGAAAGAGTTTTCTGGAGGACCTCTCTTGCAATACGGTGTGCACCGCTGTAATAAAAATAAAGTAGCCATTTCTCAAAAAATAATAATAATAATAATAATAATAAAGTAGCCCATTATTTTTCACGTTGGGCTTTGCTGAATGAATGTAGGAAATTTGCCATGTTGGCCCAAGACGTACTGAACTCTGAGATTGGCATTTAAGCCCATGTTTCAATTTATTCCTTTTTTAAAAAACAAGTGTGTAACGCACAAAGTAATCCATTTTTTTTTTTTAAAAAAAGTACTCAATTTTTTTTTTATTTGACTGATCTTTTTCTTTTAGGCATATTATTTGAGTGATCATAGATGTGTGCAGGGCCGTCCCTAACTTTTATGGGGCCCTAGTCAAGTTCTATACTTGGGCCCTTATAAATAAATAATAAATAATTTTCATCTCAATCAAGTTAACATGTAGGAGTATATGTATAATTTGACCTCCAATGTTTAGTTTGACATGATGAGAAATTAAAAATATGAGAAAATGATAGTTGTCTGTCAAAAATAATAAGTCATTTTTCTTCTTAAAAAATAATAATAAGTCATTTTGGTATCATAGTTTGCCAAGAAATTCTTTCCTTTCCTTTTCAATCATTTTGGTATCATAGTTTGTCAAAATATTCATCCCTTCCCCTTCCATCGTCATCATCGTTGATCAATATCTATGTAATGTGTTTCTATCTCTTTATTTTAATACTTTTTGTATTTTTAACATTTATTTCAATTTTTCAACATTGGCAACAGGTAATGTGATCAATATTACCACAAAAAAGTAGATAGAATTTAGAAGAAAGTTTAATCAATTGGAGAGTTCACGATTGTAGGAGAAAATCAATACTCACATAATGCCCCAATATGTTTGTGAAACTATGAGGCCCTCCCCCAATGGGGGCCCTAGGCAAGCAAATAGTTTGCCTAAGGGTAGAGACGGGCATGGATGTGTGTAACGCACTAGATGTACTAAACTTAAAAGTGTTTTTTTTTTTTTTTTTTTTTTTTTTTTTTTTTTTGGAGAAATTACTTTTGTCATCAACTGAGTTTGAACACGAGACCTCATACAAGGACTTCCAACGCTCTACCACTTGGGCTCAAAATATTCGAATTAACTTTCACCATTTAAACTAATAAGCAATTTTATTAATCTACAATAATATCTTCTGTTCCACTTCCCAAGAATTCTTATGTAAAATTCTATTGTACTATTGGTGCAGAGGTTTAGTTGTACAGAGGAAAGTACTACCTATGTTTCTTATAGATTGTCTTACTTTGACTTTTTAACCCGTAACTGGGTCACTTTAACTTGGTGGTCTAGATAGAACAACGATTTAATTTTTTGAATTCTTTCTCATTGTATTAAAGAGTAAAGTTTACTCTACAAAACAATGCAAAAATTACTAAATTCTTGTATAGTTTTGCTAATCAAATCACCGGATCAAAATGATCCAGTGAATAATAACAAAAAATAAAGTAGGCTGAAAGACAAGAAATAGAGGTAGTAGCAAACTACAACTACCAAAATTTTATGATTTGTACTACGGGCATGTTTGGTATCGGCTTAAAATCTCAATAATCAGCTGAAAATAATTAGAAAAGAAAATCCGACTTAACAGAGAATCACAATCAATTTGATATAAGCTAAAATTATATATCACTAATATGAATCATTTAACAAATTCTAAAGAGCTCTAAAATCAAGAAATTGAATAAACCTATGTATTACTGAAGTGTAATCATGTTAATGTCAAAAAATCAAAACAAATTGTTAGAGAGTTTCAGCTTCATAATCTCCATTTTGGAGATTCTACCATTGTACAAAGATTATTTCAATATGTAGATTAACATATTAAAATTTGCAGGCATAAAGAACGAATTTGTTAAAAAAATGCCTATTTTAATCGGATGAGGATGCCAAATAAGCACTATGTGCATATTTGGTAACCCGAATTTTAATCATTTTTAATTAAAATCGGGTATATTCATTTAATTCTGTTTGTTTTACAGTCTTGCAATTCGGATTAAAATTTGTTTTGGGCCAATAATCTGCATTGTTTAATCTCCAATTTTTCAGATTCATTCACATCCTGCATATTTTAATCTCATACCAAAATTATTTAAAATTTTCTATTATTTTAGATTTTCATCTAGCTTATTTTCTCCAAAAATTTTCAACCGATCTATTTAGATTTTCATTTGGTACCAAACATGCTATGTCTTCCTTTGTCAACTAGTATTTTTGGAGATTTTAGTGTTACGTTTCACTGTCATTCAAGCCTTCAAATTAACATTTTATTAAGTTCGGATATTTCAATGTTACGTCTCAGCTTCGCTTAGGCTTTCAAATTAGTTTTCTTCCCCTTTTCATTACTACATTAGGTATAACGTTGCGATGCGCGATTATGCGAGTCGGTTTGTCAGAAAATGGTTTTCTACACCAAATCAACTGTCTTTGGCCATTAATTTTTTTTTTTGTTTTCATGGAATTTATTAACAATTTGCCATGTCTATATAAGCGTGTGGCCCTTATAGCAACTATATTTTCATTCTTTATCATTCTTAGAATTTTATTAGGGTTCTAGAGCTCATTGTTTGTTTTACGGAGATTGTTGGTTGATTTCTTCGAACAATTTGACCGTGTCATCTAATTCATACAAAAAAGAATAATTGCTATTTTTATTAAATTGATGACCCATTACGGATTTGCGTACAAATGAAATGTTGTGGCCTTATCGCGGCATCATTTGGATGCTCTTGGATAGTAGGGAGTTTAGGAACTTTACAACATATTGTGACATGATGGTATATTCAGAAAATCTCAGATGTGATAGTTGGCAAGGATGTAGTTCTATTTACATAAATAGATTTCAAACATTTTCTTTAATCAATTTATAGTGATTGAACAAAGCACAAAAGTCATACAACTATATTTCAACCAGTTTTTCTCGAACATTATTAGTTTCTTTTAAGGTTTTGTAATAAATCTCCACTAATTGACATAATTGACTAATATTATTACAGTTCCATGATTTATAAACTATATGTCGTTTTCTTGTTAAGACCATTCACGTACTATCATGATACATTGTCCTACATACAAAAAGGGCAAACATTATAATACTCCCAAGCTAAGATATGGTGCTATAGACGTGACCATTAGTAATATACGTTATCAATCAATATTTTCTTCATGAACATGCATGTATTTGCATTATCAATTAGTACTGTCTTCACAAACATGCAAGCATTCACCTTATCAATTCGATTAAAAGAGCTACAAATTAGCGTAATGGGACGGATCAAACCTATATCATCCGTCGATTTGATGTGTGTGTGTGTTTCAATTTTGCACACATATTAAAAATGTTCAGTATCAGTTTATTAAAATCTAATAAATCAGATGAAATATATATGAGTGGAAATTCTAGTTGAACTAAAAATCAAAATTATAGAATACTCTATTTGATCAACTGTTTAATTGCACTCACTGATTAATGAACTTCTATTATGCTCCTGAGAAAAACACATTTACAATTTTATTATGGAATTTTCAGCTGAAAATTTTTTGATGCTTCAATTTCATTGAGATTAAATTAATATGGAGATATTCAGCTCGAAGTTTTATGTGTTAGCAAATGAAACTGATTGAAAATATCAATGTCTTTTCTCAAAAAATAAATAAATAAATAAATAACACAAATTTCTTTCCAATTGGATTATAATCTGGGATGTCAAACATGAGCCCACTAGTGATTTTTTTAATTGAAGCTAACATAGTGTTATAGGCAGTAGTAGAAATGGCAAATGAGAGTTTTACTTTTTCTTCACCAGTATATGACATCTTAAATTTGAATTGGAGAGTTATAACATAATTGTGTATTTGAGGTGATTTCATAAGTTTCAAGACATCGGAGAACAAAAGACGATATTTAAGAACTGTGAAAAAATACAAGTAGACCATGAAACTTGACAGAAAGAGTAAGTAGTGTACTACTATATAGACAGTACCTGATGAATGCCTTTCTGAGCAGTCAAGTAAACCCCAAGATCAGCCAAGCAAGACTGCCACATTTGATCAGCAGCAATGATAAATGGATACCTCTTAATGCAATCATCCAATCTTGGCACAATTGCAGCTGCCAATGGATAGCTGAAGATAACACCAGCACCACCAAATCCCATATGAAATGAATGTATGTAATTTGGCAATACACTCTCTGAGTGCCCTCCAATGTAGACATATTTCTCATGATCATACTTCCCCAACATCTCCACCATATTCTCCGTAAAAAATATCGAGTCGTCATCCCCCATCACTATCCACCGGACCCCTTTGTCCCCCTCCCGGAAAGTCTCCAATAGCCCCCTCGCGATCCGGACCATTGTCGCATCGTGCTGCGTGAATGCCAACAAATCTGTGTTATCTTCAGAGAGGCGGAAACTTGGTGAAGTCTTCGGCCAAGGGAGGAGATCCTTGGGGGGTTCTACGTCGAGATAGAGGTATCCCCTTGTGATGTTGGGTTTCCACCATGACTCGATGAATGGTCTCCGGTGTCTCCAACCCGCTACCGATCCAACAAGGCCGAATACGAGGTGGCTGATGTTTGTAGGAGAAGCAGAGTCAAAACTAGTAGTGTTTAGTTGTGTAGATTGCCATAGGTGTTGAAGAGGATAGGATTGAGAGCTGCAATTTGAGTGATTGGAGAGGAAGAGGGAGAACAATATGAATGCTAAAACTGCAAAAGCAAGAGCTTTCCATAGGCTCAAAGTGAGGGTATTAGAAGATGAAAACCCTCCACCTCTTTCTTGAGAGTTGATGGACTTTGTACGAGGGAGAGATGGCATTTCTAAGACAAACAAAAGAAAAGAGGGTTTATGATTCGTGAAGGGGTGTTGTTTGATGAAAACTTCATCTGTAATAATGTTCATGTTTTATAATTAGTGTTGCTTCTTTATGTTTATTTCACCCATGTGCAATTCCTGATTTGCTTCTTAATTACTGTACCGTTGTGTGTACATGTTGCTTTGAATGTCATTAGAGTGAGATTGTATGGTACAGTTTAATGATCCAACGCTTTGCATGTCCAATAAAAATTTCTACTATTTTTCAATTTCTTTTTTGGTGTAATAAATCTAGAGACAATTTATATAAGAGATTGTTTGGTTCATTAGAGACTGTTTGGTTCAAGGTTAAAATCTCCATAATAAACTGATTAAAATAATTCTGAGTGAATAAAATGATTTTAACCGTCACTTGAAAACTGTTTGGCGTCCGCTCAACACGGTAATGAAAATTTAATTGCATTCGACAGTATTGCTTGTAGACCATCAAATTTACATCACATCTAAAATTTCATTTTTTTTGAACTAAATATAGTACATTTCAGCAAGCCGTGACAAAAAAAATACCCAAAATTGGAGATTATAGATTCTACATATTAAAAGTCCAGCTGAAATCAATATCTCATTTCAAAACAATCTAAACAAACTAAATTGATTTTTTCGCAAACATGCACTTAGTGTTTTTTTTTTTTTTTTTTTTTTTTTTTTTTTTTTTGAGAAGTAACATGCACTTAGTGTTATGAATTTAGAGACCGTTTGTGGAGAACAAAAAAGAAGAGAATATCAGAATAATATAGAAAGAGAAAAAAAATGCTTAATTACTTAATGCATACCCCAGTTTGCTGAAACTATTACATTGCAACCCCCAGTTCTAGAATTAGCTGATTGCATCCCCCATTTGCAAAATTTACGTCAATGTGCAACTGGGAACAAAATTCAATCATCAAATTCGAACCCGACGAAGGTATTTTCATTAAATGCACATCGTCCATGATACAATCGCATCACATTGTTTGAGATATTACCCTTCGGGCACGTTAATTTTGTGACGAAATTATGTTTCCAGTTGCACATTGCCGTATTTTTTGCAAATGGAGGATGCGATCAGCTACTTCTAGAATTGGGAGTTGCAATGTGATAGTTCTGACAAACTAGGGATATGCATTAAGTAATTAAGCCAAAAAAATTAGTGTATTTTCTCCATCCTAAACATGTTCCTAGAGGCATTTATGGTGGGCTTGTGGGCCACTTATTAAAAAATAATACTAATAAAAAACCCAATAAATTTATTACAATCAGGCCCATAATCTCCTTTACTTCAACTAATTTTCTTATTGTTGTAAGCAGTTGACCATCTTCTCAACATAGTCTTTCTATAAGTATAACTTAGGGAGAATGCAAAGCTGTCAATCTTTTTGACTATTTGATTGCAAGGAAGATGTCTTCGCTGAACATGCACGCCTTAAACTCTGCCCAAAGGGGTGGGGGTGCGGTTTAGTTATGTTCAAGTATAAAATTACTTTATTTAATTATTTCTTAATTAGCCATGCAACTAGTGGTATTTAATTATTCGATTAATTACTGACATAAACCTGTTATTCCACATGACTGATTATGATTATTGTCAACAGATTGCGATTCCGAGATAAATCTAGATAAGAATTGAATGAATTGAATCGTTTCATAAGTCTGAGCAAATAGTCGTGCTAAATTATATCGATTCACCAACATCCTTCAGAATGTAGTTTTTTCTTTTTCTTTTTTTTTTGTATCTTTTCTTTTTATACGTGACCAAAGTACTAATTTGAATTCTTTGAAGAAAAGAAAACTGAGTCGCTAAAACGTGTTGGAGTGATTGATTTTCTGAAATTGGGCCAGCTAGAGAGAATACAAAGTTGGTAAAGCACTGCACGGACTGTATTCAGTTGCATAGGGGTATTGTATAAATTTTCAAATCCAAAGGGCTGTGAGTACCCATATCCCAAAACACGAGTCTAGTGTCTTTTACCAATATAATTATGGGATTATTACAGTTTAGTTAGTCATTTGAAAAATATTACAAAACAAAAACATCAATTTAGAACCAAAAAACTCTATTAAATCTAAGTGGGCTCGTAGTTAGGATGGGCTCAAGTGGTACAGCGTTGGAAGACCCTGCATGAGTTCCTGAGTTCAAACCCGGTTACGAAAAAAACAAGTTCTAAAAAAACTAAGTGGGCTCTAGTGAAGTGTCTTTTACCCAATAGAGTTCTGGTTGTTGGAAGTAGAGGTTTTCAACATCCGGTTTTGACCCGACTTTGAGCACGGTTCTAACCCGGCTCAATGAAGATTTGTCAACACCAAACACATATTTGTAAAGTAGGCACCTTGGTGATCATTTTGATGACTCACACGTTGAAAACCATTGAAAAATGAATGGTCTAATTACACTCTCAAAATGAGTTCTTGATCCTTGAGAGAGAAAGAATACCACGTCATGAGTTTAGGAAGGAAATGAAGAGATATCTACTCAAAGCATAGACTATAAGGAACGCCCTTTGGGTGGACCAATTTACTGCAGGAGAGAGGACCTAGAACAAGGTCGAGCCGCCGCCGCCGTCCGTCCGGCCGGCTCGATCTCGGGTTTGGGCACGGATCGGGCTGTGACGTGGGGTGGGGTTGGGCTGGCTTGTAAGCGGCCTTCTGTTGGTGTAGATGCCCTAGAGGCAATCTATCAGTATAATAGATGCAAATATTAATTATATATATGGATATATTAATATAATGAAGTCCTTAGATTGCAATTGTTATTTATCTTAAATTTTCTCTAGTCAGGCGATCACTATGAATGGAGACTAGTACGAAGGTAGATTGATATGGAGATATCAAGTCTAACATATGTGTATGCATAAGGAGTAATGGTGTGTACGGGAGAATCCTTTAGGAAAGATTCAACGTTCACCAAGAACAGGGGATAAGAAGAACACAGGAAGAATAGGGTTGTGTGTAGGGAGAGAGTAAGACAATAGCAACTGTATGAGAGAGAGACACAGTTTTGGCAGAGCTTCCGCGTAGTTCAGGTGATTCGTGTTATGTAAGGAAGGGTTAATAATCCTATATATAGTGGAGAATATTACCGTTGTAGTGGGTTAATGCACCCATTAATGGCGGCTTAATTACCTTAACCACAACGACACGTTCGTCCGCATATATAGGGACCGTTACGCACTTCGTCCGCGTATACCGGAACCGTTATGAGGTTGACCGGGTCAATGGAGCTCGTGCCATAAATCTCTCAAAGCAGTTACTAAAGGTCGCGCGTGGGCTTGGTTGTTGCTCGCGCGCGACAGGACTTACTCTAGCCTCCAAAGCACTAGATCCCTACAAGTCCCGTGTGGTGGTATGCGAGGGCCCTGTCTCGTAGCCCCCACGTGGATCAGCGCGGGTGGTGATCCAGTTTGGGTGGAGCACATCTAGGTGTGCTGGATGATCGCCACGTGGCTATGATCTGTCTATCTGAAAAGCACTATCTACATTAGCCCCCTTTTTGCGCGTGGAGACGCCTAGCCGGATAGGCTTCAATGCGCAAAAACCATTGAAAGGACGCGACTCTTCAGTGTTTTTGAATAAATACTTCATGCCCTCCATTGTTGCAGAGTATTGCTTCTCTCTCTAAAGTGAATGTTACCTGAGAGCCTTCAAGACCAAATACAGATAATCAATCATCAGTTCTTTCTTGCCAACCGTCTTCTTCAACTTGCTTCATCAAAACAAGGTTGGCTTTGCTCAATTTCATTAATGTATTCCATATCCTTTGAACTGTCTTGAACTTGAAAGCCCTGATTTTATTTGGAATACGCCATTATTTCAAACTGTGGAAGAGGTTCCTTTTAAACCCTAAAAGATTGAAATGCCAGATTGAAACGATTTTCAAGCGATAATCTTTTGAAATTCTGAGATTCCAAACCCAGAACTGATATGGGACTGTTCATCTTCCTCTGATTTCAAAAAATAAAACCAGAATTGCTTCCTGAATCTGAACTGAAGGCGGATATATTCCCCCCCCCCTTTTCTTGCTTTCTGCAGAAATGGCCAAGACTAAAGGTTCCAAATCTGTGAAAGAACCCGAAGAAATTCCTGATCTTCCTAAAACCCTGTGGAAGAAAGCCCCCTATCTAGGTGGGAAGGACTTTTAACACGCTAGGGAAAAGTAAAGAATCTACCGGCTTCCGCCTCTGGAGATTTGATAACGTTGAGCCCCCTTACCACTCCAGCCATGTTGGAGTTAATTGATTCCAAGGATGTGGTAAGATTAGGAGTTGAAAATGGGATATTCCCCCATACTGAAATTTCTACCCAGGCCTTCGTACAAAAGATGGATTTGATGGATGAGTGGATTGATCATGTCTAACTCACCATGCAATCACACTAGATAATGCTGGAATTTATTTTGCTGTTAGGACTATGAAGGGTGCTGCCGTGAAGCTGGATCAGACCATGCTTCTAAACCTTCTTTCTCGCGACTCACCTGCGACCCATACTTTTCACTTTGCTGAATTTGAGGCCGCCCCCACTCTTCAAGATGTTCAAATTCTATATGAAATTTCTCCTATGGGCGAAGTGGATCCCTTAAGGTTTTTTGAAACCTGGTCCAGAGCTCACTCTATATGCGCAGATGGAGGAGTGTGTTGACCGAGGTGAAGAAAATTTCTACTCGTTGGACATCTGCGGAAGTACTTCCCGAATGGCAGCTAGTTGAAACCTCTGCGAAGAACACTTGGGGAAAATGGGTTCAATACTTCTTTCGCGACTATGCGAATATTAAGATCACAAGGAAATAATGGATAATACCCAGAGGCGAGAATTATATAGAGGGAAAGGGGTATCATCTGACCTGGTGCGGCTTTCTCTTTGTCTGGTTGTCAAGGTATTTGATCGACGGTCACCCTCATGATGGGGTCTTTTATCACGTTATGCCCCTTGCTGTTAAGTTGACCCTTGGCCAGAAAGTCGCACTTGGGCCTCTAGTACTAGGCCCCCTATATCATCGGTTAGACCAGCTGGTGGTCGCAATTGAGGAGTCACGTGAGCGTCTTGATGTGTTGACCTTTGTCAACATTTCATTTCTTACCATGTGGGTTTTTGAAAGATGGCCTTCTTACGCTCCTATTCCTTCCAGGCCAGTAAATGGAGCGTTCCAGGTGCGCAGAATGCACTTCCTAGTGGGAGAGCCGCTCGATGGTACATGACCAATCTCCCCAAGTGCTCATGGAGTCTGATATGCGACGATCAGAGAAAGTTTACAGCCAGGCCTTACACTACGCGCATTGAAAATGTGCGATTTTTCCCAAAGCTGTACCCTAGTAGAGATGGTTCATATTCAGAAGAACTCCTTGTCGAAGGACATGATCGTTACCGCGAATTATTCTGCTGGTGCTTAAGAGGTTCACTACCTGCTCTCGCCGAAAATGTTTCTGAGCTAACTCCCAAGTATGAGCAGATCACAGTTGACGTTGACCCAACTCGCGTCTCACCTCAGTTTGGCTTTGATGTCGTGGCTCCTTCCATTCGGCCGAAGTCAACCAAAAGAAATTGCTACAAGCGACTGCTGGTGTCAAATCGATCCTTCTCAGCAACTTGCCTTTTATCCAGCCTTTAGGGAGTCGAGTAGGTCGCCTTACGAAGAATTGGATCGCTTACGGGAATGCTCAACAGGCCAGATTTGATACACTCTCAACTCCTTGTCCCAGTAAAGCTCCTGCGATCAAAAGGAATGGTTTTCCATTCCGCCCGAATTGCAGTTTGGATGATTCCCAGTATGGTTTTTATCCCTTGCTTGATACTGACAATCACTTGTGCCCATCCACTATTCTTGAGGAGAAAATGACTGCTGTTAGGGGTGGAGTTTCACATGTAATCAAGTATAGTGAAGATTTTGCCAAGGTGAGCAACTATCCTTTATGCTTAAAAGACTTCTTTCTTTAACACGCTGAAACTTACACCCCACTTTCTTTTCTAGTGCTATCTGAGGAGGTTCGCATCTGGAGAGCGCTCCGCGTTGCTGGTCAACTCTATTGTTGTCGCGAAAAGGAAAGAGAAGGAGATTCCTGTGGAAATGGGAGTGGCTCCCCAGGTGGAGGCTCGGATACGCGAGGAAATGGATGTTTTCGCTCGTTCTCTGATAGACAACGATGCTGAGGTAGATGTTGAAGTTGTCCCTAAGGCCAAAAAGAAAAAATAGAAGGGGATTGTGATTTCTTCGCCTCCTAGAGACACTCCAATTTCGTCATCTGCGAAATCCCTTGCTCCCAAAGGCAAAGGCAAAGGTCGCATGCCGGACAAGGCACTGAAAGATCTCGCGGTTGAAACATTCATCCCTTTTGGCCAGGAAGAAGAGGAAGAGGAGGACGAAAGAAGAGGAGGGAGGGAAGAAGAAAGTGAATAAGAGGAAAGAGAGGAAGACGAAAGAGAGGGAGAAGAAAGAGAAGAGATAAGAGAAGAAAGCTCAGAAGGTATTTCGAATTAACTTATCTTCATTTAAACATGGCTTTTGCAATAGTTGCTGACTAGTTTCCTTTCCCAGATGATGACATAGAGACCATCAGTGGCCTTTTGGCCAAAGAGAAGAGAAAGACCAAAGGTTCTCGCTCTGACTCCTCCAGTGAGGCCATAGACGAAGCTATCATTGTCGAGTCTAAGAAAATGGCTGCTGAGGCAGAAGAAAAGAGAAAAATCTCGAGGAAGATAACATCAAGCTTATGAAAAGGAGAAGTCTGGAAGAACAGCATGCTGGTAGAGCAGGCGTGGCCGCCCTGGAACATGCTCAGGAGGACTTTGAGGAGATCGCAGGCGGCAAGGAAGGTGAGATTTTTAATCTTGCTGTGACTTATCAAGAGGTAATTATTGGTGCATTAAAGCATGGCTTATCAAAAGGTGATATCCGCCGATGGCTAGTAGGCAAATGTGGCGAACCCTCAGGTAAACATTCAAACAATGTTTCTAAATCGAGCTTGATAGCCCATTCCTTATCGTAACGGGTTTCTTCGCACCACCAGGTCATGCTCACCTTAAAGATGTGATAAATGAAGATACTTCTGTAGGATATGGTGTTGCATCTATAACATATGATGCTGGAGCTGCAATCCCACCTAAGTGTGGAGGTGCTCGCTTTTGATCTATCAGAATAAAACATCATTTATAATGCAAGTTTACTTCAACATTTCTTGGTCCTGTCTTGGAGGTGATGCTGCCGTCGCACAGGGCTCTATTGATAACGCGTCAGCTGCGAGAGAGGTAGTCAACGAGGCAGGTGTTGGCGACTCTGATGAGAACATGTTGGAGCAGAGAATTCAACTTCCTACATCCTATGCTCCAGAGCGAAGCTTGCATGTTGAGAAACCTATCGCGGCTACTGAGTATGCAGGAGAACCTCTGGAGGACATTATCGAGGTGTCTGATGATGTTTAAGCCGACGCTGTGTTAAGGGAAGAAGGTGCTGAAGTTGAAGAGATGGAAGTGGAGGATGTTGGAGCTGGAGTTCATGAAAATGAACAGGTCATGGAAGACGTAGCATTGCATGAAAGTGTTGATGTTCCAATGGATGCTCTCGATCCACAAGAACCTCCTGCAACCGAAGAAATTCTTAAGCAAGCAGAAGCCACAGCCATTGCTGAAGTTATTCCTCATACTTCTTCAAGTGCTGCCATTCCTGTGAATGCCTTTGAGCCTTAACAAGGTCCTACTATCCCTTCCAGTGAGGTAGAACTCTTACTAGTCCCCCCTGCATGGAGTTTTTGGGGTTCGCAAGTGGGAGCTGCCATCACACTTGCCGCAACTTATACTATCCCTGCCAACTATTACGAGCGCAAAGTTGAAGTTGACAGGTAAGCAATGCAGCGAGGACAAGCTTCAGCTTTTCCAGTGATGCGCATTCCCTCTTTTCCTGAGATCCTTGAAGGAACAGGTACGTTACCATATGTCGCATCCTATGTTTTTTTTTTGGCCATTTTATGCTCCTAAACTTATCATTCATTGCCAGGGATGAGGCAACCCGATGTGGATTGGCTCATAAGGATGCGCCTTTCATACCCATGGTAATTTGCGAGAACTCTGGAGTTGGAGCCTTTTGACAGAAGACTTCTCTTCACTGAATCCATCTGGATTTTAGAGCAACTGTCTGTGGCTACCCCCACAACCATTTCTCCTGATAATGCGCGATTGCTTTATAGCACATGCAGGGGTCTTCAGGCTAAGGCTCAAGGCAGATTAGAGTTCGGTTTTCTCCTCAACAAAGTCACCCAAATCCTCGCATCTGTAAGCCTAAAATATGTACCATAACCTCGCATCTGAGAGGCGAAAATTGGAGTAACAAAGGAAGAAGGCTGAGGAAGCTGCCACCCTCTTCCATGCGATGAAGGCCAAGTATGAAAAGTTGAAAAAAGAAGTGAACCAAGCAAAAGAGACATCGCTCATGTTTTCTCCAGAAGATCCTCTAATCAAGGATTATTTTAGAGGAAAACGTTATTGTAATGCTAGTGTTTCTCCCCCTTCTTTTCAAAAATTTGAAACTTCATGTCCCGTTTTGCCCTTATGAGGATTTTGCACTCGTATCTAAATGCATATCAATTATGATTTCATATGCTGACGTAATTTCGTTGATTTTTGCGCTATTAATTTATTAGATAAGAACAATTTCCTTGGAGGCCCCATCCTTATTATGACCTTCTGTCATTAATTAGGGCGTGCTACTGTATCGTCATAGCCTTTAGTAGGGTAATTGATTTTTACCCCTTTTTGAGACGCAAGTAATTGATTCTTACCCGTTTCCAAGACGTTGCTGACTCAGCTAGAGAACTGAAGAGTCCCTTATGGAGTCTATATAAACCTTGTTTCCTGCTATTTGGGTTCTTCATCCCCAAATGTGGCTTCTCATGAGTCCTTACGACTGCCGGCATCGGTCTCTGACCTTTGTTGGTTCATGTCAATTTCAGGCTTTGAAACCTGAGTTTGTGCCTTTTGATATAGAAATAGCTCCCAAGAAATTCTTCAGAAAGTCCTTCGATCCTCCTGATCTTTTTGAAGAAGAATTGTATGAGGTTTTATGCTTCTGCAAAGATTCCTCTGTGTCTATTATGTTTGCAGGTCGTATCTCCGGTGACCTTCCGGTGAAGCACGATCCTGTACTGATCTCACTATTAAATCGTAATGAATGGTGTGCATCTCCACCGGTTTTCCCGGAGGAGAACTATTTTCCACCATTGTTTTGAACAAGGTGTGACGAGCTATTGTGCTCGTCTTTTTGCACAATCAGCTTCCTGCCCCATGAGCTGTTCTCCCACTTGTTCTTCACGTTCGCAACCATCAGGGCATGAGGTTATCTGGCATCTCACTTGGGCAGAATGAGAGCCCTGTTCTGATCTAGGACGTCGGCGATAGCGTCTCGTCCCATAGTTTTAGGACTCGTAGGTCGAAACTTTTAGAGTAGGAGTTTTTCCTTAGTGTAAGCTTTTGCTTTTAAGCTGCTATATAGACAGATAAATTGTAAGCCATTTTGACTATTAATGAAATATGCTTTGTCATTTGCTGTTCTTGTCCAATACAACAAATTGGAATTTCGCATGTATGCTTGCTATATGACGAAACAAGTTATGTTTCCTTCGCGTTTTGCATTCGAATATCACCTGAATAATTCGCTATAAGTAGACAGGCTTTGCATCGCACAAGGCGGTGTTGCTATTGCTTCTATCTAGGCAGATAGGCTTTTTAGATCACTTAAGATCATAATTCAATATTGCTGCTATCTAGGCAGATAGGCTTTGTTCTCACAAGGGCGTTGTTATTATTGCTGCTATCTAGGCATATAGGCTTTTAGATCACTTAAGATCATAATTCAATATAGCTGCTATCTAAGCAGATAGGCTTTGGATCGCATGGGATCATATGTCATAGCTTCTATCTAGGCAGATAGGCTTTTGAGGAGTCTAAATAATGCAAGCGGACAAGTAAAAAAAATAATAAAGGCAATTACGGTAATAAAGTTCTTCTCATATGGGAGAATTCTTATTATTAAATCATCCTCATATGGGAGGATCATGACTACAATTTCCTCATATGGGAGGAAATAGTGCATAGATACATGGGAAAACTTGACTTATAACCCAACAGAATTTGGCGTTAACCATAAAGAGATAGGCTAGGGATAGTACTTTTTGATCCATCGCATATTGATCGGGCTTGAGGTTGTTGCAGTACCATGGAGTCTCTGAGTTGTGCAGTAACCGCTGTCAAAGACATCTTTATCTTCGAACGGTCCTTCCCAGTTAGCTGTGAACTTTGGATGAGCTGCCTCCCGCATGCAATGATTTGAAGCTCGCAGAACCAAGTCCCCATCCGCAAGATCTCGTTGTTGAACTGTTTTATTGTAAGCGCGAGAAATTCTTTCCTTGTATCTGTTATTAGCCTTTTTAGCCTGTTCACGCTTCTCTTCCAGCAAAATTAAATCATGGTCACGTTGATTTTCGTACAAGGCATGAAAGGCTATCCTTGTAGAATTGACTTTTATTTCCGCTGGTACAACAGCTTCAGCTCCATAGCATAGAAGGAACGGGGAGACTCCTGTGGGGGTCCTGGGCGAAGTGCGATACGCCCATAAAGCCACATTTAAAGAGCTCTCCCCCTTCTTGTGATCATCTGCGACCATCTTACTCAAAATCCTTAGCAGTGTCTTGTTGGTTGTTTCTGCTTGACCATTCCCCTTCGGGTAGTAAGGCGTGGAACATACTTGCCTTATATTGTATTCTGCCAATTTCACGGCCATCTTGCGATTTACGAAAGAGGTGCCATTATCCGAGAGAATTGTATTGGGGATTCCAAACCGGTATATGATGTTTTCTTGAACAAAATTGACCACTGCGAGCGCATTTGTTATTTTGAGCGGTACTGACAACTCTGTTGCGGTCAATATGAACTGGTTTCCATGCGAGGCCGGTCGAATGGGACCGATAAAATCTAGGGCCCAAGTATGAAATGGCCACGGTGTTCCTAATGCATGTAAGTCTACAGCAAGAGCATGCACCAGGTTTCCCTTGAATTGACATTCATGGCATCTTTTTACCTTGGTGCGGCAGTATGCTTCCATTGTCGGCCAGAAATAACCAACTTTGAGGAGTTGTCTGCATAGTTTCGCACCCCCATGATGCTCCACTTGGTGAGATAAGTCCATCAACTCTTGCGCTTCTTGGCTATCTTGGCATCTGAGTAGATTACCCTCATGGCCCCTCCGCCAGAGTATGTTTTCCTGCACCACATATCGGTCCGCTTTTATTTTAAGTTTCTCAGCTTCCTTTCTTTGATTGGGCTCGATTCCTTCTGTCAGGAAATCAAAGAGTGGCTTTCTCCAATCTGTGTCATCGCTAATAAGGGCGATCTCCAAAGAGTCTTTGATTAATGTGCAGCTCTCGCAATTTCCTTGAATGATTGCAGCAGCTTTGGACATATCTGGCCAATGAATCCCATATCTTTGGGCCTTCCGATAAATCGATACTTCACTTTCCCCGCAAGAGTGTTGTTGAATCTTTTCCAATAATGCTTGCCCCTCCTGCTGCGAAACGCATCGCATGAGTATTCCTCCTGGACCCTTGTAGTAAAGGGAATCGTCATGTATGCAGTATCCTTTAGTGGATGCCCAACTTTCTTTGCTCGTGCCCTCGGAAATTGCACGCAGTATTGGTTTTCTCCAGTCTTCATGGTCTGTGGGTTCATCCTCGCATGCCTCCTGTGTCACGGCCGGATTTGTTCAGACCTCGATCGAGGTTCTCGCAGGGCATTTTTCTGTACTAACCTTAGATCCCAAAGTGGCTAAGGCATCGGCATGCCGATTATCAGCCCTAGGCGTGTGCTCGTACTTGAAATCACAAAATTGCTGTACCAGCTTTTGCACCAAGGTCCGATAAGGCTACAGATTTACTTACTTCTACCCATACTCGCCTTAAGCTTGTTTGAAAATTAGCTTGGAGTCCCCCATGACCGTCAGATTGTCTACTTCGAGTGCCTTGGCCGCACGAAGTCCCGCGATCAGGGCCTCATACTCCGCTTCGTTGTTTGTTACTAGAAAATCTAACTTGTTGGACATTTGGATGACTTCCCCATCTGGTTTAGTCTGAACGATTCTGATTCCTCCACCTTTCCTTGTTGACGATCCATCAAAGTGAAGCTTCCAATATGGCGACTCAACTGCATAAATTTCAGGCCCCTCTTGTTCCTCCTCAATCATGGGTTCATAGCTGCTATCCGGGAACTGTGCCAAAAGATTTGCCACTGCTTGCGATTTGATTGCTCGCGGTCGAACACACGTAATATCATATTGCGAGATAGTCATGTACCATTTTTCCAATCTTCCACAGGGGGAAGTGTGACTCAAGAGATATCGTATGGGGTCGCTCTTTGTAATCACCACAACTTTGTGTGAGGCGAAATAATGCCTTGACTTTTCTATCACAAAGAATAAAGAAAGAAAATGGCGTTCGATATCTGTGTACCTTGACTCGGCCGGTTGTACTACACGTGAGATGTAATAGATAGCCCTTTCTTGCCCTTCATACTCTTGAGCTAACAGTGCCCCTATAGACTTCTTTGTCGATGTCAGGTACAACAAAAGTGGCGATCCCAGCTGCGGTGCAGTCATTACTCTTGGCGATGTCAGCAGGTCCTTCATCCTCCCAAATGCGGCTTCATGCGCCTCCGTCCAATTGTATACATCATTCTTTTTGAGGAGATCGCCAAAGCAAAAGGTTATTTCTGTAATTGCTGGGATGAATCTCTGCAGGTAAGATAATTTCCCTAGGAACGTCTTTAGAGTACTCTGATTATGTGGTGCCGTCATGCTGGTGATAGCTGATACTTTCTCAGGGTAAGGCTCAATTCCATGGCGATGTATCACGCATCCCAAAAATTTCCCTGAAGTCACTCCGAACGCGCATTTAATGGTATTAATCTTTAGTTGGAAACTCCTGCATCTTTCAAATACTTTCCGCAGGTCTCCCAGATGGTCCGCTTCCTCTTTGGACTTGACAACCAGATCATCAACATAGAATTGTACTTCTGGATGCATCATGTCATGAAATAAAGCCATCATTGCTCGCTGATAAGTCGCGCCCGCATTCTTGAGTCCAAAGGGCATAACTGTGTAGTTAAAGACCCCCACCGGCGTAATGAATGCAGTTTTTCGTGCATTTTCAGGGTCCATCTTGATCAGGTTATACCCACTGAAGCCATCCATGAAACTGAACATCCGGTGCCCTGGAGTAGAATCGATGAGCAAATCGATGTTGGGCAACGGGATGTCGTCCTTCGGGCAGAAACGGTTGAGGTCCCTGAAGTCTACGCAGATGCGAAGTTGCCCATTCTTCTTTACTACTGGCACGATGTTGGCCAACCAGGTGGGATGATGATTTGGCTCAATGAACTTAGCAGTCAACAACTTGAAATTTTCTTGCTTGATCTTTACATTTATTTCTGGCCTGAAACTTCTCGCACTTTGCTTCACCAGTTTAGATCCCGGGACAACATCCGATATGTGCATCGTCACACTCGTGTCCAGACCAGGCATCTCGTCATACTCCCAGGCAAACACATCCTTATACTCGGTGAGTAACTTCAGCAATTTTGCTTCTTCGTCGCTTGTAAGGTCTGCGCTCAGGAAAACAGGTCTCTTTTTTTCTTCAATCGGGATTAGAAACACCTCTTTCAGTTCCTGCTTCTGTGGCCTCGGCTTTTCTTCCATGCACGTAGGCACTTCTTTCAACTTGTCCTCCGGAACCTCTAACTTCAGCTTGTACTCCTCCGAGCCTTGTTCAAGTTGACTGGTTTGCCCAGGGATATCCCCATGCTCGGATGGAGGTACCCCCGCGCGCCTTCATATACGGTAGCATTTCTTTCCATTGGAGTAGAAACTTTCTATCTCCTTACCCTTATGATCATGCTTTACCACCCTTTTCAAAGTGTACACATTCTTCCTTTGGTAAGCGACTTGTGATGCCTCTTCGCATGTGGTACGTAGTATTCGCATCAATGACATAGAACTTGGCTGAACACTTCATTTTTCCTATCTAGATACCCAGACGAATCCAGCCCATCGTCATCCTGGAATCACTTCCGAATCCCATCAGCGAGGACGGGCGCCTAACGATCTTCTTCTCTGGGATTCCTGCCAACTTTAGAGTGTTGAGCGAAACCACATTGACGAATGCTACTCCATTGACAAATTCCCTCTTAACCTCGACATCGTTAATCACCGCTGTTACGTACAAAGGCTTCTGATGACTTGAATCGGTCTTCTTTTCACCTGCGGAGAAGGTCATTATCTTCTCCGTAGAGCGAGACGCCCTAACCAATTTTCCATTGGAGACTACAATGTCTTCTTCGAAGTCTTCTGCTACCCTTATAATTGTTTTCGTCATCTCCTTCCGGCATTTCTCCGAAAAGTTCATCTCATCGAAGAATTTTCTGAACCCGTGCGACCCCTTCATCCTGCAGCACGCGAGTCCTCGGTGTCCATGATGTAATCTTCCTCGTCATGGACTTCAGCGATGATGGGCAGACCAACCTATGCAATCTCTTCAAGGTCCATGATCGCGTTCATGGCTACCTCTTTGTCCTTCGGCTCTTGCTCTGCATGAGCCGGCAGCGGATTATTGTGCACGTCCTGCCTCTGATCGCTGACAATCAACTCCCCTTCTTTCATTTTCCGACTCACGAGGTGCCTGAGCTTCTTGCAGTCAGCTGTGGGGTGCATAATCTTTCCGTGGCACTCACACCACTTAGGATCCCTCATCATCTCCTTGGAGGGTATTCTTTCGAGCGGAGGCAGAACCCCGTCTTTTCGCCACTGTTTGCATAGATCAATCACTTCCTCTAACGAGCATGGTAGAGGCGGCACATCCGAGGTCGGGTTGCTTGTGTGGCGAAACTGTATTGACCTCAGCTTCGCGTCCCCTTTTGTAACTAAACCTCCCAATCTTGAAAGTGGGTCCCCCTGGAGATCGCTCAGGGGCGTGCTTCTTCTTTTTCCTTTCCACTATGGGCTCTATGTTCTTGGTACATTCAATCAACTTTGAAAAAGTAGGAGTTTGTAAGTTGATTAGCATACCCTTGTACTCATCTCGCATGCCTTGTAGGCATATCTCCACGAGCCTGCCCTCGAGCACTTCATCCCTGCACTCCAATGATTTGGCTCTGAACTTCTTGATAAAGGTAACAACATCCTCATCGCGCTTCTGATACATACGTGAGAGATGTATCATCGTAACCTTCTCTTCCATCTGGAAGAACTTCGTGTAGAAACTCTGAACCATGTCGTCCCAAGTCCTGACAGATACAGCCTCCAGCGTTCTGTACCACTTGTAAGCCACGTTCCCCATAGATTTTGGGAACTCACGCATCAGCAAATTGGGGTCAACCCCATATGGTCCCATCACATCAATAAAGCGCATAACGTGCTCATGAGCATTCCCGTTGACATCCTCGAACTTTTCCCACTTATGAGCTTTATAACCTGCGGGATTAGGCATCAGATAAATCTCCCGCGGGATAGGAGGGGCATTGTCGACCTTCGGAATGATAGTGTCTGCAAAAGGTTTATTGGCCAGGAAGGTCTCTATGCGCCGCTGCAAAGTCGTCATACTTTCTGGTGCACTTCCTCCCACGGTAGGAGGAAGGGTTGCAGCCGGCGGAGACACATATGCCGCGGTTGGGCTAGGGGTGTCAGCCACATTGGTTAGGGGTGCCGGTGGAGGAGGCAAGGTATACTGTGAAGAGATATTGGAGACAACAGCTGGCAGTTGGGGAATATGCGAGATAAGGGACGGTATTTTGGTTGTTTTTCCCTGGACGGAAGGTGGTTGCATCATTGCTGGTGGGGTTTGCAAATAAGGATTAGGTGGTGTAGGTATTACCTCTGTCCCCTGGGTGGTAGAGGTTCATCCTCCTTGAGAGACAGCAGCTCCCGATGCTGAATTCGTGGCAAGAGTTCCCAAAATGGCCATTATTTGAGCCATTTGTGCGGATTGAGCCTGAAGAGATTTTGCTTGGTTCTGAATGGTGTCATTCAAAGTCTCCAAGGTCGGAGCTCCACCGGTTGCCGCGGAATTGTGGCGGGTCTCCTCCCCCGAGGTCGTTTCAGTGGAGGGAGATCTGTTGCTGACATCTTCATCGTGAGACATGGCTGCTTGCAATGGTAAGATTCACGTCGGGTTCACCAAATGTGTACGGGAGAATCCTTTAGGGTAGATTCAACGTACACCAAGAACAGGGGATAAGAAGAACACATGAAGAATAGGGTTTTGTGTAGGAAGAGAGTAAGACAATAGCAACTGTATGAGAGAGAGACAGAGTTTTGGCAGAGCTTCCGCGTAGTTCAGTTGATTCGTGTTATGTAAGGAAGGGTTAACGATCCTATATTTAGTGGAGAATATGACCGTTGTAGTGGGTTTATGCACCCATTAATGGCGGCTTAATTACCTGAACCACAACGACACGTTCGTCCGCATATATAGGGACCGTTACGCACTTCGTCCGCGTATACCGGAAATGTTATGAGGTGGACCGGGTCTATGGAGCTCGTTCCATAAATCTCTCAAAGCAGTTATTAAAGGTCGCGCGCGGGCTTGGTTGTTGCTCACGCTCGACAGGACTTACTCTAGCCTCCAAAACACTAAGTCCCTACAAGTCCCGTGTGGTGGTATGCGAGGGCCCTGTCTCGCAGCCCCCACGAGGATCAGCGTGAGTCGTGATCCAGTGTGTGTAGAGCACAGCTAGGTGTGCTGGATGATCCCCACGTGGCTATGATCTGTCTATCTAGAAAGCACTATCTACAAATGGCATACTGGATTGACCCACCAAGAGAAGGCTACATGGGAGTTATGTGAATGTCACAAGGGCTTTCTCGTAGTGACAATGGTGTTGTGGTCCTTTGAATTGAAGTTACTAGATACTCTAGGTGTGAATTATCATGTTTTGATATCGTCATAAATTACAACGTAACTTGGTAACTATAAAGACGATAGTCGGACATGATATGAAGCAAGCTGAGAGATGGTAGTGATGTAGAGAGGTTTCGTCCCTTCCACATAACGGGAGTATATTTCTGCGACCACTGGATGGGTAGTACTTACAAATATCTGGCCTGGCTCAGGTGGATCAATATATGATATTGTTGTTATATGTTCAGATAAGTCTATTCTCAGGATCGAGAAACTATGGACTGTATGTTGGAATGGGTGCCCTAGAGGCAATCTATATTAAGTATGAACATTGTTTGGCTAGAATATTCATTTATTATTTATGTCGATATTTAATATAATGAATTCCTTAGATACAATAGGTTGTTTATCTTAAATATGCCTAGTTCATTATAGTGGTTAACAAGTCAATCAACTAGAGACTAGTATGTGGGTATATTGATATGGAGATATCAAATCTAACACATGGGTATGCATTAGGAGTAATGACATACTAGATTGAACCACGACGAGAAGGCTACATTATATTATGTCAAAGTCACAAGCGCTTCTCGTAGTGCTAATGGTATTGTAATCCTTAGACTTGAAGTCACTAGATACTCTAGCTGTGGAATATCATGCTTTGATGTAATCAAACGTTGCGCCTTAACCAGGTAACTATAAAGATAATTATGGGGCATGATAGGAAGCAAGCTGAGAGATCGTAGTGATGTAGACATGATTTGTCCCTCCCACATAATGGGAGAAAATATCCATGGGGCACTCGAGGGATGGTTCTTATAGAATGTCTGGCAAGACTCAGATAAATCAGTATGGAGATATTGATGTTATCTGCACGAGTAAGCATATTCCCAGGATCGAGAAACTATGGATTGGATATACGAGTGTGACTGTTATGTCTCGTGTTCAATCCAGATATGGATACAAATGGATAACACGATACATGAACATTGAGTACAAGGTTTGTCGGATCACTGACTATTTCTATTAGTTGGGTGGCATAGATATGTTGCTAGACACCGCTCCGTGTTAGTAAATAGTTACTACCAACTAAGGGCATCTCCAACCCCTGCATTTTTCCCCCTCCACTCCCCTCACCTCCCCCTCCCCTCACGGGCCCACCATTTCCCCCTCCCCCTCCCCTTCCCCCAAACTACTTCTCGTCTACAACCATGTGAGGGGAGGGGGATGGGGAGGGGTGCTATTGGGATAAATTTTGCCTTGGGTGAGGGCATGTCCATGTGAATTTTGCCTTGGGTGAGGGCATGTCCCACCATCACGAACTACAATATGAATGGGATCAACAAAAATCATCTGACTTGCTCCATATATTGAGGACCGCTGAACAGAGTATTATGAAAGGTAAAGGCAAGGTGATAATAATGGTCAGTAAGGGAAAGAGAAAGAAGGTTGCTCCGAATCCTAAAGGGAAGAGCAAGATAGTTTCAAAGCCCAATGAAGTTTCCTTGAAGCCTAGTGGTGAGGTTGCTAAGGGCCCATGCCACTATTGTAGTCAACAAAGCCACTAGATAGGAACGACGAAAAGTATCTGGAAGATAAGAAGCTTGGAATAGCGATCCCAAGTCCATGTATTTTTGTTATAGATATCAATTTTGAAAATTGTGTGCAAGTATGCAGTTACTGGATCAAATACTCTAGAAGGGGGGGGGGGGGGCTTGAATAGAATATGACAAGTTTTACTAAAAGTGTGATTTTAAAACAAGTTGAGAAGAACTTTAAGTATTTCAAAGCTCTGAACCAGTATCAAGGCTTTGAAACCAAAATAGATTGTTTAAAATAAACTGAGTATTTTTATAGTTTTGAAAAGATTTTCAAAGGTTTGAACAGAAACTTTTTTTGAATACAAGTAAAGAACAGTAAAGCAAGACAATGAACACAGTGATTTGTTACGAAGTTCGGTCCCAAGTGACCTACTCTTCATTCAAAAACATTATTTTTGAAAACTCAGAAAGTACATTTGCAGGTTTAGACATTAGACTATTCACCATTACGGCAATGTTCTTCTATGAGCTTTCATAATGCTTGGTCATAAGACATAGGTTGGCTTGATCTTCTTCTGAATCTGATTCACTTGAATAATCAGAGTCACTCCATGTAGCTATCATGGTTGTTCTCCTTCTGTCATTGTCCTTCTTTTGACAGTGCTTCCTTTTCTTGTGAGGACAATCTCTGATCAAATGTCATGCATCAGCACACTCTAAGAAATTCAGTCCTTAAGATATATTTACATGAGAAGAGGACTTACCTTTGTAGTCCTTACTACTTGAAGATCTGAATTTGTCTCTGATGAAGTATTTGTTTCCAAAGTTCTTCTTCATCTTGAGAATCCTTGTCAAGGCTTTGGAAATGAGAGCACAAGGATCTTCTTCTTCATCTTCTTCTTTTTTTCAAGGCTTTGAGGTTGTTCGCTCTCTTTGGCCTTGAGTTTCATATTCTTGACACTTTCTGGTATTTCTCCATCAGCTTCATTCATGGATATCTCATTTGTGAGTAGCTTTACCTGTAAATCATCTGGTTCACTACTAGATTTTTTATCAAAAACGGCAGGTACCTATTAGCAAGTAAGATATCGAAACTTTCCATTTAAGCTTAAAAGAAAAATAGTTGTGGCGGTAAAGGTCTGGTCACATTGTGCGTTGCCTTTTTCCTTGTAGTGGAAGATTCCTGCCATTTTAAATAATCTCGGCGAGAAAGTAATTCCTGCCGATTCTGGCCCCTTTTATGCGGCAAGAGTTCTTGCATATTTGTGCCCATCATTTATGGCAAGAGTGTATCCCGCCTGTACCGTACTTTTAGGTGGCAATAACTCTTGTTGTATTTGTCTTTAATCTCTCCGTATTTGAGATCACCATATATGGCAGTAGACTTTATCCATTTTGGACCATCTTAAACGGCAATACTTTTGCCATTTTTGATTTTATTACTGCCTTATTTGGTGTAACCATATGTGGCAGTAATATTTCTACCTCCGGGTTTGGTGATATAAAAAAAGGTAAGAATATAATACATCTTTTTAAAGAAGGGAAACCTGCACCAATATATATACCAAATTCACATATACCCCTGCAAACCCGCATATTTCAACCCTGTTACCAAATTCACACCTATAATCTGCAAATATCAACCCAACAAGCACACTGCACACACATTTCATACACATCCAAGAGACACATCTTACGGGAATAATGCAACATTTTTACATTACACATCGTAAAAATAACATTTGCAAGCATTATCTCCAAATTTGCGCTCCTAACTAGCTTTATATAGTAATCTAAATTGCTTCAAAAAATATGCATACAATTTGCGCGCCATAACATAGGCTCTTACCAAAAATGCAAGCTAGCTAGTTTCTTCAACCTTGCGCTCTTTGCTTTTGCCATCGACCAACGTATGTAACATAAGACTCCGGAAGAGGCTACAAGCTCTATCGCTTCATCAACTCGGTGCTCTTTCCTACCTAAACCTACAAAATAAATACATATAGGTTTCACAATAAGTATTTAAGGATAAAAATATCGCATCCAAGCAAGATATAACCTATACTTTCCTTCAAAAGTTACCACTAAGTGCAGGAAAATTATTCCAATACTTTGAATGTCAACTTTCAAAGAAAGCATTGAAGAGTAAAACCAGGATCAAAACCAAGCAGATGCACTAGTGCGCAAGTGTGAGTTCCCTCGTCATTGATTAAAAACAAACACTAGTACCACAACTACAACTTGCTTGACAAGTAAACTGCTTTCTAAAATTGCCCACATTATCCCAAGGAAAGACAAAATAACTACACCACTAGGAAGTGTGAACATTCCAATTGAAGACACAGACTTGCTACAACAAAACTTACATGTTTCACCTAGTAGCAAAGTTCAAGTTTCTACATTTTCTTAACTTTTCAACCTCCTGTTTCGCGCATTTTCACCGCTAAGAACAATTCAAAGCTAAATATAATGCCTATGCCTAGCTACTAAACCTATATCCGGGTCAATGTTCATATCCTATTTATAAAAAAAAAAAATACTAATAGACTAGACTAAATGCCCCTACAAGAACTAGTTCTGAAATTACACCTAAACTAGACAGAAAAATGTCTGCTATCCTACCCATAATCAAGAGTGCATATATCATGATATGATTTATAAACTGAGGCTAAGACTAATTCACAACTCTGGTTGACAAAAGTCTTTAAGTAACCCCAGATAAGGTAAGAGGAGAGCTTTGGTCACCTCTGATGGTATTCCATTGTCCCAATGGAGTAGTATATTAGAAAGTAACTTATAGTGGCCATAACTTCAGAATCCAGTCATGCATAAGGTCCAACAATATCTTATAAGGAGTCCCTTTGCTGGGTAACTCAATCTTTGATTTATGACCCATAGACAGAAACCAGTACATAAGGATAGCCAATTAAAACTCAGTGCTATAATGAGTGAGCGACAAGAAAAAAATTTGAGTGTCAGATTAACACAAATACGAACATAACTGAGGTGGCACATGAATTCAGTTTCTCGGCATGAAATTATAGAAACAAACATATAAATTGAACTCAAAATTCATAAAATTCACAATTGAAGTTTCAAATATCAAACAACAAGATAAACGTGAACAGTTCCCAATAAATTGAATAGACTGGAGCAAACTAGGGAAAACTCTTCTTGTAAATTTGCTAAGTCTGTTTGCGATTAATTGATACAAGACAACACACAGACAGAGTATAAAAGATGATTAGGAAGACATTAATTCAATCTCGCTATCAAGTACCAAAATCTTTGAGACAATAGAAAATTATTTTAATTCTTACCATAGCCAAATTGTTTCAAGAATAGTGATAGGCTCACGTTTGTTACTGAATACAAAATAAGAGATGATCACAGGCTGCAAAAGGATATTGCCCTGCCATGCGTATTACAATCTCTTAAGTGATCGATGGATCTATATCATCACGGCCTCTTATGATAACTGATATAACTCGCCTTCTTATCATGTCATATAAAACACAATGAGAACTATCAAATAATTTCAAATTTAAATCTTAAATCTATAGTATCACATAGGTAGCAGAGGTCACACAACATTCACATAATATAGCACCGGAATAGGCATGAAGCAACAAAACAAAAAATACTCTCCTAGAATACAGATTGGTTCCGTTAGTCATCATTAATTTTCATCATCTGAATTAGAAATGAACACTGGAAAATTTTAAGAAACACTCGCAAAAAGAGATCCGGACAACTATTACTGAAAAGCAAATAAGAGGTGATCACAGGTTGCACAAGGATTTTGCCTCGTCGTGCATAGTACAACTATCCCAGCTTCTAGGAGTGAATTCGATTTATCCATATCATCACATCCTCTTACATTGAGCAAGAAGTGATAAAGCAGAACATCATAATCACCATAAAGAGTGAAGGCCAAATCAGTTATAAAACATGCACCTACAAATACTAAATTGCAACTGCTCCCAAAATTAATTGTAGGTTAATGGACATGCCCTCCCTATTTAATTTCTAACCTCCTTTTTATTCTCAGTCACAGCAAATTCCCTCCCTAAAATACTCTTACAGTGGAACCCATTCGCAAACGCATGCGTGAAGATGAGGAGGTCACAAGTGCTTGCACATGACTGCCAAGGTCCTATGAGGATGCTTCAATATTCATCAACTATGATTCATCAGATGATTATTCAAGCAGTGACGACGAGCCTGCTGTCAGGTTGTTTAAGAAAAAGAGAGATTGGCTTATTGAAGGCAGGCTAACGAGAGAAGAAATTGCAAGAATTATTGCACGAAAAAACGAGCTACGAAGGAAGATCAAGAAGAGATACAGAGGAGAGGGGTCACTCTCGGGACAAATCTTTCAGACAAGGAGGAACCAGCAAAGGCCTCAATAAATGAACAATTGAAGGAGGACAATGAGGAGCCCTCAAACCCCATGCTCGAGGACTAGCTAGGGTTTTATTTTCTATTCTTTTATGTTATTTTCCTAACATTGTTTGTTTTTGTTCTCATTGTTAAATGGATAAGTTTATTTAGCAATACGCCACTGTTTTATTCAAACAAAAAAAAGAACAAGACAACACATGTAATTAATACAGACCCAAACATAGAGATATGGAAAGAGGCTTAGATCAGTACTCATGAAAGCCAAATAATAGATAATCACAGACTGCAAAAGGAATTTTACCTTGCCATGCAGATTACACTCTATCAGCTTCAACGAGTGAATTCGATAGATCATTATCTTCACAGACTCTTCAGTGAGCTAGCATGAAGAGGCTCAAATCAGTACTCATGAAAAGCAAATAAGAGATGATCAAATGATGCAAAAGGATTTTACCTCGCCCAAATTACACTCTATCAGTTTTAACGAGTGAATTCAATAGATCCACATCATCACGGCCTCTTGAGTGAGCTTGAAGAGGCTCAAATCGGTACTCATGAAACCTAAATAAGAGATGATCCCAGGCCGGCCTATGAAATTCTCAGAAATAGTCACAACTAATGCACCCATACATGACAGAAATAGCTATATATGTAGATCAGTTAACTGGCTGCATGTACCACGTAATGCGAGAAGTACAACACAGTACACCAAAGCTGTCTAAGTAAATGAGACACAAAAAGAATGGTAATGAATAGTGTTACTATTTTTTAAGGATTTATAAGTTTTCACCTAAATAAAATTGTAATCAACCTTAATTCTTAAGTGTGACCCCCTGAGAAAAAATCATGCGTCTGCCCCTGGTATCATACATACCGACCTAGCTCCTTGAGAAAGTCATCTTTCATCATGTTGGAGCTGGAGAACAAGGACAGGAGTTGGACACGAAAAACAATTGTTTAATTTATTTTCTCTCGTCATCTCTCATTATTGTATGAAACTATAAATATTTATAGTTTTGAAAATCATTATGAGTAACTAAACCTCTTTTTTTAGGCCCCGAGTTGGGTTCCTAGGCTAGGACTGCAATTTGGGCGGGTTGGATGAGGTGACACCCTGTCCTAGCTCAAGCCCGAGGTTTGTTGAGGCTATACAAGCCAAGCCTAGCAAGAGTTAAGAGCATCGAGCCCAATTCCGTACAAATAAATTCTAGTTCAAGCTAATCTCGGGCTAGTACATTAAATTTAATACCAATTTTTAACACACGAGAATAATAAATTGTTGGTAAGAAGACAAAGTAACTAGTTCAAGAAATAAAATGATTAAAGCATAGATAATAATCAAAAGAAAATTAGTGGATTCATGTAGATACATAGTTGTATCATGAGAAATTGAAATTGGCTAGCGTTATTTAAAGAGACAATAACATGAGAATTTAAAATTGCAATATTGCTCATTTGAATAACTTGCATGTTTCAGTGTTTCAGAAATACTAGGAAATAAAGTTGAAATTTCTTCACTGTCCACACGATGATTCCTATTGCCCTTTCTTAATCAAATGGTCTCCACTACTGAAGTCACTGTTTCTCAGTACTTAGTAAATTTTTTGTATCGCACTTGAGTTATTAAAATGAACTAATTAAACCACCGAATCATGTGGGCTAGACATGACCCAGACTAAACAGATTATTACTACACTCAAGATTGTGCACACGCGGTTTTCATACACCTCATTGTTGAGTTTTGACGTAGGTAACGCAGCGGAATAACCAAAATTTAATCCTACTCAAAGCCCACCAAGGATCACAGGAAGAGACATCAAAACATGATAAGAGACTCTGAGCGGAAATGCCTCTCTCTTATCATCTTATCAAAGGAATAGCTTACGCGGAGATCGTGTCCGTAAGGTGCAGAACTCATATAGTAATTGTGTACCTTTTGGTGTGGGAGATCACACGAAGAATGATGTCCTCGTCTCTACGGTTGATCCACGTCTAGAGGTGAGATCTAGATTCTTCCTTCTCAAGTGCTAGCTTGGACCGGAGGAAGAGGGAAGAACGAATTAAGCAACGAGGGACAAAGGATGGTTTCGGCCCTCCTCTTTGGCGCCGACGGGTATAGGACGGGCTTGGGTTTCGGCCCTAGCTTTGTCTCTTGCTCTCTCTTTTATCTCTCTCCCACTCACTTATGTTATGAGCATTAATTGTGGGAAGGAAGCTAGAGCAACCTTTATACAGTCCAACAACTCCTTGTTAACTACATAAAGGCACTTCTTAGTTCCACATGAACTTGGATTAGTCCCTTCCTTGCATATTAGTCCTACTAAGTTTGTAAGGTGTTGCACAATGATCCGTTCTTATTAATTAATTATATTAATAAATCCCAAATCTAGTTCTACTCTATTTGACGTGTGACTTCATAGGTTTCTACTTAGTTGGTAGTAACTTATTACTAACACGGAACGGTGTCTAGCAACACATTCATGCCACCCAACGAATAGAAATAGTCAGTGATCCTGACAAACCTCTTGTGCCCAATATCTCATATTGCACTATCCCTTGGTCTCCATATCCGGATTGGACGCGCGACATAAATAGTCACACTCGTATATCCAATCCATAGTTCCTCGATTCTGGGAATATGCTTATGCAAGCAGATAACATCAATATCTCCATATTGATTTATCTGAGTCTGGCCAGACATTCAATAAGCCTCATCCCTCGAGTGGCCGTGGATATTTACTCCCATTATGTGGGAGGGACAAATCCTATCTACATCACTACGATCTCTAAGCTTGCTTCCTATCATGCCCGATAGCTATCTTTATGATTACCCAGTTACGGTGTAACGTTTGATAACATCAAAGCACAATATTTCACAACTAGAGTATCTAGTGACTTCAAGTCTAAGGATTGCAATTATATTAGCACTACGAGAAGCGATTGCGACTTGACATAATCTAATGTATCCTTCTCGTTGTGAGTCAATTCAGTATGCCATTACTCCTAATGCATACCCATGTGTTAGACTTGATATCTCCTTATCCATCTACCCACATACTAGTCTATATTTGATCGTCCTATTAATCAATATAGTGGACTAGGGATATTTAATAAGATTGCCAATAAAAATGAATATTCTAGCCAATAAAAATGTTCATACTAAATATCAGATTGCCTCTAGGGCATCTATTCCAACAGTCTCCCACTTGCACTAGAGCGAATCTGGCGCATCTCGTATGCCTATAGATCTGGCGTGCCCTTCATGCTTTCGCTGCACAAGAGGTTTTGTGAGCGGATCTGAAATATTGTCATCCGTCGGAATCTTGCACATCTTCACATCTCCTCGATCGATCATATCACGAATAAGATGGATATCCTAAGTACAAGCTTTGATTTATGGTGTGATCTTGGTTCCTTGGCTTGTGCGATCGCCCCAGAGTTGTCACAGTACAACTCAATGGGATCCACGATGCTAGGGACCACACCGAGCTCATTGATAAACTTCTTTATCCAAACTCCTCTTTTGCTGCTTCCGCAACAGCAATGTAACCAACTTCTGTTGTAGAATCAGCAACTATCCCTTGCTTGGAACTCTTCCAGCTCACAGCTCCTCCATTCAGGCAAAACACGTATCCAGACTGTGATCTGTAGTAATATTTGTCGTTTTGGAAGCTTGCATCAGTGTAACCAATTACACTTTGCTCTTCCTTACTTCCAAATATCAAGAACCCATCCTTAGTTCTTCTTAAGTACTTTAGAATGTTCTTGACAGCAATCTAGTGACTCTCACCCGGATTGGACTGATATCTGCTCACCATACTCAACGCGTATGATACTTCTGGTCTAGTACACAACATGGCGTACATGATGGATCATATGGCCGAGGCATAGGGTATCCTACTCATGCGGTCCTTCTCAATCTCATTGGAGGGACAGTCATTCTTGGAAAGAGTGACTCCATGTGACATGGGCAAGAATCCCTTATTTGAATCTTGCATGTTGGACCTCTTCAACACCTTGTCTATATATGTACTTTGACTTAGGCCGAGCAGCTTTCTATATCTATCTCTATAGATCTTTATGCCAAGTATATAGGCTGCATCTCCTAAGTCCTTCATTGCAAAACACTTTCCTAGCCAATATTTAACAGATTGCAAAGTAGGAATGTTGTTGCCAATGATTAGTATGTCATCCACATACAAGACCAGAAATACTACAAAGCTCCCACTAACCTTCTTGTAAACACAAGGCTCATCTTCGTTCTTGATGAAGCCAAACTCTTTGACTGCGTCATCAAAACGTCGATTCTAACTCCTAGAAGCTTGCTTTAATCCATAAATGGATCTTTGCAGCTTTCAGACTTTATTGGCATTCTCAGGATCCTCAAAACCCTCCGGTTGTGTCATGTACAAATCCTCGAGGAGGTTCCCATAAAGGAACGCTGTTTTGACATCCATCTGCCAAATCTCATAGTCGTAGTATGCTTCAATAGCAAGTAGGATTCAAATGGATTTAGTCATGGCGACTGGTGAAAAGGTCTCATCATAGTCAATACCATGAATCGGTCTATACCCTTTGGCTACCAATTGCCCCTTATAGGCAACTACCTTGCCATCCATGTCCGTCTTCTTCTTAATGACCCACTTCCACCCTATGGGCCGAGCCCCTTCGGGTGGTTCCACCAAAGTCCATACTTTGCTGGTGTACATGGAATCCATTTCGGATCTCATGGATTCTTGGCACTTCTTAGAGTCTGGGCCTTTCATGGCCTCTCCGTAGGTCGCAGGCTCATCATCCATGAGTGGTACGTCATCGGGATCAGTCACGAGACGATACCTCTCTGGCTCATGACGCACTCTACCTGATCTACAGAGTTCCTGTGTTACCTGAACGGGTTCTTCCACAACAACTTGCGGTTCCTGCTCACGTTCCATCATCGGTTCAATGATTTGTGGTTCTTGAATCTCTTCAAGTTCTACAGTCCTCCCACTTGCTTCTTTAGAGACAATCTCTCTTTCTAGAAACACGTCGGTCCGGGGAAGAAACACTTTGTTCTCAGTGGGATTGTAGAAATAATATCCTTTAGTTTCCTTAGGATATCCCACAAATTTACACTTATCCGCTTTGGGCCCGAGCTTGTCTGTTTGTAAACGCTTTACATAGACATCGCAGCCCCAAATTCTCATAAACGACACTATGGGACGCTTCCCACTCCATATCTCATATGGCGTCTTCTTGACTGATTTGGATGGAACACGGTTAATGGTAAAAGCTTCCTTCATTAGAGCATGTACTCAAAATGATATTGGAATATCCGTTTGAGACATCATAGATCGCACCATATCTAATAGTGTGCGATTCCTCCTTTTAGACATGCCATTCCATTGTGGCGTTCCGGGTTGAGTGAGGTGGGATACTATCCCACACTCTCTAAGATACTCATCAAACTCTTGGCTTAAGTTATCTCCCCCACGATCCGATCGTAGAGCCTTAATACTTTTACCAAGTTGCTTCTCTACTTCATTCTTGAATTCTTTGAACAATTCAAAGGATTCATATTTTTCCTTCATAAGGTATACGAATCCATATCTACTGTAATCATCAGTAAATGTAATGAAGTAGGTGTAACTATCTCTGGCTGGCGTGGGGAACGTCACGCATACATCGGTATGTATGAGTGCCAATAACTCACTAGTCCTCTCACCTTTCTTATTGAAAGGGGACTTTGTCATTTTTCCTAATAAACAAGATTCACATGTCTCATATGATGAGTCTAGAAGTCCATCCTTACCGAGTCTAGATATGCGTTTCTCATTTATATGGCCTAAACGACAGTGCCATAAATATGTAGGATTTAAATCGTTAGTTTTAATCATTTTAGTATTTATGTTATAGATTGGACTATTTAGATCAAGGATATACAATCCATTAGACAAATGCGCACTACAATAGTGCATACTATCAAAATAAATGGAGCAATACTTGTCCTTTATTGAAACAGAAAAACCCTTCTCGTCCAAACAAGAAACGGAAATAATGTTTCTGCTCATAGGAGGCACATAAAAACAAGTGTCTAATTCTAAAATAAGTCCAGAAGGCAAAGATAGCTCATAAACGCCTACAACTAATGCAACAACTTTTGCTCTATTCCCGACGCGCATATCTATCTCCCCTTTAGCCAATCTTCTACTTCTTTTCAAATCCTGCACATTTCGACAAATGTGAAAACCACATCCAGTATCCAATACCCAAGATGAAGAAATAGAAAGATTGATGTCTATAACATAAATACCCGGTGGTGGTGGAATCACTATTTCAAGCTTCTTATCCTCCAGATATTTAGGGAAATTCCTCCTCCAGTGACCCGGCTGGCTGCAGTAGTGACATTCACCTTTAGCCACGCCTCCAATAGGATTTAGGTCTTCCTTGGATTTCGCAACTTTCTTGCTCTTTCCTTTGGAAGTAGAGGCAACTCCTTTGCCCTTCTTACTATGCACCATCATTATGGCCTTGCCCTTGCCTTTGTTGACGCTCTGTTTTGCTATCTTTAGCATGTTCAACAAGTCTGGTAGAGTCTTACTGATCTCGTTCATATTGTAGTTCATAATAAACTGATTATAACTGTCAGACAACGATTGCAAGACAAGATCAGTTTCCAAATCTTGGGGCCAAGTAGGAATCCCAGTCTCTCAAGGTTCTCAATGTACCCGATCATTCGGAGTACATGAGGACCTACTGGATTCCCTTCTGCTAGACTACTCTTGAACAATGCTTTAGAGACCTCATAGCGCTCATGCCTTGCCTGTTCCTGAAACAATTGTTTCAAGTGTATGATTATATCATAGGATTCCATATTCTCGTGCTACTTCTGAAGCTCAGGAGTCATGGTGCAAAGCATGAGGCAATTCACGTCATTCGAATCATCAATATGTTTCTGACGTGCCCTCACAACCGCTAGAACAGACTCATATTATGATGGGGCTGAAATTGGAGTGTCCAAGACGTACAACTTCTTTTCTTGCTTAAGAACAATCCTTAAGTTTCTGTACCAGTCAAGAAAATTTGTTCCAGACAGTTTATCCTTCTCAAGGACAGATCGTAGGGATGAAGTCGATGCGTTGTTGTTTTCCATTTGGAATTCTACAAAACGAGAAATGTGCAATTTTAGAATTTTGAACAATTTTAACTATATTCAACAATGGCTAGATCATCAAATATAGCTCCCACTATTTTTCTCGGATTAATAGCCCTCACCATTAATGTGGAAAATATCATTATATTTTCTAGCAGGTCCAAGATCCATTTTTCACTTCTTCTTGAGCTTGCTTTGGCATGTCACCCAGGAATAGGTTATCTAGGTAAGAACCATTCCAATTGCATCCTTATGCAACTCTTGGTACAATTAGTTGAATAACTCTTTATTCTTTATCCATTGAATAACGCATAATTGTCATGCCTCTAGGTTCATCAATCCAATTGAGTCTTACCCAGTTGCGTCCAACATCTTGCTTCAACATACACACATTACTAGGTTGTGTCGTCCTCAACACATCATGGTAAATTAGAATCGCCTTGCTTTGGCAAGCCCGAGTTTTAATAAACCTTGATCATGAAGGGTGTTTTGGCAAGAGAAGGCAAAACGCAATTTTTAATTGAGGGATTTAATCATTTTGAATTTGTTTTGTTGATCTAATCAACATGATCTACTTATTTGGATTGGACAATCCACAATAAAAGACCATCATTGTTATTATTATCTTGTTTAACGTTTTGCTAGTATCGCCATACACACAAAAAATAAATAACAAGACATAAATAATAAACATCCACAAAATTAAAAAAAAAAAACCATGGCACTGATATGGCCCCTAGACTAAGATATTATCAGGCCAATGATAATATCCAATTGCCCTAAAGCGACAAGCTCATCTCCATGTGCTCCACCATAGCCGCGCGCCTAGGGGTGTCTTCTTTGTCTTTTGGCTTCTTTGGTTCTTCGGTCTTCTTCTCCATGCTCTTCGCTATCATCTAAATATTTCTAATTCTAGCCTAAAATCTAGAATAAATAAATAATAAAAGCCTTACATTTCGAGGAGAAAAGACGAATCACAGGCCGTAAAACTTAATTAATTATTCCATTAATCTGATCAGCTCGCAGGCCATAAACCAAACCACAAAGCAATAAACTTCCACAACGTAGGCCATATCCATCGACCATGCAACAAAGCACATAATACATTTAAAACCAATTTTTAACACGGTTGTTCAATTTTAATTGAATTGGGTAATTAGGGTTACAACGGTCCAAGGGGTCCAACATAAGCCTAGGCCGAACCCCAAGGACCACCACCCGCCACTTGGGCCCGGCCCAAGGCCGGCCGCCCTATGTGACCCTCGGCTTTTGCTTGGCGCGCAAGGAAGGGGGCGTACGGCTAGGGTTTCGGCCCTAGCCTCCTTCCCTTCTTCCTTGTTGTACAAGCATGGTTGTTTCTTTTATGGATGTTTCCATAAAATTGTTTCCCTAATTGAAAATTCCTTTTCAAATATGTTCCCATGAACCCTAATTTTCAAAAACCCAACAATTCACATCCTATGTGATTAAACACACCAATTTTAACATATAATGTTAAATTAGATCTTGTTTATATTGAATCAAATTCAATTAGCATCTACTGTGCCAATTTATTTCAGTTTTTGCGTAATAATAACAATAAGGTATATAAATGAAATCGTAACACATAAAATCATGTTATGCACTATGAACAGTGGCTCTGATACCACTGTTGGGTTTTGATTTAGGTAACGCAGCAGAATAACAAAAAATTAATCCTACTCAAAGCCCACCAAGGATCACAGGAAGATACATCATAACGAAGAATGATGTCCTCGTCTCTACGGTTAATCCACGTCTAGCGGTGAGATCTAGATTCTTCCTTCTCAAGTGTTCGCTTGGACCGGAGGATGAGGGAAGAACGAATCAAGCAACGAGGGACAAAGGAGGGTTTCCGCCCTCCTCTTTGGCGCCGACGGGTAGGGGATGGGCTAGGGTTTTGGACCTAGCTTTGTCTCTTGCTCTCTCTTTTGCTCTCTCTCCCACTCACTTAGGTTATGAACATTATTTGTGGGAAGGAAGCTAGAGCATCCTTTATATAGTCCAACAACTCCTTGTTAACTACATAAAGGCCCTTCCTAGTTCTACATGAACTTGGATTAGTCCCTTCCTTGCATATTAGTCCTACTAAGTTTGCACGGTGTTGCACAAGGATGCTTTCTTATTAACTAATGATATTAATCAATCCCAAATCTAGTTCTACTCTATTTGAAGTGTGACCCCATAGGTTTCCACTTAGTTGGTAGTAACTTATTACTAACATGGAGCGGTGTCTAACAACACATCCATGCCACCCAACTAATAGAAATAGTCAGTGATCCCGACAAACCTCTTGTGCCCAATATCTGATATTGCACTATCCCTTTGTCTCCATATCCGGATAGGACACGAGACATAAATAGTCACACTCGTATATCCAATCCATAGTTCCTCGATCCTGGGAATATGCTTATGCAAGCAGATAACATCAATATATCCATATTGATTTATCTGAGTCTGGCCAGACATTCAATAAGCCTCATCCCTTGAGTGGCCGTGGATATTTACTCCAATTATGTGGGAGGGACAAATCCTATCTACATGACTACGATCTCTAAGCTTGCTTCTTATCATGCCCGATAGCTATCTTTATGATTACCCAGTTACGGTGTAACGTTTGATAACATCAAAGCACAATATTTCACAACTAGAGTATCTAGTGACTTCAAGTCTTAAGGATTTCAATTCTACTAGCACTACGAGAAGCGATTGTGTTTTAACATAATCTAATGTATCCTTCTCGTTGTGGGTCAATCCAGTATGCCATTACTCCTAATGCATACCCACGTGTTAGACTTGATATCTCCATATCAATATACCCACATACTAGTTTATATTTGATCGTCCTATTAATCAATATATTGGACTAAGGATATTTAAGATAAACAACACATTGCATCTAAAGACTTCATTATATTAAATATCACAATATATAATAAATGAATATTCTAGCCAATAACAATGTTCATACTAATATGTGGGTAGATTGAGGAATCACGAGTCATACTAATATGTGAGTAGATTGAGGAATCTCTAGGGCATCTATTCCAACACTCATCACATGAGGAATCACTAGTTATCCACATAAGTGGTTTATGAACTCACATTAACAAAATTCATCAGCTATATCTTCTTCTTCCACCATCTCCAGTTTCTGTCTTTCAATTATTTCTCTCTAATTGTTCTCTCCATCCATAATCAATCACGACATCTTTACCCCCTGGAGGAGCATTTCGCCTCAAGGACTCTGCAGTGATCCAACATCATATGTTAAAATTCTGTAAGAAACTCCTATGAACACCACCTTTTTTATCTCGCCATATATATCTTTATTGCCATTCATTTTAATCATATGATGTAATTTTTTCCTTCAAAACCTAGAGGTGTCAAGAATTTCTCCTCTCTCACGCTAGAATTGAAAAGCACAAAATCATTCATTATTTTTGGTAACCGGAAAATTCAAGAGTTAGAATTGGTATGTTCTCTCTCAATTCATTTAATGTTTATTTTTGGTCTTTAAAATCCTTATTATTTTTCGTTATTTAGACTTCATGAATAGGTTGTTGTTAGTCGTTATAAATTACGGTTCAAAAATCTCAGATTACGTAGATTGATGTATAAGTTGTATTGAAAATGATAATATAAATCTTGTTTTAGATATCTCGGTTATGTTAATCCTAATCATGCAGTAATTTAAGCAGGTTGGATTCAGTACGTTAAGATATCATTCAGAGGGTATTCAGGTAGTTTTTCTAGTGTGTAACCTTAGGTGTAAGATTATTCCTGGAGCATCCATCTAGTTAGGCGAGAGATAAAAAAAAAAAAAAAAAAAAAAAAACGGAAATGAAAACAAGCCACAAGGAATGGCTCGACCAAGTCAACGTCGCACGTTGACCGTGGGAGTGCATTAACAACCGCCTCCTAGGGTCTGGTTTATCGGTTGTTTTGGAGAAAATATATCTCTAGATTTCTTCTTTTAGAATTCATAATATTTCGAATGTTATCTTTCCATGTGAGATGATTCAATTTAAATTACGTTTTACGCCTTTAGTTAAATAATAATTAGTAATATTAATAATATATTTTAAAAGATGTTATTTCCTAGTAAACGTGTATGAGTTACCATTAACTTTCCAATTAAAGTTAATTGGAAGTTTATTAATAGGAAACTAAGTGAACAAAAATTTATAGAAAAAATTAAACATAAAATGATGTGTACGGCAACATGTCATTAACAAATATCCCTTGTGAAGATTATGAAGGAAATAGAAAGAATATATCTGGTTGAAATTTAGGCATGTACTGAATGGCAAATGTCACATCACTTTTTTTTTTCGAATTTATGTTAGATTTTTGGGTAAAAGACATTTTCCACCCTCCATTTATGGGTAAAATACATTTTGCCCCCTGATTTATGGGGAAAATACTTTTTGCACCGCTGTCAGTGGATGGAGGGTGGACATATACCACCCTTCTGTTACAATCAGTTAGTGGAGGGGTGCAAACTTACTTTTCTTGACCATTTTACCTTTACGAATTGTGGACAAATAGCACAAGTGCTTTGTTAATTATTCAATTCATCATGTTCTTGGTGTTCTAGAGCACCACCTCCACTACCATCAAATCCCAACCACGACCACCAACACCAACAACCAACACCAACACCAACACCAACACCAACACCAACAATCTCATTTTCTTGACCAAAAACCACTTTCATTAGTAGGCATTTGCAAAATCCTTACACAAAATTGATAAAAACTCAACATCTAACTGATAAATCTGAAACATCACTACTAACCAAACTCCACCTAACCTTCATGACAAACCCAGCCACCATTAGCAACCTGCTTCCATCACCATTGATCACCAAGACCACTTTGACCCCCTAACACCCATAACATTTCTCAATTCACCTGCACCATCCCCAAATCAGACCAATTTACCAAAAACAAACCAACCCACAACTTTGTTACCCCTTTTGTACAAGAGAATCCTGCAGAGAGAACTTCGTGTACACCAAAGGCAGAGAATAGAAAATGACACAGGAAGTGTTGGGTTGTGTGTAGGGAGAGAGTAAGGCAGTAGTAATGTCTGAGAGAGAGACAGAGGTTTGGCAGAGCTTCCGCGTATGTCTGGTGTGTTCTCGCCCTCGTATGGAAGGGTTAACGATCCTATATATAACGGAGAATGTGACCGTTGTTGTGTGGTTAATGCGCCCATCAATGGCGGCTTAATTAGCTTAACCACAACGGCACGTCGTCCGCGTATATAGGGACCGTTACAGCACGTTATCCGCGTATACCGGAACCGTTATGGGGTTCACCAGGTTTGACCGGGTTGACCGAGTTTATGGAGCTCGTGCCATAAATCTATCAAAAGCAGTTACTAAAGGTCGCGCGCAACCTTGGTTCGCACGCGACAGGACTTACTCTAGCCTCCAGACCACTAAGTCCCTACAAGTCCCGTGCAGTGGTATGTGAGGGCCCTATCTCGCAGCCCCCACGCGGATCAGCGCGGCTGGTGATCCAGTGTGTGTGGAGCACAATATGGTGTGCTAGATGATTGCCACGTGGCCAAGATCTGTCTGCTCAGAAAGCACTATCTACATTAGCCCTCTTTCTGCGCGTGAAGACTCATAGCCGGATAGGCTTCCATGCGCATGAACCAACGTACGCGTCGCCGCCACGCACCAATTCAAATATGTGCAGATTCGGCCCCCGTGCGTGCAATTATGACCTTAACCCCTAGAGTCGCGCCGTCTGGCCTTTTAGGGTTTTAGGCGTGACGTCAGCTTGTCCTGTGATTGCGTGATTCGACGGTGACGGTTGCGATTCGACTACTGAAAGGACGCAACCTTTCATTGTTTTTGGATAAATACTCTGTACTCTCCATTTTTGCAAAGCATCACTTCCTTCTCTTAAAGTGAATGATACCCGGAAACCTTCAAGAGCAAATTCAGATAATCAATCATCAGTTCTCTCTTGTCAATCGTCTTCTTCAACTGTGCGCATCCAAGCAAGCTTTACCAAAACAAGGTTTGCCTTGTTCAATTTTGTTTAATATACTGATATATGCTTTGAGCTGCGTTGGATCTGTAAACCCATAACTTTCTGAAATATTTTATCCACTGAAAACTATGAAGAAGATCTTGCTCTTTGAATCCAATTTTGATTTAATCCCCAGATGATAAGGATCTTTGAATGTAGGGCTTCTGAGATCCCTGATAATGCAAACGATTCCAATCTCTAAATTTGAAGATTGCCACTGGACTGTTCATCTTTCTTCCAATAAATCCTCGTATGCTTTGAACTGAATCTTGAAATTCGAACTAAAGTATGTGTATTTCTCCCCCCTTTTTTCTTGCTTTTCCGCAGGAATGGCAAAGACAAAAGGAACCAAACCCATTAAGGAGGTCGAAGAAATACCTGATCTTCCCCTGGCTTTATGGCGAAAAGCCCCCTATCTGGGTGGCAAAGACTTTTATCATGCTAGGGTTAAGGCGAAGAAACTGCCAATCGCTGTCCTTGGTGAAGAATTGCAAACGTTAACCCCTCCTGTTAACTCAGTGCTGCTAGAATTGATCAATTCCGAAGATGTGGTTCGATTGGGAGTCGAAAATGGGTACTTCCCATACACTGCGATTTCAACTCAAGCATTTGTTCAGAAATTGGACTTCATGGATGAGTGGATTGACCATGTGTTGACCCATCATGCCGTTACTTTAAACGATGCTGGAATATACTTCGCAGTTCATGCTATGAAGGGTGCTGCTGTGAAGCTGGACCAATCCATGCTTCTAAACCTTCTTTCTCGTTACTCGCCTGCGACTCACACATTCTATTTTGCTGATTTCGAGGCTGCTCCCACGCTCGAGGATGTGCACATGCTGTATGATCTGTCTCCCGTGGGCGAGGTGGATCCTTTGAGTCCCTTGAGAACGGATGCGGAGATCGCTTTGTACAAGCAGATGGAGGAGTGCTTGTCAGAAGTGAAGAAAATTTCCACCCGGTGGACTCCTACAGAAGTCCTTCCTGACTGACAGTTGGTTGACACATCTGCGAAGAACACTTGGAACAAGTGGGTGCAATACTTTTTCCGGGATTATGCGAACAACAGTATCACCAAGAAGCTTCTGAGCCAAAACCCGAAGGCTAAAAACTATGTGAATGGCAAGGGTTATCACTTGACCTTATGCGCCTTCCTCTGTGCCTGGTTGTCGAGGTATCTAATCGATGGTCACCCGCATGATGGGGTCTTCTATCATGTTCTGCCTCTTGCTGTGAAATTGGCCCTTGGCCAGAAAGTCGCACTTGGACCCTTAGTCTTGGGCACGCTGTACCACAGGTTGGATCAGCTGGTTGTGACAATGAAGGAATCGCGTGGTCGCCTCGACGTACTGACTTACATTAACATTGATTTCTTGACAATGTGGGTCTTCGAGCGATGGCCCTCTTATGCCCTAGTCCCTTCTAAGCCCTGCAAATGGTGTCCCCTAGGTACGGAGGAGGAGCGTAATAGCGGCAGGGCTGCGAGGTGGTTTGGAACTAACTTTCCAAGTGCGTTTGGAGCCTGATATGCGACAATCGGAAACAGTTTATAGGCCAGGCCTTATGCTACGCGCGTCGAGAATGTACGGTGGTTCCCAAAACTGTATCCTTCTAAAGCTGTTGCTTTCTCAGAAGAGCTCCTTTTCGAGGGCGGGGATCATTTCCACGAGCGCTATCGCGAATTCTTTTGCTGGTGTCTGAGAGGTTCTCTTCCTGCTCTTGCAGAGCATGTTCGTGAGCTCGCACCTAGGTACGAGAGAATCACCGTGGACGTTGATCCTACTCGCGTTTCTCCCCAGTTCGGCTTCGATGCAGTGGCACCCTCAATCTGGCCGCAGTCCATCATAAGAGGCTTCTACAAGCGGTTATTGTCTGGGGGGTGCAAAACAATATTGAGGAGCAATCTTCCCTTCGAGCAACCTCCAGGTAACTGCGAAGGTGGCTATTCCAGAAACTGGCTTGCTTATTGGAATGCCCAGCAGACAAGGTTTGAGACGCAGTCGACCCCTCAACCAAGCAGAGCTCCTGTGATCAAAAGGAATTCTTTCCCTTTTCGTCCCAACTGTAGCCTGGACGAGTCTGAATATGGCTGCTACTCGCTGCTGGATCGCGAGAATCACCTGTGTCCCTCCATCATTCTTGATGAAAAGATAGCCGCAGTTAGGAGAGGTGATTCGCACGTCATCAGATACAGCGAAACATTTCGCTAAGGTAAGCAATTTCTCTTGCATGTGCTAAATTTCTTTATTCCAATATATGTTGAAAACTTCATGCTTCGTATCCTGCTGCAGTGCCATGTGAGGAGGTTTGCATCTGGTGAGCGTTCCAAATCGCTGGTCACCACCATTGTTACTGCAAGAAGGCAAGGACAACCAGTTCGGCTGGCATCGAGGATGGATCCCGCGGTTGAGACCAAAATTCGCGAGATCATGAATGCTTTTGCTGATTCGCTGATAGACAATACTCCAGCCTTGTCTCCTCCCAGGAATGATCCATCTCATCCAGCTACTGCTGCTCCGAGAGCGAAGAGGCCCAGACAGAGAGGAATCACAATCTATTCCCCTAGGAGCGCTCCAAATTCCCCTCCTGCGAGATCCCTTACTGCCAGGGATAAAGGTGAAGGTCGCATGACCAGTAAAGCGCGGAAGGAGCTCGCAGTGGAGACCTTTGTTCCGTTTGGCCAGGAGGAAGAAGAGGAGAGAAGAGAGACAAGAGAAAGAGATGAAGAAGAGGAAAGAATTGAAGATGTCAGAGACAGAGAGAGAGATGAGATATAAGAGGAAGAGTCAGGAGGTATCTCAATCATACTTCTCTTCTCATTATCTTAACTCTTTTGCCATCTTTTCTGAACAAATTGTTTCTTAGCAGATGAAGATGAGACCATAAGTGGCCTTTTGGCCAAGAAGCAGAAGAGGGGTTCTCATTCTGGTGTTCCTGACGAAACCATAAGCGAGGACATTCTTGCCGAGTCCAGGAGAACAGCTGCGGAGGCTGCTGAAAGAAGAAGAAAGCGAGAAAAAGAGGAGCTCGAACGCGTGAAGCAAAGGAGCCTAGAAGAACAACATGTCGACGACCTGATGCGTCCAACTGATGAGGAAGATGCGCTTCCAGAAGAGATGACTCCTCAAGTTGACGAGGAGGATGCGGCTCCAGAAGAAGATGCAGCAGCTCTAGAGCGAGCCCAAGCGGACTTCGAAGAAATCGCAGGCGGTAATGAAGGTGAGATTTTTAATCTCGCAGTAAGTACCGAGATGTTATTTTCGGTGCGCTAAAGCACGGCGTGTCAAAAGCTGACATTCGCCGCTGGCTAGTAGGCAAGTGCGGTGAACCTTCAGGTAATCATTTGAGCAACATGCGTGAACTAGGCTTAGCAACATCAAACATAATCGTGACTGGTTTCTTCGCGCCCCAGGTCACGCTCACCTTAAAGACATGCTTAATGAAGATACATTAATAGGGCAAGGTTCCACGTCCTTAGCATATGACGAGGATGCTGCAATCCCACCTTCGCGTGGAGGTGCTCGCTCTTAGCTTACCAAAGATAATAAAATATTATGCAATACAAGTTACCTCACGTCACCGTATCTTGTATCGCAGGCAACGCTGATGAAGCCATGTTGGAACAAAGGAGTCAACCTTCTGCATCCTATGTCCCGGTGCCGAGTTCTCATACTGAGAAGCCCGTCGCAGCTGCCGAATATGCAGGAGAGCCCTTCGAGGACGTCATTGAAATTTCTGACGATGCCGAAGCTGACACCGTGTTGATGGAGGAAGATGCCCATGCCGGTGCTGAGGAAACAGGAACGAACGCTGCTGACGCTATCGCACCTGAAGGCATCCCTAATCAAGCTGCAACTTCTGCTGCTGCCATGCCTCCGGCAATGTCTGAGCCCGCGGCACCTCATCCTGCGTGGAACTTTTGGAGTTCGCAGGTCGGGGCTGCAATCGCACCTGGTGCGGCTTATACTCTTCCCACCAACTATGAGGAGTTAGAGCTCGCAGCTGATAGAAGGGAAATGGAGCGAGGACATCCTTCAGCTACCCCAGCCATGCACATTCCTTCTCTGTGCGAGATCCTTGAAGGAACTGGTATGTCATGATTATTGTTCGCACCTTGCATTCTTCATTTGCAAGTTTGATAGTCTAACTTGGTTTAACATTGCCTTAGGGCTGAAGCAAGTTGACGTGGACTGGCTAGTTCGGATGCGCCTCTCCTACCCCCAATCATTTGTGAGGTCTCTGGAGATAGGGACCTTCGACAGGAGGCTATTTTTGACTGAAGCCATCTGGATTTTGGAGAAGCTATCCGCGGCCACACCTGCGACCATTTCTCCTCAGAGAGCGGAATTGCTTTTTGGCATGTGCCAAAACCTTCTCGCCAAAGTTCAAGGCAAGCTGGGCTTTGGGTTTCTTGTGAAAAGAGTCACCCAGATTCGTGCGGCCGTGAATTTGAAACGCGGCTACCATAACCTCGCAGCTGAGGAGCAGAAGGTGGAGTAGGAAAGGCAAAGGGTTGAAGAGGCTGTGAAGCTCTTTCATGAGATGAACGCCAAATACGAGCAATTGAAGCAAGAAGTGGAGCAAGTGGAAAATCTGTCGCGTCAGTTTACTCCTAATGACTCCTTGACCAAGGGCTTGTTTTGAAAAGTAGCAAATAAGTAGCTAAAACATTATTGTAATGTTGCTAGGGTTTCTCCCCCATTTTTTTTCAAAAGGAATTTGAATGCCTGTTTTGCCCTTCCCGGGATTTGCTCAAATATCTCTGTGCATATCAATTTATGACGTCAGCTATTGATATTCTGCCTTGATTTTCGCGCTAATTTCTCGTTAGATAAGCACGCTTTCCTTGGGAAGTCCATCCGTATCATGACCATCCGTGATTAATTAGGATACGCAACCGAATCGTCGTACCCTTTAGTAGGGTAATTGATTGTTACCTCTTTTCAAGGCGTAAGTGATTGATCCTTACCCTTTTTTCAAGTTCTGCTGACTCATCTTGGCAACTGAAGAGTCTCCACAAGGTCTATATAAACCCTGCCTTTTGCTCTTTGGGTTCTTCATCCCACAATGTGGCTTGCCGTGAGTCCTTACGACTGGTGGCTTCAACGCTTAGTTTTCGTTGATTCATGGCAGCTTCAAGTTGTGAAACCTGAGTTTGTGCTTTGTGCCATAGAAATAGCTTTCAAGATCTGCTTTACAAGGCTTATTGATCTTTATAACTGTGATAAAGAAGATGCAGAGAATACCTCATGTTTGCTCGAAGAATTTTCTTCGTCTATTATGTCTGCAGGTCATGTTTCCGGCCGCCTCCCGGTGAGGTGCAGCGCCGTACTGACCTTGCTACCGACTCGTAATGAACGGCGGATTTCTCCTCCAGCATGCCCGGAGGTTGATCATTCGCCACCACGTTCTTGAACTCAAAGTGGCGAGCCAATGTGCTCGTTTCCGTGGACAAGGAGCCTCTTTCCCGAGGAATGACTGCTTCCCTGTCTTGCACAGCCGCATACGCTGGAACAGGTGGTTCCTCATACACGTCTCTTGGGCATAAGACCAATGGCCTTGTCTGATCCTGGGATCTTGAACATAGCATCGCATAGGTCTTGTAGACATGGCGGGCTGCGGGCTGTTCTTTTCGCAAGAACACCCTACTTGCTACAGATCTTTGGTCGCAGATCATTGTATCGCATAGCTTCTGCTAGGACCGTTAGGTCGATCCTTTTCCAGTTAGGATTCCCCGATGTGTAACTTCCGCTTGTAAGTTACTATTTAGATACATTGTAAGCCATGTTGGCTGCGTAGCTAGCTTGATCTGATCTTTTCGCTTGTAAGCTGTTATCTAGACAGATAAATTGTAAGTCAATTTTTTTTGACTCGTGATGATAAATCGCTTTGTATGATTTGCTGTCTTGTTACAATAATTTACGATTTCGCATGCGTATTGGCAAATTTCTCGTTCTGTAGTGATGTATACACACTTTTCATTGTCGCTTATGATTTGCTATCTGCCGGATAGATTCGCAGATATGTTTTTAGATCATTCGAGATCATATTTGTGCAGCTTTGCTATCTTGGCTGATAGGCTTGAGATTTACTTTAGACTCAAGTGCAAGTGCTATCTTGGCAGATAGACTTCTGCAGATCACTTAAGATCATTTTGCATAACGCTGCTATCATGGCAGATAGACTTAAAAATAATTTTGAGATCGCATTCGTATAGTGCTGCTATCATGGCAGATAGGCTTTGAAAGATCATTTAAGATCATACTCGCATAAGCTGGTATCATGGCAGATGGGCTTAAAAGATCACTTAAGATTGTATTCGCATAAGCTGCTATCGTGGTAGATAGGCTTTAAAAGATCATTTAAGATCGTATTCGCATTAGCTGCTATCGTGGCAGATAGGCTTTAGGAAATCACTTAAGATCATATTCGCATAGGCTGCTATCATGGCAGATAGGCTTTAGAAGATCACTTAAGATCGCATTCGCATAGGCTGCTATCACAGCGGATAGGCTTTTACTACTGGGAATAATGAAATAGACAGAGCAATAAAGACAACTCAAAGCATAAAGTTCTTCTCATTTGGGAGAAGTCTTTTTATTACGAAATACTCTCATATGGGAGAGATGAGATTACAATTCCCTCATATGGGAGAGAAGATGCACGAGCTACAGCAATACAGAGCATGAAGCAAACGTTGTAATCTAACGCATATAATGAGAGAAGTTAAGGATAGTACTTCTTAATCCAGTGCATGTTGACTGAGCTTGGGGTTGAGGTCGTTCCATGCAACCTCCGTATGTTGCAGTAACCACTATCAAAGACTTCTGTGACTTCAAAGGGTCCTTCCCAATTGGCTGCGAATTTTGGGTGAGCTGCCTCTCGCATGCAATGGTCAGACGCGCGCAAGACCAAATCTCCAACTGCGAAATCTCGACGTTGGACTATTTTGTTGTACGCACGAGCGATCCTTTCTTGGTGCCGTTTGTTAGTCCTTTTAGCTTGCTCCCGCTTCTCTTCTAACAGGACTAAATCATGATCGCGTTGGTTGTCATATAATGCATGATAAGCCAACCTTGCAGAGTTAATCTTTACTTCCGCAGGTACCACAGCTTCAGCTTCATAGCATAAAAGAAATGGCGAGGCCCCTGTGGGCGTCCTTGGAGAAGTTCGATAGGCCCACAAGGCTATATTCAAAGAATCAGCCCACTTCTTGTGCTCATCTGCGACCATCTTGCTCAAGATTCTCAATAACGTCTTGTTGGTTGATTCCGCTTGCCCATTCCCCTTCGGGTAGTATGGAGTGGAGCATATCTGTCTTATGTTGTACTCTGCTAGCTTCGCAGCTACCTGGCGATTAACGAAGGGAGTGCCATTATCCGAGAGGATGGTGTTTGGGATTCCGAACCTGCATATGATGCTTTCTTGAATGAAATGGACCACGGCTAGCGCATTTGCTATCTTTAGTGGTATCACTTCTACCCACTTGGTGAACAGCTCGGTCGCGGTGAGAATGAAATGATTCCCGTGTGAGGTTGGTCGAATGGGAGCAACAAAATCCAAAGCCCATGTATGAAACGGCCATGGTGTTCCCAACGCGTGTAGATCTACGGCAGGGGCGTGCACTAGATTACCTTTGAATTGACACTCTTGGCAGCGTCTTACTTTGGTGCAGCAATCAGCCTCCATGGTGGGCCAGAAGTATCCAATTGAGAGGAGCTGTCTGCATAATTTCACACCTCCCTGATGTTCCACCTGATGAGAGAGGTCCATCACTTCTTGTGCTTCCTTGCAGTCTAGACATCGCAGCAAGTTACCTTCATGGCCCCTTCGCCAAAGCAGATTTTCTTGCACCGCATATCGGGCTGCTTTTCTCTTTAGTTTCTCGGCTTCTTTTCTCGACTCGGGTACAATACCCTGGGTGAGAAAGTCAAAGAGTGATTTCCACCAATCCGAATCATCGTCGGTCAGAGCAATAAGTAAAGAGTCCTTGACCAGTGCGCAACTCTCGCACTTTCCTTGAATCAATGCTGCGGCCGTTGACATGTCCGGCCAATGAATGCCATACCTCTGGGCTTTCCGATAGATTGACACCTCACTTTCCCCACAAGCATGTTGGTGAATCTTTTCTAACAGCAATTGTCCCTCTTGCTTGGAGACGCATCGCATGAGTATTCCGCCAGGGCCCTTGTAGTAAAGGGTGTTGTCATGTATGCAATACCCCTTTGTGGATGCCCAGTTCTCGCTGCTCGTGCCTTCCGGGATGGCCCGTAAGATTGACTTTCTCCAGTCCGCATCGTCCATGCATTCATCGTCACACGCATCTTCTATCAATGCCGAGGATGTTCGCACTTCAATCGAGATTCTCGCGGGACATTTTTCCGCACTGACCTTGGATCCCAAGGTAGCTAAAGCGTCAGCATGCCTATTGTCCGCTCGAGGTGTGTGCTCGTATCTAACGTTGCAGAACTGTTGCACCAATTTCTGTACCAAGGTCCGGTAGGGTAATAAGTTTATCTCCTTCAAACCATATTCGCCCGAGGCTTGTTTGACGATTAGCTTGGAGTCCCCCATAACCGTCAGATTGCTTACTTCCAAGGCCTTTGCCGCGCGAAGTCCCGCGATGAGAGCTTCATACTCTGCTTCGTTGTTGGTGACTGCGAAGTCAAGCTTTGCGGACATCTGCATGACCTCTCCATCTGGTTTGGTCACGACTATCCCGATGCCTCCACCTTTCCTTGTTGACGAGCCATCGAAATGGAGCGTCCAATAGGGCAGCTCAACTGCGTAGATTTCAGGTCCCTCCAATTCTTCTTCAATCACAGGCTCATGACTGTTATCGGGGAAGTGTGCTAGCAAATCCGCCACAGCCTGCGATTTGATCGCCCGCAGCCGAACGCATGTGATGTCATATTGGGAAATGGTCATATACCATTTTGCCAATCTTCCTCCAGGAGTGGTGTGAGTCAGAAGATATCGTATGGGATCGCTCTTTGTGACCACCACTACTTTGTGCGAAGCAAAATAGTGTCTCAACTTCTCTATTACGAAGAACAAAGCAAGGCAATGACGTTCGATGTCCGTATACCTTGATTCTGCGGGTTGCACGATGCGAGAGATGTAGTAGATGGGCCTTTCTTGACCCTCGTACTCCTGAGCTAGGAGCGCTCCTATAGACCTCCTTGTTGACGTCAGATACAACAAGAGTGGTGATCCGAGCTGAGGTGCGATCATTACTTTTGACGATGTCAGCAACTCCTTTAGTTTCCCGAACGCAGCTTCGTGCTCTGCAGTCCAGTTGTATACATCATCTTTCTTGAGAAGATCACTGAAACAGAAGGTGATTTCGGCGATTGCTGGGATGAATCTTCGCAAGTAGGACAGCTTTCCCAGAAAGGTTTTCAAGGCACTCTGGTTATGCGGCGGAGTCATGCTAGTGATGGATGATACTTTCGCCGGATCGGGCTCTATTCCTTGACGATGTACCAAACATCCCAAGAACTTACCTGATGTTACCCCAAAAGCGCACTTCATGGGGTTCATCTTCAATTGAAAGCGTCTGCATCTGTTGAACACTTTTCGCAAATCCCCCAGATGGTCTGCCTCCTTCTTGGATTTGACAACTAGGTCATCCACATATAATTCCACTTCCTTGTGCATCATGTCGTGGAACAGGGCCATCATGGCCCGCTGGTAAGTTTCTCCTGCGTTTTTGAGGCCAAAAGGCATCACCGTATAGTTAAATACTCCCACCGGGGTGATTAATGCGGTTTTCCGTGCATCTTCGGGGTCCATCTTGATCTGATTGTACCCAATGAAGCCGTCCATGAAGCTGAAAATGCGATGACCCGCAGTTGAGTCGATAAGTAAGTCGATGTTGGGGAGCGGAAAATCATCCTTGGGGCAGAAGCGATTAAGATATCGTAAATCTACACAAATGCGAAGTTGCCCATTCTTCTTTACTACCTGCACACTGTTGGCCAACCATGTGGGATGGTGATTCGGCTCTATAAATTTGGCATCCAGGAGTTTGACAATTTCCTGCTTAATCTTCACGTTGAGCTCTGGCCTAAAGCTTCTTGTGCTCTGCTTTACCGGTTTGGATCCTGGAATTACATTCAGCCGGTGCATGGTGATGCTCGTGTCCAGGCCGGGCATTTCATTGTATTCCCATGCGAATACGTCTTTGTACTCAGTCAAGAGTTGTAGCAATCTTTCCTCCTCTTCGCCTGTGAGGTCCGCACTTAGAAAGACTGGCCTCTTCTTTTCTTCGTTCGGGCTTAGGAATACCTCCTTCAGCTCCTGCTTTTGTGGCCTGGGTTTATCCTCCATGCATTCAGGCGCTTCCTTGAGTTTCTCCTCTAGAACTCTAGGCATTGGTTTGTCTGTCTCCGAAACATGCTCAATTTGATTGATTTGCTCAGGGATATCCCCATGCTCGCGTGAGGACATCCCCGCGCACCTTCATATGCGATAGCATTTCTTCCCGTTGGCGTAGAAACTATCTATTTCCTTGCCTTCAGGATCATGTTTTGCTATCCTTTTCAGATTGTACACGTTCTTTCGCTGGTAGGCAATCCGCGGAGCTTCTTCTCGCGTAGGCGGCTTTTCCTTGGCATCCTCTCTTGTCACCATCACTCCTGCGGGTGACTGATCTTTGATGTCCTCCCAGCGGGGCAGAGGAGTGGGGTTGAATGGTCCCGGTGTTTGCTCATCTGCCATCTCAGCGAACCACACCGCCTCACTGAGATGCGCTTCATCCATGGTTGAATGGATTTGTCGAAGAAGGTATCTCGAATATTCTGTCATTCCAGATGGCTTTCATCACTTGGTGAGCTGTTGAAGGAACAGCATCAAAGCAATGAATCCAGGCCCGGCCTATAATCATATGATACGTAGTGTTCGCATCTATGACATAGAATTTTGCTGAACACTTGATTTTGCCAATCTGGACACCCAGGCGGATCCATCCTATCGTCATTCTGGAGTCGCTACCGAATCCCGTCAGCGGGGATGGACGTTTGACAATCTTGTGCTCTGGAATTCCCGCTAGCTTCAGAGTATGGAGCGAAACAACGTTAACTGCTGCTCCTCCGTCGAGGAACGATCTTTTGAACTCCACGCCATTGATGATGGCTGTCATATACAGAGGCTTCTGATGGCTCGCATCTGTCTTTTTGTCACTGGCGGAGAAGGTTATGACCTTTTCTGTAGAGCGAGATGCCCTGACAACTTTTCCATTGGAGACTACGAGATCCTCCTCGTAATCTTCTGCTATCCTCAGGATCGCCTTTGTCATCTCCGTCCGGAATTTTTCTGAGAATTTCATCTCATCGAAGAACCTGCTGAACCCGTGCGACCCCTTCATCCGGTCCGCGCGTTCGTCCTCGGTGTCTATGTTGTAGTCTTCGTCATCATGGATCTCGACAATGATGGGTAGACCATCCTCTGCAACCTCTTCAAGGTCCACAATCGAGATCATAGCGACCTCTTTGCCTTTCGATTCTTGCTCCGCATGGGCAGGGAGTGGATTGTTGCGCACATCCTGCCTTTGATCACTGACGATCAGTTCGCCATTTTTCATCTTTTGGCTCACCATGATTCTGAGCTTCTTGAAGTCAGCCGTGGGATGCATGACCTTTCCGTGACATTCGCACCACTTCGGGTCCCTCACCATCTCCCTGGAGGGTGCCTTTTCGAGCGGCGGCAGGACACCGTCCTTACGCCATTGTCTGCAAAGGTCGCTTGCTTCTTCCACCGAACATGGCAGAGGTGGTGCATCGAAGTTCACTACCTTTGGCTGCTTTTGGGGCGAGACCGTATTCACTTCAGCTTCACGTCCCCTCTTGTAGCTGAATCTCCCGATTTTGAAAGTAGTACCGCCCGAGGATCGCTCAGGGGCGGTCCTCTTTTTCCGCCTTTCCACTATAGGCTCGATATTCTTCGTGCATTCGATTAGCTTAGAAAACGTAGGTGTTTGCAGGTTGATAAGCATACCTTTGTATTCGTCTCGCATGCATTGCAGGCATATCTCCACGAGTCTGCTTTCGAGTAGCACATGTTTGCACTCCAAGGATTTGGCCCTGAATTTCTTGATGAATGTTATCCCATCCTCCTCGCGCTTCTGATACATCCGCGAGAGATGAATCATCGTTACCTTTTCCTCCATCTGGAAGAACTTGGTGTAAAACTTCTGGACCATGTCATCCCAAGTCTTCACGGATCCGGCTTCCAACGTCTGGTACCACTTGTAAGCCACGTTCCCCAAGGATTTCGGGAACTCGCGCATCAGCAGTTTAGGATCAGCCCCATACGGCCCCATCACATCAATGAAGCGCATGACATGCTCATGGGCGTTTCCATTGACATCTTCGAACTTGTCCCATTTAGGAGCCTTGTACCCGGCAGGGTTAGGCATGAGATAGATCTCTCGTGGAATAGGTGGATCGTTGTCAAGCTTCGGGATGACGGTATCCGCGAACGATTGGTGAGCCAGAATAGTGTCTATGCGCCGTTGCAGCGACGTCATACACTCCGGAGCACTTCCCTCAGCAGCGGGAGGAGGGGTCGCCGCAGGCGGAGGCGACACATATGTCGCAGGAGGACTAGGGAAATATTGTGAATTCACGTTACCCCAGATTGCCGTTGGAGGAGGCAAGGGATACTGTGACGCCGGGTTAGGTACCAAAGCCGGAGGTTGAGGAGTTTGAGCAGCGAGAGGCAACATTTGAGCTGTTGACCCCTGAATTGAGGGTAGCTGCGTGGCCGCCGGTGGAGTTTGCAGGTTAGGGTTGGGTAGTGTGATTGACACTCCCAATCCTTGAGTGGTGGAGGCTCCTCCTCCCTGATAGACGGCGGTGGCTGGTGTGGGGTTTGGAGCGAGAGTCCCCAAGACAGCCATGATCCGTTCTAGCTGCGCAGATTGAGCTTTGAGAGCCTTCGCCTGATTCTGGATGGTTGCGTCCAAGGCTTCTAGCGTCGGAGCTTCACCGGTGGCCGTAGGAGTACGGCGAGTCTCCTCTCCCGAGGTGGTATTTGTGGAAGGCGATATGTTACTGACATCATCCTCATGAGACATGGTTGCTTGCAATGGTAAGTTCACGTCGGGTTCACCAAAATGTGTACAAGAGAATCCTGCAGAGAGAACTCCGTGTACAACAAAGGGAGAGAATAGAAAATGACACAGGAAGTGTTGGGTTGTGTGTAGGGAGAGAGTAAGGCAGTAGTAATGTCTGAGAGAGAGACAGGGGTTTGGCAGAGCTTCCGTGTATGTCTGGTGTGTTCTCGCCCTCGTATGGAAGGGTTAAGTATCCAATATCTAACGGATAATGTGACCGTTGTAGTGTGGTTAATGCGCCCATCAATGGCGGCTTAATTAGCTTAACCACAACGGCACGTTCGTCCGCGTATATAGGGACCGTTACAGCACGTTATCCGCGTATACCGGAACCGTTATGGGGTTGACCGGGTTTATGGAGCTCGTGCCATAAATCTCTCAAAAGCAGTTACTAAAGGTCGCGCGCGAGCTTGGTTCGCACGCGACAGGACTTACTCTAGCCTCCAGACCACTAAATCCCTACAAGTCCCGTGCAGTGGTATGCGAGGGCCCTGTCTCGCAGCCCCCACGCGGATCAGCGCGCCTGGTGATCCAGTGTGTGTGGAGCACAATATGGTGTGCTAGATGATTGCCACGTGGCCAAGATCTGTCTGCTCAGAAAGCACTATCTACACCCCTGAACCAATTTCACCACGACCTTCATCCCTTCACATCCATCCTTCTCAACCCCTTAATCACTATCCTGCTACATCATCACCTATACCATCAGACCACATCAACAATTCACTATTAGCACCTAACTCCCTACAACCCAATTACATACAAACCTGAAAACCACCTGAAACTAACACGTGAGCCAGTGAGGTAATTTCGTCAAGGTTCTGGGTCTGAAGACGCACGAATCTGGGTCCCGTTCTCAGTACAGATGAAGAAATGGGATCCATTCGTCCCAGGTCACGAGTTCGCCATCGAGTTCGCCATCTGTAGGGTTTTGATCATGGATACGCAGCGGAAAAACAGAATTCATCCATTCAATACCCTCCAAAGATCACAGGACAAGAGACATAACGTGGTAAGGGAAGAAATCAAGTTACACACCTTAGGGTTTCTCCTGTGATGACTTGTAACGTGAATTGTGTCACGTCTCTATAGTTGATCCACGCCTAGAGTTGAGATCTAGATCTTACTTCTCCTTTTGTGCCAGCTAGGAATAGAGGAAGAGAAATAAGAAATCACGCAACACGGGGCAACAAGGAGGGTGGCATCCTCCTAGGAGGCCGACGGGGTAGGGGCGGCGGCAAGGGGTCGGGTTCGGCCTCTTGCTTGCTTGCTCTCTCTCCTTTTGTTCTATCCCACTCAAGTTATGAACAATATGCTCATAAGTGTGGGAAGGAAGGAAGGAGCATCCTTTACATAGTCCAACAAAGCCTTGTCAACTACCTAAAGGACCTATTCTAGTCCTACTAGAATTCAATTTAATCCCTTCATTGCAAATTAGTCCTACTAAGTTTGCAAGGTGTTGCAAAGTGATCCTTCTAACTAATTAATCATATTAATTAATTCCCAAATCTAGTTCAACTCTATATAGCGTGTGACCCCATAGGTTCTAACTAGTTGGTGGCAACAATTTGCTAATATGGAGCGGTTTCTAGCAAAACATCCATTCTAGCCAACTAATAGAATAGTCCTCCGACAAACCTTGTACAAGTAATTGTCACATCCCTTTGTCTCTATATCCAGATTGGACACGAGACATACAGGTCACACTCGTATATCCAATCCATAGTTTCTCGATACTGGGAATAGCCTTATTCGTGCAAATAACATCAATATCCTACATTGATTTATTTGAGTCTGGCCAGACATTCTATAAGCACTATCCCTCGAGTGGCCTAGGATATTTGCTCCCTTTATGTGGGCGGGAAAAATTCTATCTACGTCCACTACGATCTCTATGATTGCTTCTTATTGTATCCGGTACACGCCTTTATAACTACCCAGTTACGGTGTAGCGTTTGACGCTACCAAAATCACAATAATCCACAACTATAATATCTAGCGACTTCAAGTCTAAGGATGACAATACCACTGTACCACGAGTAGCACTTGTGACTTAGCATAACGTGTATGTAGCCTTCTCGGAGATGGGTCAATCCAGTGCGCCATTACCCTTAATGCACACCCATGTGTTGGATCATGATATCTCTATATTAATCCAACCCAATACTAGTCTATAGACGATTGTCCTATTAATCATTATACTGGACTAGGGATATTTAAGATAAACAACACAATTCTAAATCTAAGGACTTCATTATATTAAATATCCAATAAATAATACAATGAATGTTCTAGGAAAAATAAATTCATAGTAAACTAGATTGCCTCTAGGGCATCTATTCCAACAGTCTTCCACTTGCACTAGAGCCAATCTGACGCATCTCGTATGACCATGCTCCTAGTGTGCCCTTCATGCTTCCACTGCACAAGCGGCTTTGTAAGTGGATCTGACAGATTCTCATATGTAGGAATGTTTCATATCCGAACGTCTCCTCTATCGATAATATCTCGAATCAGATGGAACTTCCTGAGCACGTGCTTGGATTTCTGGTGCGACCTGGGCTCCTTTGATTGCGCGATCGCCCCAGTGTTGTCACAGTACAACTCAGCTGGATCCGCAAAGCTAGGAACCACACCAAGTTCAGAAACAAACTTTCTGATCCAAACAGCTTCCTTTGCTGCGCCATTTTCCGCAATGTACTCAGCCTCGGTTGTAGAATCAGCCACCATCTTTTGCTTGGAACTCTTCCAGCTCACCGCTGCTCCATTCAGGCAAAACACATATCCCGATTGTGATCTAAAGTCATCTCTGCCAGTTTGGAAGCTTGCATCCGTGTAACCCTTACACGCAACTCTTCCTCACCGCCAAATATCAAGAAAGCTTCTTTAGTTCTTCTCAAGTACTTTAGGATGTTTTGACTGCAATCTAGTGACTCTCACCTGGATTGGAATGGTATCTCTTTTTCATACTCAAGGCATATGACACTTCTGGTCTAGTACATAACATGGCGTACATGATAGATCCTATGGCCGAGGCATAGGGAATTATACTCATGTGTTCCTTCTCAATCTCATTGGAAGGACAACCACTCTTCGAAAGAGTAATTCCATGTGACATGGGCAAGAATCCCTTCTTGGAATCTTGCATGTTGAACCGCTTCAACACCTTGTCAATATATGTACTTTGACTTAGGACTAGCAGTCCCTTAGATCTATCTGTATAGATCTTTATACCAAGTATATAGGCTGCTTCCCCTAATTCCTTCATTGAGAAACACTTTCTTAGCCAATCTTTAACAGATTGCAGCATGGGAACGTCGTTTCCAATGAGTAGTATGTCATCTACACACATGACCAGAAAAGATATAGAGCTCCTACTAACCTTCTTGAAGACACAAGACTCATATTCGTTTCTGATGAAGCCAAACTCTTTGAATACTTCATCAAAACGTCGATTCCAACTCCTAGAAGTTTGCTTCAATCCATAAATGGATCGTTCCAGCATACAGACATTGTTGGCTTTCTTTGGATCTTCAAAACCCTCCGGATGTATCATATACAGGTCCTCAAGGAGATTCCCATAAAGGAATGTTGTTTTGACATCCATCTGCCAAATCTCATAGTCGTAGTATGCTGCAATTGCAAGTAGGACTCGGATGGATTTGGTCATAGCGACTGGTGAAACGGTTTCATCATAGTCAATACCATGAATCTGTGTGAATCCTTTAGTTATTAATCGGCCCTTATAGGTAATCACATTACCATCCATGTCGATCTTCTTCTTGAAGACCCACTTGCACCCTATGGGCCGCGCCCCTTCGGGTGGTTCCACCAAAGTCCATACTTTGTTGGTAGACATGGATTCCATCTCGGATCTAATGGCTTCCAGCCACTTCTGAGAGTCTGGACCTTTTATGACCTCTTCATAGGTAGTAGGCTCATCAGCTATGAGCATCGTGTCACCTGAATCAGTCACGATAAATCCATACCTCTCGGGTTCCTGGTGCACTCTACTAGATCTACGAAGCTATTGTATTACCTGAACAGGCTGTTCCACAACTCCTTGTGGTTTCTTTTCATGTTCCATAATCGGTTCAGTGATTTGCGATTCTTCAATCTCTTCAAGTTCTACAGTCCTCCCACTTTCTTCTTTAGAGACAAACTCTCTTTCTAGAAACACGCCGGACCGAGCAACAAACACTTTGTTCTCAGTTGGATTGTAGAAGTAGTAGCCCTTAGTTTCCTTAGGGTACCCCACAAATTTACACTTATCCGAATTTGGCCCTAGCTTGTCTGATTGTAAACGTTTTACATAGACATCGCAGCCCTAAATCTTCATGAACGACAATGTGGGACGCCTCCCACTCCACATCTCATGTGGTGTCTTCATGACGTATTTAGATGGAACACGGTTAATGGTGAAAGCTGCACTTAATTGAGCATAGCCCCAAAATGATAATGGAAGATTGGTTTGACACACCATAGATCGAACCATATCCCATAGGGTTCGATTCCTCCTCTCGGACACGCCATTCCATTGTGGCGTTCCGGGTGGAGTGAGTTGGGACACGATCCCACACTCTCTAAGATAGTCGTCAAAATCTTGGCTTAAGTATTCTCCTCCAAGATCCGATCGTAGAGCCTTGATACTTTTGCCAAGTTGCTTCTCTACTTCACTTTTGAATTCTTTGAACCTTTCAAAGGATTCGGATTTAGCCTTCATAAGGTACACAAATCCATATCTACTGTAATCAATAGTAAATGTAATGAAGTAGACGTAACCACCCCTAGCAGGCATGGCAAATGGCCCACACACATCAGTATGTATGAGCGCCAATTGCTCACTAGTCCTCTCACCTTTCTTATTGAAAGGGGACTTTGTCATTTTTACAATAAACAAGCCTCACATGTCTCATATGATTCAAAATCAAATGAGTCTAGTAGTCCATCCTTATGGAGTCTAGATACACGCTTCTCGTTTATATGGCCTAAACGACAATGCCATAAGTAAGCAGGATTTAAATCATGTAATTTATCCTCTTAGTATTAATTTTGTAGACATGATTGCTTACATCAAGGACATACAGTCCATTAAATCATTGCGCACTAAAATAGTGAATATTATTAAAATAAAAGGAACGACAATTGTTCTTTATTGATAATAAAACCTTCCTTGTCCAAACAAGAAATAGTAATAATGTTTCTGCTCATAGCAGGAACAAAATAGCAATTATTTAATTCTAAAACTAATCCTGAAGGTAGAGACAACTCGTACACGCCTATGGCCAATGCAGCAACCTTTGCTCAATTCCCAACGCGTAGGTCTATCTCCCCTCTAGCCAATATTCTACTTCTCTTTAGATCTTGCACATTTCAAAAAATGTGAGATCCACATCCGGTATCTAATACCCATGATGTAGAGACAGTTAAATTGACATCTACAACAAAAATACCTGGTGGTGGTGGAATCACTATTCCAAGCCTCTTGTCCTCCAGATATTTTGGGCAGTTCCTCCTCCAGTGTCCAGGCTAACTGCAGTAGTGACACTCACCTTTAGTCACACCTTTGGAAATGCCACCAACAGGCTTAAGGGCAGGTTCCTTGGGTTTGGCAACTGACTTGCCTTTGCCCATGGAGGATGAGGCAAACCTTTTTCCCTTCCTTTCTGTACCATCATAATGGCCTTGCCCTTACCCTTGTTGATGCTTTGTTCAGTCGTCCTCAACATATTGAGTAAATCTGGCAGTGGTTTCACGATCTCGCTCATGTTATAGTTCATGATGAACTGTCCATAACTCTCAGGCAACGATTGCAATACGAGATCGGTTGCAACGTCTTGGCCAACCGAGAACCCCAATCGGGTGAGATCCTCCAAGTATCCGATCATACAGAGTATATGGGGTCCCACCGGGTTCCCTTCAGCCAGATGACACTTGAACAATGCCTTAGAGATCTCATACCTCTCAACCCTTGCCTGCTCTTGGAAGAGCTGCTTCAGATGCTCGATCATATCGACAACATTCATGTTGCTTCTGAAGCTCAGAAGTCACAGTGTATAGCATAAGGTAGGCTGCATCATTAGCGTCATCAACACGCTTTTGATACGCCTTTAGGGCCGCAGGGGTATTGTTCTCTGGACCTGCTGAAACTTGCTCCTCTATTGCGTACAGTCTTGTCTTGCTTGAGAACAATTCTCAAGTTTCTGTACCAATGAAGGAAGTTGGTTCCAGAGAGCTTGTCCTTCTCAAGGACAGATCGTAGGGAATGTTGTGAACTCAATGATTTGTTTGCCATTTGGAATTCTACAAAAAGGAAATACGCAAGTTTTAGTATTTGTGAATTTTTTGACTATATTCAATAATGGCTAGTTTATCAAATATAGCTCCCACTATTTTTCTACGGATTAATAACCCTCAAGATATTAATGCGGAAAATATTCTTATATTTTCTAGTGGGCCAAGATCCATGTTTCATCTCCTTATGAGCTTGCTTTGGCAAGTCACCCATAATTTGACTACTTTAGGTAGGAAAAATTCCAATTGCATCCCTTATGCAACTCTTGGTTCAATTTGACAAATAACTCCTTATTTATCCATCCGTATGGATAATCCCAATTGATTGTCTCTAGGTTTTAATCCTATTAAACACCTAGTTGCGCCCAACCTCTTACTTAAACAATTTGCACACGAGGTGTGCCATCGCACCACATCATTATTAACCAAGTCGCCATGCTTTGGCACGCACGATCTTGGGAAAACATGATGATGATGATTGTTTAAATAACGAGAAGAAAAAAACGCAATATTTGAATTTTGAGAGATTTTCAAATTCAATTTTAATTGTTTTGTTGATCCATATCAACTAATCTATCTATTTGAGTTTGGGCACAACTCCAAATAATAGATCCGGGTTGTCTAATTATCTTATTATCCTAATTGCATGCATCATCCATACACCAACCACAAAATAATAAGAGAATAAAATAAACAACCGCAAAAACAAAAACAAAAAAAACGTGATGTGGATATGGCCTTTTCTAGACTAAGATAATTCCAAGCCAATGGAATTATATATGAACCCTAAAAGCAAACACATCTCCATGTGTCTTCATCTTTTGGTCCATCCTTCATAGTCATGTGGAATGCTCCATGCTCCATCTTTTGTGGCTTCCTTTGGCTTTGGGCTTCTATTTCTTCAATCTTGGCTAACAATCTATTTTATCTAGCACTAGCTAACAACTATACTAAATAAAATAAATCTCACAAGTTGAGAAAAAAATGGCTCGCAGGCCATAAAACCCTAATTGATTATTACAACAAATTGATCAGCTCGCAGGCCGTAAACCAAACAACAAAATTAAACAATCACACCAAACCACATCCTAAGGCCATATCCAACCACCATGCGAATTGCACATAAACAGCTACAATCCAATTTTGACGCTCTTGGTCAATTTCAATTGATTTTAGGAATTTTCTAGGGTTAAAACGGTCCAAGGGGCCCAACAATCCAATTGCCTGAACCCCAAAGAGGACCGCCAAGGCCTTGGGCCGGCCGGCACCTAACCCACACGGCTAGGCCGTGGTCTAGGGCTGCCGCGACCCCAAGGCTGTCCCCTACTTGGGCGGCAAGCAAGGAGAGGCGGTCCCCTTGGGGGGCCGAACCTTCCATGGGAGTTGTTTCCAAAAAAACTCCCTTGCTTGGTGCCCAAGTTTGGTTGTTTCCTTGTTTGAAAAGAACTCCTTCTTTACATAGGATGCCCAAACCCTATATCTAAGATCCTAAAATATCTCAAACTCACTAATTCATGCATCCAATGCAAAAACTTGGTCTTGTTTTAATTGATTATTGAGAAATTGCATCACAGGCTTGATTTGTCTTGTTTTACGCGATAAACAATAAATTTGAAGTGTAAAACTATCAAAACGTAACACATAAACCACGTTTATGCTCTACGACATGTGGCTCTGATACCACTGTAGGGTTTTGATCATGGATACGCAGCGGAAAAACATAATTCATCCATTCAATACCCTCCAAGGATCACAGGACAAGAGACATAAGGATGGTAAGGGAAGAAATCAAGTTACACACCTTAGGGTTTCTCCTGTGATGACTTGTAACGTGAATTGTGTCACTGTAGATACTGCTTTCCAAACAGAATGACCATCGCCACGTGGCAGCCATCCAGCACACCTAGCTGTGCTCCATCCATACCGGATCACCACCCGTGCTGATCCCCGTGGGGGCTATGAGACAGGGCCCCCGCGCACCATAACACGGGCTTGTTGGGACTTAGTGGTTTCGAGGCTAGGGTAAGGTCCGTCGCGCGCATGTGACAACCAAGCTTGGGCGCGACCTCTGGTAACTGACTGAGAGATCCTAGGCTTACGTGTACCATTAATGCGGCTGATCTCATAACGGTCTCCGATACTTGCGGGCAGATACGTAACGGTTCCTATGTACACGGTCGAACGTGCCGTTGGGGGTTATATCATTAATCCGCCATTTATGGTGCACTAAACTCCCCCAATGGTCACTTCCCCACTATGTATAGGATCGTTATGCTCCCCGTTGCGACACGACGATAAGTAAACAAGACACACATAGCCTACTGTCTCTCTCTCATACACAGTTATCAGTGCTTACTCTCTCCCTACACACACCTACAACTCTTTGTGTTCTTCTTCTCTACTTGAGGTGTACACTTAGGTATCTCTCGAGGATTCCTTTGTACACAGTCACGTCTCTATAGTTGATCCACGCCTAGAGTTGAGATCTGGATCTTCCTTATCCTTTTGTGCTAGCTAGGAATAGAGGAAGAGGAAGAAGAAATCACGCAACACGAGGCAACAAGGAGGGTGGCGTCCTCCTTGGTGGCCGACGGGGTAGGGGCGGTGGCAAGGGGTCGGGTTCGGCCTCTTGCTTGCTTGCTCTCTCTCCTTTTGTTCTCTCCCACTCAAGTTATGAACAATAGGCTCATAAGTGTGGGAAGGAAGGAAGGAGCATCCTTTATATAGTCCAACAAATCCTTGTCAACTACCTAAAGGACCTGTTCTAGTCCTACTAGAATTCAATTTAGTCCCTTCCTTGCAAATTAGTCCTACTAAGTTTGCAAGGTGTTGCAAAGTGATCCTTCTAATTAATTATTCATATTAATTAATTCCCAAATCTAGTTCAACTCTATATAGCGTGTGACCCCATAGGTTCTAACTAGATGGTAGCAAAAATTTGCTAATATGGAGTTCTAGCAAAACATCCATTCTAGCCAACTTATATAATAGTCATCCGACAAACCTTGTACAAGTAATTGTCACATCCCTTTGTCTCTATATACGGATTGGACACGAGACATAAAAGTCACACTCGTATATCCAATCCATAGTTTCTCGATACTGGGAATAGCCTTATTCGTGCAAATAACATCAATATCCTACATTGATTTATTTGAGTCTGGCCAGACATTCTATAAGCACTATCCCTCGAGTGGCCTAGGATATTTGCTCCCGTTATGTGGGAGGGCCAAATTCTATCTACGTCCACTACGATCTCTAAGCTTGCTTCTTATTGTATCCGGTACACGCCTTTATAACTACCTAGTTACGGTGTAGCGTTTGACACTACCAAAATAACAATAATCCAAAACTAGAATATCTAGCGAATTCAAGTCTAAGGATGACAATGCCATTGCACCACGAGAAGCACTTGTGACTTAACATAACGTGTATGTAGCCTTTTCGGAGATGGGTCAATCCAGTGCGCCGTTACCCTTAATGCACACCCATGTGTTGGATCATATCAATCCAACCCCATACTAGTCTATAGATGATTGTCCTATTAATCATTATACTGGTCTAGGGATATTTAAAATAAACAACACAATTTTAAATCTAAGGACTTCATTATATTAAATATCCAATAAATAATACAATGAATGTTCTAGACAAAATAAATTCATACTAAACTAGATTGCCTCTAGGGCATCTATTTCAACACCATTTGGGTCACGTATCTGTTCTTCATCGCGAAGTTATCATCGGCAAACTTCTCACCGTAGATCGACTCACCGCCTTTGCCGGTGCCGTCGCATCTGGTGAAACTGCCTCCCTAGATCGACTGATTTTTGGGTAGAGGAGGGAGAGAGAGGGGTGCAGGTGGAGTACGAAGGAGAGGGTTAGTGGTGGTGGAGGAATTGTGTCCGCATAGAAAGAGGAAGAGAAGAATGAGAGAGCGAGACTTGGTCGAGAATATTGGCTCCGTTTATGCGGTATTGTTTTCATTATTGCTTTCAAATGTTTTATTACTACAACTTTATAAGTAGACGTCAATGAAACATTTTTAGTAGAATATGACTTAAACTTGTTTTGTAAAGTCTAGAGTCATCTTTGATTTTAATGGAACTCTCTTAATTGCTGGCAAAGTAATATTCTCACTAAATATAAATATGAGAGTTGATTGAAAAAGAGTCTTTAGTCTATATGGCATCCAAAAATAGAGAGAGGTGAGGGGGAGAGAGAGTTAAAGATCCCAGTAGCTTTATGACAGCAAAGAGTGCTCACATGCCTTTCCGGCTCAGCTACGAGAGAAAATATAAAGCCTCCCAGTGCCAGTGGCGGAGCCAGGATTTCACTAAAGGGGGGGCACACTTCGGCTAGTGGCAGAGCCAATATTATTACTCATATTTGAGGATATATTCAATTAAATATCAAAATAGTTTGATAATCCTTCTGGCTTTCAGTTGGTAAGGCACTTTATTATTGACTTCGCTTGCCAGGGTTCGAGTCTCCATTTTGTTGTTTTTTTTTTGATTTTTTGTTGAAAAAATTGATATCGCGCGTAGGAGGATTCGAACCTGCGTCTCCATGGTTCATACACGAGACTTTAACCAACTGCGCTGGGCACACGCATATGGTCAGGGGGGGCACTTTCAAATTTATACATAAGATGGGCTATTTTTTTTTTTTTAACACATTAAGGGTTATCTAGTGTTTTTGAAAAAAATTGGGGGGGGGGGCACGTGCCCCCCGTGCCCCTACATGGCTCCGCCCCTGCCCAGTGCTTCAAATTTTGTAACGAAGATACCAGCATCCAGCCAGGTGAGTCTTTCCCAATGTGATCTAGTTCAGTGCCGATCACTTTTTACATTGTAGCTATTTGTCACCTCGACCGTTTAGGAGTTGTTTCATTGTTTCTTCTAAGATCCATGTAAGATATATTCTTCAGATTTGAATCTATTTTAGATCCGGCTGTCATTAGATCTATTATCAATCTGTGCACTTTTGTCTGAATCCTCCATGGAAGTTATGTTTATATCTCTATAATTGATTCATATTAGATTTGAATTTGCATCAGATATGTCTGTAACACATCATCTTCTTCAGGAGTCTAGAAGAGCTTGAACACTAGGATTTTCTCTCTCACTCTGTTGAACATCTTAGGTCCCAAACCCATTATGGTAAGAGTTTATGTCACTTGACGTATTCCTCACATCTATCATAGTGTTAATTTATCTAGCTCTATTATAGCCTAACTCCAGTTCACTATTCTGAGCTGAAATCTATCTTGTGCTTCAGATTTGTGTCTATACCCACTTGTGTTAGGGTAATTTCATGTTGTATTGCTCTCGAGCACTTTCTTGAGTCAATAATGAATGTGTATGTCTAGGATCCTTACTTGTTTTTAATAGGTTGCCTACCCTATTGGTTCATATATCGCTTCAAATACATGTCTCTTATTGGGTTGTTCACTATACAGACTCAGTGATATCATTCTTCACTTTACGAACTCGGTGATAGAGTTGTTGACTTTACAAACTCATTGGAACGTCACGAGGCATTAAAGTCGAGCATGTCGCTCCTTGGGTCATCCGGTCACTAGTTCAACAGACTGAGCTAGTGTGCTAGTTGTCAACTAAATTCAAGAGATGCATGAATTACCTTGTCTAGGTGCTACACAGCGGCAAAAGCTAGTTAGTTCAGGTGTGTGTGTCTATATATATTGATGATGTGGGAACCCACAACTTCTACCATTCGGGTGAGCACTGGGTAAATTCTTGCTCTAGTGCAGTAGCTTGCAAACCAAACACTAGAGAGGTAAAAAAGCCTGAGAAAACTCGTTCTAGAAGGCTTCCAATTGAGCAGGCCAATAGGTAGCCATTGGGTTTTCTAAAAGTTTTAACTCAATACCTCAAGGAAAATGTCCAAAGTCTTAAGTATGTCAACCTGATGACGGCTAACTAAATCAAGGGGGTGATTAAGCAACCAAAGTAATTAACGGAAAGACAAAAATGTAGGATAAATTCCTAGGGTTCATAGAAAACTCCATGTTTTTTGAAATAAAACTTAATAATAATAAACTATTGAAACTAGTCCACAAGTCGGAGTTAAATAGTTGAAAAATCACAATTTTTTAAAATTTAGAAAAAGCACAAATACTACTCTAAATTAAATTTCTAAATAAGAAATATACGTTGGGAAAAGATTGACCCAAATTTAGTTTAAAATGATTTCCTAATTAGTAAAGGAAATATTACGCAAAATAAACAAATTGATGATTTTGAGCCCTAAACAACAGATTTTGGTAGAATTAGCACGATGCTTATGATATTGTCAAGATTTATTCTTAGAACGTCGGTTCTAGTTAAAATAATGTGGGAATTTACCCTGTTCATCAAGACTTCAACCTTCCAATGATTTTGCGTTTGGACCAAAACAGTTCCTCTGAAGCTGACACATAATTCTGCTAAATTCATCATGCATCTGTTACCCCTTCTTCAAAAGAGCTCGTTCTCGAGTTCAATTTAGTCTCAAGAAAGATACGGTCTACAATGGATCCTGATAGCAAGATGGAAAATTTATTGGTGAAATAATAGTCTTCTCTAATTCAATTATAACATCTTCTTCATCACGGTGAATAACAATATTTCATGGAATGACTAACATAATAGAATCTAAAATTGTCTCAAATTGAACATGGACATTGGAATGAACCCTGCACTCCTCAACAATCAATACTTCATCTTCGTATCTATAGTCATCATAAACAAATGGGTTTGACCAATCCACCTCACTTTCATATGATGAGTTTCATTCACTAAAGATTTTATCATATGTAATATCATTGTCTTGCTCCAGCTATATCATCTTCTTCACAGAGACATTTGAAAAAGTCATGGGTTTGTGTCGTATCTGAGTAATATGGCAAACTAATCTTTGAACTCGCTCCTGCATAACGCTCGCTCCGACCACAAAAAATTTCGTTGTAGCAAATTTTAAACGTGGGCTGCGAGTCATGATCCAAGGTCGTGCGAATCATGAAATTATGCGCCACCAACATTTGGTTAGCTTCACAAGTTGTCGCTGCAAATCCTGCATCCCTAGGAAATGGGGCTAACACTGCAATCTGCCTTTGCATATGCTAGTGTTGCCTCTGCAGATCTTGTTTTTGCCTTAGTAGGTCTTGTGTCATCATAAATTATTGGGTGTTCTTGCCCGTTGGGGGGTTTCCTCAACCAGAACCTGACCGCAGCCGCCAGAATTCAATACACCATTGTTGATGATAATCTTCTTCGCACGAAACTCTGGGCTCTGATACCAACTGACACCGAACTAAATCAAGGCGTCAGATCAAGTAACAAAAGCAATGAACGGAAATACAAAAAATTTAGGAGAAATTTGCTCTAGGATTCATAGAAACTCCATGCTTTCTGAAATAAACTTAATAATAATAAACTATCGAAACTAGTCCACAAAATGAACTTAAATAAGTGAAAAATCATAATTTTGAAAAATCTAAATGAAACAAAAACTACTCTACATTAAAGATATAAGCAAGAAATACACGCTAAAATTGATTGACCTAGATCGGGTTTAAGACTATGTCCTAATTAGTAAAGAAAATATTACTAAAACTCAATAAAGTGGCGATTTTAAGCCTTAAACAACAGATCATGTCCGAATTCAAACAATGCTCATGCCATATCCAAGAGTTCTACTTAGAACGTCGATTCTAGTTAAAGTAATGTGGGACTCGACTCCGTTCTTCAAGCCTTCAATTTTGCCCCTGATTCGGCGGCTAGAGGGAAACAGTTTCTCTAAAGCTGACGCGTACTCCACCAAATCCGTCCTGCATCACCGAACAACTCAACTACAACTGAAGGGTTAGGTCGGGTTTATCTTTGATTAGTTATTACGTTAGAATAGTTATATCTATATCAAGCAATTTCATGAAAGGTATTGGGTTTAATACTAGTTAGTGCAGGCATGCTTTTTATCTAATGAAGAAAAAGAACAAACATTACGCATATGCACAGAGAAGAAAAAAAAATAAGGAGCCGAATGAGGGTTTTTCTATTATCATAAGGTATTCATGAGAGGGTGACTCAACTGTCAAAATCATGATTGTTGGATTATAATATTTGTGAGAAGTTACAAGATAAGGCCTAATAAGGTTACTAACTTATAATTGAGTTGAATAAATATTACACAATTGTCCTTTACTTTATGAAATTAGAAAACTCACTTCTCTGTAGAGAAGGTGTGCATTTTTATTCCCCATCTTCATGTATCTTCTAGTAGCATCTACATTTTTTAGTGAAGACTGTTACAATTTTAAATTTTGGAATCCAAAATAACTTTTAGAATAATTACAAGGCTCCGTTTATGGGGTATTGTTTTCATTATTGCTTTCAAACATGTCTTCAGTGACTACTAATTAAGTGTTTTTTAGAAAAATAATATTTATTAATAATTACAGTCAAACTCAAAAGATCATCTTGAAGTACATCATTTTTCCCAATTGGGAATTACAGATTTTATGACATATCTTCTTCATCCATTAATTTCTTTGCGAAGCTATGAGCTAGCTTGTTGCCTTCGCGACCCGCAAAAGACACAACCATAGAAGCAAAATATGAGGATAGTTGACAGTTTGTATTAAAGACTTAATCTATGTGAATGCATTGGTGGTTGTATTTTTTCCAAAAGGTCCATCTCCAAGTAATATGGACGCGACCAAGTTGTCCGACTGGATCACAACTGACTGAAGCCGCAGTTCGTGTGCAAGTTGTAGTCATGCTGCCAATGTCGAGAGCTCAGAAAGGAGGGGTTATCATGACCTATGAAGATTCTTATGTCTACAAGTTTTGTATTAAGACATTCAACATCTCTTAAAAAAACCCATAGCTATCCCATACCCAGACGATGAAGCGTCCGAGTTAACCATATATGTGCCCCAAGAAGGCTTCCAGGGCCGGTCCAACCATAAGGAAAGTGGGTAGCTCGCATCGGGCCCCATTCCGTTGTAGGGCCCCATGTATTTATATAGACGGTGTAATTATTTATAGCTAATATTATTCAATATTTTTTATTGTACTAACAAAGTTTTATTTTTAGTTAGTTGCATCTATTTTGTGAAGTCGATATAATATAAATCATCTTGCCATACAAACAAGTTACTATTTTATGTTGTTAGGTTATTTAATCCTAATAATTAGTAGTTTAGTGACACGATTCTTTTAAAAATTACTTTCGGTTACTAATAGAGGGCCGCCTTGTTATACTTTTGCAATAGGCACCCAAAACCCTAGGGCCTGTCCTGTTTGCTTCCTCCACACATTACCTCCTTCGGCCTCATCAACCGGACATTAACCAACCAGCACGTCGGCTTTGGCTTCCCAATACTACATCAGCCCCATATTTGCGACTTCAACGAAGCTTCTTTGGGTACCATTAAATTTGTTAGCGTTCCTATTTCTCCATATAGCCCATACCGTTGCAGTGATATTTTCACAAACACTAATACATTGTTTAGAAAAAAAAATCAAGAATCCAACCCTTATCCGCCCGATGCGCATTTTCAAAAATCAATCCCCATGCTAGTAGTCCAGTCTTGCTAAGAAAACGGATAATTCATAAACACGTGATCCTCTGTCTCAGTTTTCTCTAAACATTGTTGACAAACTGTAGAAATATCTATGCATTTGTTACTCAAACTCGTAGCAATTTCCAATGAATTGTCCCATAATCACCAAATTGAATAGATAAGCTTCTTTTCCATTTTCATTCTCCACATCTTCTCAAGCAAACTTATGTTAACTGGCCCTACTAAGGATGGCGGCTCACCTTTGGATATGACTGTTCGCGCTTTAGAACCTGAAGACACTGTAGTTTCCATCGTCCGTATAATACCAATAAAGGTGTCTTCCTGGGGCGTCGTGTCAGGAGGGATTGTACGGATAAAATTCACATGAACATGAAACAATAATTAATTCAGACATACCTCATTTCAGACCATGTTTTTTACGTCGATTAAATAATCTATTATTGTATTCTCTTTACCTTCTAGACCGGGCATAATAACCTTAAAGGGCTCCCTCTCTGCAGCTGCATATCCTGAAAAATCCCTACTTGTCTACTGTTGCCCATTCTCCATACTAGCCTTGAATTTAGTAAGTCTCTCCCTGCTCAAATATGCTCTGTTAGCATTTGGTGCGCCCATCTGGGGTGCCCAATGCAAATATTTCAACCTTATGGTGTTAGCTGCAACAATGCTTAAACCTTATGGGGTTAGTGGCAAAGGCATAAACCGTAGGGGTTTATATTGCAAAATAGGTATAAGTTTGTCTATATAAGGAGATAGCCTCCTACATAATTAGATACACAATGCACAACTGTGTAGAGATCATGTGCTGATCGAAGACAGTTCTAGGAACCCTAGTCTCTCTCTCTAACTAGCCTCCATTGGTGGAACTTGGTGTGAATCAGAGCTCTCTTCCTAGTGATTCGAGCAAGACTGTGGGAGCAAGACAATGGTGCGTGAAAGCAAGCAATCTACGATCATCCGCTGCGCTAGGAGCTTAGGCGAAGAGGTAACACAGAAATCTTCTACTTTATTATGTGTTTGGATCTATGTATGCTTAGATCAGGTTCTTCTTTCATTGGTATCAGAGCTTTAGGCTTGCTCTTCGTACCTCGTAGTTTGTGCCCGAATCTAAGCAGCTGTAGCAAATCGAGTTTCTGAAATTTCATAATCAGTAGGCGAGTCTTATATCGATGGATAGAGTTTTTCACGAGGATTCCAGAAATATAATTTTTATTATTTGGACAAACAATGAGAAACTTATACCCCATTGAAGTTCGGAACTGTATAAATCTGGACAGTTAGATCTGATCTGTAATTCAATTTTCGTTAAAATTGTTAGAATTGTACTTTGAATAAATTATCGGAATCGGGGCGAGGAGACGATTCCATTGGTATATGGATCATCGGAAACAGAGCACGGGAAGGGCGCGCGTGGGCTTCACGCGCCACCGACGCCGCCTCCAGGCGCGGCCACGCGCCGCACGCACCCAAGGACTGGCGGTGACTTGTTGACGTGGCTAGGGCTGACGTGGAAAGGCTGACGTGGGTACTAACATGGAAATTCATGTGGGTGCTGGCGTGGCATGATGACGTCAGCATAGGGCTGACATGGAGTTCCACGTGGCACACTGACGTGGCACAAGGTCGACGATAGCGTGTGACTGAGGCGGACGCGCCCACGCGCGGAGGCACCTGATGGTGCGTGTGGCCTCCTCATGCCGTCTTTTTCGTCAAATTTTTATCTACAGACTCAGAATTAAATTTCCTATTTTCTGGGAATTTTTCATAATTTTTGGAAATACAGAAAATTTTATTAATTTCTAGATTAATTAATTAATTAGTGTTTAGCACACTTCTCGAGCCAATTAGGCGACCTTAAACACACCGTTTTCAGCCCAAATATTTTCTGGAGACTTAGGTCACTATTACCTACTGTCTACCATAGGTGGTCAGACTTTAGGTCGTTTAGAGCAATTTTCAATCTTTTTAGTCGATTAGATTATTGCTTATTAATTTCCAGTAATTATAATTCAATTCTAGAAATTTCCAGAAAATTTCAGTATATTTATTTTATTATTATACATGCTTTTGTGGGTTGAATGGATGTGTTTGGTGCATGGATGTGGCTTAGATATTTTTTATGTTTTGTTTCGATTTTGAATTTGTAATCAATTAAAATAGGGCATGCATGTCATGCATCTCTACATACTCTAATGTCTTCTCTTCTCATCCAATCGCCTCTTTAGAGATTACTTCTTATTAGTAATAAGATAGTTAGTGAAGATTGAATAATAGAAGGTTCAAGTGAGGTGGCCAAACCAAAAGACATAGTGCAAGGTGCATGGAGCAAATATACAAACAAAGGAGCTTCAAAAAGTACTCTCGAGATATGCGAGAGGCTGGGGCGTGAGGTTCATGATTTGCTTAATATGTGCTCTCAATAGTGGGAGTGCACCTTAGGGTCTACATACATTGCATATTTATTTTATGCTTATGATTGTTTTATGTTATAACTGCGTGTGATTGGATATAATTGTATAACCTCGCATGCTAAGGAACTAAAACAAAAGAGCTCACAATATTAGACACGGTTAAAACTGATAGGGAATCATAAGTGACGATATTTGATTCCTTGAATTACTATTAGGTTTTCGTGGAGTCCTTATGAGGAACTACTAAATTTTAATCTGTGTCTCATGTTATTTTGGAGCTAAGTAAATGCTAGTATTAATTTCCTAAGCAATGTCTCAAGATCAATCGTGTCTAAATAGAAACTGTAAAGGCTATGAAGGACTGTAATGTAGGCAGTAATACAAGATCAATACTCTAGAAAGGAGGGGGGGTTGAATAGAGTATTCTAACTTTTGCTAAACTTTCAAGAATAGTGGTTTCAAAGAGATTTGTAATGGGTAAAGAGTATTTCAAGGCCTTGAAATGAGTTTCAAGTCCTTGGAATCAAATAGTTTGTTGTAGAAAAGCTAAGTCTATTTCCAGGCCTTGAAATGAGTTTCAAACCCTTGATGTTTGATGCAAATAAGCTAAGTATAGAACTGAAAAGTATATGCAAAAGAAAAATAAATATGGACTTGAGTCCACTTGGACATACGTCTCTACCTCAGGGATCTTATCCCAGCAGGATTTTCAACTCAATTATTATTAATCAAAAGCTAAGCCCTAGATCTCAAGCACAGAGAGATACCTTACTCTGTTACAGCTTGTGGTTCTCACTAACCTATCTAGTACCTGCTCTAGCTAACTGATTAATTAAGAATTCTCTATTGTTCACTTTTGAACAATCCACGATAATAAAAACTAGAAGTATTATCAGAATGATATACACATAAAAGCCCAGAATAGAAGAACACTAGAACTAAGTCTGCAGTGAGTATGTCGTGTTCTTCAGATGCTTGGATTGAGAGGAACGAGTCTACATATTTGTTGCTTGTCTATCCTTGAATGTGTTAGAGAGTATGTGTTAATTGTCCCCTTTGTAATTTCTCCAGCTCTTCACACTTTTAAGGAGCAGTTTGAATTACAGATCTTTAAGATTTGTTCATAACAAACTTCCCTATTTTGTAGCTTCAGTTGTTGACTTCTTTATCAGTTTCTCCCAAAGGATAGTTGCTTAGTATCTTCAAAGATATTGTCTTGATCTTGTTTCTGAAGATGTTGGGAAGCTCTTAGACAAGAAAAGACAAGAACAAAATCAAATAATCAAGCAATTTCCCTTCCTGCAAAATACAGTTTAGGAAATATATCCTGGAACATAGGAAACATAATTTTCCTGCAAAATCTTAGTCAGATAGATGGATTAGTCACGGATTAGAGTGTTAAAATAATTTTTCTTTCATTATCAAACAACATATAATCAAGTATAGGATAATAGGAGTTGGAATGGAGTCGGAAAACTCCCCCTAAGTTCATGCTTAAACTGTGCTGTCAGTTTCAAAGCTTTGAAAGCTGTTTCAAGGCCTTGAAATAGACTTGCTATTTCAAGCCTCTAAAAGCATACTAAACTTACAATCTCCCCCTTGATGAAAGACAAAACCATAATCTGTTAAGGACTAAGTTTCTGCAAAAAACATATGTTAGAGCATAGCAATAATTGATAACAATAAACTGTAACACAAGGTTTCCAAACAATCCCACTTATTAAGCAGCTAAGCAACATCAAAGTTTTCAGATAATCCTGTTGACCAAAACCAGGTCTCTAAACCAGTAAAATAAACATAAAACACCTAAATTTCTCCCTCTTTTTGACATTCATCAAAAAAAGACAGAGAGTATGTTGGATCTAAAGAAAACTGTATGAAAAGATAGAAGGCTTTCAAGACTTTAAAAATGATTTCAAGGCCTTGAAAAGGATAGAAAGAATAGGCAAGAGTTAAGGGGTTGGGTCTCCATCTCCTTGCCGCTTTGCATCTTCTTCCTCACTATCTTCGGCATTATCATCATCTTAATCATCTTCTTGAGCCTTTTTATCACCAGCTTCACCTTCTCCCTCAAACAGATCAGTTTCGGTCACTATTTTTGGAATGGTTGTCTTCTTTTGCTTATTCTTGAGATCTTTAAGTAGTATTCCTGAATCTGGACTTTCAGCTTCATCTTATTCTTGGTCTTCATCACCCTGTTCCTCAACCACTTGATTACCCTTATCCTTCAATCCAGCAGTCTCAACCTGAGTTCTATGGTCACTGAAAAGTTCTTTGGTTGATCCAGCCTTTTTTGGTTCGTTCTGAAGCTTGAGAAACTTCTTCAGACACATCATACACAGTCATGCTCTTGAAGATGTTTTCAACCATGTACTTCATTTTTTTAAACTCAGTTCCAAACTCATGGTGATTCTCCTTCAGTTCATCCATGTCCTTCTCAAGTCCATCAAGTTTCTGAAGAACCAAGGAGAGATCTTGAAGCTGAGAGGTTCGACTTGAGGTAGGGGTCGAGGCCTTCGGTTTAAGAAACTTATTGGAGTTCAGCTCTTCTTTAGTCAATTCTGAAAACTACTTACAAGTCTTAGCACTGGTTTTACTACTCCAATTTTCTCAAATGCTTTCTCATCAAGCATACCAAAACTAGTAGTAATAGTTTCTTCCTGGTCAGTTGGAATTTAAAGGTGTTGAAAGAATGAGGTGAGCATATTAGCATATGGAAAAGGATGCTTTCTTTGATTGGTTTGGCAATAAAGCATGTGTATCATCACAATTTTTGGATGATCAACCTCATAACCATGCATAACCAAGTACATTAAGTATATCACTCTTTCAGTTATCAACTCCTTTGAGTTCTCCCTTGGTACCACACATCTCATCAAGATTGTGAACAAGACTTTAGATTCAACAGTTAGCACAGAGTGTGTTACCTGCTTGGATGTGGTAGGGTGTTGGGTAGAAAGAATTCTTCTTTGGCCAGTTTCAGGGCTTCACATTTAGGAGGGTGATTTCAAGTGTTAAACCTCTTTGGACAGCCTAGAACATTGGCAAACTCAGAGTGATCTAATTCCATATTAATACCAGCAACTTTGGTTTGAATCACAAGGTTCACAGTCTTCTTGAGTTTTCTCATGTTTAGGTAGAAGAATCTAGTGAGTCTGGGGTAGGCTATCTCTGGAGGGTTTAGAACAAACCAAAGAGAGCTTTTCAGGAGCAGATTCAACTACCTTCAACTTCCTTTTCTTGTTGGAAGTGGGTGTTTGATCTTTCTTTGCCTTCTTCTTGGGAGGAGGAGGGGCAATGTCTTCTACACTTGGAGTTCTTGAACTTACGTCACCACTAATGGTCTAAAACTCTTCCTCAGTAGTCTTTCTTTTCTTTTCTGTAGTAGCCTTTGAACCACTAGCCATCTCGATTCTATCAGAGGCTCTTCTAGTGCTCTTTAGGGTTTGGGATACAGAAGAGAAAGGTAGGAGAGATATGATGGAGAGAAAGAGAGAAGAAGATAAATACTGAAGAGTTTCAGTTTGGAAAGAAAACTGAATATTTTCCTCTCTTGAAGATTTGCTGAATCAATTAGATTCAATACGGTGCGCGCCGTTGGAAGTAAATATTACAACACTATTTTGGCTGAAAAGGGATTTTTGAAAAGTACCGGGCATTATTAATATTTATCTAAATAGATAACACCCAACATTCTAAGATCCATATTATCGACTAACTAGCATACAGTCTTATTTCAAGGCTTTGGAAAGTATTTCAAGGCCTTGAAAATCTGTATTGCAAAAGCACATAAAATCAAAGCTTTGAAAAGATTTTAAAGACTTTGAAAATCAGTTCAAACCTTTGAAACATAATACTTTCCTTATACTTACCTGATATCCCCCCCCCCTAAACTAATGCTTCTTTATTTAGCATACCCAATTCTAATCTCAAGGCTGAGAATCTTTCATCTGGAAGTGTTTTAGTGAAGATATCTGCAAATTGGAAACAAATTCAAGAACAATATCACCTTTCTCAGCAAGATCTCTGATGAAGTGATGCCAAACATCAATGTGTTTGGTTCTTGAATGCTGAACTGGATTCTTTGTGATTGATATTGCATTTGTATTGTCACACATAATAGGTATATCTCTGAACTCAAATCCAAGGTCTCTCATTTGTTGAGCTATCCATAACACTTGTGAGCAACAGGCTCCAGCAGCTATATATTCAGCTTCTGTTGTTGATAGTGCAACTGAGTTTTACTTCTTTGAATGCCAGTTGATTAATGATGATCCAAGAAATTGATAGCATCCTAATGTACTATTTCTATCAGCTTTATATCCTGCAAAGTCAGCATCTGAATATCCACACAAAGAGAATTAGATTGTTTAGGATACCAAAACCCTAAGTCTTTGGTACCATTGAGATATCTAAAGATTCTTTTTACAGTAGTCAAGTGTGATTCTTTAGTATCATCTTGAAATCTAGCACACATACAAACACTGAATATGATATCTGGTCTGCTAGATGTGAGATATAGTAATGATCCAATCATAACTCTATACTCTTTCACATTTACACTTTTACCAGATTCATCTTTGTCTAATGACAGTGTAGAACTCATGGGGGTCTTTATTTCTTTGGATTGAAACATATTATATTTGCTCAGTAAGTCTCTTGCGTACTTGATTTGATGTAAAAAATATTCCCTTATTCATATGATGTATTTGAAGTCCAAGAAAGAAGTTCAACACTCCCATAAAACTCATTTCAAATTCCCTGCTCATAAGACTTGAGAATTCCTTGCAACGAAGGTCATTAGTAGCTCCAAACAAAATATCATCAACATATATTTGAACTTCAAGCATATATTTCTCATGAGTCTTTATGAAAATGGTTTTATATACTAATCCTCTTTTTAAATCATTTTCAAGTGAACACTTTGACAATCTTTCATACCAAGCCCTTGAAGCTTGTTTCAAACCATAAAGAGCCTTGTCAAGTTTATAAACATGGTCCGGAAACTTGTCATTTTCAAAACCTGGAGGTTGAGCAACATAAACTTCCTCTTGCAGATATCCATTTAAGAATGCACACTTCACATCCATTTGAAAAAGTTTCATGTTCTTGTGAGATGAAAATGCAAGTAGAATTCTAATTGCTTCTAACCTGGCAACAGAAGCAAAGGTCTCCACATAGTCAATACCTTCTTCTTGATTGTAGCCTTCAACTATCAATCCAGCTTTGTTTCTGATTACCTTCGGATTCTTTTCTAACTTGTTTCTGAATACCCATCTGGTGCCAATGACACACTAGTTTCTTGGGGAAAGAACTAGATTCCAAACCTTGTTGCTTTCAAACTCATTGAGTTCACTTTGTATAGCTATGATCCAGTCTGCTTCTTGTAATTCTTCCTTTACAGTTTTGGCTTCTACAAGGGAAATAAAAGCATTAAAAGCACAAAGATTCTTTAACTGTGATCTTGTATGTGTACCAGTGGTTAAATCAGAAAGAACGCTGTGAGCAGAATGAGATGAGAGATATTTAAATCTCTTCTTTGGTGTCCAAGGTTCAGGCTCTCTAATATATTTTTCAAGTCCTTGAGAACTTGAAGTAGTAGTTTGATCAGCTGTCTTTTTCTGGAGGATTTGTTTCAAGGCCTTGAAACTCATTTTCAAGGCCTTGAACATGCTTTTTGTGTTCTTGTAAGTTTTCCTTAGAACCTTTTGAAGAATCTTCTTCATTGTCTGAATCATGCTTGTTTAGATTAGGATTTGCAACATCATCACTCAAAGGACCATCAAAGCTTTCATCAAATATGACATGAATACTTTCTTCAACAAGCTTGGTTCTTTTATTATAAACTCTATAGGCTTTGCTTGCCTGTGAATAACCTAGAAAAATACCTTCATCACTTCTTGTATCAAACTTACCAATATTGTCCTTACCATTATTATGAATATAGAAGGTACAACCAAAAGATTTGAAGTAAGAAATGTTTGGCTTTCTTCCTTTGAAAAGCTCATAAGGAGGCTTCTTCAATATAGGTCTGATCAAGCACATGTTGAGAATATAGTTTGCAGTATTCACAACTTCTGCTCATTAGTATTTTGGCAGTTTGTTCTCCAAAAGCATTGTTCTTGACATGTCTTCAAGTGTTCCGTTATTTCTTTCAACAACTCCATTCTGTTGAGGAGTTCTAGGAGCAGAAATGTTGTGAGAGATGCCATGCTTAGAAAAAAATAAATCAAACTCAAGTTGATCAAACTCTGTACCATGATCACTTCTAATTGAAGCAACGGGTAGGTTTTTCAAGGTTTGAAGTTCACTACAAAGCTTTGAAAATTCAGAGAGGGATTCAGATTTTTCTCTAAGAAACATAACCCAAGTATATCTAGAATAATCATCTACAATAACAAGCATGTACTTCTTACCCTTTGGATTTGGAGTTCTCATAGGAGCACGGAGATCCATATGCGGTAATTCAATGGGTCTAGTAGTACTTACAAAGTTCTTTGGTTTGAATGAGCTTCTGGTCTTCTTGCCTTGTGCACAGGCTCTGCATACTTCTTCGTCTTTGAACTTGATAGAGGGTAGACCTCTCACTAAGTCCTTATAGACTAGCTTGTTCAAAGTGTGCAAGCTATGTGTCCTAACTTTCTGTGCCAAAGCTTTGAATATTCTTTCAAGGCCTTGAGACACTTCAAGTTTTCTCCTCCAATTTTGTTAGTTTGAAAAGTATAGACATTGTTTGACCTAGAGGCTGTGAGGATGCAATTGCAAGATTTCTTATTTTGCACCACACACTTATCTTTGTCAAGAATAACTTTATTACAATTATCACAAAGCTGAGATACTCTAATCAAGTTGAATTTCAAACCATCAACCAAATACACATCAGAATTAGAGTTTTCTGAATTTTTACCAACTTTACCTATACCTAGAATGCTGCATTTGCCATTTGCACCGAGTGTGATTGAACCTTCAGATTGATCTTTCAATTATAAGAATAAAGATCTCTTTCCACTCGTGTGTCTGGAGCAACCACTGTCCATAAACCATTCACTGCCTTACATAGCTGTTAGACCAATTGTGGAATTCTGATTCATACTCAGGGTCAACCATTTAGATGTTTCAACCCCTTTAGGAACCCAAATCTGTCTAACTTTTAATTTGAGTTGAACTTTAAAAGTATTCCTCATTATGTGATGGTCTCTTTTTCTGAAAGGACAAGTCACTTTAACATGACCAATTTTATTGCAGTAATGGAATTTAGGAGATGTTCTGCTTCCAGCTTTCACAAATCTAGTACTGTTCTTTCTGGAGAAATTTTGGTTGTATCCAATACCAGTTTTGTGAACACACGTTAAGCTACCTCCAAGGATCAGATTTAAGTTTTGTTCTGAGCCAGCAAGTTTTGTTATGACTGATTCAGATTCTTTAAGTTTCTCAGTTAAGGTTGTCTTTTTTATCCAATTCATCAACTTGATGCCTTAGATTAACAATACTGTCACACAAACGAGAGTTCTCAGTGAATACTTCCTCGACTTGTGTTTTCAAGGCTTTGAAATTGGTTTGAAGGCCTTGGAATTACTGTCATATTTCTTTTGAGAAATTTCAAGTTTCTGATTCAGACAAACAAGATGCAAGCTTTCTTTTGCCTGCTCATGAACTGTTTCTTTCAAAAATTTGATCTCTTTCAGATAGTCTTCTTCATTTAAAAGCATTTTCTAAGATAATCAGAGAGGGATTCTGTTGGTTTCGATACTAAGCAGTTTACCATTACCTCATTGTTCTTTTCAAAATTTTCATCATGCTTGGCCATAAAGCATAGGTTGGCATGTTCTTCTTCAGATTCAGAGTCACTTGAGGATTCGGAATCACTCCAAGAGGCTATCATTCATTTCTTTCTTCTGTCGTGGTCTTTTTTTGAAAGTTTTTTCTTTTCTTGTATGGACAGTCTCTGATCAAATGTCCTGCATCACCACACTCAAAGTCATTCATTACTTTAGGCTTATTACCATGTGAAGAATATTTACCTTTGTAGTCTTTGCTACGGGAGGATCTGTGTCTGTCTCAATTGAAGTCTGTTTCCAAAGTTCTTCTTCATTTTAAGGATTCTGTTCAAGGCTTTGGAAATCAAAGCAAAAGGGTCTTCATCATCATCTTCTTCAATTTCAAGGATTTGAAATGGCTCATTCTATTTTGCCTTGAGATTTAAATCCTTGACTCCTTCTGTTAACTCCCCATCAACTTCATTCATGGATATTTCATGTGTAAAGAGTTTTCCTTGCAGATCATCAAGTTCAAGTGATGATAGATCATGACCTTCTTCAATAGCATTAGTCTTTGGTTCCCATTTCTCTTTAGGAAGACTTCTCTGAATCTTTCTAACCATTTCATCATTGTAAATGTGTTTTCCCATTGAATCAAGATTGTTGACCATATCAGGGAATCTTTTGAACATGTCTCTGATTGATTCATCTCCATTCATCTTGAACAGCTCATATTGTCTGAAATATATGTTGATCTTGGTTTTCTTGACTTGGCTGGTTCCTTCAAAAGTCACCACAAGCTTATCACAGATCTCCTTGGCAGTTTTACATCCTGAAATCCTGTTAAATTCATCTGCACTCAAAGCACAATATAAAAGATTCATAGCTCTATAATTTTTGGAAAATTGTTCTAGTTCAGAAGCAGAGATTGAATCTTGAGTTTTGGGAGTTCTAATCGCATCATTTTCTGTGTAGAAAGTATGAGGACCATTCTGTATAATAGTCCAAAGCTCTATGTCTTGATAAATGATGAACATTTTCATCTAGGCTTTTCAGTGAACAAAGTTATCACCACAGAATAGAGGAGGTCTGTTAGCTGCTCTTCGCTGAGAGAAACCACCATCACCTACAGTACTCATAATCACAAGATGGTTAAATCTATACAAGCTCTGATACCAATTGAAGGAATGTAATATAGGTAGTAATACAAGATCAATACTCTAGAAGGGGGAGGGTTGAATAGAGTATGCCAACTTTTGCTAAACTTGCAAGAAGAGTGGTTTCAAAAAGATTTGAATGAGTAAAGAGTATTTCAAGGCCTTGAAATGAGTTTCAAGTCCTTGGAATCAAAACAGTTTGTTGTAAAGGAGCTAAGTCTATTTCAAGGCCTTGGAATGAGTGTCAAACTCTTGAAATAAAACATGTTTCGTCTGCTGCAAATAAGCTAAGTATAGAACTGAAAAGTAAATACAAGAGACACAAGATATATACAGTTCAGTCCACTTGCACATTTGTCTCTACCTCAGGGATCTTATCCGTGCAGGAATTTCAACTCAATTCTTATTAATCAAAAGCTAAGCCGTAGATCTCAAGCACAGAGAGATACCTTACTCCGTTACAGCTTGTGGTTCTCACTAACCTATCTAGTACCTTCTCTAGCTAACTAATTAACTAAGAAATATCTATTATTCACTTTGAACAATCCACGAGAATAAGAAATAGAAGTATTATCAGAATGATATAATAATAAAAGCTCAGAATAGAAGAACACTAGAACTAAGTGTTCAATGAACATGAAGTGTTCTTCAGATGCTTGGATTGAGAGGAATTAATCTGCTTCTTTGTTGCTCGTCAATCCCTGAATATGTTTGAGAGTCTGTTTTAATCGTCCCCTTTTATTTCTCCATCTCTTCACACTTTTAACGAGCAGTTTGAATTGAAGATCTTCAAGATCTCTTCATAACAAACTTCCCTATTTTGTAGCTTCAGCTATTGACTTCTTTAGCAGCTTATCACGACAGATAGTTGCTCAGTATCTTCAAAGATACTGTCTTGATCTTGTTTCTAAAGATGTTGGGAATATTTTAAACAAGAAAAGTCAAGCACAAAATAAAATCATCAAGCATTTTCCCTTCCTGCAAAATACAGTTTCGGAAATATATCCTACAAAATAGGAAACATAATGTGCAAAAGCTTAGTCAAACAGATGAATTAGTCGCAGATTAGAGTTTTAAAATATTTTGTCTTTCATCATCAAACAACATATAATCAAGTATAAGAGAATAGGAGTTGGAATGGAGTCAGAAAACTTCCCATAAGTTCATGCTTAAACTGTGCTGTCTGTTTTAAAGCTTTGAAAGCTGTTTCAAGGCCTTGAAATACACTGGCTATTTGAAGCCTATGAAACCTTACTGAACTTTCAGGCTAAAATGGTGACGACAAATGATATGACGAGTCGTCGTACTATGTAACCAATCGTTGGACATAGGTTGTCAAACCACCTACAAGTATGGTTGAACCTGTGAGGATTAGTTTTCACAATAGCACAAAGACATTATCTTTAGGCTCACCAATGGTGGGAGGCAGTCAAGATAAATGTCATAGAGCATGCTTTGGCAAGGTGGGGAAATGACCTCATCAGCAAGTTCTAGACCACTTTGAAATTCAAAGTTTGTAAGAATGAGCCAAAGAAGAATCTTGGATCCACCTGAGCCATTTGCGTACATCAAAATTGTGAGTAGTGACTCATAAATCCCTCCTTAAACTATGAGTAGAGACTCATGTCAAAAAATGAGCACTCGACTAAAGCATATGAGATTAGCACTCGACTATAGCGCCTGAGATTCATGCCATTTAAGATGAGAAGTTTAAGCTATCAGATTAGCAATTTGTTTCCATCTCTGCCACGTTTCATGAAAATGCCATGAAAACGTTATATGACACACTTTGAGAGTGTCAAGATGCTTGGAAGACCAAACATCGCTGCGTTCTAGGATCTAAGCAACCAAGTGTTTGATATAAAATACTAGTCCAGCATACTTCTGAAGTCTAAGAAATATATGATTGCTAAAGGATGTGAATGAAGTATGATCGACAGATAAATTCCCTAGTACGGTATTAGGACCGTGAGGAAATATGTGGTGCAAGGGTAAGGGAATGTAGGGCCAATATTGGTATAAGACCAATAGCCCAAGACTGGCAAATGCGAAGGAAGAAAAGGATGTTTTCCTAAGACTACAGAAAAGGCCGGACCTGGCACTAACTTCTCGCCTAAGGATCCATAATATCATCTTTGAGGGAGCAGCCACCAAGGTTGTTTTTGGGCACAATTTTACTTTTGAATTGGTCATGTTATGAATGGTTATGCGCTCTTAAATTCTAGCATGAGTGACGCCTCAGAATATTTGGACGTCACCTCTAGAGTAGTGACTTAATATTATGATATTTGGCGCGCTAGAGTGAGACACACAATGTCAGGAAAGGATGTTCAGGCTAGCTAAGGCAGGCCCGCTTGGAATGTGCCCAAGATACCCTTACATGTGTGTGATTCTTGCCTTACAGGAAAGGAAAAACGCAAACCATCCAGTAGAGCATTAAGGAAAATTGAGTCTTTACATATTATTCATTATGTTGTTGTGATCCATTAAAAGTTAAAGATAAGACATGGTGCTTACTGTTCCATCACATTTGTAGACAAATGTACGCGTCTAAAATATGTGTGCTAGATGCCACATAAGTCTGAGGCACTAGAGCACTTCAGAAAAGTATCTACGAAAGGTAGAACCAATGGAAAAGAGGATATGTCCCTTAGCTAGAATGAGACTGCAAGTGTCTATGTTATCAAGAGCTATGTGATGGAAAGGAGTAGTAAGGCAGCTAGCTATTCCTCATGCTCCACAGCAGTATGATGTAGCGGATAAAAGGAATAGGATACTACTAGAGATGGTTCGATGCATGATAGCGCGTTCAAAGTAACATGTTCCCTATCTTGAGGAGGTGCTTTGCTAAACGGTTGTCGACGTACTCAACCAAATACGCACCAAGTCTATAGCCACTACGCTCTACGAGATGTGGACCAAAAGAAAACCTATATGAGGTCACCTTAGGCCATGGGGATCGGCAACTTATGAGCTAACTAAATTTTCAAAGTCAGGAAGAGGTTCGCAGAGAAGTAAGTCTATACGAAATAAATGTATCACTGGATGACGTCCCATCCCTAATTGGTCAACAGGAAACAATTCCTACAGATATTCAGGACAGTGGGAGTGACTTGCCTAGTAAACAGCCCATCATAGATTATGACTGTGAGGGGAAACCCTCATCGCGTAGGAACGCTCTTTGGAGCGTACCCCGTCAACGATTTGACATCGAATGGGAAGACATCATTGTCACCACGCAAGACGATGATTAACCTAGGACATTGTCCCAAGACTCTTTCATCACCTGACCAGAAGGAATTAAAATTTAGACCCTAGATGGAAGAAACGTATCTTCATGGAGTAACGTATCTTCTCATACTATTCGGAGTACTCTATGGGTTTCGTATTCGAAACGCAACAACTGATTAGTAGTGTAACTTAAATGGATTTATGAGATATATGATTTCTCCTAGGAGATATCCATAATTAAGGGAAAGGTTCGTAGAGATGATCATCTCCACGAGCATGGAGGAACCCCTGGAAGACACCCATTCCTTAGTCGATTATGAGGAAGTAGTTCCACAAAGAATCCTCTGGACAGTGGAAATGACTTTCAAAGAGAGGTGCCCATCCATAGGGATGAGAGCAAATGTTGATCCTCCTATGCAAAGGAATAGCTCATAAGAGCATACCCCATCGACTGCTTGAGTTCGAAGGGATGATCTTAAGGATCACCTTGCATAAACGATAACATGTGCTGATAAGTGACATGAGATGGCGATTAGAACTAGTCTATGAGATTTATCGTCGTGTGAGCCTCGTCGATCATATAAGAATGATGACACTGTATACCCTTAGTACTTTTATCCGTGTCGTGGAGAGACGGGTCGGCGGTGCTACTTTAGTGTGACACCTTACGACCATGAATGACTCGGCCTTCCGGACACTGCTAGGACAGCAGCTGAGCCGAATCAAAGCGACACAATGGATGGAAATGAAGATTCTCATTGCATCACTCTTTGTTATCTTCATTGGGCCCAGCTAAAAGATCTTATGGGATCACGCAGGATATGAAAATAATAAAGGAGATGTAGACTCATTTGAGCACGGCCTACGGGACGAGGTAGGTGCTCATGGTCTGCGAGATGACAATTGATCGAATCTGGGGGATACGAGAGATATATATGTATTGCATTGTTTCTAAAGGTAGAGTGCCCCTACTGCTAGCTCGTATCGTATGAGTTTAGAGTATGGAACTCCCGAAATGCAGCCTCTCTCACTACAAGAAGCAGGAGATCTAGCAGCGGTTTACTCCCAACGGTTGTAAAAAGTGCTGGTATAGAGTGTATGCACCAGCAGTTTCTTAACCGCAGTTGTGACCATCGCTAAAAATAGTATATCACCCAAAGTTCTTAACAACCGCGGGAAAAGAAAAACAATCCATGCGGTTTCTTTTCAACCGCTGCAAGAAGTTATGTATATGCCAACAGTTCGTTAACTATTGGGAAAAATAGTGGTAACCATGGCTAAAGCGAGCTTAAACTCCACAATTCCATAAACGGTGATAATATTTTTAGTTAGTGCCAATGGTTCTTCAGACATGCGCGTATAAGGACGACAACGCGGGACTATTAATATAGGAAGCAATTTAAGTTCAAGTTGTAGGCAATATTGAGCAGCAAGAGGCCTTTGGTTTGTGAGTTAAAACTTGATTTTCTATTTTCTGATGTTGAATATCTCCAACGAGGAATTATAATTGATCTGATTGGGATTGGATTATCAGGAACTTGACACCTCTTTTTCATTATCTTTCGAGGTTTGTTCATGCCTTAATCATGTAACTCAATTTTCTATTCATGTGTCTAGCAACCTGGACTAATTTTAGTTCATGTAAAATATTTGTGGCTTCAGTTAATTAACTGATCTTAGAATATGGACTAGCCTCATTGCTAGCAATTGCAAAGTTCAATTTTTGTAGATTCATAATTGCGATGCATAAATTGTATTCTGGAGTGTACTCTTGATAATCCTCAGGATGTAACCATTGTTTAGTTTTTACTATATCCTAGAGATTGCTTTGTATATATAACGTTGTTGTGTTTGATACTTAGAGTTAAGCAGGTATATTCAGCATCATGAAATGCTTCATTGATTGCTTTAAACAAGAATTTTTTTTCGATTTTTTTCCTCTTTCAAACATCTATTTTCCATAGTAGTGCCCCGAGGGATGCCCTGAGGGCACGGGTCATGCCCTAGCAACTTGATAGGTTCGGAAACCATCAGTAACATTATTTAGTTTAATCTGCTGTTCGTTTCTTTATTAATACAACTATTTTAAACTCATGGAAACAAAATTCAGGTTAGTGATTATTGTTGCTTTAGTGACTGTCTATTTATTTACATTTGTCGAGTTTAATAGTGGTGACAGAGGAGGGGTGACAACACCTTGCGATGTTCTATTTCCTGGGAGTATAAGGATCGAGCCAATCGTGTATCGGAAACCATCCATGCTCTCGAGCGGCATCAATCGTCTCCAAATTGCGCCTCAATTCAACTTGCAGGTTTGATTTGCTTTCATCAGATGAAGTCACAAGTACCTAAATTTTTTACCATCCACTTCTCTGTGTATGTAATCAAATTCTGCTTATGCATACCATTAACTTGTGCTATCTTTATTGATATGTGATTGTTTGTACTACATTGAAGTGGAGGTAGATGAACCAGGTCAACCAGCTTTCCTTCAACCATATTCATGTCCTGTTTAGAATATTTACAGATTGAAAGGTTAAATTTTAAAACATCTGTAACTTATACCTGTTTACTATTTTCCAAAATATAACCGTCTTTAGCCCGTCATAATAATAGTGTACTGAAGAGACTTGAACTCGACTTTGTGTTTATTATAGTTGAACTCTAGTGCTGCAACAAGTAGAGCATTAATACAAGTAGAGACACCAGAAGCACTCTTTATTGTTTTGAATTCTGAAGAAGATGTGATAATGATGTTTAATATTAAAACATTGCACGGAGATCCAACATAACCTTAGTGGTGGAGAATGACAAAATTCTAGCAATCTGTGGGGAAATTGTAGTTTGCATTCATCTTGGTTCTACAATGCCCTGGAACAAAGCTGAAATTTGTGGAACAAAGCTGAATCCACAAAGATCAAATTTGTGGAACAAAGATGAAAAACAAATTCACGAGCCCATGCCAAGGGTCTCTGTACAAAAACCAAAACAGGTTTGTCAGGGTCCTGCTGCTCAGTTAATTCTTCTTGGAGTCTCTCCCTCTCTCTCTCACACACGCACTCTCACAGGGTAGTGACTTATATTTTTCCTGCTTTGTGGGGTTGGAATAGTCATTGGCCTGTCTCTAGCAGATCAATCTTGTTGAACATAAAATTGTGTTTACGACATGGATGGAAACTGATTTCATAATAGGTGAATCTTCATGGAGCAGAGGATGCCTTCTTGTTCCTCAAACATCCTTCTTCTACAATGAGCGAATAAACTTTTGCAATGTGGGGTGGTGGTGTCTTTAGCTACAGAGTATTTCAAAACCACCAAGGCGGCTTATCTCGTAATGTAGGTAGTGTGCCTGTACAATGAATTATAGTTTTGCTATGGCACAAGTAATGCACTAGTATGCTGTAATAGCTAGAACTAGATTGATATTCATGTAAAATTCATTACTATTTAGTGAATTATAATTATTGACGATGTAATATTTTACTAGTTTTGAAACGTTTGTTACATTTTTGTTTGATCATGAATCTATGGAATTGATGCAATATGTGTGATAAACATGTTTTTATTATTATGTTTCTTTCTCCGGCTTCATTATTAATTATTTATAAATTACATTAAAAATTCAATGGTACAAATATTCTGCTAAAGCGGCCAAAAACCGCTGGCAAGACTTTAGTCACCCATACATGCCTTGCTGAGAAACACTTACCCACGGTTTTGGAGGCTATACTAGCGGTTACAAATGCTTTAAAAGCATTTCGTAGTGCCCGCGGTTGGCTTATGAATGCCCGCTGTTTACAAATCCGCTGGTATAGAGATAGTCTGCTATAGCGGTCAAGAAAACGCGGGTAAGACTTCTAGCGACGCCTACATGCCAGCGGTTGCCAGTTCTGTGCCAGCGATTTTTGCAACCGCTAGAGAAACATTTACCCACAACTTTTGGAGACTATGCCAGCGGTTTCGGTCGCTGGTAAAGCCTTCATTTCTTGTAGTGTCTCAACAGTCACACACCAAGGCCGCAAAACACTTTGGTAGATGATAATAGTTGGAGATTGAGGGAGACTAGATGAACTGTGATTGTGCAGCCCCACTGTGCGAGTGGGAGATGTTAGCATTTGGTGTGCCCATGTATGGTGTCCAATGCAAATATTACAACCTGATGTGGTTAGCTGCAATAATGCTCACATCTTATGGGGTTAGTGGCAAAGGCATAAACCCTAGGGGGTTATATTGCAAACTAGGTATAACTCTGTCTATATAAGGAGATAGCCTCCTACGTTATTAGATACACAATCCACTACTATGTAGAGATCATGTGCTGATCAAAGACAGTTCTAGGAACCCTAGCCTCTCTCTCTAACTAGCCTCCATTGGTGGAACTTGGTGTGGATCAGAGCTCTCGTCCTAGTGATTCGAGCCAGACTGTGGGAGCAAGACGTTGGTGCGTGAAAGCAAGCAATCTACGATCATCCGCTGCGCTAGGAGTTTATGCGAAGAGGTAACACATAAATCTTCTGCTTTATTATATTTTGGACCTATGTATGCTTAGATAAGATTCTTCCTTCATGCTCCGAATGGCATTAGAAACCGTGCAGTTCTTTTCGAGTTGCACGTCACGAATTGTGGGATCCCTGAAGTATTTAGCTCTGATAACTCTGCATACTAGACTATTGCGATTACGTACGCCATATCTGTTTTTCCAAGATCGCTATGCTAAAATTAAGAAAACCGCGAATACTTAGCCCTCCAGTAATTAAGTTTCCACGTTCTTGAACAAGAATAAATAGTCGCGCTACCAGATGCTCAATCAATGTACACTTGTTTTCACTATTTCTATCTTGGCCCATTTTATTGGTATGTAATCAGCTGCATAATTAACCACTAATAAAAAATCAAAAATGAACAAGAAATTGGAAAATTGACTCAAGTTGTCAAACCCCTCTCAGGACGAAATTAAGAACAAACCACGTCGTTGTACAATCGCTCTTTCGACTAACTAGACAGACAAATATTTTAGGAGTTCTCATACCCACAAAGTAGTTAATCTAAGAGGAATCATACAAGTTATACATTTAAGCAATGATCTCTTTATCCATGCAAGCCCTTACTAGGACCATCGCATTCGTTGCTCCATCCTCATGCACAATGTCGCAACATTCACTTCTTTCATACTGTTATAAGAGACAAAAAACATAAAAGGTTAAGAACGTTAGGTGTATTATGACTAAAATGACATAAAAAGTTATGGAAAATTTCTGCATAATAGGTTACTAATGACTCACCCCTTGGAGCTTTTCCGTTGGTGAAATAACTTGAATCTTGGAGATTACGTTGGCTGTACCATTCCCCTTCAACGAGCAAATTGGGTATGTAGGTGATGGTGATCGAACATAGGTTGTAATAATTTCGTCTCCGTTTTTCTCAATAGAGTCAAAGTAGAAAACTGACGGAGTTTCACACAACTGTCTTGTGTTGAACATATACTTTGGATTTTTCGCGTTTCCAACCCACGGACTGAACGTTTCTAGTGGTCTCCTTAAAGATGTCCGGGAGTGAAGGTTTTCATAGACATGGACAACGTAACCCCACGAAACAGAAAAAGACCAACTCATGGATTTCTCATAACAAATGGTTTGTTGAAGTAGCCGAGATTGGCCAAATTTTCCGGCCTTCATGAGTTGGTAGGTAGATTGGAAAGAATCCATATTTGGGAAAATAGGTTTTGCATAGTCGAAATGGTGGAGGGACACTAAGGGGGCTTGGGGGTGCGCGGCTAGATAGCCTGATATATCTCCAACTAAATCAATCTGCATGAAACGTAGGAAGTAAACATATGTTTTTTTGTGATAAATTGTGATGCAGCAGCATCACTCGATTTAATAAAGAATTTAAACTCAATAATTCTAAACACACTTGGAAACTTCCTTTCGGAGTGTTTTAACAACTGATCCGCAATTTAAGGCTTAATCACCTCCAAGATAATATAGTAAACATGTCGTTGAAGTAAATTAGGTAAAAAAAAATAAATAAGAAGATGACTGAACAGCTAGTTGAACTTTTTTTAAGAAAATTATGTACTTTAACGTCCATATAAGGGTGAAAGACACCATAACTCCTCTGGTTTGAGTGAAGGACACTTTCACCCCTCCCTATTTGGAAAATGATACTTTCACCCCTTTAGCGCCCCGAACTTGGGAAACTTGTACCCTTTATTGTGATGCCGTTAGTGTGTAGTTGGGTTCTGTCACTAAAAACAATTTTGAGGATACATTTACCACCATATTATGAATTTTGATGGCACATCATATGCGGGATACCAATTGTATAGTAGATATACATAATATGGAAGGTAAATTTGTTCAAAACTATTTTCACTTACTGACCACACCCAAGACTAACAAAATCAAAACCAGGGGTCCAAGTTATTTGAAGTTCGGCACACCAAACGGGTGAAAGTGTCATTTTCTTAACGGGGAGGTGTGAAAGCGTCCTTTAGTCAAGTTAAAAAGGGCGAACATGTCTTTTACTCTCCATATAACCCTCACCACCTTTCAAAACCAAGATTGGACGAATAAGAGGGTAGTATTTGTCAAAGCAATCGCAAGTTAATACTTATTCTTAGTGACAATTAATACATCTAACCTTTGGGAATGATCATCCTAAAGGATTTCCCAAATCTAACCAAACAAGGGTAATTTTGTCTAAAAAGTTTTATAAACATCCGAGCTAACATAAATTCCTCGATACAGAGCTTTTCGCAGTACTAGTTTGAAAACGAGATCTTGTATAAATATCATGTGTTAGTTTATTTTCTAATTTAGTTTTTGTAATCAGTTTATGTGTTCAGAAAACAAAGAAGCAATTTTCTTTCTTTACAGTAACCAAGATATGCGTAAAATATAATAAATTACCTGATGAATACCTCTCTCCACAGTGAGAGGAACTCCAAACTCATCAACACAATACTGAATAATCAAATCAGCTGAATTGACATAAGGGTAGCGACTAATGCATCCTTTCAAATCTTTCGCCATTGCAGCTGCCAGCGGATAGCTCAAAGCGATTCCAGCCCCACCGAACCCCATTTCGAACGAGAAGTGGTAGTTCGACAGTACAGTCTCAGAAAAATCTCCAATGTTGTAGTACTTAGTATGATCGTACTTTGCAAGAATATCAACCCAGTTCTCTACAAAAAAGATTGAATCATCGAAAGCCATCACGTACCATCTCACTCCTTCGTCACCCTCCCGAAATGTCTCCAATATCGCGTGCACCATCCGAACCATAATAGGTGAGACATGATTTATTTCCTTCTCCAACTGTGAGGTATCGTCGGCTACTCTCCAAGCCGGTAAGGTGGCTGGCCATGGGAGAAACTCCTCGATGGGATGCTTGTCGAAGATTAGATATCCCCTTGTCACGTTCGGTATCCACCATGAGTCGATGTAAGGCTTCCGAACCTTCCATGAGTTGATTCCTGTGACGAGTCCAAACACAATGTGGCTTATGTTCGTCGGAGAATCATCCGTAGTAGGAGGGTCGTGATGAATAGAACGAGACCATATTTGCTGCCTTGTTGAGGTCACGAGCGAGGACGGACAACCGGAGCGGCCGAGATCGATGAAGTACAGGAAGAAAATAATGGATCCTGAAATAGCAAAGATTTTTATCAGATTCAATAAGAGATTTTGGGGAACATTTGAATTGGTATTGGTGATTGAAGGCATTCTGAAGTGAAGACTCACTGTTTTTGAGTACCATATATTTATTATGTCCTTTGCGGTAAACCATAGCAAAGTTTAAGGACCTAATTAACATACCACATGGCCTCCCCATACTTCAATGAAAAGATAAACATATTGTATTGTGGACGTTGTTGTATTACTGTAAGATTTTCTAATTCCAGTTGACATATACTATTCATGTCTATTCTCGCTTAAAAAGATGGTAAAGCTTTTAGGGAAAGATTAAAACCTTTGACATTTTTTTGGAAGACTTTTGACTTTTGAGTAGTGGAGGAAATATCACATGGATGATTAAAAGCCCATGCAACCAGGCATGATTTGCATGCACGTAAAGTGAAGCACCCAAATCTGAACAGTTTCGGCCCGTTTCAAGTTGCATTTCAGTTTAGACTTAAAATGTTAACCCCTCTTGTTAGGTTTTACTTAACACGATAGTAATTCTGGAGACTATTAAGTTTGCACACACACGAACACTGGATTTTTAACCCAACACACTTCAATTTTTCTCTTCTTTGATTGATTGACAGAAACTATATCTGTTTAAATATAAATTTTGACACTAGACAATTCGACCTAACGGGTTCGGCCGGTTCTACTAACTAATTAAATAAACAACTAGTTAAACTAATAAAATAGAAACTAACTACTAATAATAATAAATAAATAAATAAATAAACAATACTAACTAGCGATGATAATACGAGTGACCCGTATGATACGGTTGACCCGTATCAATTCATCCCCTGTTGCGCGAAAAAACTTCAAGACGGTGAAAATTAGTCGTCCCCGGATCAAATTGTATACAACGAGCTTGCGCAATCTAAATCTGAAAAAAAAGAGGACGGAAATGAACGCGGGAGGGCGAAAACCCTTGGATAAAATCCGTAATAGTGTTGCTGACCTGGCGGTTGGCAACTGGCTGTGCCGTAAACAGTGGATGGAGCGACAGTAGGTGGACCAAAATGATGAACTAATGGAGCCCGCTATGCTTGGTGGCACGATGTAGCCCACCAAAAGGATTCAGATTAAACACATTATGAAACTCAAATGTACCACTCCGTCCCGTTTCTTTGTTTCCATTTGACTTTTTTGACTCGTATCGGGGTCACTTTAACCGGATGATTTGGATAGCAAAATAATACGATTTTTTGATAATTTTTTCACCATATTATAGAGCAACTTTTTCTCTACAACACCATGAAAAAATTATCAAAAAATTACATCAATTTCCTATTCAAATCACCGGGTCAAAGTGACCCAGTGAATAGTGACAAAAATAAAATTGGGAACAAAGAGACGGGACGGAGTGGTATTAAATGAAGCCCATGACGTGAATGAAGCCCACTTGGGTGTTCAAACCCATTGCCATACCCTGTAACGAGAGTTCCCGTACAAAGCTGCGGGTGGCGGCCATGGATGTCGGTGAAACTTATTGCGGCTTTCCATGACGGCTGTAGCTGCTGAGGTGGAGGGTAAGAGGTCGATGGTGGTCAGAGACCGACTGGAGACGGTCGGGACGCGACAATCCTGCCTTTGTGACGGCGGATCAGGCAGCCAATGCTTGCTGCTGCTGAGTCTCTTCCTGAGGTTGGGTCTCTGAAATTGGAACGCCGGATTGATTTCGGAGGGAAGTACGGTCGCCGTTGACGTCGGCGGAGGCCACTGTTGGTTTGGGTTGTTCATCTTCGTCCTCCTTGTTGCTCTCTGCGTTCGCTTCTTCCACTCCCTGTGGCTCCTCTTCGATTTGTTTTGTTTTTTGTGGTGTAATTGGCTGCAGCAGTTCCGGCTGCTGGTCTTGTGACGCCGGCTGCTCTGGGGCTCTGACAATGATTTACAGTTAAGATGATTCCATGATTTGACGGGCCATATGTCAGTAAAGTTAAGATGATTCCAACTGTGATTAATATACTGCTAAATTTGTATGATTACAGTTTTGTTCGCATACATCAGGATAGTTAGAACACGAAGTTGTTTGTTAAGAAATGATGGCTACGAGCATACGAACAATACGTACACGTATAAAATTTATGAAATCAGCCTGTTGGTACTCATGCTTTTAATCTGTTGCTGGTATCTACACTGCTACCAATGGATTATCTGAATGGAAGACGCGGAAAACAATTTAGTGGTAATCTACTCAAGACCATAAGTGTACCCAGAGAATTCAATCACTATATTTAGTGCAAAAGATGGTACAACTGCAAATAATATATACAGAGTATATGTTTAGAAGATTTGAAGACTTAGTTATTCTGTTAACTGCAACTTCAGCTTTGATTGTTACTATTGGGAAATAAAGCAAAAAAGTGAACAATTAGTTACCAAAATCAGAAACCAGAGCAGTGATGGAACCAAGAAATAGAAGTGCCCAATTATTTCCATTACTCAATAAAACCTAATCAAATTGGAAAAGGTGAGGTATTATCCCGATCTCTGAAGTTTGATTGTATAACAACACCAATCAGTACAAATACGAAGTAAAATTAATAAAACTATTGAGTAGGGTTTCATTAGAAACAGAAGAAGGAGGATACTTACAAAAACACAGCAGACAGTTGGCCTCCACAAATTCAGTTACCGATCTCAAACAAGAGATGTCGCCGGAGGATGAGGTAAGGACAGAGTTGTATTGACGTTGGCGAGATTGTCCAAGTAGTTGAGAGGAGCGTGGGGGTGGGGGGGGGGGGGGGGGGGAATGGCACGATTTTTTCTGCTTGATAATACAATATGGTGGAAGGGGAAAAAAATTTGAGTGACGATGCTGAGGAGGTGTAGTAGCGGAAGAGTTGCTTTTTTAGAAGAAAACAGAGTAGTTTTTTTATTATAGAAGTGCTACTTTTTTTTTTATGACATCCAATTTATTACTTAATGGTTAAATATTCCTAGTTAAGTGTATTTCGCACCATAAAAGTCACACATAAACAATAACAACATATCAAGACATTATGATGGTAATGGATGAAGACATGGGAGGATGCAGATAACTTAAGATTATACTCGAGCATATTCCCCTAACAATTATAATTTCATGAAGTCGCGTAACACTTTGTGCCTTGTGTCCTGTTCAGATTTTATTGTATATGTATGATAAATGATTTGTTAGTATAATTGTATGAGAAAGATCGACATGTTTTATAGCAATTCAGGAACAGATGAATATTACACAAAGTGAACTTAACAGATTTTTAGTCTACATTGAGGGGGAATTAAAACTTGTCAGTTTGCGTAAATACCTGTATTAGCGTTTATCTTAGCACTGACTATATTTGTATTGGTTTGGTAGTAGTTTGTCGCATTACACTGTGTTCATACAATATATGTGAATTTAAGTAAACGGATACAAATATACATACGTTGCTTGATAGATTACCAAAAGACTAAGCATTAGCGAATTTATATACGCCGATAGATGTTTGCGTACATATATATAGAAGTTATTATTACTAACATCATACATACTTCAAGACTACCAGCCTACTATCACAAATTTCATTACATCGCCTGGACTTGCTCTCCTACATCCTCCAAAGCGAACAATATACTGACCAATAGTGGCGATTTGGATCTAACATTAGAGCCATAAAATGATTTCTATTCGTCTAATATATTTAAAGTACGGTGTAGTTAGGATTCTCTTGTAAAGTGGGCGACATTTTCTATGGATCATCTTACCCGCAAGAATTTTTCTCTGAGTTATAGCACACAATATAAGTGAAGTTGAACCAAACATAGTACTACATTGCAGTGAATTCTTTCAGATTTATCACGCAAAACCTCAATGATATTGACATGAATTACAACACAGAACATTCGACATAATTCTATGATGTACCTTTAGTGGTATGGGTTTCAGCAATCCAAGCATCGTGTACCTAATTCCATAAGGTATGGGGTTCAGCAATCCAGTTCCCATTCCAGTCAGGAACGATCCGCGTTCGAGGTAACTTAGGGACAATGATCTACATTTACTTTTGACAATTTCCAAAATAAAAAATAGAGCATTCATGAGGGAGGACACACCCCTACCGTCCACAATCATAATAGGCTCCGTAAACAAAGGCGCAAACATGGATATTGTTTATCTGGAAATAGATACACAGGGAAACCGACAATTAGAACCAGGAGCACCAGCATGCTTGGCAAGATCAGTAGCCCTGTTGGTTGGTCTGGGACATACTGCCGGGAGACAAAGCTGTGGAACCCAGTTGATATATGCCTGCACAAATCTAGTATAGGGCCAGTGTTGTGAGAGGTATGAGAATAGCAATGTTTTACAACATTAGAGTAACCAAGTTAAATTAAATGGTAATGCAGGTCTGTAGCATCGTCCTAAAAACAGAGCCTGACAACCCACAAGGTCATGCAATTGCCTTGAAACAAAACCCGGCTACCCACAATGTCATGCAAAAGAAACTTTGTATGTAACCAGTACAACCTGCCACAAGCATCGTGATATGTGGAAAGCATCTTGACCAAAAAATGGCTACAAAAACAAACTAAAAAGATAGAAACATTCCAGAGACTGGGAGCCGAATGCCAATTCGACAAATTAAAGTATTTTTTGGCCCACAAATAAACTCAATCCCAGCTATTCGTGATGTGCTCGTCAGTGCATTTTACGTTTTTAATAGCATTAAAGTTAGCCAGCTACATCAAGTATATCGCTCAGCAGTCACGCTACAGATACACCGAGAGTTTCAACTGTGGCCCGGGGTTACGTTTTTAATAGCATTCAAATTAGCCATTCAACCGAGATCAGCACAATACAAGTTTCAACAGTAGCAGCTAGTAGTAACAGATTAGGACACTATCATTTTTAAGTTGCAATTATTATAGGAGTGCATTACCCATTCCTTCAACCTTGAACATGGTCCCCTTACTGACCGACTGCATCCAGAAACAACTTCGTACCAAACCTGAGCTTTTCTTTATCTATTTAAAACGATAACGTCATAAATAGGGAACTCAGACATAAAAGTACTTGTAGTAGCAACATAGTGATCGAGGGAGAGAGATGAGACCTTTATTATGTTGGTTGAATTCGTCCAAGTCACATGGCTAAGCAAGGTAGCCATGTAGATGGCCTTTACCACCAGAATGGTTACCTTTCTCCCATTCAGCTCTACCACGGTTTCGAAGACTGAAACGTTCGTGTAGGCGCAAGCATGCAGAAGTCATATAGCCGTCTTGTCAAAAGTGAGAATGCTGAACCCACGGTGCCCTTCTGGCTCATAAGCAGGATAGCCCTTCATAGGCTTATATTCTTTAAAGAGAGCAACCAGCTCCTGGTTTTCCATACCGGTCACATGCAATTCAAATTTAGACGTTTAATTGTCATGAAAGTAAAGAAATTTTTCTATAAAATGAACCATCACGGAGCAAGATATATCACAAATATCGTTCATAATACTTCATGTGTGAATGAAAAACAAAAAACCCACCATGCCATCAACCATTTTATCCGAAGAGGTGTTCTTGATACAAAACATTGGATGCCAAACAATCTGATATTGCGAAAGTGGTGGCAGACATATCCATTCCTTAGGAGGTTCGACAGGGCGGCACCCCTCTGCTAGCTTTACTTTAAGAGATTCTTCAAATTCTCGATGGGGAGTGATGTATTTTGGTGTATCTCTGGCGGGCTTCAGCTCATACAACTTACAACTGCCATGACCGAAACCAACTGAACATACTGAAAACCTCCTTTATAAGGTTGACCGTTCACAAGCGCCTTGTCCAATTCTCTGAATAGCACCGCGATTTTGTTGGAAAACTTCTCGCCGGTATCGTCGCTGTCGTCATAATCATAACTCCCCGGACTTCCAACTTTTTGCTGGTCATGTAATTGTTAAGTGTAAGTCAACAATTTAACTGACGAGTAGAACTAATTGATATGATAGCAGGGGATGACCGTGCCCGAGGGCACTACCTCAAAAAACACTAAGGAACGTTTCACCAAGTGTAATGTCATCAAACAAAATAAGTACTTCATCCCCAAACTTTAAACACGTTATTTTTAAGGTACATCAGGTTGATATTACAATAAAAATTATTGGATACTTTTTCTTAAATGTTCTCTGTCAACTTTTTCTAAATGCTTAAAAGACATTTCAAAACTAATAATGTTAGACATTATTTAAACATTTCAAAACTAATACTTCCTCCCTATGTTTAAAAGAGGAAGGGAGACTTCTACCTGTTTATTCTATAAAACAACAGGATTTAACTAACTTATGAATTTTCATCCTTTCAATTAAATAAATCAGCCACAATCCTTAGATCTCACCTACCACCCGCTTAACTACACACTACTTAACTACCTACTTAACTACCAACTACTCGAAAATTTAAACACGTTATTTTTAAGGTACATCAGGTTGATATTATAATAACAATTATTGGAAACTTTTTCTTAAATGTTCTCTCTCAACTTTTTCTACATCTTTAAAGACATTTCAAAACTAATAATGTTAGACATTATTTAAACACTTCAAAACTAATACTTCCTCGTCATGTTTAAAAGAGGAAGGGATACTTCTACCTATTTATTCTATAACACAACATGGTTTAACTAATTTATGGCTTTTCAGCCTTTAGATTAAATAAATCAGCCCCCGCCCTTAGTTCTCACCTACCACCTCCCTTAGTTCTCACCTACCACCCACTTAACTACACAGTACTTAACTACCTACTTAACTACCCACTACTCGAAAATTTACCATCTCTCTCGGATTAATTTACGTAATTATCAAAAGTGTGTAAGAACATGACTTCATGGATATCATATAAAATTACCAGGGACGCCATTTCATCTTCCTCTCCAGCAAAATGGATTATGAAACGTGTTTTTAGTGCCCTCGGGCACGGGCAATCCCCTAGTCTAAAAAAAATAGGAATGGAGGAAGTTGTGTACATGAAGTAGTGGTGGGGCCAACTACTAACAACTAACCTCCTCCCCATATTTTGGGAAACTCTAACTATAAGAGGGTGAGATCTAAAGATTGGGATTCATTTAATCCAAAGTCTAAAATAAAGTCAACTGTCTTGTTGTATAGAATAGATGATACTAGGGGATTGCCCGTGCCCGAGGGCACTACATCAAAAAACACTAAGAACGTTTCACCAATTGTAATGTCATCAAACAAAATAAGTACTTCATCCACAAACTTTAAACACGTTGTTTTTAAGGTAAACATTTACATCAAGTTGAATATATAATTACAATTATTGAAAACTTTTTTCTTAATTGTTTTCTCAATTTGATTTTTAAAATAATCTACATGCTTAAAAGACATTTCAAAACTAATAATGTTAAAAAAATTATTGATTATCAATTCCAATCCGAAAATAGTGGAGAATGCAAAAGAGATGCAATCAAATATCTTTCCCTGAAATAAAAGACCAAAGTGAAAGATTTCTCTCCGAATCGTCACCTTCATCACTTTACAAGTTCTCTTGCGATTTAGCCGTTACGATTGCCAATCAGCAATTACTTACACTTAGGTTTCATCCAACGGCACAGATTGTGGCAGTTGGATAATCTCCTTTATAGACCCAAATTAAGGTTTATGCACGTTCATTCAGCACACTTTGGTGCCATTTCATTATGAGCAAAAATCTCTCCGTTCATTCGACATGTTCATTCCGCAAGGTTTCTTTCAGTACAAAGCACATGAAAGCATAAACACTAATGTATGCAAACATCGATATAACTGGGTATGAATATTGTTAATGGAGTGCTAAATAACCAAATACCAATATTAGGTAGGATTCCCAATTTGGACATAAATGAAAACTATGGGCGAAAATTTCCGTGCGTCCAGAAGTAACCGGCTTAGCCGGTACTTCACCGTATTACCAAAATCCAGCTACTGGACAAAAAATGTGGTCTCAGGAGAGAATATTTTTTGACCTAGATAAAATTTAGAGACAGGATAACAAATTTTCCAGGAAGATAACTGATACGTTATACGTATCGAATTAAAGAAATTGATAGATTAGATGAAGAAATTTAGAGAGATAGACAAAGAGAGGACGAGAAAGATAAATGAGTAGAGAGAGACAGGAGTCCGAGAAATATTACTTTTACTGATTGCCTAATACTGGAGATTACATCTCTTTAAATAGATAAACAACCTAACCCTAGACTCCTATAGGCCAAGCCTGATCAAGTAAATAACATAATAATTAAATAACCAATTACTAGTAAATAAATAAATAGATAATGTAGATACGGTATACCCATATCAATAACAATAAGAAAATATTAATAAAAAAATAAAACAATGGAAGAAACGTAGATAACCAAAAGCTATAACAAGAGAACAATATTTGAACCTTCGGGGTGTAGTTGAGTTGGTCGGGTGAGCATTCTTAAGACTTTGGGCATTTGCCTTGAGGTCTTGAGTTCAAACCCTGGGGCAACCCAAGGGCAGCCTATTGGCCTTCTCAGTTGCGAGCCTGTCAGCCCGTGTTTTCTCAGGTTAGTTTGCCTCTCTAGTGTAGTTTGCATGCTATTGCACTAGAGCGGGGGTTTACCCTGTGCGCAAGGGTAGTTGCTGCGGGTTCCCACGTCATCAAAAAAATAAAATAAAAGATAATAATATTTGATAAAAAGATCAATGAAACCTAAAACCCTTAGTTAAACGATCAAAGATCAGCAGAAGTTAGCTTAATTTGAAAATAATACGATACAAATGACTAAAACGACTAAATAAAATAGTTTCACCTAGGTATTGTTAAGTATTCGAACCTTCTCGACTTTCTCGAGTCTCCTACGGATTGTAGTTACTATCTCCTGCCGTTTTGGGAAGAGATTAAACAATACATACAACAAATTCGGTTTGTCTACCCTCACTAAAGTTTTGAGGGCAGAGTAATGCTATATGTCCCAAATCATGTGTCCCATATACATCCCGAACAATTCATGTTAATAACATGAACTTTGATGGTGGTGGGACCATGTCAGAATCAACACAACATGCGGGGCACAATCAGAATCACCACTCTGAAAATGATTTCAGAACCCACAGACAACATGCATGCATCACTACCTTGTAACCAAGGAGATATACAACGGTTGACATGTGAAACAAAAGTTTACAATACCTTCTTGGTGTTTTTTCGAGGTTCCTCTGGATCTGCTTTCGCTGCTCTCTTCATGCATTTTCTTCCTTCCACCTTAGTTCCAAAAACTGAGTCAAAAAACAACAACAACAACAACAACAACAACAACACACCTGTGATTACCAGTAGTTGGCCATGAACACCAGATATCGGCAACAGAGTAAATGGCGTGGTTCGAGTTGCAAGATCAAACCTAGAGTAGGTTATTGATTTGGGTAATTTAATGTTCAGCCTCTAGAGTCTGATGGCGTCGGAGAGTGAGTATCCAGATGAAGATTTTATTAGATTTTTTAAAGTATGGCCTGCGAGAGAGTGAGAGAGAGAGAGAGAGAGAGATGAAGATATTTTCTGATTCTTCAAATCATGGCCTATGAGAGTGAACTCTTCGGTGACTACACTAAGGTGGCTATCATTAATGGTGGAGTTACAAATAGTGCTGAACGATTCACCTTTTTTATGTATGTCATGATTTCTATTAATTTCTCAATACATTGGATTGTAGTAGTACTACCGGTACATACCACTCTTTAGTAAAACTCCACGATGCTTACTTCATATTTTTTGTGTTTCACACACTAGTTGAAATCTAGGATTAAAACTATTTTGTCAAAGCTCTACCTATTTCTAACCAATGTAGTAGTCATTCCAAAAAATTTAAACCTCAAGCTTTTTTTCTTCTTCTTCTTTTTTTTTTTTTATTTTTATTTTGTGTTGCGAGATTTTGTGTTGAATACCAATGTGGAAGACCTTCTCGAGCTCGGTTCCAACCCGTGAGCCATAAAAAATTAAAATATTTGAGTGCAAATAATGAGTGAACTGTCGTGTCTATGAGCACAAGTGACTGAATGGACTTCTCAAAAATAAAAGTAAAAAATGTGGTTGAATGGGTAAGCTTGAAAGATCGTTGAATAATTCAACTTTATTATTATTATTATTATTATTATTATTATTATTATTATTATTATTATTATTATTATTATTATTATTATTATTATTATTATATACCGATGTTTGTTAAGTGGTAGGATATTTTTCCATACATTTAGATTGTAGAAGTGTATTAAATTAAAAATCACAGCGCTAACTGTATAACAACAACTAACAACGTTAGCTCTTTGGGTTACAGCTAGCTCATGTTTGGGAACACATATTTTAATCCAAGTTGATTAGAATCGGCCATATTAATTTAATTTTAGCTGTTATGACAAAATATTTAAGCTGATAATCTGCAGATTAAACTAATCTCAGTGAAATAGTAAAATCTCCAAAATTGAGGATTATGCGGCAGAAAATAGATAAAATAATATTTATGTGTTTTCACATTAGCATGATTGTTCAAACCATGTATATTTTTATTTTTCACAATAGGAGACGCTTTAGCAAAACCTCCCAACCGCGACCCAATCTTCTCCTCCCATGTTGAAGCTCCCACCGAACTACTCTGGCAAACTAAATTCAATTCTTTTAACATTACTCCATGATTGAGCATGAACTTCATTAAACTCGCCGCCTTCTCTTCCACGCCACGCACGGCTTGAATCTCTATGAATACAAAACACACACACACTTTCCAAATACATTAATTGAATATAAAACTTGTAGGAACTCTTGTTGCTAAAAACCATAATTGTCCCAGGTTCGAATCCGGCTAAACGTACGATTATGATGTAATTCAATAAAAAACAAAGTTGTGGGAACTCTCAAATATGTTGCAAGTGTTATGACGCAATTCAAAAAAATTGCAAGTGTTTTTTGTTATTTCTTAGGAGCTTTTATTGTGATTTTGTTTTACTTAGTAATATTATATTTTTTATATTTTTACTTAGTAATATTATATAATTTTTATTTTTTTTTTTATTTGTGCTAATCTTGTCAGTCGGGGTGTGGATGTTCCTATGTGTTGTTCATGATGTGGAAACGCAAAAGAGACGGCTGAGCATTTATTTTTGAATTGCAAGCCAATGAAACTGATTTGGGAAAAGATGTTGGGGAACAAATCCATTCATCAGGCCCATTCACGAGTCACAGATTGGATCTTAGAGTCACTGGAAACACTTGATGAAGAAGACAGATCGAAGCTAGTTACTACGATATGGATTGTGTGGAGGCAAAGAAACAACAGAGTCTTTGAAGGACATCACGTAACAGTTGAGGACACCATTCGTCGCATCACGCTGTGCACAGAGGAATTCATTGCGGCGTCCGGCTTATCAGACACATCGGCAGGAAGACATGACCGAAGCTTGTCGGACTCCGGGATAGCGTCCCATCAAAACTTGGACGGAAAACACCACTGGGAACCACCAAAAACAGGGTGGTACAAATTAAACTGTGATGGTGCTTGGTTAGAGGGATCTGAGAAGGCAGCGAGGGGAGTAGTAATTCGGAACGAGGTGGGGCACACGGTAGTAGCCGCTGCAATGCCAATCCCGGCGGCTTCTTCAGCACAGATGGCGGAAGGAATGGCCCTGCGTGAGGGTTTAATGTTGTCTTGGCGGCTAGGCTTTCAAAGAATAGAGATAGAAGTGGATTATCATCTAATCTCCACTTATCTCACCAATGCCAATCTCTTGCAACAGGACCGATCACCCTTTGGAGCCTTGATGTCAGATTGCAGAGTCTTCATGCGACGCTATTGCGAAACTTCCATTAGATGGATCCCACGTAGCTGGAATAGGCTTGCTCACTTGTATGCTCAATTCGGGTTAGATTTAGCATCAACAATGATTTGGATGGGAGTAACGCCTGGTTGGGCTCGTATGTGTACTGAACAGGACAAGTTGTATGCTATTCAAAATTAATGAAATACCCTTTCCTCAAAAATATAATAATATGATGGTTGACTTTATTTTAGTCTTTAGAGTAAATCAACCTGGACCTTTAGATCTCACCCACTTATTGTTAGAACTAGTTCATATCCCGTGCCGTTGTCACTATTAATATTTTAGATCGAAATCATTTTAGCATAATTAATTTTACAACATTGTGACAAAAATGGCAACAGAAAAATTATGATAATTAATTCTATCCCGTGCCATAGAATTATAAATTATGTTTTATAAAAGGAAAAAAATATTGAAGGATAACATTTTTGTAAAGAGCAAGGACAATGATACGATCTTGTGATAATTTTTTATCATGTTTTAGGACAATTTTTACTCTACAACACCATGAAAAATTGTCGAAAAACTAAATTCTGCAAAAATATTTTGAACATTTTTCCTATTTTTTCTCAACCCATGTTCCTATAATTACTACATAATGATGCATGTGTTCCTACAATTTAATTTTGTCTCTCATCCATAATTCATCATTTGCACGTGTTGTGACTTGTGAGTGAAGATTAAATAGAAATACATATTTGACATAACTTTACAAATCATTGTTAAACTAGGACGCTTTTCGCAAAATGCAAAACAACAATATTATGTATAATTTCCACTAGAAATAAATATCACTGCTGGAGATGCTCTAACGAATAGAAGAGAGAGAAAGTGATGGATAACCACAGACGCGAGAGGACAATGATGAGACATGCACCAGTTCTCCTAAGTCAACTATGGTACTTTACTTCCTCAACATTCTAACTGTGGATTTCTTTCTAGTCTAACGGATATCGTAAAGCCACATCACTCTTGAGGAACAGTTTTAAGTAACAAGTTTCAATAATCTATAGGTACTTCACAAAATAACTGGTATAATATGTTTTAAATTCAACAAATACAATAAAAAACACTTGATACGCTTACACTTCCCATTAACTCACCCTCCGGCAAAAAGTTAGCGGTACTACACGTACCATCTAAAGCCACAGTTAAGGGAAAATTGAGGGTTGGAGATGATGGTGACATGTATTCAATTTTCATGCGTGGATTTTTCTTCAATCAAGTAGCTATGGATGAGACAACAACACCAAGTAAGCAGTAAATGTGGGAGCTATCTTTATAAATATAGCTATATTATTATAGATTCCAAAACATATAGGAGGGGGTTAGTTGTTAGTAGCGGGCCCCACCACCACTTCCTCCCTTCCTCTTTTCGTTCCACCCGAACCAGGTTGACTGACACGGATCCGACTGGTACCGGACCCAGATCCGGTTTGGAATTTCTAGGCTAGAGCAGTGCTCGAGATGGCATACGTTGATCCTCAAAAAAAAAAAAAAAAAAAAAAGAAGGCATAGGATGAACAAAGTAAATGAGACTTGAAGTTTCTATATAAACCATTATAAACCATAAACGTAAATATGAGGTTTCTTTCCACCTGCCATAGTTCAACAAAATTTTAGTAATGGAGGACGATATTTCGAAGAAGTCTATTTTAGAAACTTCACAATATGATGTGTTGAGAGTCATCATAACACGTGTCGCCCAAAATTCGTTTGGGAATTTCATCTTGGTGAGTGCAACAAGCAAGACCCTGAATCTGAGATTGCTTGGAGAGGACCGATTCCTCTACCTTAAGTCTGTTAACATTTACCCTCTTACTCACTAGCCGGAATGGGTTCTGAAGCACGAAGAATTTTTGAAGGACTGTTGGAGGGCGCAGAATCCCGACGCCGCCTTCTGGCTTGGTCTGGTAAGTCTCTGCAGTCATCACATACCTTGTGAATCCGTTATCGCTAGTCATATTTACATTATTTAAATGTCTTCTTGATGTTTACTTGCAGTATGTATTTCTTAAATATGATAACAGGAAAGAAGCGAAGAAGTATTTGTTGGACGCGGCAAAGTGGGGGTATTTTCTGGTGAAGTTAGTAGCGGGTCTGCTCTCCCTTATTCACGGCGAACAGAATGCTGACTCAGATCGGTTATTCTGGGAGATTAGGGACGAATATCCGCTTGTTTATTGCATAGCGCGTTGGAATGGCTATTTGATGAACCTAAGATAATATATTGTCTCTGTACTATTCGTCGAAAGTCTTAGAGCGAGCATTTGCGGCGCGGCATGGATTTCGTAAGAAATATGACCAGCCATAGGTCTGCCATGACAAGGATACTGATCCTTATCCTTGTGACATGTGTTAGTGGATGTTAGAGGCAAAATGTCTATGGATTAAGATCTTTCATTTTAAACGAAACAAGGTGTATATGAATCGCCACTGGTGATGAAGATTCTTGGACACTTCTAGCCTAGATCACACCCCTCAAGAGCCCTTAAGGGTTAATAAGATAAAGTTCTCCGATGGGGTCATAATGCGCTTTGTTTTACGTTTCAGTGTTTTGGAACTCATGTCGTATTATATTTTGGATATGCGACTCCTCCATATTGTAATCGTATTCTGTTGTTAGATTAGTGAGATGTGTGATATAATTGTTTGGGAGATCGTTTTGTATGTTTTTTCCTTACTTCCAGTACTCCGTTTTGTGGTTTCTTTGATGTAGAATCCGTTCTGTTTTTGCCAACTCCAGAACGTGTGTGTGTGTGTGTGTGTGACTATTCCATGCATCACAATGCTTCTGCAAGGGGTCAGAAACATAACTGACTCTTAACATGGACATGCTTGCCCAATATCTAAACTTTATCTGGATGGACGAAAGCTTGAGTGAAATGGACAAGGCTGTATGCTCTGGTTTATACACAGCAGTATAGAAGCTGGAGGTTAGGAGAAGATGGAGCGTATGGAGAGGTGGTCAGGTGGGGGTGAATGCTGGTTTAAATATGTGGTTTCAGAGAAATCATTGTCGGGTTTAAAGATGTGGTTTCAGAGATATCATTGTTGGTTTAAAGATTAGTGCAGGTAGGGGTGCACACGTATCCGTCAATCCGCACCGATCCGCAAATCTGTCTGATCCATGACAGATTGGGTCTGGACCGATCTGTGACGGGTCGGACTAGGATCAAGAAATATAAATCCGATCCGTTCCGTCAATCTGTTTGATACGTTTATACTTATTATTGTGCTATTTTTACTAGTTTGATCAATATGAGTTGTTCTAATGCTAACTTTAACTTATTAATGTTATTACTCATCAATTTTGTGTTGATAATTTTGATTTTTTATGATAGAAAGAGGAAGGTATTTCATACGTTAACTAAAAATTATACGAAATGATAATTGTATTAGTGTTTACTTTGATAGTTGAACATATTCGAAAATATTTGAAATATTTGCGATCCGTGGATTAATCCGGTCCGGTCCGATCTGCGGATTAAACTCATTTGGTATGCCTGTTTTTTTGCCTATTTAAAAACAAAAATATGCTGAAAAACAGCTGTTTAGAAAAAACAACAACTATGGTGTTTTTTTTTCATACTATTGGTGGTTAAAGACAATTCCATTATGATTAGATGCAAAAAATATCAAATATATGTCGGTATTGTATGAAAAATAATTTCAACCAAATTAAAATTGAAATTTAGTAAGGTTGCCAAATGTTTTTTTGATTTTAAACACAGTTTTTAAACGGATACCAAACAGTTTTTTTATTATGTTTTTAAACGTGTTTTTTCAGCACTTTTTTTCCATTGTTTTTCTTGTTTTTAAATGGATACCAAACAAGCTCTTAGTGTTTTAAAACCCTGTTGGTGATGAATGGGTGCGCATGGGTGATCAAAAAGGATCATTGAGCTAGTGTTAAAGAAATGTGGGGTGTGGCTATAGTGCGGGCAAATTTTTCAGGTTCTGTGGGGACCCAACTTTGTTTTTCCGGTTGGGACAATTAAACCAACAGTTTTGCCCGCATTTATAGAAATACCTACAAAACGACAAAAGAAAAATGACTGGTGACACTGGCTACAACCGATATCGTGAAATACTAACCCCTCTCGTGAAATACTAATGCGCCTATCAAGAAATACATAGTCGCGTAACGAAATGAATTCATAGCAATATATATATATATATATATATATATAAATATATATATATAAATATATATATATATATATTTATATAAATATATATATATATTGGTTTGTGGTTGACACGACCCCACCATCACTTCCCACCATCTCCTCCTCTCTCCTTCCAGAAAATGTCTCTGTCTTAACTTCCAATCACCTTCCATGGCCGGAACATCCCATCCAAACCACTGTCCCACCCTTCAAACGGGTGGAAGATAGTTATTCGGGGCAATCTAGAGTCTAGACGAATGGAAGATACTTTTAGCACTTTGAAAGACATTGATACAATTAACTCGCAACATCAGTTAGTGTGGAGAGACATGCACACAACTTGATGACAGAGGCAACAAACGGATGCAAAATAAATACGTGGACGATAATACTAGCATTCTCAGTTACAGATATAGCCGGAGGGGAAACAAGTAGCAAGACACTACTAAGTTCAGACCAAACAGAAATAATAGTATTATTGTAATTTGAATAGTAACAACTGTTCATAAATGATTCTTCAAAAAAAATGAACTCTTCAGAAATGATATTAATAATTATTGTAAATTTATTTCAAGGGCAAAAGAATTGTTAAAACTTAAAACACTTGTGTTTTTAAACACCTATACTACTACTTTTAGAGAGTAGCAGTAGTAGATATGAACGATTTAACATGTCTGAGTCATTTAACAAAGGTTATTACAGAGAGGTGCTAATCCACCGAGAAGGCTCCCCCAACACCACCGTTGGAGCCCTAATTGAGCTATAAAATCCCAATTTCTCAAAAAAATTGGATGATCTCCACCTCGTCCCACACAACTTTGCACCCATAGGATCTCGCACCTTCCGCTTCCTCCATCACACCGTCACCTTTACCTTCCCCATCAAGCTATTCGACGAATAGAAGAAACCGTCAGATCGCGATCTCCGGAGGAAATTGGGCGATTTTGGTGACAATGGCTCGTAAAAATCCGGTGAGAGCAGGGATTGTTGAAGACGCCATGTTGATTCAATTGATATTTATGAAGAACTGATCCCTGAAGACAATGTTCACACTTCACGGCTTGCTGTCGATGTAGGTGATTTTCTGGAAAGAATCTTGTAGGCAATTCACAGGGTTGTTATAATGGTGTTTCTAGAAAAGTGTGCTTTTGGCACAAAGGACATTTTCGACCTAAATAGTGGTTTGAGCCCAAACGAAGCAACTCAAATTGGAGTTGGGAGCTGCTTCGGTTGGGCTCAAACAACTATTTATGTCGAAAATTCCCTTTGTGCCAATAGCAGACACTTCTCTGACACACCATGTATAACAACGCTGGGAATTGCCTACAAGATTCTTTCCAGTCTCATGAAGAATGAACATTATCTTCAGGGATCAGATCTTCAAAAAGATAAGGAATTTCAGATCGAAAACCATTTCCTTAAGATTCTAAATTCCTTAGATACCTAATTTATTAATAAGGGTAAGAAATAGGTGACACCACCAAGTTATCCATCTCCATATGTGTCACCAAACCACCACCGGCGGCGGGGCACAAGCTCTAGCCAGAGCAGGTGGTGGGGGACCCACATAAGTCAACTGGTGCTTCACGCTTACATGGAAGCTGGGAGCTTCAAGCTCACCTCTGAAACTGCCATTGATGTCTAGTGCAAGATATGCAGATAAGTGGTAGAAAGTACTAGTACTACTGGTGGTGTGTCACCGTGTGTGGGAGAAAAGATTTAATGATTTGGTTAACGAAACCGTAGTACTGTTGAGAAAAGGATAGAGTGAGGGAATCTACTAGTACTCTAATGGTGGTGTTTGGGAGAAAAGATTTTAATGATTTGGGTTGCTAAAAAAAACGCTTCTAAAACGAATCTTCTACCCGTGTAGTCTGAATTTAATTGCATGTTTTCGAGGGTGGAGAGAGAAATTTAATGCGTGGTTTCAAGTGTGGAGAGAGAAATTTATTGCGTGGTTTCTAGGGTGAAATAAGAAATGTATCGCATGGTTTTGAGGGTGGAGAGATAAATCAGAAATGTATTGCGTGGTTTCGAGGGTGGAGGGAGAAATGTATTTCGTGTTTTTTTAGAGTGGAGAGAGAAATTTATTGCTCTGTTTGAGAGAGAACAGAGGCGAGTATTCAATTTGTAGCCCCACAGAGTGTCTTCCCATGTTTTATAATTGCACACTACCAATTGGGACAAATTTCTTTAATCTAAAGAATGAAAAGCCATAAGTTATTTAAACCATGCTATTTTTGAATTTCTTGCTTTTAGATGTGAAATATCTCTAATTTTAAAGAATTTGGGCCCCAAATTTTTGGGGGCCCTAAGTGGTTGAGTGGTAGAAATGGCGAGTACTCCGTAGTCCGTCTCCCGTCTTTTTGCGAAGAATATGATTGAGACAATTCTATGGTGTGCAAGACAAGTGATAGTCATGAGGGGTCACTAGCATGCCTATAATCATGGGTCTGCTGTACAGTTATACTCTCCCACATACAAGAAATACACACACACACACACACACACACACACACATATAGGTATTTGGTACATAAATAACACTAGGGCTGTAAATGGACCAAGCCGTTCGCGAATAACTCGTGTTCGGCTCCCCAAATCTCGTTCTTTCGGTTTGAAAAAATAAACAAACGAACTCATACTTAATATTTCTTTGGAGCGTTTGTTTTTTTTGTTCCTGAACAATTTTTATTACATTATTATATTTATTTTTTCAAATAAAATGTTTTCTTTCAAAATTCGTAAGTGAATTCACTCTAATATATTTAACTTTTCTGGTGTTTTATCATAGTTTTAGGGTATAGTTGAAAGAGATCACTGCGAAAAAATTATCCTAAAATGTTAAGATTAAAAGATTGACACCTAATCGCATTAATGTTTCTTTGACCATTTTCTCGATTGCAGGCTCGTGTTAGACTTGAGTTTGAATAAAATTTAGTCTAACAATCTAAAAGAGCATAAAAACTGTTCGGCTCAAGTTCGTGTTCGTTCTTATTTTAAACAAACAACCAATACTCGGTTCGACTCGATTTGTTTACAGCCCTACATATCACTACTACTTTCCTACACTCCATAACACATGAAATGGTCAATATTAATATTATAGGTGACCAATGTGAAATTTCCACTGTCCAACTTAATTATTCCAAAATCATATTATAATCGTCGTAAACCAAATCTAATTCGTGCTTAAGGGTACTCTAGTTTTCTAGGATAAGCGGTATTAGTTGGGGCGGGACTAAATATAGTCCAGGTATTAGTATTTGTTTTTCTTGATGACGCGGGAACCGCAGCCACTACCCTTCGAGTGCGCACTGGGTAAACCCCCCCCCCCCCTCTAGTGCAATAGCCTGTAAACCAGCCTGAGAAAACCCGGGCTGACATGCCCACAGTTGAGAAGGCCAATAGGCTGCCCTTGGGTTGCCCCAAGGTTTGAACTCAAGACCTCAAGGAAAATGCCCAAAGGCTTAAGAATTCTCACCCGACCAACTCAACTACACCCGAAGGGTAGTCCATGTATTAGTTTTTTTTTATGACGTGGAAACCCGCAGCCACTACCCTGCGGGTGCGCATTGGGTAAACACCCACTCTAGTCCAATAGCCTGCAAACCACACTAGAGAGGCAAACCAGCCTGAGAAAACCCGGACTGAGAGGCTCGCAGTCGAGAAGGGCAATAGGCTGCACTTGGGTTGCCCCAAGGTTTGAATTCAATACAATGCAAATGCCCAAGGCCTTAAGAATGTGAACCCGACCAACTTAACTACACCCCGAAGGGTCCAGGTATTAGTTAAATACTGTGTTTGGTTGTTCTGGACTAATTTTTATACCGGTACTAAATAGTGAAAAGATGAGGTTTAATAACCCAAATTAGTACCCTCTCATATGAGGGTATTATCTATAGGATTATTTGTATCTTAATGTTGAATTAATACTGCACGAAACCAAACACATTATTAATTATAGTTCAGTTAATCCAATCCAATCCTATCCGGAAAAATTAATCCAATCCAGTCCAATCCGGATAGTCCGGAGAACAAACGTGTCATAAATGAATAAAATAATGAGGGATGTCACACATAAACTAAAAAAATGAAGTAAATTAGTATGGGAAAAAATTTAAGTAAGAAAACTTGCAATTTTTTCCGGGATCCATTGACGTTGGTTTAGCAGTGGCTTCAGGGCACAGGGAATTCTCTTGTTGCATTATACAAGACGAAAACATCAAAGCGGAAATGATTAAAAGCAGGAATCGAAGATTCACCATATATCTTCTCACTCAACTCTATGACGAAGATAGTATTCTTCAGTTTTGTCCAGAATATATGCCTGGTGGAATCTAGGCCAGCTTTTACACCAGCTCTTGGAGCTGGTTTTTGGACAAAACTTGTAATATCCCGTCCCACATCGAGATATTGTGGAAGAGATGTGTGGTATATACCATGTGGGTTACTACTAGCACCTTCGAGGCTTAAGCATTTTTATCCGGTGGTACGGGTAAAGAAGTTGCGGGGACAGTAATCCGCTCGGGTTGTTACAAAACTGGCCTAAGGAGCTGATCTACTATTCATTGAACCAAATATGAGTTCTTCATTTCACCATTTTCCGTTGTCATACCACCAATAAGTGAAGTATGGTACTAATGGATGTAACTCAGAAAGAGTGTGTTACATGTAAACAAGCTAATTCTAAGGTTCAACCCAATGGTTTGTACACTCCTTTATCTATTCCTACTCACCCTTGGACTAACATATCTATGAACTTTGTGTTAGGATTACCTAGAACCAAATCTGGAAAAGATTCATTCTTTGTGGTTGTAGATAGGTTTTCACAAATGGCACATTTCATAGCTTGTCATAAAACTGATGATGCATCTCATGTAGCTGAATTTTTTCGGATAGGGAATTTGTGAGATTACATGGCATGCCTAGAACAATTGTTTCGGATAGGGACACTAAGTTTTTAAGCTATTTTTGGAAAACATTATGGGAAAAACTAGGTACTAAATTGGTGTTTTCAACTACTTGTCACCCACAATCTGGTGGACAAACTGAGGTTGTTAATATAACATTGTCCACTTTGCTAAGAGTCTTAATCAAGAAGAACTTAAAAGTTTGGGAAGCATATTTACCACATGTTGAATTTGCATATAATCATGATGTGCATTCTGCTTCTACATATTCGTCATTTCAGATTTTTTATGGTTTTAATCCTTTATCTCCTTTGGATCTAAGCCCTTTACCTTTGAGTGAAAGATCTAGTCTTGATGGGGAGAAAAAAATCTAAGATTGTGAAACAGATCCATGAGGCAGCAAGGAATAACATTGAGGAGAAAACCAAAGAATATGTCAAGAATGCAAAAAAAGGAAGAAGAGAGATGGTCTTTGAAGTTTGAGATTGTAACAAATCCCCTGATTCGGCTCGGTAGAGTCCAGGAGAGTGCTACTTGAATATCGGATATCGAGAACAAAATATTCCATCTAAAATAAGATAATACAACTTATTACATGATCAACTTTAGGCTACATACTACAAAGTTACGATAATGATTTTATCAAACTATTTTTCTCAATATAAAGTGACGATGCTTGATAATCCACGTGATTCTCGAATCCCACTACTCCATCATCCCAGCTCCTAAACCTGAGGAGGAATGAAAGAAAGACCGCCGTTTTTTGAAAGTCAGTAAGAAATGGTGAGTGAGATACACCTTAGCATGTAAAAACATGAAAGGTTACGAAAGGTTGGCGGGTCACGTGTTAAATAAAATAAGAGTAACAGAATATGAGCATAACAAATTATTTTGATAACAAAGAAATAACGTTAACAAATATTGATTGTTTCTCACGTAACTGATCCGTTTACCACGATGTTCAAATGAAGTTTCCAATACGTTAAAAGTTCCAAATTTAATTCTTTCAGATATGGCATGACCGTTCGGAGTACGTCTTACAAATAACTATTTCCAAATAAATAATCATATTGTCATTAATTTCACAGTACCCGGGTGGACCAGTGACCACAATAAGACATTATAGACCTTAAGTGTTGCAACACCCTCCTAAGAGTGTCAATCAAAGGAGTGGTATCTAGAAGCAGTATTCCAGCCTACGGCGAAGGAGTCGGGGTGCATGTTGTGCCATATCTTTAGGGAACATAGCCTAGGGAATCATTACCCGTAATAAGTAACACAAATGGTTTCGGTACATGTGAAATATTTCACTTTATTCAGGGGATCGAACTCGAATATCTCTTTATGGACTAAGCCCAGGGAATCATCACCCAACATAAGTAACTCCGGGGATCTAACCCGGATATATCTTTAGGGACTAAGCCCAGGGAATCATCACCCAATAAAAGTAACTCCGGGGATCTAGCACGATTATCTCTTTAGGGACTAAGCCCAGGGAATCATCACCCTACACATGTAACTCTGGGGATCTAAACCAATTATCTCTTTAGGGACAAAGCCCAGGGAATCATTACCCAACATAACTGGTTTGTACAACTTTACTTTATCACTGATTTATGATCACGTTTAACAAGTATTTCAATCTCAAATAATATTTCGACGATTCGAAAATATATAAAACACATTTATCAAGTAGGGGATGAAATACGACAACTATTATCAATCAAGCAAGTAGTGGACACGAAATAAGCTGGCACGCAAGGCTAAGCATGTAAAACTCATAGGTATATTCTGAGACATAAAATATAAACCGCATTTTGAAACGAAGTGAGCTAGGCAATCAAGGCTAAGCATATAAATCACCTGATCCAATAGCAATTATCACATAAAGCTCATTCGATCGGTCGTAGTGCTTGTTTGCGAACCCGACACCTACAATTACCAATTTCTAATTACAATAAAATTACTTCTAAATAAATGAATGCACTAGTACTATATGAATGCTCGGCTAAGTCGTATTCCAAGTCCAACTCTCACGATCCCCATTTGTCCCAATAAGTCCGTATTTAAGTCATACTTATACAAATATACAAAGAAGTATTTTCATAAAATAATAATTTAAACAATATTTATAAACAATTATCAAAGTAATCAAGAATATAATAATTGATAGAAATATTTAGAAAAGACCAATTGTTACATTAATAAAGAGTAGTTGCGGCTAGAATTACAACATATAATTAAGACAAATTTACTCATTCGTAAAAGATTGATAACTATATGAACTCACTATTTATGTAAGCAAAACAAAACAATATTTATGCATTCACAAATATTTTGTTTAGCTTATTTTACAAGAAAAAGATATTTATTTAAGTTGTAGCTTATTGTGAAAATATTACAAATATGATTTCATGTTTCTATTTTAGTTATAGTAGGTTTTAATACTAATTTAAACAAGTTAATTGAAAACAAAATAAAGCTGATTATGTGATAGACAACTAGTCTCCTAAACAGTTTAGGAAAAGACAATCCCCCCAAGTTTGGTAAAATGAAATAACAGTTTATAAAAATGACTTTCAGCTCCCCTGACCGTGAACACAATCAAACTACCTGATGAAACGCGAATTTGAGCTACAAAAACATGTTTTGATTACACAAAAAGACTTCTATGTAGATTTAGAGTTTACCCATGTAAAATAGTGCAAGAAACGGTCAAGAAACGAGGCGGGTCTAAGTGCCGAAAAAGTCGCCGGAGGTGGAGCTTGACGGGAGCTTATCCGGCTGTTCTTGGCCTCAGTTGAGTCCTCCTCAAGCTCGGTCGGACCTTCAGGAGTCACTTGGGACAAAGAAGAAAGGGTGGTTCGCCTTTTTTATGCTCCGGCGAATTCCTCGCCGGAATTAATGGTGGCGGCGGCAGTTTGGGTTTCGTCTGTTGCTGCTGGTGTTTTGATGCTATTTCTATCCTCTTCAGGGTCCGGAGAGAGAGAGAGAGAGAAAGAGAGAGAGAGAGAGAGAGAGAGAGAGAGAGAGAGAGAGAGAGAGAGAGAGAGACATAAGTAGGTGGTGGTGGTCTTCGGGTGGGTTTCCCGTCGGCGCTGTGGCGGCACTACTAGAAATCTTAGCAAATACCACGTTTTATTTGTAGCATTTGAAAAAATGTGGTAATTGATACCCTAAAGCAGCATTATTATTAATGTTGCAAACTAAATGTTGTAATTGCAGCATTAATTCAATAATGCTGCAATTTTTTGCTAAACAACATATAAATTGCAGCATTAATCTAACAATGCTGCAATGTTTGGCTAAACAACATACACATTACAGCATTAATCACATTAATGCCAATTTTTTACAAATCTAATGTTTTACTTTGCAGCGTTAACAAATTAACGCTGCAATAAAAAAAGTTAAAAAAGTATACTTTGCAGCATTCATCACATTAATGCTGTTTTTTACAAAAGATTGCTTAGTATTACAGCATTACAAAAAGTAATGCTGCCATCTCAAACCTTTTGGGGGGGGGGGGGGGGGGGGGAGGGGGCTACATTCAAAATTTTCACTAAACATTTGGGGGGAATTCAAAACTAACCAAAATTAACCAATAAAAACCCTAACAACACCCACACCAAACACAGCTGCCCCCATTTGAATACTCACTCACACACACACACACACACACACACACACACACACAGAGAGAGAGAGAGAGAGAGAGAGAGAGAGAGAGAGAGGCTTTCAGTGCTGCTAGTGGAGGTCGCCATGGACGTCACCGTCTGTGGTGGAATTGCTGGTCGATGCCGCCGAAGCCACCGCCAAAGCTGGCGAAGAGAGAGGAGAAGGATGACGTCCTGTCTTTCGTCGGCACCTCCTTCGTCGTCCCCGTTGCTGTCTATTCGAGAAGAAGATGGACGGATCTGAGAGACGGTGGCGGATTTGGCGATGGATCCAGAGATCTGGCGACGACAGAGGTGGTTGCGGCGGCGACCAAGGTGCTGGAGGCGGCGACCGGGGTGCTGGAGCCGGCGGTCGTATCATTGATTTCTCTTTCCCTCTCTCTGCTTTCTCTGTTATAAGAAAATCCATCGACTTCTCCTTCTCCCCCTCCTTCTTATGTTTCTCTTCTAGATTTTCCTATTCCTCTAGTAATTTGGAACAAAATTGTTTGTTCTACATTTTTAGATCTTTAATTAGTCACTAGTTTGAGATCTGTTTTATTTTATTTGTTGTTGTTGTTGTTGGATATGGTGGTACTGGTGGTGGTGATGGTTGTGGTGGTGGTGGTGGTGGTGGTGTAAACAGATAGACAAAGAGGCAGAGAGTGGGACACATCATGGTATTTGTGTGAGAAGGCAAGGGCAAAATAGACTTTTTAATAATGTTAGAAAGAATAATAAAGATAATGATACAAAATGGAAGAATAATGATAATGATGCTAAAAATACTTCAAAGAAAAAATGATGCGAAATGGAAGAATAAGATGAAAAATGAATAAAATGAGAGAATAAAAATAAACAGATGAAGTGAAATGCAATATTAATCTATAATAATGCTTCAAAATTATGTGTAAAATGCAGCATTAAAGTCCAATAATGCTGCAATTTGTTTCCAAAATGCAGCATTAGTGTGTAAATGCTGAAAGGTGTGACTAGAACTGTGCAGCATTAGTTAATGCTGCAAGTTAATGCTGCTTTTCTTTGCAGCATTAGCTTATTGCTGCAATGGAAAAATCAGCACTGGCTAATGCAGCATTAGCATTAATGCTGCAATTAGTGCTGTTTTTGCTAAATACAGCATTAAATTTAGCAAAAATCGCATTAATCTAATGACGCTTTTGCTAAGATTTCTAGTAGGGCGGCGATTGGTGGCTGTTGCTGCCAGCTGCTGTTGCTTCTCCTGTTCTTCAGTGAGATAGAGAGGGAGGAAGAGAGATAAGAGAGGCAGAGAGGTGAGGGAGATGGCGGAGGTGGTGGTGGATGGTGTTGGGGTCGGGTGTGGTGCCGAAGGAGGAGAAGAAGTGAAGAAAATAAATAGAGGGGGGAGAGAGAGAGATAGTGGGTGTTGGGGATTGTGAAACTAATGTTGGGGGAGGAGAAATTTCACCAGGTGTTGGAGAAAGGGAACATTTTTTTAAATTATAAGAAAAGTATAAATATAGTATTATATGGGTATAAATACAATATAGGTAGACAGTATGAATATTCATATAATACAAATACTAGTACATGTATTTATACACGATATATACGTATAGTATATGTATAAAAAAGAGTATTTACATACTATTATTTTAGTAAAAGAGTAATACACCCCTAGCTTTCAAAACACGACATAACTGAACTTATTAGTATTTTATGAAAATAACTCAACATAGGAAAATTCATATAATCAAACATTAATTACTACGACATCACATATAATTTCTCAAATCACTAATACAGACACCGAACTAATACGTTCTCACACTCCAGGTAATCTATATGACGGGTTAAATTACCGAAATACCCCTAGAGTATAGGTTGTTACAGAGATCTTGTGTGGGTGCACTTAGGGAAAGAACGCTTCCCGGCTGAAAAAAATTCCAAACTCATGCCAAGAGTTGATGGCCCTTTCAAGATCACCAAAAGTTTAGCCACAACGCCTACCAACTTGACCTTCAAGATAAGTATAATGTAAGTTCAAGCTTCAACGTTGCTGAATTAATTCCTTTTGTTGCAGACCAATCAGATTTGAGGACAAATCCTTTTGAAGGGAGGGAAGACGATGTGAGAATGGACCTTGCCAATGACATGGAGAAAGGAGCTAAGGATTACATGATGATATTGAAGAAGAAAGTTTGTTCTACCAGCTGGTCCAATGACTCGTTCAAGAGCTAAGAAGTTCAATCAAGCTATTGGTGGACTACTTAACCAAATGAAGACTCAACATGTCCGAATCAGCAAGCAAGGAATCACTTTGAATTTAATTCAAGGTAAATGATTTCAAAAAACGGGGAAAGTGTTCGATTGTACTCTTTTTCCATTGTAGTGTTTTTATCCCAATGGGTTTTTCTTGGCAAGGTTTTTAAAGAGGCAATTGTGTCGCTTTCATCACTGCCCATTTTCTAAATCATTTCAAAGGCTGATCCATAATTCAGCAACCAATTTGGAGAGCTCAAGAAGAAATTTATGCAGTCGAAATCCAGATTTCAAAGCTAGTCAAGCTTCGTTTATGTTTTCTAGTTTCAAGTAGTTTTAATTCGCCTTTGAACAACCTTCCATATTCAGTTTGTTTCCTCTATAAATTGTAATGAGCTGAATGTAAAAATCGGTCAATGAATTTATCTTTTACCAAAAATCTCTTTGTGAGTTTTTCTACTTGTTCGTGAGTTTATCCAACATAACTAGATCTTTTGGAGAGAATCCAAAGATCTGATCATTTTGGATAGATTTCAAAGGATCAAAAGGTTTATCAAAGGAGCTTCTGCACTCCTATGTGGCGCCATTTACTCCACCATCCTTGTTCCACAAGGAATATCCCCGTTCTCAACTTTTACATGCAGATTCGTGGGCCGGATCGCATAAGTGGTATCAGAGCATCAAGTTTGTAATCGATGTGTTATAACAAGATAAGTCTAAGGTCAAACCCAATGGTTTGTAAACTCCTTTACCTATTCCTTCTCACCCTTGGACTGACATATCTATGGACATTATGTTAGGATTACCACTTGATGCGATTCGGCCCACGAATCTGATACCACTTGATACCACTTTGTGTTAGGATTTCTTATATGATACCACTTGATGCGTTCTGGCCCACGAATCTGCACGTAGAAGTTGAGAACGGGGATATTCCTTCTGGAACAAGGATGGTTGAGTGAATGGCACCACAAAGGAGTATTAAGACTGGATTTGGGAATATTAGGAGTGTAATTTGATAGTACTAGCTCGGTTAAATTAATTCGAGCGAGTCACAATATAAAGTTTATATTGTGTTAAACCCTTCATTTAAAAGAGAAAGAATATTTCAGTTAAAAAAAAAGATTAACAAAAAAAGAGAATAGAGATTTCGGTGTCTCAACCGTTTTTGTATCCCCAATTATATCATACCGCTTGACTTTTTATTATATATATATACATATATATATATATATATATATATATAAGTTAAAAAAAAAGAGAATGGAGAACCCGTAACCTCATGCAGGGGCTCCAACGCTCTACCACTTGAGATACTACGCTTGCTGCAAGTCCTTTTACTATTACTTCGCAAATAGCATTACATTCGCACAATGAAGTCCTGACATGGATACCAAAAGTGATATACATGATTTGAGATGAAGAATTCTACCAAAAGAAAAAGTCTGAGATGAAGCCTCGTCGCCGTGAAAATTGAATGCTCGCACCAAAGCCAGTGCGATGATAGTGCTTGCAAACACACTTTAGGAGTTGCTGGCATCAGGATGACATGCATAATGATGTCTCCAAATGGAAGCATAAGAGAGAAGAAAAAAAAAGAAATTCTCACCCTGGTCGGCAACGGCGGTGGTAGAAGGGAACCTTCGTCTTCCATCTTAAATCAGCAACATCACACCTTGGAGAAAAAAGCAGCACACCGGAGGGAGCGTCCTGAGTCCAGTGAAACATGCATGCGTAACTTGACGAACATCCAGAAACTCGCATCCAACTTAATCCAATAACCACATATGCCTCAGTGGATCAAAACAGGCGGTAGACGAAAAGACCCAAATGCTGAAAAACTTGAGCCCCTCGAGCTGGGGCACAAGGGTGACGTAGGCAGGGAAAAGCCTCATCAGTCATCATCGACAATTTCTTGCCGCGAGGAGGCTACTGCAGAAGATGGCAGAAAACATCGCCTGGATTTGGTGTATTTAAGAAGTCAAACCGATGGAAAGCGAACGACAACGACAGATTTGACATCACCATCCTGACCGGAGATGGCACCGCCGAGCCCTTGAACAACTCGACGACGAGTGGGTCGTTGGAAGGATCAAGAGGCAAAACAACTGTGGTTTTACTTCTAGAACCCACAAAATAGCTAAGCAGCTTAGGGTCATCTCCCTTACGCTGGAACATCGTCTTTTCCAGAAGAAAGAAAGAAAGAAGAGATGAGAAGAGCACTCTCGGAATGAATAAATAGAAGCACTGGCATCTTCTTTTATAGCCTTATAGCGAGGCGTGAGTAGATCCTCCTAAAGGAACGAAACGATGGTCCCGATAATTAAGAGCAAATTATGAACGGTTACTCTCGTAGAGACGCGTGATCTGCCTACAGAAGCGTGCGATTGCTAGAGTCTATGAAAAGTGACACAAAAATCCAGGAAGCATCAAACATCTTTGCAACTCCATTTTTAAATAAAGACAAGGGGATAGCCCGTGCCCTCAGGGCACTACCCAAAAGAAATGCCAACAATATTTTGTGTGAAAAATATTTAAAAATACATAAAATTTAGTAATTATAGTAGTTTAATAAACAATAATTCAAATTTAAATGTAAGTTGTTTAAATAAATAAGTTGTAGTAATTGATATCAACATTTTTTTCAGAAATCATTAGTTTTTTGCAATATTGTAAACTATATTGTGTGGCTACATACAACTCTTGGAAATGTAAACTTGCATAAAGACATTTCAGTCCAATAATTGGAGTCATTATGAACTTTCCTTAATATTTTGTTATAACTTATTTTCAAAATTTTTATTTTCAAACAGTTACTGGTTGAGATCAAAAGATTCCTAAAGATTAAAAAACATTTTATTTTTTTAATAATTTTTTATATAGATAGGACATTTCACCAACGATTGCAATTATAATGAACTTTCCTTAAATTGGCCCTTATTTCTATTTCAAAATCCTTTCTCAAACTGATGCTATGTAACGGTTGAGATCAAAATAATTTTAAAGCTCTAAAAACATTTCAAATTCAACCATTCTCTTTTGTTATAAAAATAGGACATTTGAAAGAAATTCAAAAAGAAAAAGTTGCAAGAATTTTTCTTATTTTTTAACTTTAAAGTTTTTTTTGGAGGTTCGAAAACGTGAATGAGAGTACATTGCGGTTAAATCTAGTACTGCATATCCAGAATTAACCGAAGTGTTGCAAAGCAATCAATTTGTTTTTGTAAGAAAGCAACTAAATGAGTAGTAACTTAAGTAGTAAAAAAATAGTGTGTGTTCTCTCCAGTCTCCACATTTGTAGGGTTCAAAATTAGCGAGTACACTTCTCTTAAATGGGGGTACCATGCCCCAACTCCCAAATTTTTTTCCACTACCAATTAGATGATCCCTATGAAGTAATGATTGTAAGAATCTCTTTTACATTAAATAACACTATCCCACCTATATTTCAAAAGTATTTCCTTAAATAGTGTGATCTAAGGGTTGGGATTCATTTAATCTAATGGACTAAAAGTCATTTTAAAGTCAACCATCATATTTAATTATATAGATAGAGAATGATACCCATGTCTCTGAAAGGACTTTTACTACCACTAAGTGAGAGAGTGTATGGAGAAGTGTCACATCCCTTTCTTTGTTTCTTCCGATCCCCATCAACTAAGCCCATCTGAGAATCTCAGCCTTTAGATGCAATTTGATCCAACGGCCAAAAAGATGGCCAACCATTCAAGAATGAACAGTACATCACCGTTGTGTATTACCGTGTACCATGGGTGGGTTTGATATGAGTTTTTGGACTTTTAAGACGAATTTTCAGTGGTTGTGAAAAAATTTCGTGACAAAGAAGTTGATGAAAAAGATGTACTCCCTCCGTTTCGCCAGGTTCTTCAAAACATTATTTGGGTATTTTTTTGGCCTAGCGATTTGGTTAGCAAAACGATGCAAGAATTTGATAATCTTTTCATGGTGTCGTAGAGTACACTTTAGTCTACAATACCACAAAAAGTTACAAAAATCTTGCTTTGTTTTGCTAACCAAATCGCTAGGCCCAAATAATAGCCAAATAATTTTTTGGAACAACCTGACAAAACATAGGGAGTATGTGTTTGGTGAAAAAAGTTATGTTGTCAAAAAGTTAGTGACGCAACACTTTTGTTTTGTTAGTGTAAATTAACATCTTATAATTTTAAAATTTACTAATTAAATTATAATATGTCTAATTAATTGTCGTAGTATGTTAATACAAAAAAAGTATGGGTGAATTGGTAATTTTTATTGTTTAAGAAGAAAAAAGTTCATCAAACCCAACTATTTTCAGAACTCAATTTTACACTTCAAAGCTAAATGCCAAAATTCAAAAGCTGACACAAAAAAAGTTATACCAAACCTTTCAGAAAAGTCCAAAACGAATTAAAAGTCCAAAGGGGATTATAAGCTGGAAATGAGTTGGTGACAGAAGCATTAAAATATACAACCATGGTATGTTTCATCTTTTTTTAATATTATTAACTTATGAACATTATTGAACATTAAATACATAGGAAAGTAAATAAATGAAGACATATTGAAACTACATATTGAAATATTTCAAAAAATAAATTAATGATGACGAACAATTACTTTACATTCAGTGTAAAATCATGTAGTACAAAATAATAAAATTGTAAATTTCATCTAACATATAAACACTCAAATGCTCAACTTCCATCTACAAACAATGCTCAACTTTGTAGTAAACCCTATATATCTATTCTTTAAAACAGGGCGGTTGACTTTATTTTAGCCTTTAGTTTAAATCAACCCCAACCTTTAGATCTCACCAACTTATAGTTAGTGCATCTTTGGCATCCTTGTTTTTAATCATGTTTGATAAAAAACTGAGTGTTTTTTAAACCCAATTGGTATGCCTTTTCTTGGCTATTTAAAACAAAAACATGCTGAAAAACAGCTGTTTAAAAAAACAGCAAATGTGGTGTTTTTTTTGGTGTTTTCCTCATACTATTGGTGTTTAAAGATATTTCAAGTATGAGTAGATGCAAAAAAATCATATATATGTCAGTAGTGCACGTAAAAATTATATTCAACCAAATTAACATTGAGATTTTTTAATTTATGTCAAATGTTTTTTTTTAAACACTCTTTTTGAACTAATACCAAAGAGTTTTTTATTCTGTTTTTACACGTGTTTTTTCATCACTTTATTCACTGTTTTTCTAGTTTTTAAACGGACTAGAAAATGACCCGTCCCGTTGGGACTATCATCGTTTATCATGTGTAAAAAGTTTGAAGATTTTCTTTTTCTTGTGACCCCAATTCCACACGATTTAAAAAAAATCACATAATAAAACATCATAATTTAAGTACATTAAAAGATTGATACAAAATTTCAACTGAAAATTAACCGTGTACCGATAGTTTCAAAATCATAAACAATGTTTTACATCACCCTTCAAGACAAAAAAATAAACACCTTCTTCAATGACTCACTCTCTAGTGTAAAAGTTACCCTCAAAACTCAAAAGCCATAGTTGAGGGAAGATGGTGAGTTGGGTCTGGTGAAAACCAGTAACAACAGCAGAGGAGAGAAAGTGACAGGTGACGGTGACCTCTCTTCATTACTCATCCGTAGATGTTGGATCAATCCTACGATAGTAGATGAGAAAACAAAGCAAGGTGAACAATAAATCACCGTGCTTCCTTTATATATAGACTAGGGGAATTGCTCGTGCCCGAAAGCACTACCCTAAAAACACGTTTCATAATCTATTTTGCTAGAGGAGAATATGAAAATTGGTGTCTCTGGTAATTCTATATGATATCCATCAAGTCATGTTCTTACACACTTTTGATAATTACGTAAATTAATCCGAGAGAGAGGGTAAATTTACAAATAGTTGGTAGTTAATTGGGTAGTTAAGTAGTGAATAGTTAAGTGGGTGGTAGACTGGTAGGTGAGATCTAAGGGCGGCGAGCTCATTTATTTATTCTAAAAGCTGAAAATCTTTAAGTTAGTTAAAAAAATATTTTTTTAATAGACTATGGGATTGCCCGTGCATGAGGGCACTACCCAAAAAATACGTTTCATAATCAATTTTCTTAGGGGAGAAGATGAAAATTGGCGTCCCTGGTAATTTTATATGATTTTCCATCAAGTCATGTTCTTACACACTTTTGATAATTACGTAAATTAAAACGAAAGAGAGCGTAAATTTTAAAGTAATGGGTAGTTAAGTGAGTTGTTAAGTCGTGGGTAGTTTTTAGTGGGTGGTAGGTGAGATCTAAGGGTTGGAGGCTAATTTATTCAATCTAAAGGCTGAAAAGCCATAACTTAGTTAAACCATACTATTTTATAGAATAGATACCAAACAAGCTCTTAGAGTTTCCAAAAATATGGGGAGGAGGTTAGTTGTTAGTAGTTGGCCCCACCACTACTTCCTCCATGTACACAACTTCCTCCATTTTTTTTTTGTGAAGCCTCACTTCCTCTTTTAAACATGGGAAGGAAGTACATGTTTTGAAATGTTTAAATAATGTCTAACAACTAGTTTTGAAATGTCTTTTGATCAAGAAGAAAAATTTGAGAAAGAACATTTAAGAAAAATTTTTCAATAATTATTATTGTAAAATCAACCTGATGTACGTGTACCTTAAAAATAACGTGTTTAAAGTTTGTGGATGAAGTACTTATTTTGTTTTATGACATTATAATTTGTGAAACCTTCTTATTAGTTTTTGAGAGAGTGCCTCGAGCACAGGCAATCCCCTACTCTATTCTATAAAAGAGCATGGTTTGATTTTAAAATGGCTTTCAGCCTTTATATTAAACCAGCCCCAGCGCTATTAGATCTCACCTACCACCCACTTATAGTTAGAATTATCAAAATTTTAGGGATTTTTTAAAATTCATGTTTTTATCAATTAAAATTTCCAAATGATAAGATTGCCAAGTAAATAATGAATTTTTGGTCACTTTTATTTTTGTGAACTTCAAATCTATATTAAATCCATAGTTTATGTGATTTTAAAAATTCAATTGACATTTTACATTGATCAATTCCTAACCATGTCTCATGTACTGCGTTGGTACCATAGACCAACGTTTTGGTACAATAAAGTAACTCTTATACCCATATTCAACCAGATTAAAGCTTTCGACCAAGCTGGAAGTCATTTCTTTAATTAATTAGTTCTTTGAAAGTCAATTTACGGTAAATATTTAGTAGCACACTTATTGGTTGATTTCTTTTTAGTACGAAGTGCTACAATTTCTCTGGGCAAACTATTTTTTTTTGTTAAACCAAATTTTCATTAAACAGAGGGGGGAAACAAAATTTATCTAGCCTAATGGCTTTACAGATCACATCTGGAAACACTGCAGGTAAGAAAAAAACGGCAAACCTATTACTTCTAGCCCAATTTACTATAACATGAGCAACTGTATTACTACCTCTAGTACAGAAACTTAAACTACATCTCCTATTAATTTGCAACCACCTATGAACACCTTCAGCTCTATTCTGGGCAAACTAATTGTTGTCCGAAAATTTTTCCGATTTGTATCCGAAGTTGCCTGCAATTAGGACTTCTAAATATGGCTTAGATGACTGCGGGTAATTCTCTTCTGGAGCGTGTTCCCGACGATGTGTTTGAAATCATTACGCAGAGTGTGTCGGAAAATTCATATAGAGACCTTCTATCATTGAGGCCCGCAAGTAAGACCCTCCTACACGGGAAGCTTCGTGAGTATTCCGGCTTGGTCAAGAATGCAAACATTGGAACTCTCCTGGCTTTACCCCAATTGACACATGTCCAAATGAATTTTGTACGACACTGCGAGGCATCAGGGAATTTGGAGGCGTCCTTCAAGCTCAGACTGGTAAGGGGGCAGTTCTGAGCTTTTAAATATTTTAATTTTTTTGAAATAAGTTTATACATAATTTCATGTTTTAGTAATTTTAATTAGTTGTCAATTTATTCTAGGGGTTTAACATTTCTTTCGTGGTGTTCCGTTTTACTACTAATTACAAATTAATGTCTGAAATTTGTCCATGTAGCATGACTCTTTAATTTCGCACATGTTTCTTTCTTCAAATAATTGGTGTCTCTCTCCTCTTCACGCAGTATGCTCTGCTACAACATGATGAGAGGGGGTGGTCGAGCGCTTTCTTAAAATCTGCGTCTGACAGGGGGCATGTTCTTTCAATGTATACACGGGGTTTATTTGCTCTTGCTTATGATGAGTGGAATGAGGAGACTGGGCGTTCTCTTCAGGATGCTCAGGCGTTGGAAGCAGTGGAACATCTGAGTGAGCGTCTAACCATGTATCTCAAAGAAAACCCGACTTTCTTTGGTCTCATGACAAGACACAACTGGCCACGCTGGGAACTCGTGGAGTGTATTGATTACTTCATCCGTCTAGATCATCATCAAGCAGTATGCCAAATGTGTTACTGGTCAGAAAAAGCATATTCTTTGTTGAAGACACTTCATGAGGATCTGGAAAGATGATTATGTTGGCGAATAGATTACCGTTAAATAAAAAAAATTCACATTCCTCAATTTTTTTGTTGAGAAGTCCCACACCAGGAATTCAAGAGCAAAACAAATACTTCCTCCGTTTCTTCTCAAGTGCTCAGTTTGACCTTTGCCACTGTGAAAAAAACGCAAATTATCGCCAAATACCATGAAAAAAACCGATCGAATTACCTTGTTTTGCTTTCCAAATCGTCCGGTGAAGTTGACCCCAGTTGCAAGTCAAAAATTTCAATTGAGCACATAGAGAAGAAGCGGAGGAAGCATGAAATTAATGCCTGGGCTACTCTCCTCATTGCCAATTGGATTCTATCAATTTTATAAGAACATTTTATGGGTCTGGACGTTTCATTTTATTTTTATTCCAATTGAAGTAGGGCACGAGTTATGGAAAACATCTTCAAATTCAGGAAAACAGTTCCTGTTAGTACGCGAAGTTTGGTGCAGAATCTAAGAGATCCGATATATGCTCGAGTCATGCATACTAGTAATATTTCCGACGACATACCACATTTTGAGCATAAATTGTGACCATAGTAACGAGTACCACCCCATAATGGTAAAATTCGGTCATTGTGGCATCCAAAGGCTCAGTTTTTTCTTTTCACACAGAATATGAATGTAAAAGGCTCCACACCAAGTTGTTTATGCTGGTGACTACTTCGTACAAGGTGATATAAGGTGATATCCTTAGCATTGTGGAGACGTTTTATATTTTGTCTAATAACTGTGTAACGCTTGATATTTGTGAAATGGGTTGCAATGTGTGAAGATGTGTATATGCATTTGGGGTGCTATGCAATGCCACAAGAAGATACTGCTACATCTATTCTCCTAAACGTTTCTGCAATCACATTACTTGTCACAGACTCTCATCACTAACGGAACCCATCATCGAATTGACATGCGAAAGTCTGTATTAGATCCCAAAACACAGGAAATGCTTCGCCTGCCTAAACACAACTCTGGCAACTTTCCTCTTGAAGACTTTCTGTATGTAGGTCACACACAAAATTGACCCACCGATTCCACTGAACATGCCTGAAAAGACGCCTAAAACTTGGACTCGTAACCAAACGCTCGGCACTCGCACAAACTTTCAACCCACTCTAATGCTTGATCTTTCTGAAGAACACGCCCGATCTCTTCATCCCACTCACCATGTACAATTGCAATTAAACCCCATGTATACTTCGACAGAACGTGCCCCTTTCCACCCGCAGGTCAAGATCTCGCTTGACATCCCCAGTCCTCATATTTAAGCAGAGCATACTGCAACAAGGAGAGAGACAACAAATAATACAAGAAATATTTCCGTAAGAGTAGGTTAAAAAAAATCAAATAAATGGGTGGGAAATGATACTAAAACATATCAAAAAAATTCAAATATCAGATCCGCTCCCTTACAAATCCGAGCCAGAAGGACGCCTCGAAATTCCCAGATGCATCGCACTTACGAACATAATCCATTTGGACAATATTCAATTCGGGCAAAGCTAGAAGACTTTCAATGCTTGCATACTTGAGAAAGCCGGAATAGTCATGAACCCTCCCATGGAGGACGGTCTTACTTGTAGCCCTCAATGATAGCAGGTCTCTGTAAAAATTCGCCGACACACTTTGCTTGAAGATTTCGAAGACATCATTGTGAACAAGTTCCAGAAAGAATCACCTGAATTAGCTTTAGCCATTTCTAGGACGACCTCCATTTGATGACAAGCTACTTCGCTCAGATAGTGGGATTCGAGTGGAAAGACTCTTAACTCAAGCAGTGTCTGTCCTGCCGGATATAACTAGTGTGGAGAAGGTATTCATTGGGGGTTGTCCTTAGAAAACAATTTTTAGTGTTTTAACAGTTTTTTCCCTTAGAAAACACATGGTATCTTTTTTTATAAGAAAAAAAAAACATCATATCTACAAGAAATCCAAAATCAAAGAGTTAAACAATCCTCTGTTATTTCTCTATCTTCCAAGTTTGCCTTTTGTCACTATTCACTGGGTCACTTTAGTTCGATGATTTGATTAGTAAAACGATCATTGAATTTTGTAAACTTTGTAAGGTGTTGTTGCGTAGACTTTAATCTACAACACCATGAAAAAAATTCAATAAATTACATCGTCTTGCTAGCTAAATAGCCGGGTCAAAGTGACCCGATTACGGAAGAAAAAGTCAAACGTGAAAGATAGAGATAGAACGGACTAAGTACCAACTATGGTACAATCCTTCTCCTCAAAAAGACTATGGTACAATCCTAAACCCTAAACCAGTTAAACACTACTAATCCTCCACGCTTTTTTTTAGCAAATTACGATATTTTATTTTATTTCGGTTATTCTATCGAGAAAAAATTAAAAAAAAAAGAACACACAATTTCACACCCACTTGATATACCACTTAGATATTTCCTTAAAAAGAACAAAAGGTTTATCATAATCATTTCTCCTAGATATATGATCGTGGTTCTGGCTTTATTCATGTCCTCTACGGTATTGAACTGTTCTCACATACCCCTACTTCAAAAAGATTTAGACCTACACGATACAATAATATACTATCAACAATACGGTATTCATTCGATATGTTCATTAGGGACGGTCGTAGAAGTAGGGAAAACTACTTCATTATGGAACATACATCGACAAACGTGCATTCATTCATCTAACAAAATACTTATTGTTGTACATTTGCAATGTACAACAGCGGAGACTAAATCGGCAGTGAGCGACAACAGATATTATCCGGCAACTGCAACATACATGGATGATGGATCCATGAGACTATTGTAATCGCGGTGTCTTCTACTTCATCAATGACTTCTTCCAAGCCCCGAAGCACAACTGCTTCACCGCCGCAAACTGGCTGTCAGGTGCGCTGTGAAAAATGAGTTTGTAATCGCGGTCTCTCCTTTCCTCCCAACATCTCCAAAAGACGGGCTCACTTATGCAGGCCATGAGTTCTTTGCTAATCATACCCAGTATCTCCTCCAAATGTTGTAACTTCTTGGTTTCACCACGTAATGCGACTTCGAATGATCGGCTCTCAGTTAGCATCATGGTTCTGAGATTGTTGATAGGAGGAGTCTGCCCAGTCACTTAACTAGTTATGCCACACTTTACCAAACAACTGAAGTAACCGTACATATGTGGAGGGCAACGGGATTGACACAGTTTGTGGAGGGACAATATTTGGAAGGAAGATCGGTAAACAACAACATATGTGGAGGGAAACGAGGCTGCAAAATTTTGTGGAGGGAAAATATTAAGTGGGAAGATCGTCAAAACAATAACATATGTGTAGGGGAAATATTGGGAGGGAAGATGGGTTTAACCATTTAACTGTTTAAGTACCTATTGTGATGACGTCAACTAAAAATTTATAGCCTGGAAATTAAAAAATATATCATCCCCTAAAAAAATATATTTAATATAGCATCAATATAATATTTTTAAACAGGTGGGAGAGTTTTCGTGGTTTTTTTGTTCCAGTTATGGTATCATAACTTTTTTATCTATTCATTTATTTATTGAAATGTTTATTTATTCATTATATATTCCGCTATAGTTTGTAGTTGAAGTACTACTACTATTTTTTGAGGCAAATAGCATTACTAATAGTTTGGTAAAAATTTAGTGGTGTCAAATGATTAAAAAAATTATATAAAATTCAAGTCTCTTTGGTATATTTCTTCAATTATTTTATTATTTATTTGTTTTTTGTTTGTTTGTTTTCTTACGACACCCTAAAAACTGGAGTTGGCTCTGGTGATACCAAATGTCGACTTATGAGGATTCTGATTCAGATGATGGTGAGGATCCTGTGATTTCCAGCTACAACGATGAATTCCTCGAATCTATCGAACTGATAGCTGATCCACGATCAAGAAAATGGCGTTGTCCATTATTTAGGGGTTGCAGTATCAATTACCAGATGCAGTCCTAGTTGTAGCATGCTAAATCGATTCTAAGCTTCTAATATATCAGGCCTATCGAAAACTTCGGATATCTATTGAAGTAAAACTTGGGTCATTAGCTCAAGAGAGAGTTTAATAGTGGTTTTTGATTGCTTTTAGTTGAAAACTTGTTTTTGGAATATAGAAACTTTGTTTGAAAGAAAGAAAATGTTGAAAAGTCTTCTTATTTCGAAGTACCTTTGTTTTTTATCGTACTACTATCGCCCGTGTTCGAGGGCACTACCAGACATACATTGAGAACGTTTCACCAAGTGTAATGTAATCAAACAAAATAAGTACTTCATCCACAGATACGGACAGAAAAACAAAAACAACACACGTAAGTGTATCAAATAATCAGGAACAAAGGAAGATAATAGATAAGCTTATTTTCGGAATTTCCTACAAAAACAAGCTTATTTTCAGAAATATAAAAGTTACTAAATTAATTTCCACCAAAATCACTAATTAAAGCTTACCTTCTCAATTACAATGAATTTAGATGAGATTTGTAGTTCTTTAAAATGCAACTGAGGGTGTTGGTGTATACATTTTGTCTTTTGAGGGCTAACTGCAATAGACCTAAGTTATAGGGCGCGTAGTTTTGCTGTAGCAGTTGCATTAGTTTGTCAACCATCACCCATGATTCATGATCATGTGACGTGGGGTGATTTGGGAGATCGAAAATAATGGTAACCTCCTATGTGGCTCTTTTAATGACATAACTTATTCATGTGTTAATTTAGGCATAAAAACATTTTTTAAGCTAAATTGCATCGGAGGTACCAATATTTTGCAAAAACACGCAAGTGGGTACCCAAATTTCAAAATCGAGCACCACTGGTACCACATTTTGGATTTTCGAGCAAGTAAGTACCCTTCCGTTAACTTTCCGTAATATTAGATGTAAAAATATAAAAAACTATTAACCCTAAATTTTTTCACCTCATTTTTTTTAAATACAATGTTTACTAACAAATCTAAGAAAAATAAAAAATAAAAAAATAAATAATTTAATAATTTTATATATGTAAGATAATCCAATATATTCATCAAAATTACATGTTTTTACATTATGTATGAATTATTTTTTATTAACATATAGAAGTATCTGTCAATCTTAAAGCTTATGATAACTCTTGCAGCTAGGGTGGTAGCTCAATTGGTAAAGCGTTGGAAGCCCCTGCATGAGGTCCCAGGTTCAAACCCGGTTGACGACAAAACCATTTCTAAAAAAAAATCTTGCAAAAATTGCCCATGGATTGATCAATTCCATATCATCGCGGTACACACAAATTTATGCAAATGGAAACAAATGCGAGAAATTCGGTGTGAAATTTTTTTTATTGATGAATTTAATTTGGATCACAATCTGTTAGTAAATTTCTAAACAGAAATTAAATCCACTGATTCTTCTCCTGAAACGTCGAAGGAGGGCTTCGTAGCTTGATCTCGAATCGAACAGATGAGCGTCTTCGATTTCGAAAAAGAACGCGATGAAAGTCTCGAAGAACACAAACGCCGAGCGAGGGAATTAGAGGCTTGATCTCAGATCGGACGGAGGAATATCTTCGAGTGTCTTGAAGATCGCGGATGAAGATCTTCAACGACTTGAAGAACTCAAAGATGATCTTCGAAGACCTTGATGAAGAACTTCGAAGATCTTCATCAACGACCTTCGAGACCTTCGAAGATCCTTCCCACGTTCTTCGTGAACTTCGAAGATCTTCATCAACGATCTTCGAGACATTTGAAGAACCTACCCACGTTCTTCGAGAACTTCGAAGATCTTCATCAACGAGCTTTGAGACCTTTGAAGATCCAACCCACGTTCTCCGCGAACTTCGAAGATCTTCATCAACGACCTTCGAGACCTTCGAAGATCCTTCCCACGTTCTTCGTGAACTTCGAAGATCTTCAACAACGATCTTCGAGACCTTCGAAGATCCTACCCACGTTCTTCGTGAACAACGAAAATCTTCACCAACGATCTTCGAGACCTTCGCAGATCGTTGATGAAGATCGTTGATGAAGGTTTTTGAAGGTCTAGAAGAACGTGGGAAGGATCTTCGAAGGTCTCGAAGATCGTTGATAAAGATTTTAGAAGTTCACGAAGAACATGGGTAGGATCGTTGAAGATCTCGAAGATCGTTGATGAAGATCTTCGAAGTTCACGAAGAACGTGGGAAGGATCTTCGAAGCTCTCGAAGTTCGTTGATGAAGATCTTCGAAGTTCGCGGAGAACGTGGGTTGGATCTTCGAAGGTCTCAAAGATCGTTGATGAATATCTTCGAAGTTCTCGAAGAACGTGGGTAGGATCTTCAGATGTCAGGAAGATCGTTGATGAAGATATTCGAAGCTCCTGAAGAACGTGGGTAGGATCTTCGAAGGTCTCGAAGATCGTTGATGAAGATCTTCGAAGCTCGCGAAGAACTTTGGTAGGATCTTCGAAGGTCTCAAAGATCGTTGATGATCTTGTGGATGGATAAACTCTTCAGGGCTTTAGCAGCTTGATCTTCAGAGCTCTCTCCTTGCAAGATGTAGTTGTGTGTTCCATATGCCTAGGGATGGCCCCTTTATATAGGCATGAGCCGACTTGTTGGCCAAGGTATAAATTAAATAACATTTACTATTTCTTCATTTTTGCATCAATTCGACAAGTGGCGCAATGTGATTGGCCAAACTTGCTGACGTGTAGCCATGTCATGCAGTGACGTGGCGTCACCATAAGCAGTCCTTGCTTGTAAATCAAATTTTGTCTCATTTACAATTTAACCCTCAATTAATTGATGCTCAGGAACAGTAATTTGAAGGCGAGTTCAATTCAATCCTTCCTTTTATTTACACAATAATAGACATATGGAACTATCTAATTGGCCGCAAATTTTTCGTGTCTACAAATGCCCCCTCGACACTTGTTCGTACTGGCTCTTGGCTTGTTGGTGCATAAAAGTCTAGATAAATGTTTGATTGTCAATCTCGGTAATCTCAACTTGTATCCAAAACTGACATACAATTTTTCCTTTGCCTTAATAGAAGTTAAACAACCCATCAGCTTTATGGTTTACATTTCCGGGGTTTGTGTGGAATCAAAATGCAGGGAAATGCTTGGAATTGATCATGTGCGACCTGGAAAAAAATTCTTCTTTGATTTTTTTTTTCTTTTTTTTTTTACCATCTTATGCCCATAGCAAAATGGATTCCTTGCCTGCTCTGTATTCCTTAGGATAGAAAATTATATTATGTATCTTATTTAGTTATAGAGAACAAAATATGGGAAAGACAATTATTTCATTTGCCTCATTTGGTCATGGATGATCCATCATTTTTGGAAACATATCACTGTTTCTAGAGAAATTTCTCAAAAGAATAGTTCGACTTTTCTTTGTATGAATACCCTCTGGAAATTTCTTGACCTCCTCATGAACTCTATAAAAGCAATGGCCACCAATCGATTTTCTGGAACAAGGTTGTTCTATGTAGCTTCTTCTCTTTTAGTTCTTAGCTTCTCTTCTTTTACTTTTTCTTGTTTTTTTTCTATTTTCCGGAACTAAAATTTAATTTTATTATGTCTCCTTTAATTGCAGGGGATGTCGTTGTTATTGTGTCTGCCTTTCTCATAGCTTATGCCTTTTTCTTGCGCTGCTGGTTCTGCCATTGCGTCTATATTGTCGCTACCTCGAATTCCTGTTGTTGTCTCGTTTCACTATGTCATGAGCGCGAGTGGCGAGTTCCTCGAAGGAAGTTGGCTTTATTCCTTGGAGTATGTATCGGAGACCCCAATTCATGCCTTGGATGCACATCTCAATAGCCGAGCCTTCCGAGAGTCTATCCTTGCAGTTAAGGCTGAGGTTCCTCCAACGATTTATGAGGTCAATTTCTTTCTCGCATTTATTTTTGCGAGTGTTAGTCAACTCGACCATGCTGACAGTTCGCCTTGTGCCGTATAAATGATTGAGAAACTCCTGCTCCATCTGCCACCAGCTATCAATGGACCTCGGCTCAAGCTGACCACACCACTCGAAGGCGTCATCTTTAAGAGTCCTCACAAACTGCTTCACGAGAAGGTCTCCATAGGTTCTAGCGTTGTTACATGTCTCAACGAGTGGGAAACATGTTGCCTAGAGTTTCCTTTCCTTGAGAAATGCTAGAACTTAGGAGGATTGTAACCATTTGGCATGCTTAACTTCTCCATTCTCTCTGTGTAAGGCTTGATGTAGGACTTAGACGAAGTCAACGGTACTCAGGGCTTCCCATTCATGGTGTTCATGATGATCTCTTGTAGTTGATCGAGTGGAATGGTGCCATTGGCTGAGAACTGAACACTTGGTCGTGTTTCTTGACCACTACTTGTCGCTCTAGCTTCTGGTGTGACCTTTGGAGCGTGTTTATATACTTGACTTGCTTCTTCGCGGGTGTCGATTTTTTCAATCAGCTTTGCGAGTTGAACGTCACGAACTTCCAAAATTTTCTTTAAGTCTTCAAGTCCTTTTTGTGAGGCTCGCTACTTGCTCTTCGAGAGGAACCGTACTTGTAGTCATGACATGCATGCGGATATCATCATCATGATCACACATTGGATTATGCTGATTACCCTTAGAGTTGCTTTTGCAACCTTCCTCCCAAGACTTGTTGCCAGCAAAAGACTCCTGAGGGTTGGGCGCTTGTGACTGTGACTTTTCCGAGACAGCGCCATCTTCCTTGCCCCCAGCAGTTGACATGGCCTTAGACATACTACGAGTTACTCGACGACAGACTTGGATTCCGGAGTTTTCTTCTGATGTTTAAGACTTGCCGTCTCCAGCTTTGAGTGTTGGAAGTTCAATATCCTTCGTTGCAGACATCACGAAAACTTGTACTTGAGGAGAAGAGATGAAGGGCAGAGAAGTCCCACTGGGCGTGCCAAAATTTGTACACACAAATTTATGCTACTGGAAACAAGAGAGAGAAATTTGGTGTCAAATAAATATTTTATTTATGTAATAATGTAGCGGATTACAATATATGTTACATAATTTTCTAAAAAATATTACTATCCCCTGATTCTTCTCCTTGAACGTCGAGCGAGGTCTTCGTAGATTGATCTCGGATCGATTGGGCTGGCGTCTTCGATTTTGACGAAGAACACGTTAAAGGTGTTGAAGAACTCGAACTTCGAACGAGGGCCTTAGCAACTTATTCTCTGATCGAATGAGTTGGAGATCTTAGAAGACTTGAAGATCGTTGATGAATGTTTTTTAAGGTCTCGAAGAACGTGCGAAGGATCCTCGAAGGTCTCGATGATCGTTGATAAAGATTTTATAAGTTCACGAAGAACGTGGGTAGGATCTTTGAAGATCTCGAAGATCGTTGATGAAGATCTTCGAAGTTCACGAAGAACGTGGAAAGGATCTTCGAAGCTCTCGAAGATCGTTGATGAATATCTTCGATGTTCGCGGAGAACGTGGGTTGGATCTTCGAAGGTCTCAAAGATCGTTGATGAAGATCTTCGAAGTTCTCGACGAACGTGGGTAGGATCTTCAAATGTTTGGAAGATCGTTGATGAAGGTCTTCGAAGCTCATGAAGAACGTGGGTAGGATCTTCGAAGGTCTCGAAGATCGTTGATGAAGATCTTCGAAGCTCGCGAATAACGTTGGTAGGATCTTCGAAGGTCTCAAAGATCGTTGATGATCTTGTGGATGGATGAACTCTTCAGGGCTGTAGCAGCTTGATCTTCAGAGCTCTCTCCTTGCAAGATGTAGTTGTGTGTCTCATATGCGTAGGGATGGCCCCTTTATATAGGCATGAGCCGACTTGTTGGCCAAGGTAGAAAATAAATAACATTTATTATATATTCATTTTCCGCATCAATTCGACAAGAGGCGCAATAACTTGCTGACGTGTAGCCATGTCAAGCAGTGTACTGGCGCCACCATAAGCAGTCCTTGCTTGTAAATAAAATTTTTTCTCATTTGAAATTTAACCCTCAATTAATTGATGCTCAGGAACAGTAATTTGAAGGCGAGTGAAATTCAATCCTTCCTTTTATTTACACAATAATAGACACATGTCACTATCTAATTGGCCGCAAATTTTGCGTGTCTACAAATGCCCCCTCGAGACTTGTTCGTACCGGCTCTTGGCTTGTTGGTGCATACTAGTATAAATAAATGTTTGATTTGTCAATCTCGGTAATCTCAACTTGGATCCAAAACTTACATACAATTTTTCCTTTGCCTTCATTGAAGTTAAACAACCCATCAGCTTTATGGTTTAAATTTCCGGGTTTTGTGTGGAATCAAAATGCTGGGAAATGCTTGGAATTGATCATGTGCGACCTGGCAAAAAATTCTTCTTTGCTTTTTTTTTTCTTTTTTTTTTACCATCTTATGCCCATAGAAAAATGGATTCCTTTCCCGCTCTGTATTCCTTAGGCTAGAAAATTATATTATGTATCTTATTTAGTTATAGAGAACAAAATATGGGAAAGAAAATTATCTCATTTGCCTCATTTAGTCATGGAAGATCCATTATTTTTGGAAACATATCACGGTTTCTAGAGAAATTTCTCAAAAGAATAGTTTGACTTTTCTTTGTATGAATACCCTCTGGAACTTTCTTGACCTCCTCATGCACTCTATAAAAGCAATGGCCACCAATCGTTTTTCTAGAACAAGGTTGTTCTATGTAGCTTCTTCTCTTCCAGTTCTTAGCTTCTCTTCTTTTAATTTTTCTTGTTTGTTCTCTATTTTCTGGAACTAAAATTTAATTTTATTATGTCTCCTTTAATTGGAGGGGATGTCGTTGTTATTGTGGCTGCCTTTCTCATAGCTTATGCCTTTTGCTATCGCTGCTGGTTCTGCCATTGCGTCTATATTGTCGCTACCTCCAAATCCTGTTGTTGTCTCGTTTCACTATGTCATGAGCGCGAGTGGCGAGTTCCTCGAAGGAAGTTGGCCTTATTCCTTGGAGTATGTATCGGAGACCCCAATTCATGCCTTGGATGCACATCTCAATAGCCATGCCTTCCGAGAGTCTATCCTTGCAGTTAAGTCTAAGGTTCCTCCATCGATTTATGAGGTCAATTGCTTTCTCGCCTCTATTTTGGCGAGTGTTAGTCAACTCGACCATGCTGACAGTTCCCCTTGTGCCGTAGAAATGATTGAGAAAATCCTACTCCATATGCCCCCAGCTATCAATGGACCTCGGCTCAAGCTGACCATACCACTCCAAGGCGTCATCTTTAAGAGTCCTCACAAACTGCTTCACGAGAAGGTCTCCATCGGTTCTAGCGTTGTTACATGTCTCGACGAAGTGGGAAACATGTTGCCTAGGGTTTCCTTTCCCTGAGAATAGCTGGAACTTAGGAGGATTGTAACCATCTGGCATGCTTAAATTTTCCATTCTCTCTGTGTAAGGCTTGATGTAGGACTTAGACGAAGTCAACGGTACTCAGGGCTTCCCATTCATGGTGTTCATGATGATCTCTTGTAGTTGATCGAGTGGAATGGTGCCATTGGCTGACAATTGAACACTTGGTCGTGTTTCTTGACCACTACTTGTCGCTCTAGCTTCTGGTGCGACCTTTGGAGCGTGTTTATATACTTGAATTTCTTCTTCGCGGGGGTCGATTTTTTCAATCAGCTTTGCGAGTTTAACGTCACGAACTTCCACAATTTTCTTTAAGTCTTCAAGTCCCTTTGTGAGGCTCTCTACTTGCTCTTCGAGAGGAACCGTACTATTAGTCATGACATGCATGCTGATATCATCATCATGATCACACATTGGATTATGCTGATTACCCTTAGAGTTGCTTTTGCAACCTTCCTCCCAAGACTTGTTGCCAGCAAAAGACTCCTGAGGGGTGGGCGCTTGTGACTGTGACTTTTTCGAGGCAGCGCCATCTTCCTTGCCCCCAGCAGTTGACATGTCCTTAGACATACTACGAGTTACTCGACGACAGACTTGGACTCCGAAGTTTTCTTCTGATGCTTAAGACTTGCCGTCTCCAGCTTTGAGTGTTGGAAGTTCATTATCCTTCGTAGCAGACATCACGAAAACTTTTACTTGAGGAGAAGAGATGAAGGGCAGAGAAGTCCCACTGGGCGTGCAGAAATTTGTACACACAAATTTATGCTAATGGAAACAAGAGCGAGAAATCTGGTGTCAAATAAATATTTTATTGATGTAATAATGTAGTGGATTACAATCTCTGTTATGTAATTTTCTAAAAAAAATTACTATCCTCTGATTCTTCTACTTGAACGTCGAACGAGGGCTTCGTAGATTGATATCAGATCGAACGGGTTGGCGTCTTCGATTTTGACGAAGAACAAGTTGAAGGTGTCGAAGAACTCAGACTTCGAACCAGGGCCTTAGCAGCTTATTCTCGGATCGAATGAGTTGCAGATATTCGATGTCTCGAAGATCGTTGATGAAGTTTTTTGAAGGTCTCGAAGAACGTGGGAAGGATCTTTGAAGGTCTCGAAGATCGTTGATGAAGATTTTCAAAGTTCACGAAGAACGTGGGTAGGATCTTCGAAGGTCTCGAAGATCGTTGATGAAGATCTTCGAAGTTCACGAAGAACGTGGGAAGGATCTTCGAAGTTCGTTGAGGAAGATCTTCGAAGTTCTTCATCAAGGTCTTCGAAGATCATCATCGAGTTATTCAAATCGTTGAAGATCTTCATTCGCGTTCTACAAGACACTCGAAGATCTTCAAACCGTTCTTCGTGTTCTTCAAGGCGTTCAACCGGTTCTTCATCAACAAAGTAGATATTCATCCGTCTGATCCGAGATCAAGCCTCTAAAGCCCTCGTTCGACTTTTGTGTTCTTCGAGACCTTCATAGCGCTCAAAGGGGCATTTGTAGACACGCAAAATTTGCGGCCAATTAAATAGTGCCACGTGTTTATTATCACATAATTTAATGGTGGCATCAAATTGTACTCGCTTTCAAAATGCTATCCTTAAGCAATAATAAATAGTGGAATAAATTGTAAATGAGACAAAACTTTATTTACAAGCAGGGACTGCTTATGGCGACGCAACGTCACGACATGACACGGCTACAAGTCATCAAGCTCGGCCAATAGTGTTGCGCCACTTGTCAAAATAATACAGCTATCAAGACTAGCAAGCTTGGCCAATAGTGCTGCGCCACTTGTCAGGTTGATGCAGAAAATAAATTAATAAATAATAAATATTATTTTATTTTCTACCTTGGCGAACAAGTCGTCCGATGCCTATATAAAGGGGTCATCCCTAGGTATAACGGACACACAGTTACATCTTGCAAGAAGGAGAGAGCTCTGAAGATCAAGATTTTAAAGCCCTGATGAGTTCATCCGAGATCTGTTATCATGATGATCTCTTGTAGTTGATCGAGAGGAATGGTGCCATTGGCTGACAAATTCACACTTGGTCGCGTGTCTTGCCCACTACGCGTCATTTCTGGTGCGAATTTGGGTGTGTGTTCAAACACTTGACTTGCATCTTTGCGGGTGTCGAGTTTTTCTATCAGCTTTGCAAGTTGAACTTCACGAATCTCCACAATTTTCTTTAAGTCGTCAAGGCCCTTGGTGAGGTTTGCTACTTGCTCTTCAAGAGGGACCGCGAAGGTGGTCATGACATACACGTTGATGTAATCGTCGTGAATGCATGCTAGTATTTTGAGATCGCTCCCTTTAGTGCCGTACTTGGAGTTACCTTCGCAACTTTCTTCCTTAGGCTCATTGGCAGCAGAAGGATCTTGAGGGGTGGGAGCATGTGACTGCGACTGTTTTGAGGCGATGTCCACGTCATTGTTAACAATCCTTTCTAGAGCACCATCTTTCTTGCCCCCAGCAGTTGACATGGTCTTAGACATGCTACGAGTTACTGGACGAGTGACATGGATTCCAGAGTTTGTTTATGAAGTTGAAGACTTGGCGTCTCCAGACTCCAGCCTTGAGTGATGGAAGTTCGTTATCCTTCGTAGGAGACTTCACGAACACATGAACTTGAGGAGAAGAGATGAGCGGCAGAGAGGTCCCACTGGGCGTGCCAAAGTTTGTACACACGAATTTATGCAAATGGAAACAAGTGAGAGAAATCTGGTGTCAAATGTATTTTATTGATGAAATAAATAGTGGATTACAATCTTCGTTATGTAATTTTCAAAAAAAAAATTACTATCCTCTGATTCTTCTCCTTGAACGTCGAACGAGGTCTTAGCAGCTTGATCTCGGATCGAACGAGTAGCCGTTCCTCAATTTTGGCGAAGAACGCGTTGAATGTCGTCAAGAATGCAAAGAACTTGCTTGAAGATTTTCGAATGTCTTGAAGAACGCGGGTAGGATCTTCGAAGGTCTAGAAGATCGTTGATGAAGATCTTCGAAGTTCGTCAAAAACGTGGGTAGGATCTTCTAAGGTCTCGAAGATCGTTGATGAAGATCTTCAAAACTCGTGAAGAACGTGGGTAGGATCTTAGAAGGTCTCAAAGATCGTTGATGAAGATCTTCGAAGCATCAACGATCTTCGAAGCTCTCGAAGAACGTGGATAGGATCTTCAAAGGTCTCGAATATCGTTGATGATCTTGTGGATGGATGAACTCTTCAGGGCTTTAGCAGCTTGATCTTCAGAGCTTTCTCCTTGCAGGATGTAATTGTGTGTCCCATATTCCTAGGGATGGCCCCTTATATAGGCATGAGCCAACTTGTTGGCCAAGGTAGAAAATAAATAACATTTATTATTTATTCATTTTCTGCATCAATTTGACAAGTGGCGCAATGTGATTGGCCAAACTTGCTGATGTGTATCCATGTCATGAAGTGACGTGGAGTCACCATAAGCAGTCCTTGCTTGTAAATACACTTTTGTCTTATTTACAATTTAACCCTCAATTAATTGATGCTTAGGGACATTAATTTGAAGGAGAGTGCAATTCAATCCTTCCTTTTATTTACGCAATAATAGACACATGGCACTATCTAATTGGCCGCATATTTTGCGTGTCTACAATCGCCCTTGAACAGATCAACACATACGATTTCATATAGGTTTGGACATCATGAATTGACCTAAAAAACAAAAGATGTAAAGAGAAAAATCGTAAGAAACCACATTAACAAATAGATATGGGATGGTGAATATGGTGGAGGGGCACCACATGCCGAAGAAAAACGCAAACTTACGAAGAATACCCTCCCGTGAAGCTTAGTTCCCATATCTGAAAAGAGAAGACAATAAAACAGAAGTACAAGCAGTGAGGGGGTTCCCCGCCCCCAGGACGGGCGGGGGCGGCGAGCCCGACGGCAAAACCAGTGGTGACCTATGAGACTGGATGTGGAGGAACGGTAGAAGAGGGTTGATGAAGAAGAGGATGACTAAATTTTCCGGAGCAAGACCTGTTTGCTCACAAGAGTACTCTCTCTCTCTCTCTCCGTCTTTCATTTCTAAAAAAAGTACTCTTATTAAACAATCATGTTGAAAAACATGTAGCACAAGAAATGTTTTTTAATTATTATCTTGTGAAAATTACGAATTAAATGACTTCTTTTTTAAACAAATGACTTTTAAACAAAGGCCTGGATACTCGCATATTCATCTTCTATTTAGTACTATTTTTTGAGAAATTGTCTATTTAGTACTATTATTTACTTATTTAATTGTTGTCGCGTTATTATTTATTAGTTTGTTTATTTACTTAGTTGATAGTGTTATTTAATTATTTTTTAGATCATGCCAGGACCAATAGAGTCTGGGGTTCGCATAAGTCTTTTCTATTTAAGCAATTGTAATTTATGTATTTTAATTTTCAATGAAAAATTTAAAAGTTTGAGAGTGTTTTGCGTTCGTGTCGTGTGTGTGGAGGCTTCATAGTGTCTAGAATTACTATCACGCTAGGTAAACCCTAGCAACCCGATACATTCGTGTATCAGGCCCGCACTAGGACATAAATATATATATATATATATATATATATATTAGAAAATGATTTACGTAAAAACTAACCGGAGACAAAGAGGAACATGGTTGCCTCGGAAGTGGAAATCAGCTTCTTCATCTTTGGCTAGCTTTTCCAGTATATGTGTTGCACTGTTTGAGCTCCGGTTGATGTAGGCACACTGCATATCAACAAATTGGCGAATTTGATCAGCTCTCTCTTCAATATTTGATTCAGTCTCTGTTAAGTCCTGAGTAGGCGATCCTTCCTTCGCTCGAATGAGTTGGTCGATCAGAGTCTTTTGGTTTCGCATTATTACTTTTGAAATGTTTAAATAATAATGTTTCACATTATTAGTTTTGAAATGTCTTTTTAGCATCGAGATTCTTTTAAAGATAAAATTGAGAGATAACATTTAAGAAAAAGTTTCCAATGATTGGAATTACAAAATCAACCTGATGTAAACGTGCACCTCAAATATAACGTGTTCAGTTTTTTTGTGGATGAAGTACTTATTTTGTTTCATGACATTACAATACAATTGATGAAACGTTCTCAGAGCTTGTTTGGTATCCGTTTAAAAATAAGAAAACAGTGAAAAAAACGTACTGAAAAAACACGTTTAAAAACAGAATCAAAAAAATGTTTGGTATCCGTTTAAAAACAGTGTTTTAAATCAAAAACACATTTGACAACATTACTAAATTTCAATATTAATTTGCTTGAATATCATTTTTACGTACAATAACGACATATGTTTGATATTTGTTGCATCTAATCATAGTTGAAATGTCTTTAGACACCAATAGTATAAAAAAAAATACCAAAAAATACCACATTTGCTGTTTTTTTAAACAGCAGTTTTTCAGCATGTTTTTATTTTTAAACAGGCAAAAAAACAGTCATACCAAATGAGTTTAAAATAACACGCAGTTTTTAACAGGGATGCCAAAAATGCCATCGAGCACGGGCAATCCCCTAGTGATCCAACGAACCACCAATTCTAAAATGATCCAACGGTATAGGATATGTACAACAAAGAGTATATGAATAGTCAAACACATAGATATAGATATAGATTTGCTTTTTGATAGAGTTCCAGATCAGAGCGCGGATTGTATCGGACATTGCCTTTGAAAGCATATCCACACAAACCCACCAACTGAGTAGATCGTAACTGTCGTTCTCCAGCAAATAGAAGTTATAGAAATGGCTGAGCCTGCTGCAAGTGATTCTTTTCTGGAGTGTGTTCACGATGATGTTTTTGAAATCATCACGAGGAGTGTGTCGGAAAACTTCGCACAGAGACCTGCTATCATTGAGGGGCGCAAGTAAGACTCTCGGTAGGAGGCTTCGCGACTATTATAGCTTGCTCAAGTATCTAAACATTGAAACACTCCTGGCCTTGCCAGAACTTAGTCGTGTCCAGATGCGTTTTGTTAATAAGTGTGAGGAATCAGGGAATTTGGAGGCGTCCTTTTGGCTCGGACTGGTAACTGCGCGGATCTGATATTTTATTTTGTTTTTATTCTCTATTGTCGTTATTACCTCCCTGCCCTGTGTTATTTCTTTCTTCAATGATGTCTCTCAATTCTCAAGTCTCGCCTTGTTGCACTATGCCCAGCTTAAACATGACAACTGGGGGATGTCGAGCGAGCTCTTAAAAATTGCGGCTTCAAAGGGGCACATTCTGTCAAAGTATGCATGGGGACTATTTGCAGTTGCTCATGGTGAGTGGGATGATGAGGTTGAGCGTGTTCTTCGGAATGCTAAGGAATCATTGGAAATAATAGAAAGTCTGCGTGAGCGCCTACACCAGCGTTTTGATACAACCTCAGCTTTCAGTTGTCTCGTCACGAGGCGACAGAGAATGACTAGGAGGCTAAGACGTGTAAGCTTGATGGGGCTCAGTCACATTATTGACCGTGATCATCAGATTCTGCATCAACAAAATCGTACAGTGGAACGATGCTAGAAGTGTTACTGGGCAGCTGATGCATTTTTGTTTGGTGACATCTCTGGAGGACTTACGATCGTGAATTAAACATATAGAGGTTTAGTAATGAATGAGAAACAATTTTCTCATTATTGTACGATAAATTTATCGTTTTTTATGTATGCAGCCTAGTTAAAAACAACGAGTGGTTAAATTTATCTCGTGGAAAACTCACTTCCCAAACATAATACTCATTCTACTTAATAGATAAATGCGGGTGCATTCTGGTAGTTAAAATAATGTGGGTGGTGATAATTACACATTTTAAAACGCTTCTCAAACAAGTACTGGTAGCATTTTTCAATTTTATTGTAGTGACAACTTTCCCTTCCCACCAAAAGGTTTTCCTCCTTTTTGATTTTATCATTTGCACAATAAATGCAATATTAAGTGTGGCTTTGTTTGGCAACTGTATATTTCCAGATGATTATTGAATGAGTGGTTGAGATGAAATGTTAGCTCTCCTCTTTATTATTATTATTATTATTATTATTATTATTATTATTATTATTATTATTATTATTATTATTATTATTATTATTATTATTATTATTATTATTTGCTTCTATCCTATGTGTCCTTCTTCTTCGACTTTCCCAGACAACAAAAAAATGTGGAAACATTGTTTGACAAAAGAATTGTGAAAATGTCTTCTTATTTTGAAATACCTATGTAGTACCTTAGAATTTTATACGTAGTTCCACTCCGTCCCACCTCTTTTGCACCATTGAGACTTTTACCACTACTAGGGGATTGCCCGTGCCTGAGGGCACTACCCAAAATACAAGTTTGCTGGAGGAGAAGATGAAAATGGCGTCCCCGGTAATTTTATATGATACCCATCAAGTCATGTTCTTACACACTTTTGATAATTACGTAAATTAAACCGAGAGAGGGGATAAATTTTCAAGTAGTGAGTAGTTAAGTGAGTGGTAGGTGATATATAAGGGCTAAGGCAAATTATTTAATCTAAAGGCTGAAAAGCCATAAGTTAGTTAAACCATGCTGTTTTATAGAATAGATTAGGGGATTGCCAGTGCCCGAGGGTACTGCCCAAAAAACACGTTTCATAATCGATGTTGCTGGAGGAGAAGATGAAAATGGCATTCCCGGTAATTTTACATGATATTCATCAGGTCATGTTCTTACACACTTTTGAATTACGTAAATTAATCCGAGAGATAGTAAATTTTCTAGTAGTGGGTAGTTAAGCTGGTAGTTAAGTGGGTGGTAGGTGAAATCTAAGGGATGAGGCTGATTTATTTAATCTAAATGCTGAAAAGTCGTAAGTTATAATTTGGATAGCCAAATTTGGCAATTTTAAAATATTTGTTTCTTAGTGTTGTACAATAACTCTTATTCTACAAGACCACAAAAAAGATTATCAAAAAATTATATCGTTGTGCGATCTAAATCACCGGGTCAAAGTGACCCGATTATGGATGAAATAGTCAAAATGGTGCATTTGAGGTGGGACGTGAGTGGTACTATATTTTTTTTCGCGAAACCTCGATTTGTTATCATCACCTCTTCATTGCGTTAAACATCACCATTCTCTCATTTTCATATTTTAAAACATCACTTCTCTCATAGTAAGCAAAATAAGATATTTTTTGGTGTAAGCGTTTAAGAAAACTCGTTGAGAGTTGACAACACTATTATATTCATGTGTTAATTTAGGTCTAACAACATTTTGTACATAAGAAACAAGTACTCTTATTAAACAATGTTGTTGAAAACAGGTACCAGAAGAGGTTTTTATTTCAAGTTATTATCTTGTGAACATCACAAAGTCAATGACCTTTTTTTAAAAAACAATTGACTTTTAAGCAAAGCCTCGTGCTCGGATAGAGGATTAGTTTATTGTTCAGACTCGAAAAAATGTTTCACTCTCACTTCAGTCAAGCCAAATTACATAATTTACACCATCATTTTGAAGTTGTTTCTTCGGCAGCTTGTCTGAAAATATAGTCTCCAACATTTTCCTTTTTACTCTATTGTGTATTGTTTTTATTGAAAAGTGTTATATATATATATATATATATTTTAGAAAAGAGTATTATATTTTTTTTTAAGGAATTGTTTTCTCGTCAACCGGTATGAACACGGGACCTCATGCAAGGGCTTCTAACTAGGGATGGCAACGGGTGACGGGTCGAATTTGGATCTTATCAGGAACTTCCCGATCCAGATCTGACCAGGAGAAAGGATCCAGATCCGATCCATATTCGTTCGGAGAGTCACCAGATTCGGATTTGGATGGGATCGGGTTTCACTCACCTGATCCAAATCCGATCTTTAGATCCATATAGTACGTGGTCGAATATGATTCGGATCGGATCATGATCACATTTGCAATAAAATACAAAAAAAATAACATAAGAAATAACATAAAAAATAAACACTAATTCATATGCAAAGGCATGTTTGTAAGTTACGAAACCTAAAACACAAAATAAATGGCTCTGTATGTAGGAGTTACTATTGTATTTTTATTAGAATTCTAAGTGGTGAGGTAATAGGGGTAAATTTTTTAAGCACACATATACTTCGGATCTGATCGGGTCGGAACTCGGTAGATTTGCCCTTCAATCCAAATCTGATCGGGTATGGCTCTCCGAATCCAAATCCGATCTATTTTCAATTGGATCGGATTCCGATCCGATCCATTCTTTTATGATTACTCAGATCTTATATTGGATTGGACTATGTTGCCATCCCTACTTCCAACGATCTACAACTTGAACTACCACCCTACCTGCAAGTATTATATTTATCAATAAATAATTATGTTTCTTCAAATATTTAGTACTTTAATTTAATTAAATTACCAAGGTTATTAATTTTATTTTGATTGAATCCGCAGTTAAGGAAAAAAAATCTTGTGCTTTACCTTTAATTGTGGATACGTAAAAACATGACCTTTCGGATTTCTGAAACTACTGTTTGGAAAGTGAATCCGAACGTTGGAGGAGGCGAGGAACAGGAGGAGGGTCCGAAATGATTAAATCTGATACCGTATAAGATTTTACACAGTCATTACTGCAAAACCCTTTTTCAAGTTACCCATTAAGGGCATGTACACCCGTTTGGGTGCCAGGGAAGAAGGCAAGGGGCTCTAGGGCTCTATGGCAAGATACTTGTCACTGCATTTTGAAGTTTGTTTCTACTTGTTAGGGTGGGGTAGAGGCAAGACACTGTTCACTTTTTTAAAAAATATAAATGTTTAACATAAAAATATAAAAAATATAAATGAGTCATGATGGCACACAGACATCGAAGATTCACCAGATCTTGTCACATCTCCGTAGAGCCTCATCATGTCTCCAGTTCAATAAGAGTGTTGGAAATTGGAATTACCAAGTCATTTCACCATGTCGAACTGCTCATCATATCTTACCAATGGGTATGGACTAGTATTCTATCTCTTCTCTATTCTATTCTACCTCTTCGTATATCACCAAACAAAGAGGAATCCTGTTGATTCTGATTCTCATAACCCTGCTGTGCAAATATCATTTTTAGAAATGGCTTTGCATCGCGAAGTGGATTCATTTCTGGAGCGTGTGCTGAAGATGATATTTTTGAAATCATTACGCGGAGTGTGTCGGCGAATTCGTACAGAGACCTCCTATCATTGAGCATCGCAAGTAAGACTCTCCGTTGGAGGCTTCGTGACTATTCCGGCTTTCTCAAATATGAAAACATTAAAACTCTCCTGGACTCCCTCCAATTAAGTCTTGAACAAATGAAATTTGTTCGTGGTTGTGGTGCATCTGGGAATCTGGAGGCGTTATTCTGGCTTGGACTGGTAATTGGTGTATAAACCGGCTGTGAATTCGTCTTTGCAATCTACCCTCGGGGAATAAGATAAAACTTATACCCCTCTCACAATCAGAGGGTATATTGCAAAGAGTGAATTCAGTCAATGGTAGGTATTCGAGGGAAGGGTATATGACGAGGGGGGGAGGGAATTTTTCTGATCTATTAAAGTAAATGTTTTCATTTCACCCTCGTTTCTTTCTTCAAATAATTATTGTCTCTCTCCCCATTCTTGCAGTATGTTCTGCTTCAACATGATGACCGGGGACGGGGGAGTGATATCTTAAAAGCTGCGGCTGACAAGGGACATGTTCATTCGATGTATACATGGGGTATGTTTGCTATTTTTTATGATGAGTGCAATGAGGAGATTTTGCGTGTTCTTCAGGATGCTGAAGCATTGGAATCAAGGGACATCTGAATGATAGCTTGACCAGTCTTTTATTTGGAACCCCGACTTTCTATGATCTTGTTACTAGGCGGAACTGGCGAAGCGTGGAAACGCTGGAAGATATACACGATGTTTTTCGACATCGCCATGATGAAAGTCATCCAGTGGGAAGTTGCCAAATGTGTTACTGGGCCGATGAAGTATCTCATTTGTTGCACTCACTGTATGAGGGTTTCGAAGATAAATATTTTGACGTATAAGTTTACATTTCTTGAACTGGTTTATAAAAACATTTTCTTCATGAGAACATTAGAAGGACCCGATGGACGTAGTAGCGCGAATGTAAAAGTGACTGATACGGGTCGCACATATCAATATTATCAATTTAATTATTTATTATTTTAACTATGATTAGTTACGTTATTTAAATATTAATACGGCTTGGCCCGTAGAATACTACCACTCCATCTCCTCTTTAGCCCCATTTTGACTTTTTGACTCGTATCTGGGTCACTTTGACCGGGTGATTTGGACAGCAAGATAATGCATATTTTTAATAATGTTTTCACTGTATTATAGAGCAACTTTTACTCTACAAAACCATGAAAAAAAATTCAAAAAATTGCATCATTTTGATATCCAAATCGCCGGGTCAAAGTGACCCAGTGAATAGTGGTATAAGTCGGAGCGGGGCTAAAGAGAAGAGACAGACTAGTAAGCCTGTAGGACTAGGTTAGGGTTAGGATATTTTATCTATTTAAAGAGATGTAATCTCTCAGCATTATTGTAACACCCCTAATTCCCGAGAGTGTTCTTAGTGCAATATCAAGACTTTGGGGGGAGAATTTGTAAATAGTATGTCACGACTTTATAGTTGGAATTTTGGAGTGTTGGCAATATTTGGAAGTTATTAGAATGATTTTGAAGCACTAGAGATGTTTGGGTTGGTCGTGAAATTCTCTAAAATTAAGTAGAACCTATAATTATAGTTTATACCCTAAAAGTTTAGAAAACTGCATTTTTACCCCCCTATGCATGAGTGCCACTTGGCATGCTCATTTTGACATATTATGGGTTAGGTGAAAACATTATCACCTGCTAAATTTTGTGAGAGAGACACTTTCATGTCCTTCCATCATCATCATCATCATCATCATCATCATCATCATCATCATCATCATCATCATCATCATCCTCTTCTTCCTCCTCTAACCACCATAGCACCACCAAGCCTCCACCAACTCCACCACACCACCACCACCACGTCTCCTTTTACAGAGCTGCTACTAGGTCAGAATCTTCATCACCTATGGAGAAAAACCCCCAAACTAATTTGGGTTTTCATTAAGAACCAAGAGAGAAATCGGGCATTGAAGGCTTATGAAGAACAACCACAACCACCGAAGGAACTCCACCATAAGGCCGCCCCTTTCCTACCAGCTACTACCGAAGTTAGACATCAACTCTAGAAGCAAAAGGCACAAAATAAATTTCGGGAAACATGGGGTATCGAGTGAGAAATCCGGATTTGAAGAGTAAGATTCCTAGTTTCGTTTTTTTGGCAAATTCCTCCTTCCCCGCTAAGAATAGGTGAAATTAACAAGTGGAATGATGTTCGTTGTGCTTAGGCGAGTTCAGGGCACCCCTAGTCTTCAAAATGTTTGCCAAAATCGGGTTGGGTTGCCGGTTTTGGGCATGAACGCCGGCGCCGGAACTCCATGGCCGCCGGAAAGTGGTAAAACTCTCAAAACTCAATCATTTTAGTTGATTATTGCATCAAATTCATCCTTAGGAGGATTAGAACACCCTTAGACCCTGCAATGTAGCCCAGAACCTGATTTGAAGGTGTTTTGATTCGTTTTGTTTGTTTTTTTCGTGCATGCATAGTTGCCCTGCTTAAGTGCACGTATCTCCCTCATTTTTAATCCGTTTTCAGTGATTCATGACTTTCTGGAATCCTCGGACGATTGTATACAAATTTCATGTTTTTAACTTTTGTCAAATTTGGTCCCTAACACACCTGAAAATCGAGTTGAAGTCGCTGCGATTCGTGTTGTACAAGCTGTCCGGAGCAGTTTTTTTCTTAGTGTTGGAGTTTTAGATTGAAACACTCATTTTCAAACGACCATAACTCCCTCAATTCTTCATGAAATATTGCGTTTCTTTCTCTTATGTGTAGTACACAATACTTCGAATCACCGTCTCTGGGTCAAGTTCAAATTTGTTACGGATTTCTCACAAAACGAGCCTAAAGTTGCTAGTTTGAGCTCATGAAACTTTCTTGAATTTTCCTAAGTGTTGGATCGGAATTTTTGTCCAACTTTGAGTAGCGATATCTTTTGGAATACTTGGAGTTTTTAGGAGTTCAAATATGTTCTGAAATCGTTGATATATCATCTTCAGAACCCTATTCCTGGTTTCTCTAAAATCCTTCCCAACGGATCGAAAATCAGTCGCGAAGTTGACTACTTGAAACGACTTTTCGGTATCTTCGATATTCGGTTTTGACAATTTGAATGATATTTCTGTCCTTATCGTTCTGTACGAAACTTGTTCGTATTTATATTTAGAATCTAAATATCAATTTTGAACAATTTTGACTTTTCGAAAACCCTAGTTTGACTGAACTGTATAGGAGGGGCAAAATAGTAATTTCACTTAGCTTTGCATTGAGATTCGTTTTGTTACTTGGAGTTTGTCAGCATGTATTGTATCCGTATTTGGAGTACTCGTATGTAATTCTCGGCTAATGTTGACGAAGTCAATGTTGGGGTCTTTTTGCAGTTTTACTAAACTTCAGGGGCCCTTGTGCATTTAATTAAAACTTCACACTTGAACTACTGGAGACTAAGTTAATGTTTTGATACAAAAAATCTGACTTAGAAGGATATTTGAAGTCTCAAGAAGGAAGTATTTGACTCGGGAGTTATCAAATCAATGGTGGGGGTCTTTTTGTAATTTAGCAAACTGTAGGGGCCTAAGTATAATTTATTGAAAGTTGTGTATTTCGATGCTAAGTTCATATGGGACAGTTTAGAGTCATTATTACATGTTTTGGGCTATTATGAGTATAGTTTGGGGTCCATCAACAATCAGAGTCGGTACTGGACGATTTTGGAGTATCAGGAGCGTTTTGGTCAAGTTAGCTTGCATGACCTGCATTTCATTGCATTCATGCATACAACCTCATATAGAGGGTATATGCTAATAGTTTGTATACTTTACTTTTTTATATCCAGCCGTTGTTAACGATTGTTCGAAGTAGACGTATTTATTCGTGATGCTGCATTGACGGTGAGACCCAGCTTCGTATGAGACGAGCGTTATAGCCGGAGTGCTAGATTTGCTGTAAGCTGTTCTTGGCTTAATGGTAAGTACATATGTACGGCCTCTTATTATCAAAATGTGTGCATCTGTGTGATGTTTCAAATGAATGCTTGTTATACGAAAAAGTATGAGAATGCATGATTTAAACCCGAAAAGTTGTTTGGAATGTTTTATTGATATCCTTTGAAAACTCTTGGAAATTACTCGTGAAATATTTTATACCAATTTGGTTATGTGAAAGGAAGGTAATAAGGTACCGCTAATAGATTTATCACGATGTACAGAGTTGTGTTATTAATGGGAGGCGCCAAGCGATCCTCCATTTTCTTATGGCTAAGACCATTGAAGCAACGCTTCTTATTATTGGATAGAACTGTAATGTTCACAAATCCGCCCCCGATGAGCCAAAATGTACCGAATTATTGAGGCCAAGGGGGTTTTTAGAGCTATAGAGTGCTACTTATACTTGTAAGGCTCAGTACGGTATAGGTGTGTCGACACTTAAGGCCTTTTAGCTAATGTTGTGAGCGGGGTTGACGAATGGGATCCCTTAACGCTCGGGTAAAAAGGGTTTGATAGACCCTAGAAGGAACCCTTTGTGAATATATTGTGATCCCTCTGTTAACATCGATCTGCTGGTGGCTCTAGACATGCCTCAGCTAAACTTAACGATTAATTGAACTTAAAAGAAAATTGACTACTCTATTGATGTTGTTTGTGGCTCTGGATATGCCCTAATCGATTGAAATTATTTGAAAAGCATATGCTACTCGTGAATAAATATCGTTATGAGTTCAAAATAACTTGTTTATTCTGGAGATTCTACTGATTTAAGAATTTCTTTAATACTCGTGGTTTCTTCAAGTTTTAAATTTGAAAAGTTCTTGCTACGTGATTACTTATAATTGTTCATTGATTCTCAACTCTCGTACTTATTAATGTTTCAAATCACTTGGTTTATTTAAACTTATATTTGCGTGCCACTCTTCGCTTTACATGTCGCAGTGTGTATTTACTCGGTTTTTACTGAATATTTTCTTCAAACTGCGTCGACTTTTGCCATTTTAAAACCTCATGTCATCACTCAAGGTGGGGGGGGGGGGGGTGGGAATACGGATCGAGACAAAGATGTTTAGCTAAGATTGGATCACTTAGTAGATCACGTAGCTTATTACAATCACATTACATTTGTAAACTTATATTTTCAAAATTTTGTATTTATTAGATGAAATGTAATCTTAATAGTTAATATTCTACTTTTGCTTATCGATTGTCTCTTTAACCCTGAACCGAGATCCCGGGTCGTTTCAATTATGCAAGCAATAAAGTACTTCTTTCAACCATAATCTCTCCCTACTCGCTCTCCCTCTATTTTATCAGTATTTTTATTTTTGATACGTTTTAATCGTGTTAGTGACATGTTCGGTTGGATTGTCACTTATAGATCTCCGATGCTGGTGAACACATCATGCCCATTCATTTTTTTTTCAACTTCATTTCTGCCAAATGTATTTGTGGATGAGGAATAGTGTTGTTGGTGGGACGTACATGCAATTCCTAGACTTCGTAAATCATGATAGATGTAGCTAACATAGAATGAAAGTCTTGCAAACAAATATTTGGTCACCTACAATTTTTTTATATATTGAAGTTATTTTTATAGTGTAAAATTAATACTATTTGTTTTGTAAAGTCAATGAATTGTAACGCTTAAATGTTTTGAAGAAAATTCCTTGGCCTATCGTTCCACCATCATAACTTGTTGTGCTCAAAGCTCAGGGGCCCTGACATAACACAAACAAATGCAAGGTAATATTGTTTAACACCGGGAATTACATAATAATTAAACAATGCCGATGGCCTATAGTTATGCCAGCTACTAGAGCAGCAACACAAAAAGTGTCGATGTAATCTCAAATGAGATTTCTGTGCAAACTTTTGGCTTTTGACTTTGTAGTGTAAAACTCAATTATGAAAATGTTGGGTTTGATGAGCTTTTTTTGGAATACATTTTTCTTCAACAATGAAAATGATCATTGCCCCTACTTTTTTTTTTGTATTAACATAATACGAAATTTAATTAGACCTACCATAATTTAAATAGTAAATATTAAAAATGTAAAGTTATAATTTTCACTTGGAGCATCTCCGTTGGAGAACTCAATTTTATGCCCAAATTGATAGTTGTGAAAGGTATTCAGTATTCACAAGTATGAAATGCTATCAATGCCCAAATTCACTATTCATATCATAAAAATAGTGAATTGATTAAATTCTAATGCTAAATTTAGGACATGAATAGTGAATTTGGGCATTCATAGCATTTCATACTCCAATGTATATATGACATAAAATTCCATTTCAAGTGCTATTTCTAATTAGATGTAACTTTTTATTCTCAACCACTATTATACTCCATTTCAAGTGCTAGTTCAAATGGGTGCGAGCTGAGTGGTAGACTACTTGAAGCACGCACATGCTTGACTAGACACATGATGTACTGTAATTCTCAAATGCAAAGAACACTGTCACGATAACCAAACCTCTTTACAATGTAATGAAATTTTACACCCACCTTAGTAACTATGGTTTCATAAAGTTAATATGATGGTTTAACGTGGTCAAAATGGAAAATCTTTACAATTACTATTGGTATGCCACCCTTTGTCTTATAGAGCTTTGGATTAACACACCTACAACCGTTAGATCACAATCATCTGCCCCAAATTTACCCATTTTAACTTCAACTAACCTCATCGAGTTTACAATTAGTTTTGTGTAGGAAGAAAATACATAACATACGTTAATGTCAAACTACTAATGTTTTTTTTTATCAAAACAAAAATATGTTTGCTAAAAAAGAAATAAATATGGTATTTCCAAAGAATAGTATGTAGGGTTTGGAATGTTCCAAAACATGAGAAACTCTATCAAAGGAATGAAATGAAACATAAATTTGTATTTTTTTCCCGACTAAATGACGTAAAAGTTCGTTAGTGCCTTTAAGGAACGGGTCATTACCTACCTATGGAAATAGAAACCAAGAGATCGAACGATAGAATATTCGTTCTGTCTTTAGGGCAATTCTACAGTTGGTCTCAAATTTGAAACCAAGTACTAGCATAATGCTAAAACAATTAGAATTACCACAATTTTTAACAATGCATTGGATAACTTTTAGCACTCCATTGGAGATGCTCTCACAATTCAAAGTGTTGCATCACGAATATTTAACCGCAAAACTTTTATCACCAAACAATGCATCTTTTTTCAAAGACTTCGTTGTCACGTTCTTTTTCCAAAACTAATCTAGACTTGGAAGTCAAAAAATTCATACCAAACCCACGTCATTTTCTCTACAGCAAACAAAAATTTCTCCAAACCCACCATAGTTTAGGGCGTTAATAAATAGTTTAAAGAGCGTCTTGCTCTAGGAATCCTAAATGGGAAGGAAAAATAAAATGGTTTACGGTATGTACAGTACTTGGTAGTGGGTGGGGGCCACGGGTAGTCTCTGACTCTCTGTGAAAGCTAAAGCTGTAGGAACATTAGAAACAAGAGGAGTGTAAGTTGCTATGTTTCGAGGTTCAACAATAAACGAATTACATCAACTACGCTCTACTTCCAACACAAAATTTTTCTTCTTAGTTTGAATTTTTTATCCGTAGTTGTGTCACTTTGACCCGGTGATTTGGATAACTAAATGATAGTATTAGTAATTTTTTAGCAATTTTTTCATGAATAACAAAAATTATCATATTTTAAATCGTATAATTAATCAAATCACTGGGTCAAACTAGTCTGATGAATAGTGGTAAAAGTGGGACCAAGAAAAACGAGAAATGTAGTACGTATGCTTTGTTGATAAAAAAATTACTATATTTTTTTTGTTTCTTTAGTGCTTGTCTTTTGTTCCTTTCTTTTCTAAAAAAAAAGTGCTGTGTTTCCCAACATAGAAATCCCTACCATAAAGTGATAAAACCATGTCCCAACTTGCCATATCATCTACACCTACTGATCCCTTTGAAAATACCATTAAATATAGTGGTGGATCCTGCTGTTGAGGTGATCAAGTTGGGACATGATGGTTGGTTATGATGTTTATGTAGGGATGTGGTACTCGTTGCTTTTATTTTTTTTGGATGATACACTTTCACTGCTGATATAGAGTTGCAAAAGGGAGAGTTGTTTTCCTCAAAAAAAAAACAAACAAAAAGAAGAGGGAGAGTTGCTTTACCTTCCCCCCGTTTTCTTGGTGCTTGTCTTTTGTTCCTTTTCGAGTTCTCGTGCTGCAGTCGGTTCGTTCATTCTCGAGGTAGAGAGAGAGTCCTGTCCCTTCCTCTTTGTAAAAGCAGCGGTACTGTCTCAAATACTACTAGTGGTAATAGTACAATCAGCTTCTCTCTTTTTTCATATCTCCCACCTTAGAGAAAACACAACGACCGGCCAGCGAGGAGGACTCATTGTCTCTCTCGCGCACTAGGAAACCCGACGGCGGCGACAATATCCAATAGTCGGGACATTTAACATAGGTATGTGAGTTTTTAACTTATTTTTCTTTTCTGCAAATTCTAATTTCTGTCCAATATTTGCAGAATTAGGTTAAGTTTATCCTGAAATTGGTCGCTCAACTGCAATCCGAATCGGGATCAAACATTATAGTATATATATAACCCGCAGCTACTACCCTTCAGGTGCGCATTGGGTAAACCCTCGCTCTAGTGCAATAGCCTGCATATGACACTAGAGAGGCAAACCAGCTTGAGAAAACTCGGGCTGACAGGCTCGTAGTTGAGAAGGCGAATATGCTGCCCTTGGGTTGACCAAGGCTCGAACTCAAGACCTCAAGACAAATGCCCAAAGTCTTAAAAATGCTCACCCGACCGACTCAACTACACCCCTAAGGGTCTTGTTCATATTGATAATACTATATGCTGAAAAATGTTTTTATAAGTTGGAGATTGAATCGAGACGCTCTATTTTAAATTTAGAGAAACTCCATTCCACGATAACTCCATCAATTTATGTGTATGTATTTGTTATTTTTTTATTGATAATTTTTACAAGAAGCCGGTTGAACCCTGGACCTCATGCAGGGGCCGCTCTACGACTTGAGCTACCACCCTAGCTGCTCTGTATTTGTTCATTTTTGTGAGGGAATTGTATGTCCATATTTTGAGCAGACTAAATTCTAACATACCAATTTTTTTTATTTCAAGTTAATTTAATCCGATTCATTTACTTACTGATATATTTATTTCTTCATTTTGTTTTTGGAAGCAGTCAGTATTACGATGTGAGTTTCTTACAAAGCACAAAGTTATTATTACCAATGAAGTTGCACAAATGAAGTTAGTGGTTTTGTAAGAATAATTCGTTACCAATAACATTTAGTGTAGTAAAAATTTAGTAGGGTCAAATGAGTAAGAAAAACCTTTTAAATCATATTCAAGTCTTTTTAGTACATTTCTCCAATTATTTTATTTGTTATTTATTTATTTTTTTGTCTTTCTTTCTTCTTTTTTTTTTTTTTGGCTTAGGACATCTAAAAACTAGAGTGGGCTCTGGTGATACCAAATATCGACTTATGAGGATTTTGATTTAGATGACGGTAAGAATCATCTGCTTTCAAGCTACATCGACGAATTCCTGGAATCTATCGAACTAATAGCTTATCCACGATCAAGAAAGTAGCGATTTCCATTATGTAGGGGTCGGAGAACCAATTACCAGATGTAGTTCTTGTTGCAGCATGCTAAATCGATTCTAAACTCTAAATATATCTAGGCCCATCGAAGACTTGCGGTATCTCTTGAAGTAAAGCTTGGGTCATTAGCTGAAGCAGAGATGATAAGAGTTTTATATTATCTTTTTTTTTCATCAACTGGGATTGATCACGGACCTTATAGTGGGGCTTCCAACGTATGTTTCTTTTTTAGACTCCTTTTTCAAGTTCTTGTTTAGAGAGTTTTACTGGTACCTCTCTATTTTCGTTGTACTTGGACTGTGATAGTCCTTCTGGCACCAAATCAAGCTCATATACAGAGCATTTTCTTGCATCTCTAAGACCAACTCCAATGGTGGAGGTCTCCTCCACCCCCTAACCCCCACTGTTTAATTTCTTAATATTTACAAGACTGCCATCTACCCTCCAACAGTGGAAGTCTTCCCAACCACCTCCACCCACCATCATTTTATTATTGGGTAATTGACATAAAAACTACCTACACTATTACATTTTTGACGAATTCAAAAAAAAAAAAAATTACATTTGTGACACAAATCCCTCAGCACTTTTAATTTTTCACACCAACCCCCTACAGTTTACTATTATGTGACAGTTAACCCAAAATCGGTAACGCTGTTGAGAAATTGGACAGAACAAAGTCACGTGATCAACACATGTTGGACTTATTGGTAATTTATCACTTTGATCACGTGACTTTGTTCCGTCCAATTTATCAATTCTGGGTTAAGTGTCACAGAATAGTAAACTACAGGGGGTTGGTGTGGAAAATTGATAGTGCAGAGGGTTTTGTGTCACAAATGTAATAGTGCGCGTAGGTTATATGTCAATTACCCTTTAATATTTTATTTAACTACATCTATTACATTATCAATTTATATTTGTTGTAACTCATTATTTACTTATATTCATTTATTAATTAATTTATTAACATATCGTTACTAACTTCTAAACATTAAATTATGTTTAATATGATAGTTAAAACACATATAAATATTTAAAAGAATCGATGAAATATTACATTGTGCATGAGATTACAATTAGTTTTTTTGAGAGTATTGGTAAAAGATTTGTACTAAGATATATCAACCAAACATGAAAAAGGAAAAAAAATGACGGATTAAACAAAAAAAGAAATTGGCAGTAAACTTTCCTACAATTTCTCTTGCTTTTTGTTTATACTGTACTTCTTTTTGTTTTGAAAATTTGGTTTATTTTGTGGCAAAAAAAAGAAAAAAATAAAAGATTTTCCTCTCTCTTCTACTTACCTTTCTCAATAAGTTTCAGAGAAATGCTAAGGAAATTCTGTTTATGCACTCTCTTTAGAAGCTCTTCACTATATTGCGCATGTGTTCTTATTTTCTCTCACCAAAATAACTTTCCCTAATTAATACAAGAGAGTGAGGGAGATGATTTGTGTTAGTATTTTTTATTTAACCATTTGAAATCTGATTAACGTATTATGCCATTAGATCCAATATATGCAGCTACAACCCCCTATCCATAATCTCTATATCAGTTTGTTAGATTATCACCAGGAGAAGGTGACTTAAAGAAAAAAGGAGGGAAGTTGTATATACTTTTGAGGGATATCTAATTGACACAAACCTAGTTACTTCATAAGTTACTCAAAATTTACAAAATTTTAGTTAAAATTCAATTGGAACGAATTGTTGTTACTTTTTTTTCATATATGTGAAGTAGTAATATTTAGTTTCCGAGATTATTCATTGGTACATAAGTTGGTTTGAAATTTTAGTAAACACTAGTGATATAAAAAAAAGGTGTGTGTATCAACCGAATTAAAAAAAAAAGTGTATGCACCTTTCCCTAAAATTGTTCATGCTTATACGGGTGAAAAAATTGACGATATATATCAGTACTTATACTTTTATCTATTCATAAATAAAACCTGATTCGTTTCTAAAAAAACATGACTCTAAATTATATACCTATAAGAAAAATTCTCTCTTCAGATGAATGCTCAGAAATAATTATTTTATAGGATAAAATAACGGTTAATGAATACACATGTCCTAGAAGAACAAGAACACCAATTCTTTTTTACCAATAATGGGAGTTGGTCCAAGTGGTAAAGCAGCTTGGTTACCAATTCTCCACCTCTTCGATCTTCAGACCTCGTTGAGCGAGCCAATGTGCTTGTTGATAAAAAGTATTCATCATACATCTTCCACAGATCCCACCATACACACAACGCTTCACTTTGGAATAAACATTGTTGGCACGTTTCTGCTGTACTATGATGTTTCAGATGAAAGTGATCCATAGCAAGCCTGAATAGCCTCCGCCAGACCTTCATTCATCGCCACTCAGTAGTGCTATTCGTGTGCCGCTTTGAGACCATACAACTGAAAGTTGGGGTTGTACAGAAACGGTGGTGAAGGCGTTAGCGGAGACTTGTCATTTTTTCCAATGATTTAGCATCTCGAAGTACACGAACAACCTCATCATCACGCTGACCATGGAAAAATAGCAAACATACCCGATGCACACATCGATAGAATATGCCCATTGTCAGCTTCAGCTTTTAAGACGTTGCTCGACCGCACCCAATCATCGTGTCTAAACAGATCATACTGGAAGAAGGAAATAAGACATTGATTAATCGAAGAAAGAAAAAACTTGGAAATCTCAGAATAAATATGAAAGTCCCCGCAAACACCTACCAGTCCGAGCCAGAAGGACTTCTCCGAATTCCCAGATGCAACACAATCACGAAAAAACTCAATTTGTTTACTACTCAATTGGGGCAAGGCGAGGAGAGATTCAATGTTTACATGCTTGAGGAAGCCGGAATAATTACGAAGCCTCCCATGGAGGATGTTCTTACTTGCGGACCTCAATGATAGCAGGTCTCTGAATGAATTCGCAGACACATTCCGCGTGATGATTTCGAAAACATCATCGTGAACAGACTCCAAAAAAGAAGCACCGGAAGGCTCAACCATTTCTAAAATATCTAATTACACACAATTCGGATATGCATCGGAAAAATTGCACAAACCACAGAAATCAACCAATTCCTACTATGCCACCAAAATTTCTATTTTGTCTGACCTCAACATGGGATATAGTAGTATTATAATATGGTTGATGGTGACACTCCAATTGCAATGTTTCACAACAATTAAGGGTGAGTTTGGTATGACTTTTTGGACTTTTAAGTCGACTTTTAAGTTGTTGTGAGAAAAGTTCTTGACAAAGAAGTTCATGAAAAAAGATGTATGGGTTTGTTAAAAAAGTTATGCTGTAAAATAGTTAGGATGCAACACTTTTGTTTGTTAGTGAAAATTATCATTTTAGATTTTTTTTATAATTACAAATAAAATTATAGTAGGTCTAATTAGATGTTATAGTATGTTGGTAAAAAAAATAGAGGTAAATTTGTAACTTTTTGTTGTTTAGGAAGAAAAAAGTCCAAAAAAATTCACGAAACCCAACGTTTTTCAAAATTCAGTTTTACACTGCAAGACAAAAACAAAAATCCAAAAGATGACACAGAAAAGTCATATTAAACCTTTCAGAAAAGCTCAAAACAAATTAAAAGTCCAAAGTGGATTAAAAGGTGGATATAAGTCATACCAAACCCACCCTAAAACTAATGACACACAGTCCGAAGGAAATGATAAGTAATGGTGCCACTCTGTCTCACCTCTTCCTCCCCATCTTGACTTTCACCACTATTCACTGGGTCACTTTGAGTCGGTGATTTGGATAGTAAAATGAAGTAATTTTTTTAATAATTTTTTCATTGTGTTGTAGAGAAAAAGTTCCTCGAAAATCATCCGGTCAAAGTGACCCATATACGAGTAAAAAATCATGATGGGGAGGAAGAGGTGAGACATAATCAGGGAAATTAATATACGAGTTTTATTATTATGCGATTGGATGAGCTTATTGGGGAGGAGACTATTTGAGATTATACTAGTAAAAATGAGTGGCTGAGGTGAGGAAAGAGATTTTTTTGAAACATAGAAAGACGTTCCTCTAAATTATGTATATATATCAAAAAGCCAAACGTTCGACACTCTTTCCAGCTGACCGATTAATGAACCATCTTCCCTCCTTATCAAAATTTCATCCTCGAAATTAGACTTTTATCTATTGTTTGATTCTATATAAAAATCATTCTTATCATGAAATAAACAATCACATCGCTTTTGCATAGCCAGGCAGTGTGCCTACACAACTCCCCTTGCGCCCCAGCATAACTCGCTTGGATCAAATTAGCCAAGACCGAGTCCCGTGCGTAGGTGAAAAGCTATGTATGTACCACACTGACGCTGATGAGATCGCACAAGGAATACATTACTTTGGGTACTTGGCTAAGATCATTTAGCCATGGGGTTGAAGGAAATTTAGAAGCGACAAATGAGTTGTTTTTTGCGAGAACCAGATTTTGGGCCAACTTTGAAGTAAGTCCTATTCCAATTAAAAGATCATCACCAAAAAATCTTTATGTCATTGGAAAGATACGCGAGTCTACTTTCCAAAGCTTCAAACGGCGCATCATTTGGATTTTTCTAGAAGGAGATATGCTCATTTTACTAGACTATGTTCCTGCTGGATTTCTACTCGGGAATACAACAACTCATCAAGACTTTTATTTTATCGAAGAATTAATTAAAGTGTTTGAAGTTTCATTGGCTGATTCATACATTTGAAATAGTTATTATCTACTAAATAAAGTCGAAGTACTAGAATATTGTAGTTTACAATGTGGTTTGGGACTTCTTTAGTCTCTTGACATTCATTTTGACTTTTCCTATTCTTGGAGGGTTGTTCCAGGATAAATAAGGGTTGTAACCTCATGGATTGTAGAAGACTTTTGATAATTATTCAGTTTAATCCTTTGGATTATCTCTCTAAATTATGTACCTCTTTGGTGGATTCCTTAGAGTGGTGACTTTAACCCGGCTCTGTATCTTAAGGTGGATTCCTTAAGTGGTGAGCCGTTTATGTCAGGTTCTGCATCTTAAAGTTGATTCTCTAAGTGGTGAGCCTTGGTTCTATATCTTGGAGTGGATTATCTAAGTGGTGAACCATTTTATCCATTGTTGATAGTTTGTGCTTTGTCATCCAAGCACAATCTGTCACCATATACCGTTTCCTAAAACCACACGGTATCACACACTCTACCACAAAACGTGTCTGGCTTACCACGCTTGGATTAAGTTAGCCAAAACCGAGTTCCGGGCGTAAATTTTGGGTAAGGTGGCTTTAACACACCGAGATGGCATTTTTTTCTTACATTCGGACATGAGAATTCACTCCATCGTCACACACAAATAATAATGGCTCACAGGTTGTGACGGATATCGAGAAGGCCTTCCACATTGGCATAAACACAAATATGGAAATATGAAGAGGCTAAATAAATAGTTTTCATAAAATAAATGCGGCTACGTTAATTTGATAATATTGCTACATTATTGTGTTGGGAATATGTAGGTATTTGACGATATAGATTTAAGATTTTCATACTTGCATTCAACAAATAGTTAATGATGTCCTAAAATTTTGATCACATAAAACTTAAGTCTAGTTAATTCATGAAATTAAAATATGAGCAACTAAACTAAATAACTCTGCTCGAGAGAAATAGAGAATGATCTAAGGATACATTTGGAAGTATAAATAAAGTATGAGGGTAATATGGGGTTTGCAAAAAATAGGAAAATTTGAATATAAAAAACTCTTTATAATATGGTTCCAGTTTTTAAGCTACCCTAAAAAAATACTTTAGAGAAACCATCCCGCCAAAAAAGTCAATTCCTGATGCGATCTTTATCGCACAAAAGTCGACGATTTACTTCATCTTTTCACTCAACCCTCTGGGCTAGACGACTAGACCTGTCAACGTAATCTACACTGCTATATATTATAGTGAAAATAATAAGATTCTACGACAATAAAAATTCAAATTTGATGAAAATTCAACAAAACGCTATTTCCAACTTGCATGGTTGATTTTTTCAGCCTTTAGATTAAATCAGTTCCAGCCCTTATATCTGACCTACCATCCACTTATAGTTAGACCCAAACTCACTCCCACTATCTCTACCCATCAACCCACACCACGTTACTCTCTCTTTCTTTCTCCTCTTACTCTCTCTCGATCCGTACAAAACAATGGAACATTTGATTTGTTCATCCCTACTTCATCTTAATATTTTTTGTCTATATATATTATTATTGACAATTTTTCTAACTTCGTTTGTGTTGTAAAACAAACATGTTTTTCTAACTCCGTTTGTGTAAGGACATGACTTGATGGATATAAAATTACCAGGGACACCAATTTTCATCTTCTCCTCTAGCAAAATCGATAATGAAACGTATTTTATTGATATTTCCCTCCGGCACGGGCGATCCCCTAGTCTCTCTATTCCATAAAACAGCATTAATCTAAGGTTAGAGTGACTCTGCCGCTCATCGGAGAAATTGATTGAAGTCTGGTGAAAAAAGCGAGAGTTGTTGGGAAAAAAATTGAGGTTTTATGGGGCTGATTTTAATGAAAGTGCACGATGGTGGTCACTGATCCCGATAGTTGATGGGGTTGGTTCAATATAATGGAGGTGATGGTGCGGGCGGGACTTACTGTTGAAGCATGGATATTTTTTCTGGGTTTGATTCTTTTAAACCAATAGAAGTTGGGGGCTGAAAGCTTTTTATAGTGAGAAATTGAGGGAGCTCTACCTAAGACTGTTCTACAATCCATGACCACCATATCATTTAATTATATTTCTATGAACCCTAATTTCTCCCTACTCTCGTCTCAAGTCTCATCTCTACTTCAATTCGTCTATCAATTTCTCTTACAATCTACTAAATCTCCTTAATTTCTCTATCTTCGATACTTTTCCGTATCAACTGGTTCTTTCATTGTTAACGCCGGTCAGCTCTTCTCTGCCTCGTTTGTGTTCTCAGGCTTCATCAAACATGGATTCACCGGTCACGATGGCGGATCTCGTGGCTTCCCTCAAAGAATGCATCAACAGAATGTGCCGCATAAACGAAGCTGTTGATCTGGACTATTCCGAAGAACAGCCGCCGGAGGAAACGAAGCGGCAACAAGAATAACCTTCGTCGCCATTCGCAACCCTGTGGCATTACAGACCGTCGAGCTACAACCATCACAACCAGTCCGCCGACCACTTGGATGAGCAAATCGCTGATCCAGAAATTTTCCGACCAACTGGAGACTTCCGCCGCGCAGAAACGACCCGTTGACGACTAGATTACGACTGACAACCCTCTCCAATATCCCCCAATTGCCACAGCGCCACCCCAGATCGAAGAACCACCGCCTTCGCCGCAGAAAACACCGGCCAGACCAAAGCAACCATTGATTCCGCCCGCCCACGCAGTGAAATTGCCGCTGCCGCTGCTCCGGCCGCTGCTTCAATGGCCGTCCAACTTAGTCCGGCGAATTCCCGTCGCTCGGGCCACTGTCCGTCAGCGTCCACCAAACGCACGGAGACCAAGCCAAGGTCTTCCCTCCTCCATCGCGACCTGAGAATACTTGGGTTCGGCTCCGATTAGCCATCAAATTGGAATCGGCTCCAATTCGGCTTGATTCAGCCGTGGTTTCGCAAACGGCTCCGCTACGGCTCGATCCAGCCGCCATTTTGGCCTCGACTCGGCAAGGACTGAACTTCCCGTCGGCTCACCCCAAGCCGCCAGCTCCTCCTTGGCTCAAAGTGAGCCACAATCCTATTTTCAGCCTATTTTTGAGCGGCGGCTCCAAATTTTTAAGACCCAGACTCTTTTGAAGGCTTTTTCGATCTCCCGAACGCACGATTCTGACATTCGTTTTTCAAGATTGTGCCTCCAAATTATTTTTCTCGAGCTTGTTCGACGCCAATTCGACCCGGGAAAGAATATTGAAGATTTTTTTTAACATCCACCTTGAGATCAAGGTGTGTCTTAAGGTTGGGAGAGTGATACAGGATAGCGTATCAATTATTTATCTAGTTATTTATTTATTTAGCAGTTAATTAATTTTTAGTTAATTATGTTATTTAATCATTTACTAAGTTAGTCCGGGCTTGGCCGTAGGAGTCTAGGGTTAGTTTAGGGTTTGTCAGTTTATCTATATAAGCGGTGTAATATTTCATTATTAATCAGTGAATGAAAAAGTCTATTCTCTCGAGTCTCGACCCTGAATCTCTCCCTACTCTTTTATCTCTCTTGTCCCCATTTCGTCTATCTCTCTCAATTCCTTTCTCTAAATATTCGATTTATTTCTTCTTTTATCGATACGTTCCCCATAACACCGCCACTCGTCATCCTGATGTCCATGGTAAAGTGATGCTGAGTTGCTTTCGGGAGTATAGAATAGGTCGAGACGAAGAGAGATGACATTGATGAAAAATTAAATGCCAAACTTCTCACAGAGTGAGTTTTTGGCAGTTCCATTGCGGAGATGGTGGGAGAGGAGAGAGGAGAGGAAGAAAGTTCTCTATAAAATATGGTGATGGTACCAAAGAGGAAAAACTGGCATTTGTTTCTATTATCATTAATGAGGTCAAAAGTCTCCTTATAATAGTACTGTATAAGAAGCTCTTTTGCTTGTGTAAGAATCACTATCCAAAAATTTATGACTAAACGAAGCGTATTATTTGTGGGGTGTATGGATTTCAAAAAACTACCGTTTCGTGGTGTTTAATGATTTTTCGAGAACTGGTGTTGTTGATGTTTAAACGAAATTGTTTTAGGAGATTTAAATGAAATTAATTGTTTCCTTTATATTATTTTGAGAATCAATTGTTTCTTTAAATAAAATGAAATTGATTGTTTATGGTGCAATTCGTAAGAATTTAGCAACCCTTATTTCCTTATGATGGTAGATTGATAGCACGTGCCATTTTTTTTATGTGTACTGCCATCATAATTCTTTTATTATTATTTTTGCATGATGAATAGTCATATGAACAATAACAAGAAGAACGAGAGGGAACGGATGATATATAACACCAACTAGAGTATTACCCGTGATAAAAAAAAAGAAAAAGTTGCTAGTTTTCTTACTTTGTATTTTTTCCATAACATCTTACTTGTTATGAAATATGTTACTGGACTGATGTGAATATCCACCACATAGTTGGATGTATTTTGTATAATTATATTCTGGTCCACAAGCCCACCTAATGCCTATATAAGGAGACTTAGGGTTGGAGAATAATACACATCTAAATACTACTCTCCCTACATCTTGTCTCCTTTTTTATTTCTTGACTCTTTCAATTCTCGTCTGACAACACGTTATCAGCACTTTGCTCTCGACAATCTAGAAAAAAAAGTCTAAATCCGGAAAAATAAAGGTACAATCTTATTTTTCTTTTAAATATGTGTCGGTTGATAATAGTGAAAGGGGCGAGAAGGACCTACAGTTTCATAGTTGTTAGGCTTTTCACAAACCCTAAGAAATAAGGATTTCATGGTTGCAAATATACTGGCTTAGTATTTCTCAACTAGGTACCCGTGTTTCTTGCTGGAATTTTGGTGGCATACGGTTTCAATTGTATACAAAACTTTGTTCAAGCTAGACTCCATTAGGTCCAATCAAACCATTGAATACACTTGTGCACAAGAGATTCCGGCGGGGAGACCTCCGTGTACACCGTATGTAGAGGATCATAGATAGCACAGGAAGAGTTGGGTTGTGTGTAGGGAGAGAGTAAGGCAGTAGTAATGCCTGAGAGAGAGAGAGAGGTTTGGCAGAGCTTCCGCGTATGGCTAGTGTGTTCTTCTTTGTATGGAAAGGCTAACGTCCTATATATAACGGAGAATGTGACCGTTGCAGTGTGGTTAATGCGCCCATCAATGGCGGCTTAATTAGCTTAACCGCAACGGCACGTTCGTCCGCCTATATAGGGACCGTTACAGCACGTTGTGCGCGAATACCGGAACCGTTACGAGGTTGACCGGGTTTGACCGGATTGACCGGGTTTATGGAGCTCGTGCCATAAATCTCTCAAAAGCAGTTACTAAATGTCGCGTGCGGGCTTGGCTCGCACGCGACATGACTTACTCTAGCCTCCAAACCACTAAGTCCCTACAAGTCCCGTGCAGTGGTATGCGAGGGCTCTGTCTCGCAGCCCCCACATGGATCAGCTCGGCTGGTGATCCAGTGTGTGTGGAGCACAATATGGTGTGCTGGATGGTTGCCACGTGGCCAAGATCTGCTAGCTCAGAAAGCACTATCTACATTAGCCCCCTTTCTGCGCGTGAAGGCTCATAGCTGTATAGACTTCCATGCGCGGAAAACAACATACGCGTCGCCGCCACGCACCAATTCAAACATGAGTGAATTCAGCCCCCATGCGTGCCATTATGACCTAAAACCCCTAGAGTCGTGCCGTCTGGCCTTTAGGGTTTTAGGCGTGACGTCAGCTTGTCCTGTGATTGCGCGATTCGACGGTGACGGTTGCGATTCGACTACTGAAAGGACGCAACCCTTCATTGTTTTTGGATAAATACTCTGTACTCTCCATTGTTGCAAAGAATCACTTCTTTCTCTTAAAGTGAATGGTACCCGGCAGTCTTCGAGAGCAGATTCAGATAATCAATCACCAGTTCAGAACTGCAAATCGTCTTCTTCAACTGTGTGTATCCAAGCAGGCTTCACGGAAACAAGGTTGGCCTTGTTCAATTTTGATTTAAAATACTAGTATATGCTTCGAACTGCGTTGGATCTGCAAACCCATTATCTGCTAAAAAACTTGTAAAAGGACTCACAATCTTTGAACTCAATTTCGGCTTAATCCTCCAATGATAAGGACCTTGAATGTAGGGCTTTTGGAATCTCTGATAATGCAAACAATTCCAATCCCTAATTTCTGAAATTGATACCAGAAACTGTTCATCTTTCTTCCCATAGATCTTGAATCTCGAAATTCAAACTGAAGTGTGGCATATTTCTCCCCCCTTTTTCTTGCTCTTCCGCAGGAATGGCCAAGACAAAAGGAACTAGACCCACCAAGGAGGATGAAGAGATACCTGATCTTCCGCAAGCTTTATGGCGAAAAGCCCCCTATCTGGGTGGCAAAGACTTCTACCACGCGAGGGTTAAGGCAAAGAAACTGCCTGCTTCTGTCCCTAATGAGGGATTGCTAACACTGACTCCTCCAGTTAACTCAGCCTTGCTCGAGTTGATTGGCTCCGAGGACGTGGTTCGATTGGGAATCGAAAACGGGTACTTCCCCTATGCTGCGATTTCCACGCAAGCTTTTGTCCAGAAATTGGATTACATGGATGAGTGGATTGACCATGTGTTGACCGATCATGCTGCGACCCTCACCGAGGCCGGCGTATACTTCGCCGTTCGTGCTATGAAGGGTGCTGCCGTGAAGCTGGACCAGTCCATGCTTCTAAACCTTCTTTCCCGCTACTCGCCTGCGACTCACACTTTTCATTTTGCTGATTTCGAGGCCGCCCCACACTCGAGGACGTGCACATGCTGTACGATCTGTCTCCCATGGGTGAGGTAGACCCTTTGAGTCCCTTGAGGACGGATGCGGAGATCGCTTTGTACACGCAGATGGAGGAGCGCCTATCAGAGGTAAAGAAAATCTCCACCCGGTGGACCACTACCAAAGCCCTTCCTAACTGGCAGTTGGTTGACACGTCTGTGAAGAATACTTGGAATAAATGGGTGCAGTACTTTTTTCGTGACTACGTGAACAGCAGCATCACCAAGAAACTTCTGAGTCAAGACCCAGAGGCCAAGAATTACGTGGAAAGTAAAGGCTATCACTTGACCCTTTGTGATTTCCTCTGTGCCTGGCTGTCGAGGTACTTAATCGATGGTCACCCGCATGATGGGGTCTTCTATCATGTTCTGCCGCTTGCTGTGAAACTGGCCCTTGGCCAGAAAGTCGCACTAGGACCCTTGGTCTTGGGCACATTGTACTACAGATTGGACCAGCTAGTTGTGTCCATGAAAGAGTCGCGTGGCCGCCTCGACATACTGACCTTCGTCAACATTTCCTTCTTGACGATGTGGGTCTTTGAGCGATGGCCTTCCTATGCCCCAACTGCTTCTAAGCCCAACAAGTGGTGTCCCCCAGGCGAGATGGAAGAGCGTAACAGCGACAGAGTTGCGAGGTGGTTCGGAGCAAACAATACCAAGTGCGTTTGGAGCCTGATATGAGACAACCGGCGAGAGTTCGTTGACAGGCCCTATGCCGTGCGTATTGAGAACGTGCGATGGTTTCCAAAGCTGTACCCTGCTAAGGGTATTGTCTTCTTAGAAGAGCTCCTCTTTGAAGAGGGATCGCATTTCCATGAGCGCTATCGCGAATTCTTTTGCTGGTGCCTGCGAGGTTCCCTTCCTGCTCTCGCAGAGCATATTCGTGAGCTCGCGCCAAGGTATGAGAGGATTACCGTGGATGTTGACCCCACTCGAGTTTCTCCCCAGTTCGGCTTTGATGCAGTGGCACCCTCAATCTGGCCACAGTCCATTATCAGAGGTTGCTATAAGCGCTTGCTGACAAAGGAGTGCAAAACAGTCTTTATGAACAATCTTCCTTTTGAGCAGCCTGCAGGTAACCGCGAGGGTGGTTGTTCTAAGAACTGGCTCGCATACTGGATCGCCCAGCAGACGAGACTTGAGACGCAGTCGGCCCCGCAGCCAAGCAGAGCTCCTTTGATCAAAAGAAACTCCTTTCCGTTTCGTCCCAATTGCAGTCTGGACGAGGCTGAATATGGTTGCTACTCATTGTTGGATCATGAGAACCATTTGTGCCCTGACGTCATTCTGAATGAAAAGATCGCCGCAGTTAAGAAAGGCGATTCGCATGACATCAGATATAGCGAGACCTTTGCTAAGGTAAGCAACTTCTTTTGCATGCGTTAAGCTTCTTGATTTCCACATGTTGACGCCTTTATTCTACACTGTTTGCTGTAGTTTCATGTGCGGAGATTCGCATCTGGCGATCGTTACAAGTCGCTGGTTAACACCATTGTTGCCACCAGAAGACAAGGACAGTCGTTCCTGCTGGCATCGAGGATGGACCCTGAGGTTGAAACCAGAATTCGCGGGGTCATGAATGCTTTTGCTGACTCGCTGATAGATAATGCTCCGGCCTCGTCTCCACCCAGAGATAATCCGTCTCCTTCAGCGACTGCCGCGCCGAGAGCGAAGAGACCCAGGCAAAAGGTAATTACAATTTCTTCCCCAAGAAGTGCTCCAACTTCCCCTCCAGCAAGGTCCCTTTCTGCCAAGGATAAAGGCAAAGGTCGCATGCCTAGTAGAGCGCGGAAGGAGCTCGCAGTAGAGACCTTCGTTCCCTTCGGCCAGGAGGAAGAAGAGGAGAGGCGGGAGACCAGAGAAGGTGATGAAGAAGAAGAAGAAAGAACAAATGTGATACATGAGGAAGAATCAGGAGGTACCTCCATCGCGTTTCCCTTCTCATTATCGTAATTCTTTTGCAATTCAGTCTTGAACCAATCGTTTCTTCGCAAATGATGATGATGATGAGACCATCGGTGGCCTTTTGGCCAAGAGACAGAAGAGGGATGCTCATTCTGGCATTTCGGACGAACCCATAAGCGAGGACGTTCTCGCCGAGTCCAGGAAGACAGCCGCGGAAGCTGCTGAAAGGAGAAGGCAGCGAGAAGAGGAGGAGCTCGAGCGTGTGAGGCAGCGGAGCCTCGAAGAGCAACATGTTGACGACTTAGTGCGTCCAGCTGATGAGGAAGATGCGCTTCCCGAAGAGGTGGCTCCTCAAGTTGAGGAGGAGGATGCGGCTCCAGAAGAGGATGCAACAACTTTGGAGCAAGCCCAAGCGGATTTTGAAGAAATCGCAGGCGGCAATAAAGGTGAGATTTTTAATCTCGCAGTAACTTATCGAGATGTTATTGTGGGTGCGTTAAAGCATGGTGTGTCAAAAGCTGACATTCGCCGTTGGCTAGTAGGAAAGTGCGGTGAACCCTCAGGTAATCACTTCATCGATATGCATGAACTAGACTTAGCAACTCGAATAATAATCATGACTAGTTTCTTCGCGTCCCAGGTCACGCTCCTTTTAAAGACATGCCTAATGAGGACACACTAATAGGGCATGGTTCCACGTCTTTAGTGTATGACGAAGATACTGCAATCCCACCTTCGCGTGGAGGTGCTTGCTCTTAGCTTTAGCAAAGATAGTAAAATAACGTACAATACGAGTTACCTCATACTATCGCATTTTGTATCGCAGGCGATGCTGATGAACCTGTGCTGGAGCAAAGAAGTCAACCTTCTGCGTCCTATGTCCCGATTTCGAGTTCCCATACCGAGAAGCCCGTCGCAGCTGCTGAATATGCAGGAGAGCCTTTTGAGGACATCATCGAACTTTCTGATGATGCCGAGGCTGACGCTGTGCTAATGGAGGAAGATGCCCATGCTGGCGCTGAGGAAGTAAGAACAAGTACTGTTGATGCTACCGCATCCGAAAGTGTCCCTCGCCAAGAAACTTCGGCTACCACTATGCCTCCAGCGATGACTGAGTCGGCGACGCCACTTCCTGCGTGGAGCTTTTGGGGCTCGCAGGTCGGGGCTGCGATCGCTCCTGGTGCGGCTTATACTTTTCTTCCTAACTATGAGGAGTTAGAGCTCGCGGCTGACAGGAGGGCTATGGAACGAGGACAGTCCTCAACCACTCCTGCCACACGCATTCCTTCTCTTCGTGAGATCCTTGAAGGAACTGGTAAGTCGTGGTTTGCTGTTTGCGTCTCGCATTATTCATTTGCCAGTTTGATAGCATAACTTAGCTTTGACATTGCTTCAGGTTTGAAGCAAGCCGATGTGGACTGGCTAGTTCGGATGCGCCTTACCTACCCCCAATCATTTGCGAGATCTCTGGAGATAGGGCCCTTTGACAGAAGGCTGTTTCTTACCGAGGCCATTTGGATTTTGGAGCAGCTGTCTGCGGCCACGCCTGCGACCATTTCTTCTCAGAGTGCCGAATTGCTTTTTGGCATGTTCCAAAATCTTCTGACTAAAGTTCAAGGCAGGCTGGGTTTCAAGTTTCTTATGAAAAGAGTTACTTTGATCCGCGCAGCCGTAACTTTGAAACTCGGCCACCAAAACCTCGCAGAGCAGCAAAAGCAAAAGGTTGAAGAGGCTTTGAAGCTTTATCATGTGATGAATGCCAAGTGCGAGCAGTTGAAGCAGGAAGTGGAGCAAGTGGAGAATCTGAGCCGTCAGTTCACCCTTCATGACTCCTTGATCAAGGGTTTACTTTGATTTTTTTGAATTTGAAAAGTAGCAAACAAATAGCAGGAACATTAATGTAATGTTGGTAGAAACATTAATGTAATGTTGCTAGCGTTTCTCCCCCCCCTTTTTTTTAACAATAGAATCGACATGCACGTTTTGCCCTTTCCGGGATTTGATGGAATATGTCTGTGCATATCTAATATGACATCAGCAATTGATATTCCGCTTGATTTTCGCGCTAATTTCTCATAAGATAAGCACGCTTTCCTTGGGAAGTCCATCCGAATCATGACCATCCGTCATTAACTAGGATACGCAACTGAATCGTCGTAGCCTTTAGTAGGGTAATTGATCGTTACCGCTTTTCAAGGCGTAAGTGATTGACCTTACCCTCTTTTCAAATTCTGCTGACTCATCTTGGCAACTGAAGAGTCTCCACAAGGACTATATAAACCCTGTCTTTGCCATTTGGGTTCTTCATCCCAAAAATGTGCTTTGCCGTGAGTCCTTACGACTGCTGGCTTCAACGCTTGTTTTTCGTTGATTCATGGCCACTCTAAGTTGTGAATCCTGAGTTTGCGCTTTGTGCTATAGAAATAGTTTCCAAGATCCGCTTTATGAGGCTTACTAATCTTTGTAACCTTCATAAAGAAGATGGAGATGATATCTCATGTGTGTTCGAAGAATTTTCTTCGTCTATTATGTTTGCAGGTCATGTTTCCGGCCGCCTCCCGTTGAGGTGCAGTGCCGTAGTGACCTTGCTACCGACTCGTAATGAACGGTGGAATTATCCTCCAGCATTCCTGGAGGAGAACTTACTGCCCCCACGTTCGTGAGCTCAGGGTGGCGAACCGTTGCGTTCATCCCCGTCTACAAGGAGCCCTTTCCCTTTGGAGCTTCTGCTTGCCTGTTGAACGCCGGAACCGGTGGTTCCTCAGGCACATCGCATTGGGTGTTGACCAGAAAAGGGCCTTGTCAAATGTTGGGATCTTGAACGTATGGCTTCTTGTGGCTCTTGTAGGACGTTCCTTTTATAGCAAGACCCCACTTGCGACAGATCCTTGGCCGCCGATCTGTGCATCGCATAGCTGGTGTTAGGACCGTTAGGTTCATCCCTTTTCAGTCAGGATTCCCGCGATGTGTAACTTCCTGCTTATAAGTTACTTTTCGAATGCATTGTAAGCCATGTTGGCTGCGTAGTTAGATTTGAGCTTTTCCGCTTGTAAGCTGCTATCTAGACAGATAAATTGCAAGTCCTTTTGACTCATAATGATAAATCACTTTTGTATGATCTGCTGTCTTGTTACAACAAAATACAATTTCGCATGCGTATCGGCAGGTTTCGCCTTGCGTAATGCTATATACATACTTCGCATTTGCTATCTGCCGTATAAATTCGCAGATATTTTATTAGATCATTCGAGATCGTATTTGCGCAGCTGTGCCATCTTGGCAGATGGCTTGTGATTCACTTTCAGATTCAAGTGCAGGTGCCATCTCATCAGATAGACCTTTTGGAGATCACTTAAGATCATGATGCGCTATCACAATAGACAGCCTTAAGGACGAATTTTAAATCGCATTTGTATAGCGTTGCTATCACAGCAGATAGGCTTGAAAGATTATTTAAGATGACGTTCGCATATGTTGCTATCGTGGCAGATAGGCTTTGGAAGATCAATTAAGATCATTTTTCGCATGAGCTGCTATCGTGACAGATAGGCTTAGAAGATCAATTAAGATCATTTTTCGCATGAGCTGCTATCGTGGCAGATAGGCTTAGAAGATCAATTAAGATCGCATTTGCATAGGCTGCTATCGTGACAGATAGGCTTAGAAGATCAATTAAGATCGCATTTCGCATAGGTTGCTATCGTATCAGATAGGCTTAGAGGATCAATTAAGATCGCATTTCGCATAGGTTGCTATCGTATCAGATAGGCTTAGAGGATCAATTAAGATCGCATTTCGCATAGGTTGCTATCGTATCAGATAGGCTTAGAGGATCAATTAAGATCGCATTTCGCATAGGTTGCTATCGTATCAGATAGGCTTAGAGGATCAATTAAGATCGCATTTCGCATAGGTTACTATCGTAGCATATAGGCTTAGAGGATCAATCAAGATCGCGTTTCGCATAGGTTGCTATCGTAACAGATAGGCTTAGAAGATCATTTAAGATCGTAGTTCGCGCATATTGCTATTGTGGCGGATAGCCCATTGTTAACAGTAATAACAAACTAAATGAAGCAACATTAACAGCTAGAAATATGAAGTTCTCATTTGGGAGAATCCTTCTATTATAGTGCTCTCCTATGGTAGAGATGAGCTTACAATTCTCTCATATGGGAGAGAAGATTGTGTGAATCATAGCCATACAAGACATGAGGCAACGTTATAATAAAACACATAAAATGAGAGAAGTCAAGGGTAGTACTTCTTAATCCAGCGCATGTTGACTGAACTTGGGGTTGAGGTCGTTCCATGCAACCTCCGTATGCTGCAGTAGCCACTGTCAAAGACTTCTGTGACTTCGAAGGGTCCTTCCCAATTGGCTGCGAACTTTGGGTGAGCCGCTTCTCGCATGCAATGATCAGATGCGCGCAAGACCAAATCTCCAACTGCGAAATCTCTTCGCTGGACCGTCTTATTGTAAGCACGAGCGATCCTTTCTTGATACCGCTTGTTGGTCCTTTTAGCTTGCTCTCGCTTTTCCTCCAGCAAGACTAAGTCGTGATCGCGTTGATTGTTGTATAATGCGTGGACGGCCAATCTCGCCGAATTAACTCTTACCTCCGCAGGCACAACGGCCTCAGCTCCATAGCATAGGAGGAATGGTGAGACCCCCGTGGGTGTCTTTGGAGAAGTCCGGTAAGCCCACAGGCCTATGCTTAGGGAATTAGCCCACTTTTTGTGGTCATCTGCGACCATCTTGCTCAAGATCCTCAACAGCATCTTGTTGGTCGCTTCTGCTTGACCATTCCCCTTCGGGTAGTAGGGGGTAGAGCATATCTGCCTGATGTTGTATTCTGCTAGCTTCGCAGCCACCTGGCGATTAACAAAAGGAGTACCATTATCTGAAAGGATGGTGTTGGGTATTCCGAACCTGCATATGATGTTTTCTTGGATGAAGTTGACCACAGCTAGCGCATTTGCCGTCTTCATTGGTATCGCCTCCACCCATTTGGTGAATAGCTCAGTTGCGGTGAGAATAAAATGATTCCCATGCGAAGTCGGTCGGATGGGACGAATGAAATCCAACGCCCATGTGTGAAATGGCCATGGCGTTCCCAATGCATGCAGATCCACAGCAGGAGCGTGCACTAGGTTTCCTTTGAATTGACACTCCTGGCAACGTCGTACTTTGGTGCGGCAATCAGCCTCCATCGTGGGCTAGAAATATCCAATTGAGAGGAGCTGCCTGCATAATTTCGCACCTCCTTGGTGTTCCACCTGATGAGAAAGGTCCATGACTTCTTGTGCTTCCCTGCCGTCTAGACATCGCAGCAAGTTGCCCTCATGGCCTCTTCGCCAAAGTAAGTTCTCTTGCTCCACATATCGGGACACTTTCCTTTTCAACTTCTCCGCTTCTTTTCTCGATTCGGGTAAGGTGCCCTGGGTGAGAAAATCGAGGAGTGGTTTCCTCCAATCCGCATCATCGTCGGTTAGAGCGATGAGTAAGGAATCTTTGATCAGTGCGCAACTCTCGCACTTTCCCTGTATTAGTGCTGCGGCTGTTGACATGTCCGGCCAGTGAATGCCATATCTCTGAGCCTTTCGATAGATCGAAACTTCACTTTCTCTGCACGCGTGCTGATGAATCTTCTCTAGCAGCAACTGTCCCTCTTGCTTGGAAACACATCGCATGAGTATTCCGCCAGGGCCCTTGTAGTAAAGGGTGTTGTCATGTATGCAATACCCCTTTGTGAGTACCCAGTTCTCGCTGCTTGTGCCCTCTGCGATGGCTCGTAAGATTGCCTTTCTCCAATCCGTATCGTCTATGTGTTCATCGTTGCACGCGTCTTCTGTCAACGCCGACGATGTTCGCACTTAGATTGAGATTCTTGCGGGACATTTGTCTGTACTAACCTTGGATCCCAAGGTTGCCAAAGCGTCTGCATGTCTGTTGTCCGCTCGGGGCTTGTGTTCGTATCTGACATCGCAGAATTGCTGCACCAGCTTTTGTACCAGAGTCCGGTAGGACAGAAGATTAATCTCCTTCAAACCGTACTCGCCCGAGGCTTGTTTGACGATTAGCTTGGAGTCTCCCATGACCGTCAGATTGCTTACTTCCAGAGCTTTTGCTGCACGGAGTCCCGCGATGAGAGCCTCACACTCCGCTTCATTGTTAGTAACTGCGAAGTCGAGTTTTGCGGACATCTGTATGACCTCCCCATCTGGCTTGGTCAAGACTATCCCGATGCCTCCGCATTTCCTTGTTGACGAACCGTCGAAATGGAGCGTCCAATAGGGTACATCGATTGCATAGATTTCAGGTCCTTCGAGCTCTTCTTCGACTATAGGCTCATGGCTGTTGTCGGGGAATTGTGCCAACAAATCTGCTACCGCCTGCGACTTGATCGCTCGCGGCCTAACGCATGTGATATCAAACTGGGAAATGGTCATATACCATTTTGCCAATCTTCCTCCAGGAGTAGTGTGAGTTAACAGATATCGTATGGGGTCACTTTTCGTAACCACCACCACTTTGTAGGACGCAAAGTAATGTCTCAACTTTTCTATTATGAAAAATAAGGCAAGGCAATGACGCTCAATGTCTGTGTACCTTGATTCTGCGGGCTGCACAATGCGAGAGATGTAGTAGATGGGCCTTTCCTGACCTTCGTACTCCTGAGCCAAAAGTGCTCCTATGGATTTCCTGGTTGACGTCAGATACAGTAAAAGCGGTGACCCCAACTGAGGTGCGATCATTATTTTTGAAGACGTCAGCAGTTCTTTCAGCTTCCTGAACGCAGCTTCGTGCTCCGGAGTCCAGTTGTATGCGACATCTTTTTTGAGAAGATTACTGAAGCAGAAAGTAATCTCGGCAATCGCTGGGATGAATCTTCGCAGATATGATAGTTTCCCCAAGAATGTCTTCAAGGCACTCTGATCGTGCGGCGGAGTCATGCTGATGATCGCTGAAACCTTCGCAGGGTCAGGCTCGATTCCTTGGCGATGTACCACGCATCCCAAGAATTTCCCTGATGTTACCCCGAATGCGCATTTCATAGGGTTCATCTTCAGCTGAAAGCGTCTGCATCTGTTGAACGCCTTCCGCAAATCTGCCAGGTGATCTGCCTCTTGCTTGGATTTAACCACAAGGTCATCCACATAAAACTCCACTTCTTTGTGCATCATGTCGTGGAATAGGGCCATCATGGCCCGCTGGTAGGTTGCACCTGCGTTTTTGAGACCGAAGGGCATCACCGTGTAGTTGAACACTCCCACTGGGGTGATGAATGCAGTTTTCCGTGCATCCTCAGGGTCCATCTTGATCTGGTTGTACCCGATGAAGCCGTCCATGAAACTGAACATGCGATGACCTGCTGTCGAATCGATAAGCAAATCGATGTTGGGGAGCGGAAAATCGTCCTTGGGGCAGAAGCGGTTGAGATCTCGGAAGTCCACACATATGCGAAGCTGTCCATTCTTCTTCACTACCGGCACGATATTGGCCAGCCATGTGGGATGGTGATTCGGTTCTATGAATCTGGCGTCCAGGAGTTGGACAATCTCCTGTTTGATCTTCACATTAAGCTCCGACCTGAAGCTTCTTGTGCTCTGCTTTATCGGCTTAGAGCCCGGGATGATGTCTAAACGGTGCATGGTGATGCTTGTGTCCAGTCCGGGCATCTCATCATACTCCCATGCGAACACGTCTTTATACTCAGTCAAGAGCTGTAGTAGTCCTTGCTCTCCTCGCTTTTGAGGTCCGCACTTAGAAATACTGGCCTATTCTTTTCCTCGTTCGGGCTGAGGAACACTTCCTTTAGCTCTTGCTTTTGTGGCCTGGGTCTGTCTTCCATGCACTCGGGTGCTTCTTTGAGCTTCTCATCTGGAGTACTCTGCATTGGCTTTTCTGTTACCGCAATCTGCTCGATTTGGTTGATTTGCCCAGGGATATCCCCATGCCCGCGTGAGGACATCCCCGCGCACCTTCATATGCGATAGCACTTCTTCCCGTTGGCGTAGAAACTCTCTATCTCTTTGCCTTCGGGGTCATGCTTTGCTATTCTCTTCAGAGTATATACGTTCTTCCGTTGGTAAGCGATTCGCGGCGCCTCTTCGCGTGTGGGCGGCTTTTCCTTGGCATCCTCCCTTGTCACCATCACTCCCCCAGGTGACAGATCCTTGATATCTTCCCAAAGGGGTAAAGGAGTAGGGTTGAATGGTCCCGGTGTTTGCTCGTCCGCCATCTCGGTGAACCACACCGCCTCGCTGAGATGTGCTTCATCCATGTTGAATGGATTCGTTGAAGCCGGTATCTCGACTATTCTGTCGTTCCAGATAGCTTTCATGACTTGGTGAGCTGTTGAAGGGACCGTGCAAAGCGACGAATCCAGGCTCGACCTATGATCATGTGATACGTAGTATTCGCATCTATGACATAGAACTTTGTTGAGCACTTGATTTTTCCGATCTGAACGCCCAGGCGGATCCATCCAATCGTCATTTGGCAGTCGCTTCAAAATCCCATCAGCGGAGATGGACGCCTGACAATCTTATGCTCGGGGATCCCTGCTAGCTTGAGTGTGTGGAGCGAAACGACGTTGACTGCTGCTCCTCCATCGACGAATGCTCTTTTGAACTCGACGCCATTGATGATGGTTGTCACATACAGAGGCCTCTGGTGGCTCGCATCTGTCTTTTTGTCGCTGGTAGAAAAGGTCATAATCTTTTCTGTAGAGCGAGACGCCCTGATGACTTTCCCGTTGGAGACTACAATATCCTCCTCGTAGTCCTCTGCTATCCTCAAGATTGCTTTCTTCATTTCCGTCCGGCACTTCTCGAAGAAGATCATCTCGTCGAAAAATCTGCTGAAGCCGTGCGACCCCTTCATCCGGTCGGCACATTCATCCTTTGTGTCTACGCTGTAGTCCTCATCGTCATGGACTTCGGCAATGATGGGTAGACCATCCTCTGCGACTTCTTCCAGGTCCAAAATCGAGATCATGGCGACCTCTTTTCCTTTTGAGATTTGCTCCGCATGGGCAGGAAGTGGATTGTTTCGTACATCCTTCCTATGATCGCTGACGATCAGCTCGCCGTTCTTCATCTTCTGGTTGAATACAATCCTGAGCTTCTTACATTCCGCTGTGGGATGCATGACCTTGCCGTGGTACTCGCACCACTTCGGGTCCCTCACCATCTCCTTGGAGGGTACCTTCTCGAGCGGCGGTAGGACACCGTCCTTGCGCCATTGTCTGCAGAGGTCGCTTGCCTCTTCCACCGAACATGGTAGAGGTGGTACGTCGAAGTTCACAATCTTCGCCTGCTTCTGGGGTGAAACTGTATTGACCTCAGCTTCGCTTCCCCTCTTGTAACTGAATCTCCCGATCTTGTAGGTGGTACCGCTCGAGGATCGCTCCGGAGCATTTTTCTTTTTCTGCCTCTCAACTATAGGCTCGATGTTCTTCGTGCATTCGATTAGCTTCGAAAACGTAGGTGTTTGCAGGTTGATGAGCATACCTTTGTATTCGTCTCGCATGCACTGCAGGCATATCTCTACGAGCCGGCTTTCGAGCATCGGATCTTTGCATTCCAAAGACTTCGCCCTGAACTTCTTGATGAAAGTTATCCCGTCCTCCTCGCACTTCTGATACATCCGCGAGAGGTGGGTCATCGTCACCTTTTCTTCCATCTGGAAGAACTTGGTATAGAACTTCTGGACCATGTCGTCCCAAGTCTTCACGGATCCGGCCTCCAACGTTCGTACCACTTGTACGCTACGTTCCCCAAGGATTTTGGGAACTCTCGCATCAGCAGCTTGGGATCGGCTCCGTATGGCCCCATGACATCGATGAAACGCATGACATGCTCATGAGCGTTTCCGTTGACATCCTCGAACTTGTCCCATTTAGGAGCCTTATACCCCACCGGGTTAGGCATGAGATAGATCTCCCGCGGGATGGGTGGATCGTTGTCTAGCTTCGGGATGATGGTATCCGCAAATGATTGGTGAGCCAGAATAGTGTCCATGCGCTTCTGCAGGGACGTCATACATTCTGGAATGCTTCCCTCGGTAACAGGAGGAGGGGTTGCCGTAGGCGGAGGCCACACATGGAGGATTGGGGACATATAGGCTGTTCGCATTGCCCCGGATCGCCGTTGGCTGAGGCAAGGGATACTGTAATACCCCGTCGAAGTGCTAAGGGTAAAACCGTAAATCTATGAGCTCAATCGGAATAAAATTGTGACAAAGATAATATTGAGTACACTATTGTGTTTGACATTTAAATATAATACAAATGAATTTTTAGCAAGAGGTTTACTTTAAACATTATTATCTATATTTGATTTGTTAAATGTTAAAGTAGTAAAACAATGATATATTATAATTTTACATTTCTAAATTATTATTTGCAGGAAATAATATTAAGTAAACTATCGTGTTTTTAGTTGTGTGAGATTATAGAAAACGAAGCATTAATAATCCGAAGTTAATATTTCCTTTATTTTAGTTATTGTCGCGTGTACGACCACCGCGATACTATGTAGTTGAGCCACACCCAATCACTCACAATATTGGTGTGCCCAACCACACCCTAAAGTTCCTCAAGAATTCATCTTCAACATAAACTCTTCTTCACTGATTTTTCTTACGGTGATTTTTATCACCGCCACCGCCACAATCACCATCATCATCCCCCTCAACTTTTTCTTACGGTGATTTTTATCGCGTGTGCTAATTGTTGGGGATCGAGGTGAGTTCACATGCTTAGCCTCGAGAGCCTAGCTTCTTTCGTGTCAATGTGTGATTTTGTGATCTGTCTCAAGATATATTTGTGAGTTATATGTTTGGCTTCGTATGCCTGTCTTATTTCATATCATAACATGATTTATATGTTGCCTCAAGGTGTGTTCTGTGAATCACATGCTGTTACGTGAACTTGACTGAGTTTCGGAAAGATTGCCTTGACATGTTAAGATCGTAAAGTGGATTGCACATACTGGAATCCGTAATTAACAAGGAGGTCCTTTGTTGACCACTGACAAGGAGGTCCTTTGTTGACCACTGACAAGGAGGTCCTTTTGTTGACCACTAACAAGGAGGTCCTTTGTTGACCACTAACAAGGAGGTCCTTTGTTGACCAGTAATCAAGGAGGTCCTTTGTTGACCATTACTGACAAGGAGGTCCTTTGTTGACCACTAACAAGGAGGTCCTTTGTTGACCATTAACAAGGAGGTCCTTTGTTGACCATTAACAAGGAGGTCCTTTGTTGACCGCTAACGTTTGGGAGGTCCTTGGTTGACCACTATAAGTTTACTCTGTATGATAAGAGGCTATTTGATTCTATATTTGGAAACTGGCACTAGTAAAGGATTAAATCGGGAATGTTTGAGGCTTTGAATGTTGTCATTCAACTATGTGTTTATAATGCTGCAAACTCTGATAAGATTTTACTCGTATCCTGATACTGTTTTATTCGAGAGTCAACAAGCTATATCATCTTTCCTATTTTACACGCTAAGGTGTATCTCACTCAGCATTTCAAGCTGATTTTGGAAACTGCGGTTCTTGTTTTCCTTCCCACCGCAGGTCTAGGAGCAGGGATTGTAAGATAGAAGGGGCGCGAGAATCATCTAGACTATGGACGTCACCAGTAGTTTATCTAAGGTTGTTAGATAAGAGTTGTGTAATATTATTGAGCTTGTGTAAGAGACTATCCAATGTTGTTTAATAATGTAATAAAAGTTTTGGATTGTATTTCTTTTGATCTCCGCCGCTTCTATTAAGCATCGCCCTCCCGGTCTTGTCTCGAGCCGGATAAGGGGGTTGTTGCAGGTGGTATCAGAGCAGTTCTTTCCAACAAGGGAATGAAACCTGTAGGGTAACCTAAAATGAACTTAGGGCAAGATAAAATACGGAAAGCCAGGTATTTGGGGAGGTCTTGTTTATTTCCTCTTGCGTGGCAAGTTGCTGTGTGATAACCAGCGCTAACCAATTTTGTTTTAAGGCTCTAGTACTCAGACCAAGACCTGAGTGTCCTTCTATTCCCATAGTATAAGTATCATGATAAGCGTTATGGCGGGAGCAGTGATTCTGAGATCTGAAACCTAGTTCCGAATCGAGCTTCGAGGACGAAGCTCATTCTAAGGGGGGGAAGAATGTAATACCCCGTCGAAGTGCTAAGGGTAAAACCGTAAATCTATGAGCTAAATCGGAATAAAATTGTGACAAAGATAATATTGAGTACACTATTGTGTTTGACATTTAAATAGAATACAAATGAATTTTTAGCAAGAGGTTTACTTTAAACATTATTATCTATATTTGATTGGTTAAATGTTAAAGTAGTAAAACAATGATATATTATAATTTTACATTTCTAAATTATTATTTGCAGGAAATAATATTAAGTAAACTATCGTGTTTTTAGTTGTGTGAGATTATAGAAAACGAAGCATTAATAATCCGAAGTTAATATTTCCTTTATTTTAGTTATTGTCGCGTGTACGACCACCGCGATACTATGTAGTTGAGCCACACCCAATCACTCACAATATTGGTGTGCCCAACCACACCCTAAAGTTCCTCAAGAATTCATCTTCAACATAAACTCTTCTTCACTGATTTTTCTTACGGTGATTTTTATCACCGCCACCGCCACAATCACCATCATCATCCCCCTCGACTTTTTCCCCTATAAAACCAGCTTGTCCCCCCAATCATCATCACAAAAATCATCACCATCATCGTCATCCTCAACTTCTATTTCTCTGGCCAACACCAACACCACACCGCCAACATCACCGATCACCACCACCAACAACACCCACTGCCATCTTGCTCTCTCTCTTTCTTCCTCCCTCTCCATCTCTCTCTGTCTCACACTCTGTTCTGGACAGAACAGAGCACCACAGGAGCAGCGGCAAAAGCCGCCACCACCATCTCCACCGTCCCCCGATGGGAACAACCACCAAGCACCGCCTCTGTTTCTGCACCTTCCTCCGTTTCTCTCTCTCTCTCTCTATCTCTGACCCGCACAAAAACACAGAGAAAGCAGTAGCAGCAGCCGGCGACGAAACCCAGCCATCGCCGAGCCGCCGACGGGAAAAAGGCCCGAAACCACCACCCATGTCCTTCTCTCTTTTTCTCTCTGTGTGTATCTCTCTGTTGCGACCTGGGAGAAGAAAAAGAAACAGAGTGAGGAGAAAGAGAAGCCCAGTAGCAGCAGAGTCATCTCCGCCACCACCGTCGGCCATTAAAGCCGGCGAAAGCTTCGGGTGAACTTCACCCGAGCCAACCAGAGCCACCCCTGGCTTTCGGACACTTCCAGTGGCCTCCTTGGGGTCCGACCAACTCCCCGGAGTGCTCAGCCACGGCCAAGAGCCACCGGAAAAGCTCCGGTCGAGCTCCATCTCCGGCGACAACTTCGGCGACTTGACCCGACTCGATTATCAACCATTTCTCGCGTTTCTTGAAGTGGGTAAGCTCTACTCTTCGCCCTGAGTTGAATTACATAGCCAAAATCAAGCCTTGCATCCTTCAATTCATGTTTTGATTGATGAACTTGAAAACTCACATTTGGGGAGCTAAGTGTATTTTAGGAAAATTGTTTTCAAGAACTTGGGGGGTGTAAGTGTCTTTTAAAGGGAATTGTTGGGAACTACGTGTAGTTTATATAATCTGTTATTATCTAATTAGTTTTACTAGTAAGCTACCGATAAAATTATATTTTTACTAAATAAATACAATAAATATTTTATAAATATATATATACATATATATACATATACATATGTGTGTATATATGTATTAATTTGTGATAATAAAGTAAGTTCCTAGAAAATGAACTAGTAAGCGTACTTGTATATGTAAGTATATTATTAGTTTAAATCAAAAGTGTTTATAATAATTGTTTACAAAATACTTGTTCCGAATAAATAAATGAATGAGAAAGGGTATAAATACTTTTCTTGAAAAATAAGCTATAAAAATATTATATGTATTTATTTAAAAAGTAATATTTGTTTTGATCATTTGACACTTTATTTTTAATAAGGAATGAGATTCGATAATTATACACTGATATTTTATAAATAAATATAAATGTTTATTTAATATTAAAATAACTCTTTAGTAAGTATTAATATCATTTTCTTGTTAATGCTAGTAGTTGTGATATTAAATAATTTTAATATTTATCGCTTAATTATATAAGAACTCGTAAAGAGAGTTGTTTTGATTATTCAAGTTATTTCAGGAATATTTCTTTATACACATATATATATATATAAGTATATGACTTAAATACAAGCTAGTAAGGAATCGTAAGAGTTGCAATTAGTATCTGACCGAGCCAAGCATTTGTATATGGCTAGTACATTCGTTTATTCGGGAAGAACACCGTTGTGACTAGAAATCGATAATTGTAGGCGACAGAGTTGCAGACAAAGACGACGAACGGTCGTAGGAGTGTTTACGTGCTAATTGTTGGGGATCGAGGTGAGTTCACATGCTTAGCCTCGAGAGCCTAGCTTCTTTCGTGTCAATGTGTGATTTTGTGATCTGTCTCAAGATATATTTGTGAGTTATATGTTTGGCCTCGTATGCCTTTCTTATTTCATATCATAACATGATTTATATGTTGCCTCAAGGTGTGTTCTGTGAATCACATGCTGTTACGTGAACTTGACTGAGTTTCGGAAAGATTGCCTTGACATGTTAAGATCGTAAAGTGGATTGCACACAATGGTATCCGTTATTAACAAGGAGGTCCTTTGTTGACCACTGAGAAGGAGGTCCTTTGTTGACCACTGACAAGGAGGTCCCTTTGCTGACCACTAACAAGGAGGTCCTTTGTTGACCACTCACAAGGAGGTCCTTTGTTGACCACTAATCAAGGAGGTCCTTTGTTGACAATTACTGACAAGGTGGTCCTTTGTTGACCACTAACAAGGAGGTCCTTTGTTGACCATTAACAAGGAGGTCCTTTGTTGACCATTAACAAGGAGGTCCTTTGTTGACCGCTAACGTTTGGGAGGTCCTTGGTTGACCACTATAAGTTTACTCTGTATGATAAGAGGCTATTTGATTCTATATTTGGAAACTGGCACTAGTAAATGATTAAATCGGGAATGTTTGAGGCTTTGAATGTTGTCATTCAACTATGTAATTATAATGCTGCAAACTCTGATAAGATTTTACTCGTATCCTGATACTGTTTTATTCGAGAGTCAACAAGCTATATCATCTTTCCTATTTTACACGCTAAGGTGTATCTCACTCAGCATTTCAAGCTGATTTTGGAAACTGCGGTTCTTGTTTTCCTTCCCACCGCAGGTCTAGGAGCAGGGATTGTAAGATAGAAGGGGCGCGAGAATCATCTAGACTATGGACGTCACCAGTAGTTTATCTAAGGTTGTTAGATAAGAGTTGTGTAATAGTATTGAGCTTGTGTAAGAGACTATCCAATGTTGTTTAATAATATAATAAAAGTTTTGGATTGTATTTCTTTTGATCTCCGCCCCTTCTATTAAGCATCGCCCTCCCGGTCTTGTCCCGAGCCGGATAAGGGGGTTGTTGCAGGTGGTATCAGAGCAGTTCTTTCCAACAAGGGAATGAATCCTGTAGGGTAACCTAAAATGAACTTAGGGCAAGATAAAATACGGAAAGCCGGGTATTTGGGGAGGTCTTGTTTATTTCCTCTTGCGTGGCAAGTTGCTGTGTGATAACCAGCGCTAACCAATTTTGTTTTAAGGCTCTAGTACTCAGACCAAGACCTGAGTGTCCTTCTATTCCCATAGTATAAGTATCATGATAAGCGTTATGGCGGGAGCAGTGATTCTAAGATCTGAAACCTAGTTCCGAATCGAGCTTTGAGGACGAAGCTCATTCTAAGGGGGGGGGGGAAGAATGTAATACCCCGTCGAAGTGCTAAGGGTAAAACCGTAAATCTATGAGCTAAATCGGAATAAAATTGTGACAAAGATAATATTGAGTACACTATTGTGTTTGACATTTAAATAGAATACAAATGAATTTTTAGCAAGAGGTTTACTTTAAACAATATTATCTATATTTGATTGGTTAAATGTTAAAGTAGTAAAACAATGATATATTATAATTTTACATTTCTAAATTATTATTTGCAGGAAATAATATTAAGTAAACTATCGTGTTTTTAGTTGTGTGAGATTATAGAAAACGAAGCATTAATAATCCGAAGTTAATATTTCCTTTATTTTAGTTATTGTCGCGTGTACGACCACCGCGATACTATGTAGTTGAGCCACACCCAATCACTCACAATATTGGTGTGCCCAACCACACCCTAAAGTTCCTCAAGAATTCATCTTCAACTTAAACTTTTCTTCACTGATTTTTCTTACGGTGATTTTTATCACCGCCACCGCCACAATCACCATCATCATCCCCCTCGACTTTTGCCCCTATAAAACCAGCTTGTCCCCCCAATCATCATCACAAAAATCATCACCATCATCGTCATCCTCAACTTCTATTTCTCTGGCCAACACCAACACCACACCGCCAACATCACCGATCACCACCACCAACAACACCCACTGCCATCTTGCTCTCTCTCTTTCTTCCTCCCTCTCCATCTCTCTCTGTCTCACACTCTGTTCTGGACAGAACAGAGCACCACAGGAGCAGCGGCAAAAGCCGCCACCACCATCTCCACCGTCCCCCGATGGGAACAACCACCAAGCACCGCCTCTGTTTCTGCACCTTCCTCCGTTTCTCTCTCTCTCTCTCTCTATCTCTGACCCGCACAAAAACACATAGAAAGCAGTAGCAGCAGCCGGCGACGAAACCCAGCCATCGCCGAGCCGCCGACGGGAAAAAGGCCCGAAACCACCACCCATGTCCTTCTCTCTTTTTCTCTCTGTGTGTATCTCTCTGTTGCGACCTGGGAGAAGAAAAAGAAACAGAGTGAGGAGAAAGAGAAGCCCAGTAGCAGCAGAGTCATCTCCGCCACCACCGTCGGCCATTAAAGCCGGCGAAAGCTTCGGGTGAACTTCACCCGAGCCAACCAGAGCCACCCCTGGCTTTCGGACACTTCCAGTGGCCTCCTTGGGGTCCGACCAACTCCCCGGAGTGCTCAGCCACGGCCAAGAGCCACCGGAAAAGCTCCGGTCGAGCTCCATCTCCGGCGACAACTTCGGCGACTTGACCCGACTCGATTATCAACCATTTCTCGCGTTTCTTGAAGTGGGTAAGCTCTACTCTTCGCCCTGAGTTGAATTACATAGCCAAAATCAAGCCTTGCATCCTTCAATTCATGTTTTGATTGATGAACTTGAAAACTCACATTTGGGGAGCTAAGTGTATTTTAGGAAAATTATTTTCAAGAACTTGGGGGGTGTAAGTGTCTTTTAAAGGGAATTGTTGGGAACTACGTGTAGTTTATATAATCTGTTATTATCTAATTAGTTTTACTAGTAAGCTAATTACCGATAAAATTATATTTTTACTAAATAAATACAATAAATATTTTATAAATATATATATACATATATATACATATACATATGTGTGTATATATGTATTAATTTGTGATAATAAAGTAAGTTCCTAGAAAATGAACTAGTAAGCGTACTTGTATATGTAAGTATATTATTAGTTTAAATCAAAAGTGTTTATAATAATTGTTTACAAAATACTTGTTCCGAATAAATAAATGAATGAGAAAGGGTATAAATACTTTTCTTGAAAAATAAGCTATAAAAATATTATATGTATTTATTTAAAAAGTAATATTTGTTTTGATCATTTGACACTTTATTTTTAATAAGCAATGAGATTCGATAATTATACACTGATATTTTATAAATAAATATAAATGTTTATTTAATATTAAAATAACTCTTTAGTAAGTATTAATATCATTTTCTTGTTAATGCTAGTAGTTGTGATATTAAATAATTTTAATATTTATCGCTTAATTATATAAGAACTCGTAAAGAGAGTTGTTTTGATTATTCAAGTTATTTCAGGAATATTTCTTTATATATATAAGTATATGACTTAAATACAAGCTAGTAAGGAATCGTAAGAGTTGCAATTAGTATCTGACCGAGCCAAGCATTTGTATATGGCTAGTACATTCGTTTATTCGGGAAGAACACCGTTGTGACTAGAAATCGATAATTGTAGGCGACAGAGTTGCAGACAAAGACGACGAACGGTCGTAGGAGTGTTTACGTGCTAATTGTTGGGGATCGAGGTGAGTTCACATGCTTAGCCTCGAGAGCCTAGCTTCTTTCGTGTCAATGTGTGATTTTGTGATCTGTCTCAAGATATATTTGTGAGTTATATGTTTGGCCTCGTATGCCTGTCTTATTTCATATCATAACATGATTTATATGTTGCCTCAAGGTGTGTTCTGTGAATCACATGCTGTTACGTGAACTTGACTGAGTTTCGGAAAGATTGCCTTGACATGTTAAGATCGTAAAGTTGATTGAACATAATGGTATCCGTTATTAACAAGGAGGTCCTTTGTTGACCACTGACAAGGAGGTCCTTTGTTGACCACTGACAAGGAGGTCCTTTTGCTGACCACTAACAAGGAGGTCCTTTGTTGACCACTCACAAGGAGGTCCTTTGTTGACCACTAATCAAGGAGGTCCTTTGTTGACCATTACTGACAAGGTGGTCCTTTGTTGACCACTAACAAGGAGGTCCTTTGTTGACCATTAACAAGGAGGTCCTTTGTTGACCATTAACAAGGAGGTCCTTTGTTGACCGCTAACGTTTGGGAGGTCCTTGGTTGACCACTATAAGTTTACTCTGTATGATAAGAGGCTATTTGATTCTATATTTGGAAACTGGCACTAGTAAATGATTAAATCGGGAATGTTTGAGGCTTTGAATGTTGTCATTCAACTATGTAATTATAATGCTGCAAACTCTGATAAGATTTTACTCGTATCCTGATACTGTTTTATTCGAGAGTCAACAAGCTATATCATCTTTCCTATTTTACACGCTAAGGTGTATCTCACTCAGCATTTCAAGCTGATTTTGGAAACTGCGGTTCTTGTTTTCCTTCCCACCGCAGGTCTAGGAGCAGGGATTGTAAGATAGAAGGGGCGCGAGAATCATCTAGACTATGGACGTCACCAGTAGTTTATCTAAGGTTGTTAGATAAGAGTTGTGTAATAGTATTGAGCTTGTGTAAGAGACTATCCAATGTTGTTTAATAATATAATAAAAGTTTTGGATTGTATTTCTTTTGATCTCCGCCGCTTCTATTAAGCATCGCCCTCCCGGTCTTGTCCCGAGCCGGATAAGGGGGTTGTTGCAGGTGGTATCAGAGCAGTTCTTTCCAACAAGGGAATGAATCCTGTAGGGTAACCTAAAATGAACTTAGGGCAAGATAAAATACGGAAAGCCGGGTATTTGGGGAGGTCTTGTTTATTTCCTCTTGCGTGGCAAGTTGCTGTGTGATAACCAGCGCTAACCAATTTTGTTTTAAGGCTCTAGTACTCAGACCAAGACCTGAGTGTCCTTCTATTCCCATAGTATAAGTATCATGATAAGCGTTATGGCGGGAGCAGTGATTCTAAGATCTGAAACCTAGTTCCGAATCGAGCTTTGAGGACGAAGCTCATTCTAAGGGGGGGGGGGGGAAGAATGTAATACCCCGTCGAAGTGCTAAGGGTAAAACCGTAAATCTATGAGCTAAATCGGAATAAAATTGTGACAAAGATAATATTGAGTACACTATTGTGTTTGACATTTAAATAGAATACAAATGAATTTTTAGCAAGAGGTTTACTTTAAACAATATTATCTATATTTGATTGGTTAAATGTTAAAGTAGTAAAACAATGATATATTATAATTTTACATTTCTAAATTATTATTTGCAGGAAATAATATTAAGTAAACTATCGTGTTTTTAGTTGTGTGAGATTATAGAAAACGAAGCATTAATAATCCGAAGTTAATATTTCCTTTATTTTAGTTATTGTCGCGTGTACGACCACCGCGATACTATGTAGTTGAGCCACACCCAATCACTCACAATATTGGTGTGCCCAACCACACCCTAAAGTTCCTCAAGAATTCATCTTCAACTTAAACTTTTCTTCACTGATTTTTCTTACGGTGATTTTTATCACCGCCACCGCCACAATCACCATCATCATCCCCCTCGACTTTTGCCCCTATAAAACCAGCTTGTCCCCCCAATCATCATCACAAAAATCATCACCATCATCGTCATCCTCAACTTCTATTTCTCTGGCCAACACCAACACCACACCGCCAACATCACCGATCACCACCACCAACAACACCCACTGCCATCTTGCTCTCTCTCTTTCTTCCTCCCTCTCCATCTCTCTCTGTCTCACACTCTGTTCTGGACAGAACAGAGCACCACAGGAGCAGCGGCAAAAGCCGCCACCACCATCTCCACCGTCCCCCGATGGGAACAACCACCAAGCACCGCCTCTGTTTCTGCACCTTCCTCCGTTTCTCTCTCTCTCTCTCTCTATCTCTGACCCGCACAAAAACACATAGAAAGCAGTAGCAGCAGCCGGCGACGAAACCCAGCCATCGCCGAGCCGCCGACGGGAAAAAGGCCCGAAACCACCACCCATGTCCTTCTCTCTTTTTCTCTCTGTGTGTATCTCTCTGTTGCGACCTGGGAGAAGAAAAAGAAACAGAGTGAGGAGAAAGAGAAGCCCAGTAGCAGCAGAGTCATCTCCGCCACCACCGTCGGCCATTAAAGCCGGCGAAAGCTTCGGGTGAACTTCACCCGAGCCAACCAGAGCCACCCCTGGCTTTCGGACACTTCCAGTGGCCTCCTTGGGGTCCGACCAACTCCCCGGAGTGCTCAGCCACGGCCAAGAGCCACCGGAAAAGCTCCGGTCGAGCTCCATCTCCGGCGACAACTTCGGCGACTTGACCCGACTCGATTATCAACCATTTCTCGCGTTTCTTGAAGTGGGTAAGCTCTACTCTTCGCCCTGAGTTGAATTACATAGCCAAAATCAAGCCTTGCATCCTTCAATTCATGTTTTGATTGATGAACTTGAAAACTCACATTTGGGGAGCTAAGTGTATTTTAGGAAAATTATTTTCAAGAACTTGGGGGGTGTAAGTGTCTTTTAAAGGGAATTGTTGGGAACTACGTGTAGTTTATATAATCTGTTATTATCTAATTAGTTTTACTAGTAAGCTAATTACCGATAAAATTATATTTTTACTAAATAAATACAATAAATATTTTATAAATATATATATACATATATATACATATACATATGTGTGTATATATGTATTAATTTGTGATAATAAAGTAAGTTCCTAGAAAATGAACTAGTAAGCGTACTTGTATATGTAAGTATATTATTAGTTTAAATCAAAAGTGTTTATAATAATTGTTTACAAAATACTTGTTCCGAATAAATAAATGAATGAGAAAGGGTATAAATACTTTTCTTGAAAAATAAGCTATAAAAATATTATATGTATTTATTTAAAAAGTAATATTTGTTTTGATCATTTGACACTTTATTTTTAATAAGCAATGAGATTCGATAATTATACACTGATATTTTATAAATAAATATAAATGTTTATTTAATATTAAAATAACTCTTTAGTAAGTATTAATATCATTTTCTTGTTAATGCTAGTAGTTGTGATATTAAATAATTTTAATATTTATCGCTTAATTATATAAGAACTCGTAAAGAGAGTTGTTTTGATTATTCAAGTTATTTCAGGAATATTTCTTTATATATATAAGTATATGACTTAAATACAAGCTAGTAAGGAATCGTAAGAGTTGCAATTAGTATCTGACCGAGCCAAGCATTTGTATATGGCTAGTACATTCGTTTATTCGGGAAGAACACCGTTGTGACTAGAAATCGATAATTGTAGGCGACAGAGTTGCAGACAAAGACGACGAACGGTCGTAGGAGTGTTTACGTGCTAATTGTTGGGGATCGAGGTGAGTTCACATGCTTAGCCTCGAGAGCCTAGCTTCTTTCGTGTCAATGTGTGATTTTGTGATCTGTCTCAAGATATATTTGTGAGTTATATGTTTGGCCTCGTATGCCTGTCTTATTTCATATCATAACATGATTTATATGTTGCCTCAAGGTGTGTTCTGTGAATCACATGCTGTTACGTGAACTTGACTGAGTTTCGGAAAGATTGCCTTGACATGTTAAGATCGTAAAGTTGATTGAACATAATGGTATCCGTTATTAACAAGGAGGTCCTTTGTTGACCACTGACAAGGAGGTCCTTTGTTGACCACTGACAAGGAGGTCCTTTTGCTGACCACTAACAAGGAGGTCCTTTGTTGACCACTCACAAGGAGGTCCTTTGTTGACCACTAATCAAGGAGGTCCTTTGTTGACCATTACTGACAAGGTGGTCCTTTGTTGACCACTAACAAGGAGGTCCTTTGTTGACCATTAACAAGGAGGTCCTTTGTTGACCATTAACAAGGAGGTCCTTTGTTGACCGCTAACGTTTGGGAGGTCCTTGGTTGACCACTATAAGTTTACTCTGTATGATAAGAGGCTATTTGATTCTATATTTGGAAACTGGCACTAGTAAATGATTAAATCGGGAATGTTTGAGGCTTTGAATGTTGTCATTCAACTATGTAATTATAATGCTGCAAACTCTGATAAGATTTTACTCGTATCCTGATACTGTTTTATTCGAGAGTCAACAAGCTATATCATCTTTCCTATTTTACACGCTAAGGTGTATCTCACTCAGCATTTCAAGCTGATTTTGGAAACTGCGGTTCTTGTTTTCCTTCCCACCGCAGGTCTAGGAGCAGGGATTGTAAGATAGAAGGGGCGCGAGAATCATCTAGACTATGGACGTCACCAGTAGTTTATCTAAGGTTGTTAGATAAGAGTTGTGTAATAGTATTGAGCTTGTGTAAGAGACTATCCAATGTTGTTTAATAATATAATAAAAGTTTTGGATTGTATTTCTTTTGATCTCCGCCGCTTCTATTAAGCATCGCCCTCCCGGTCTTGTCCCGAGCCGGATAAGGGGGTTGTTGCAGGTGGTATCAGAGCAGTTCTTTCCAACAAGGGAATGAATCCTGTAGGGTAACCTAAAATGAACTTAGGGCAAGATAAAATACGGAAAGCCGGGTATTTGGGGAGGTCTTGTTTATTTCCTCTTGCGTGGCAAGTTGCTGTGTGATAACCAGCGCTAACCAATTTTGTTTTAAGGCTCTAGTACTCAGACCAAGACCTGAGTGTCCTTCTATTCCCATAGTATAAGTATCATGATAAGCGTTATGGCGGGAGCAGTGATTCTAAGATCTGAAACCTAGTTCCGAATCGAGCTTTGAGGACGAAGCTCATTCTAAGGGGGGGGGGGGAAGAATGTAATACCCCGTCGAAGTGCTAAGGGTAAAACCGTAAATCTATGAGCTAAATCGGAATAAAATTGTGACAAAGATAATATTGAGTACACTATTGTGTTTGACATTTAAATAGAATACAAATGAATTTTTAGCAAGAGGTTTACTTTAAACAATATTATCTATATTTGATTGGTTAAATGTTAAAGTAGTAAAACAATGATATATTATAATTTTACATTTCTAAATTATTATTTGCAGGAAATAATATTAAGTAAACTATCGTGTTTTTAGTTGTGTGAGATTATAGAAAACGAAGCATTAATAATCCGAAGTTAATATTTCCTTTATTTTAGTTATTGTCGCGTGTACGACCACCGCGATACTATGTAGTTGAGCCACACCCAATCACTCACAATATTGGTGTGCCCAACCACACCCTAAAGTTCCTCAAGAATTCATCTTCAACTTAAACTTTTCTTCACTGATTTTTCTTACGGTGATTTTTATCACCGCCACCGCCACAATCACCATCATCATCCCCCTCGACTTTTGCCCCTATAAAACCAGCTTGTCCCCCCAATCATCATCACAAAAATCATCACCATCATCGTCATCCTCAACTTCTATTTCTCTGGCCAACACCAACACCACACCGCCAACATCACCGATCACCACCACCAACAACACCCACTGCCATCTTGCTCTCTCTCTTTCTTCCTCCCTCTCCATCTCTCTCTGTCTCACACTCTGTTCTGGACAGAACAGAGCACCACAGGAGCAGCGGCAAAAGCCGCCACCACCATCTCCACCGTCCCCCGATGGGAACAACCACCAAGCACCGCCTCTGTTTCTGCACCTTCCTCCGTTTCTCTCTCTCTCTCTCTCTATCTCTGACCCGCACAAAAACACAGAGAAAGCAGTAGCAGCAGCCGGCGACGAAACCCAGCCATCGCCGAGCCGCCGACGGGAAAAAGGCCCGAAACCACCACCCATGTCCTTCTCTCTTTTTCTCTCTGTGTGTATCTCTCTATTGCGACCTGGGAGAAGAAAAAGAAACAGAGTGAGGAGAAAGAGAAGCCCAGTAGCAGCAGAGTCATCTCCGCCACCACCGTCGGCCATTAAAGCCGGCGAAAGCTTCGGGTGAACTTCACCCGAGCCAACCAGAGCCACCCCTGGCTTTCGGACACTTCCAGTGGCCTCCTTGGGGTCCGACCAACTCCCCGGAGTGCTCAGCCACGGCCAAGAGCCACCGGAAAAGCTCCGGTCGAGCTCCATCTCCGGCGACAACTTCGGCGACTTGACCCGACTCGATTATCAACCATTTCTCGCGTTTCTTGAAGTGGGTAAGCTCTACTCTTCTCCCTGAGTTGAATTACATAGCCAAAATCAAGCCTTGCATCCTTCAATTCATGTTTTGATTGATGAACTTGAAAACTCACATTTGGGGAGCTAAGTGTATTTTAGGAAAATTGTTTTCAAGAACTTGGGGGGTGTAAGTGTCTTTTAAAGGGAATTGTTGGGAACTACGTGTAGTTTATATAATCTGTTATTATCTAATTAGTTTTACTAGTAAGCTAATTACCGATAAAATTATATTTTTACTAAATAAATACAATAAATATTTTATAAATATATATATACATATATATACATATACATATGTGTGTATATATGTATTAATTTGTGATAATAAAGTAAGTTCCTAGAAAATGAACTAGTAAGCGTACTTGTATATGTAAGTATATTATTAGTTTAAATCAAAAGTGTTTATAATAATTGTTTACAAAATACTTGTTCCGAATAAATAAATGAATGAGAAAGGGTATAAATACTTTTCTTGAAAAATAAGCTATAAAAATATTATATGTATTTATTTAAAAAGTAATATTTGTTTTGATCATTTGGCACTTTATTTTTAATAAGCAATGAGATTCGATAATTATACACTGATATTTTATAAATAAATATAAATGTTTATTTAATATTAAAATAACTCTTTAGTAAGTATTAATATCATTTTCTTGTTAATGCTAGTAGTTGTGATATTAAATAATTTTAATATTTATCGCTTAATTATATAAGAACTCGTAAAGAGAGTTGTTTTGATTATTCAAGTTATTTCAGGAATATTTCTTTATACACATATATATATATATAAGTATATGACTTAAATACAAGCTAGTAAGGAATCGTAAGAGTTGCAATTAGTATCTGACCGAGCCAAGCATTTGTATATGGCTAGTACATTCGTTTATTCGGGAAGAACACCGTTGTGACTAGAAATCGATAATTGTAGGCGACAGAGTTGCAGACAAAGACGACGAACGGTCGTAGGAGTGTTTACGTGCTAATTGTTGGGGATCGAGGTGAGTTCACATGCTTAGCCTCGAGAGCCTAGCTTCTTTCGTGTCAATGTGTGATTTTGTGATCTGTCTCAAGATATATTTGTGAGTTATATGTTTGGCCTCGTATGCCTGTCTTATTTCATATCATAACATGATTTATATGTTGCCTCAAGGTGTGTTCTGTGAATCACATGCTGTTACGTGAACTTGACTGAGTTTCGGAAAGATTGCCTTGACATGTTAAGATCGTAAAGTGGATTGCACATACTGGAATCTGTTATTAACAAGGAGGTCCTTTGTTGACCACTGACAAGGAGGTCCTTTGTTGACCACTGACAAGGAGGTCCTTTTGTTGACCACTAACAAGGAGGTCCTTTGTTGACCACTAACAAGGAGGTCCTTTGTTGACCAATAATCAAGGAGGTCCTTTGTTGACCATTACTGACAAGGAGATCCTTTGTTGACCACTAACAAGGAGGTCCTTTGTTGACCATTAACAAGGAGGTCCTTTGTTGACCATTAACAAGGTGGTCCTTTGTTGACCGCTAACGTTTGGGAGGTCCTTGGTTGACCACTATAAGTTTACTCTGTATGATAAGAGGCTATTTGATTCTATATTTGGAAACTGGCACTAGTAAAGGATTAAATCGGGAATGTTTGAGGCTTTGAATGTTGTCATTCAACTATGTGTTTATAATGCTGCAAACTCTGATAAGATTTTACTCGTATCCTGATACTGTTTTATTCGAGAGTCAACAAGCTATATCATCTTTCCTGTTTTACACGCTAAGGTGTATCTACTCAGCATTTCAAGCTGATTTTGGAAACTGCGGTTCTTGTTTTCCTTCCCACCGCAGGTCTAGGAGCAGGGATTGTAAGATAGAAGGGGCGCGAGAATCAGCTAGACTATGGACGTCACCAGTAGTTTATCTAAGGTTGTTAGATAAGAGTTGTGTAATAGTATTGAGCTTGTGTAAGAGACTATCCAATGTTGTTTAATAATATAATAAAAGTTTTGGATTGTATTTATTTTGATCTCCGCCGCTTCTATTAAGCATCGCCCTCCCGGTCTTGTCCCGAGCCGGATAAGGGGGTTGTTGCAGGTGGTATCAGAGCAGTTCTTTCCAACAAGGGAATGAAACCTGTAGGGTAACCTAAAATGAACTTAGGGCAAGATGAAATACGGAAAGCCGGGTATTTGGGGAGGTCTTGTTTATTTCCTCTTGCGTGGCAAGTTGCTGTGTGATAACCAGCGCTAACCAATTTCGTTTTAAGGCTCTAGTACTCAGACCAAGACCTGAGTGTCCTTCTATTCCCATAGTATAAGTATCATGATAAGCGTTATGGCGGGAGCAGTGATTCTAAGATCTGAAACCTAGTTCCGAATCGAGCTTCGAGGACGAAGCTCATTCTAAGGGGGGGGGGGGGAAGAATGTAATACCCCGTCGAAGTGCTAAGGGTAAAACCGTAAATCTATGAGCTAAATCGGAATAAAATTGTGACAAAGATAATATTGAGTACACTATTGTGTTTGACATTTAAATAGAATACAAATGAATTTTTAGCAAGAGGTTTACTTTAAACATTATTATCTATATTTGATTGGTTAAATGTTAAAGTAGTAAAACAATGATATATTATAATTTTACATTTCTAAATTATTATTTGCAGGAAATAATATTAAGTAAACTATCGTGTTTTTAGTTGTGTGAGATTATAGAAAACAAAGCATTAATAATCCGAAGTTAATATTTCCTTTATTTTAGTTATTGTCGCGTGTACGACCACCGCGATACTATGTAGTTGAGCCACACCCAATCACTCACAATATTGGTGTTCCCAACCACACCCTAAAGTTCCTCAAGAATTCATCTTCAACATAAACTCTTCTTCACTGATTTTTCTTACGGTGATTTTTATCACCGCCACCGCCACAATCACCATCATCATCCCCCTCCACTTTTGCCCCTATAAAACCAGCTTGTCCCCCCAATCATCATCACAAAAATCATCACCATCATCGTCATCCTCAACTTCTAGTTCTCTGGCCAACACCAACACCACACCGCCAACATCACCGATCACCACCACCAACAACACCCACTGCCATCTTCCTCTCTCTCTTTCTTCCTCCCTCTCCATCTCTCTCTGTCTCACACTCTGTTCTGGACAGAACAGAGCACCACAGGAGCAGCGGCAAAAGCCGCCACCACCATCTCCACCGTCCCCCGACGGGAACAACCACCAAGCACCGCCTCTGTTTCTGCACCTTCCTCCGTTTCTCTCTCTCTCTCTATCTCTGACCCGCACAAAAACACAGAGAAAGCAGTAGCCGGCGACGAAACCCAGCCATCGCCGAGCAGCCGACGGGAAAAAGGCCCGAAACCACCACCCATGTCTTTCTCTCTTTTTCTCTCTGTGTGTATCTCTCTTTTGCGACCTGGGAAAAGAAAAAGAAACAGAGTGAGGAAAAAGAGAAGCCCAGTAGCAGCAGAGTCATCTCCGCCACCACCGTCGGCCATTAAAGCCGGCGAAAGCTTCGGGTGAACTTCACCCGAGCCAACCAGAGCCACCCCTGGCTTTCGGACACTTCCAGTGGCCTCCTTGGGGTCCGACCAACTCCCCGGAGTGCTCAGCCACGGCCAAGAGCCACCGGAAAAGCTCCGGTCGAGCTCCATCTCCGGCGACAACTTCGGCGACTTGACCCGACTCGATTATCAACCATTTCTCGCGTTTTTTGAAGTGGGTAAGCTCTACTCTTCGCCCTGAGTTGAATTACATAGCCAAAATCAAGCCTTGCATCCTTCAATTCATGTTTTGATTGATGAACTTGAAAACTCACATTTGGGGAGCTAAGTGTATTTTAGGAAAATTGTTTTCAAGAACTTGGGGGGTGTAAGTGTCTTTTAAAGGGAATTGTTGGGAACTACGTGTAGTTTATATAATCTGTTATTATCTAATTAGTTTTACTAGTAAGCTAATTACCGATAAAATTATATTTTTACTAAATAAATACAATAAATATTTTATAAATATATATATACATATATATACATATACATATGTGTGTATATATGTATTAATTTGTGATAATAAAGTAAGTTCCTAGAAAATGAACTAGTAAGCGTACTTGTATATGTAAGTATATTATTAGTTTAAATCAAAAGTGTTTATAATAATTGTTTACAAAATACTTGTTCCGAATAAATAAATGAATGAGAAAGGGTATAAATACTTTTCTTGAAAAATAAGCTATAAAAATATTATATGTATTTATTTAAAAAGTAATATTTGTTTTGATCATTTGGCACTTTATTTTTAATAAGCAATGAGATTCGATAATTATACACTGATATTTTATAAATAAATATAAATGTTTATTTAATATTAAAATAACTCTTTAGTAAGTATTAATATCATTTTCTTGTTAATGCTAGTAGTTGTGATATTAAATAATTTTAATATTTATCGCTTAATTATATAAGAACTCGTAAAGATAGTTGTTTTGATTATTGATGCGCAATTTAGCGTACTATTCGCAAGTATACGAATCAAGTAATATAGAGAGTATTTTCGACTCGGATTATCGATCCCACAGGGACTTTGCAGGTTTTTCTAGTAATCAGTTTTAACGAACAGAGTGTAAAAAGGAGGAGTATTTTGAGAGTTTGAACGTAAATAACCGAAACGTAAATATTTTTGTGAAAGTTTTCTGAATAATCTTAAGGTTGTAAAACTATGATTTGAGATACTAGGTCCCGGGATCCCCTAGGGTTCTTCAGATTTTCGTTCTTTGTTTGACATGAAAACACATAGAAGTCTCGTTATCCGTGCCACGTACCAATTGTGCAGTATCTTTTCTTTTCCCACACGTTATCACAATCCTACAGACTTTTGGATTCCTGTTAAGCTGCCTAAATCTGCAGTCTCGTTCTAAGGCTGCTAGGGTTTCTAACCTGTCCTGATGGCCCGGGTCAGATTCTCTAACAGTTGGTCTCAACGATTTCAGGCTAGTCCTAACTCCCCTTCGCTAGTCGGCCCATCGGGGTAAGGTGCTAAATTCTGTCTTCTCTTCCTAACCCTAACCGGACGTTTTCACCTACCGGCTCGGGTCTGTAGCAATTCTGGTTAGCTACTCCGATCATGCATAAACAGTAAAATTCAAAGACAGAATAACTGATAAAGCTGCTGATATTAAGATCGTACGATCATGAATTCATAGTCAAAACGTAGAACTAATATCCGAAACGAAACCCTAGGTTCACCGAGAACCTAGGTAAAAGTTTAGCTACTGAAATTCATAACGTAAATAACACAGTTTTTGAATGAGAGAGAAGAAGAGCAAACGGGGTGTCTTGAATCTGGATTCACGTTTCCGTGCTCTCCGGGACGCTCCGACTCGTCCTTCGGTTGTGCTGTCTTGTGTTCTGTTCTGTGTATTCTGTCTCGAAACGAGTCTGGACGAGTCTTTAAATAGTGCTGTTTTTCCCGAAAACGCTTGCGCCAGAATTTACGAAAACTGCCATCGGTCCACCGTCTTTGACCAAAAGTCAAAACTGGCTGCGTATATACGCAGGGGTTGCGTATATACGCAACCAGAGCCCAACCAACATCCCCCACCACCCTCACTGCCTGCGTATATACGCAGGGGCTGCGTATATACGCAGGGCCTGCGTATATACGCAGGCCGTGGGGGCTAGGTGGGGCCCACTTGGTCCTTTGGTGGGCCAGGTCTGGTCCCCTGGGTCCCACACTTCTGCCTGAAATCTCCGGTTTTCCTTCCTCGGTGTCTTCCTGCTTTCCCGTGTTCCCGTCTTGCGTTTTGACCCGAAACTTGTCAAAATTACCAAAATACCCCTGGGTCAAAACCGCTCCAAATTCTGTCCAATCCTGACTCTGGACATAGGAAAACTGCTGACTGAATTTGGGAGACAAAATCTGAACTTGACTTCGGAAAACCGGGCCCGGTGCCAAAATGACCAAAATACCCCTAGGCCAAAACTGTCCCGGAAATCGTCACGAACCTGAAATAGTTGCTCCTGACTCTGGACACCGGGAACCGAGACTCCTTACTCGGGCGTGGCCTGACTGGGACCCACACGTGACGGGAGTCGGTTTTTCGGCCGGACTCCGTTTCAGCATTATAACCTGTTTTCGGAAAGCCCTTGACGTCTCCGTTCTTTTGCCTCTGGTTTCACTTCAAAATTCCAAGTCAAGCTCAAGATATTGTCAACCGAGCGCGTCCCGGCGATTCTCGGTTTTGGCGTTTTCAGCTTCCTCGGTCGGTTTTCACTGCTCGTTTTTCCTCCAGTCTTTCCGTTTTCCATTCCGCTCTCCCTTGTACCAGTCTCGGTCAAATCCTGCTCCGATCATTTTCTGCACGTTTCCCGAGGCGATCCCGGTTCTGTCTCGGCACGCATCCCAATGCACTTTCCGAACCTGTTCCTGTAAAAACATGACAAAACCCGCGATCATATCCAATAAAAGTACGAAACATGCAGAAATTCACGAAGAGCAAATAAACGTCTCGTTCCTAAAACCGAGACTTTCCGAGGGTGAATTCTGGCTAAAACCCGGCTTTCCAGCACAAATACACATCAAATCAGGCTAAAAGATAACCCCTATTTGGGCGTTATCAAATACCCCCACACTAAACTTTGCTCGTCCCGAGCAAATTCCAGCAATATTCTACCAATGCATACTATCCCGAATCAATCCAGAGCGGTGTAACTGCACCTTTTTTTAGAAACAGTATTAATATTATAAAAACAGTTTATATTTTTTTTTGGTGAGACTGGGCAATCTCTTCAACTCAAACTGAACATCATCAAGTTCTCATATTCCCCTAAATTTCAGAAACTGCGGTGATCGGAAGAACTCGCGGCCAGCCTAGGTTAGGAACAAGCACGAACCCACTTACTTCCGCTTTTGCACGCAAACCGAACGTATCCCTAACGCACACCTTCCGTGCTTTTACTCCGGGTGTAATGTAAATCTGCCGGCTTTGGGACGGTAGGATAAGTCATTTAGAAGCGATGTCCTAAACGTCACAGCACACTCACACATACCCCAATCTCACACTCCCTCACCAAGATGATAGAAACTGACCCAAATCACCTAAGATTCTAGACACTCAATTTCCCCAGTCCCGGTGTAACTGCCGTTCTCGCGGCCACAACTGTGAACGAATGTGAAACTGTGATAAAAATAGCCGGCCTGGCGTTTTGAAATAGAATCAATCAAGCACCCTGAATTTTCTACCTTTGATACTTTTTTTTCTCGTTTTTTTTTTCGTTTTCGTTTTTTTTTTATCTTTCTCGTTTTTTTTTGCGGGGCTACACAATAAACAATATAAACCAGGCCAACTCTATGATAAACCAAAAAACGTGGGGTGGCTGAAAAATACTGAAATAATCTGTAATGACCACCCCCACACTAATTCCGAACCATGTAGTCAATCTGTAAAATATTCGCGCTTTTCCAACCGATCCTCCTCACTCCAAGGATGTCTAAATAGCACAGCGCGTCCTCCAGTAACCCTGTCAACCCAAAGTCCCCCATGTCGTGCAGAAAATTTACGCACTACAGCTCTCCTCCTGTGCTCACGGTGTAATGTCGTGAGTCACCGCCACACCGAAGTGTGCTGCCGTCACTATCTCACCCTTACACACCCTCAAATATAAAAATAAAGCTCATCCACTATCAAATATGACAATTCTTCTCTACCCCAGAAAATCCCCCTCAACTCAACTCCCTCGTGCCATGACGCGTAGGAAAGGTAAAAATACTAACAATGATGCGAGTATCAAAAAACGGCTTCCTAGGTCAAACAGTTACCAAGAAAAGGGTAAATGGATCAACGGGGCTCACTAGTGGACCTAAGGCGCGAGACAGGACGTGAGGTCCCCTATGGCCTATCACTCCACCAAATGATGTGGTGACCGTGATGGCGGGTTGACGACTACCTGGTGACGGTGGTCTGGCAGCTAGTCTGATACATTGCTCGGGAGACAGCTACTTGCGTTTTCTGAAGTGCATTGGCTCTATTAACTCCCCTAGACAGATTCTTCCAGCTCTTCCTCACTTAAGTTCGTCCACTTTGGGAAATTTTCTATCATTAAGCTCTCTCCAGTTTTAAGCTAAATCCTTCACCCAGTCTCAAAATTTTAATTTTTTAAATTTTTAATAATAATTTTTTTTTTACAATTTTTTTTTAATAAAACGTTATGCAGTTACAATGCAACCACCCCCACACTGGATGGTGCCATGCCCTCATGGTACTAATCATCAGGCATATAATCTGGATTGGATGAGCTGGCTTGCCTCATCGAATGGGAACAACTGGTAGCATATGCAAAAAAATAAAGCGAGAGACAAAAATTGAACCTGTGCACCCGGAGTCAGTTCTTACAGGTGCAGATTCCGGTGGAGCAGGACCGTCGACCGGTCGCCAGAAAATTTCTCGACGGAAGTTGTCAACCTTCCGGGCTCTATGTGTGCTTGTGCAATCCCCGAGCACCATTGTGTTTGACAATGTTCTCCCATATGGTCGAGTATACTTCCGTACACCGGGGTTGATTGCTTTATTCGGCAGAAAAACCGTTCCTGAAAAATCCCCAACTCGTACGAGTCCCTGTGACGGTCGAGTGTGCCACAACACACCGGGGTCGATTCTTCAAGATTTTGAAAATCTGCCTTTCCTTCTACGAAATTTTCTGAATTCGCTTCAAACTCCACGGATCTGTGTATGGAGGTAGAGAGAGAAAAATGGGGCAAAAACGTGTTGCTGTCCGAAAAAAATTTATATATTTTTTCTTCTTCTGCCTGCGTATATACGCAACACCTGCGTATATACGCAAACAGGGAACATTTTGAAAAAGATTTTTTTTTTTTTCAAAATTCCAGATTTTCGTTGCTGGTTGCATATATACGCAACCCTGCGTATATACGCAGACAGCAGGTAAATTTTTTTTTTTTTTTCAAAATTCTGAAATTTTACCGCCGGCTGCGTATATACGCAGCACCTGCGTATATACGCAGGCAGCAGCAAAATTTCAATTTTTCGATTTTTTTTTTTAACACAATTTTTTTTTTTCTCTCTCTCTACTTCTTTTTGTTCACGTTTTCTGCTCTGCTGTATCTGCACATGCTCAATTCAAAGTCAATACCCACTCATCTTACCTCTCTCAAAATTCAAAACTGAAAATAAAACTTGAAATAATTTAAACTAACTTACTACGTTGGGTTGCCTCCCAACCAGCGCTTGTAATTTACGGTCGACGGCCCGACCCAGTTACCTCATGTTTGCTCAAGGGACGTCAAAACCGTCAGGGTGTACCTTGACGTCTGCTTCCTGGCCCAAATATGGCTTGACCCGGTTTCCGCTCACCCACCGAGATCTCAATTTTCCCGGGACAAGCTGCATCCGAGACTCGCCGTGAAGTGCTTTATGCCCTTCTTGAAACTGCTTTGGTTGTGCCGAAGTCTGATGGCTCGGGAGCGGTTTAAGCTCTCGGGTTGGTGGCTCTTTGAGTGACGGGACTAGGGCCAATTTCTGCCCACCTTTTTCGTCCAGCTGTAAACTGGTCCGGTTTTCAGTTTGCATGGCCTGCTCCTCCTGGAATCTCTCCTCGTTCTCTCTGTCCACTCTGTCAATTTCTTCCCAAAGCTCATCCATCTCCTCGTTTTCCCAGCCTTCTTCGACTACCTCAACTACGAAGATATCTTCATGCTCGTAATAATTCGGTAGTTGCAGATTTTTGAAAACGTTGAACTTCACCTTGTCTTCATTGATCTGCATGGTCAGTTCTCCGCTCTTGCAGTTTATCATGGCTTCTCCAGTAGCCAAAAACGGTCTGCCCAGAATGAGTGGTACGTCTCCTGCCTCCATGTCCAGAATCACAAAATCAGCCGGAAAAATCAATTCTCCGAATTTCACCAGAATATCTTCAATAACTCCGTAAGCCTGCTTCACGGATCTGTCCGCCATTTGCAGCTTGATTCTGGTGGGCCTGAGTTCACCGATTTTCAAAGTTTTGAAAATCGACAAAGGCATCAGATTGATACTGGCCCCTAGGTCACACAGAGCCTTTCCTGTGTAAGCATTACCTAGGGTCACCGGGATGACAAAACTGCCAGGGTCCTTCCTCTTCCTCGGTAGCCCATTCTTCACACAGTTGCTCACTTCTGCCGTCAGATTTATTGTCTCGAAATCGCTCATACGTTTCCGTCCATACAAAATATCTTTGAGGAACTTGGCATAAGTGGGCATCTTTGCCAATGCCTCCGCAAAGGGTATGTTGATCTTCAACTGTTTGAAAATCTCGAGAAATCTGGCGTAGTCCTTGCTATCATCCCTCTTTCGTGTCTTCAAAGGATATGGTGCCTCCTTGGAGACAGGTACCGTTTCTGCTTCCTTCTCCTTTTGCACTGCATCCTGCTCAACCGAGCCCTTCGGCTGGGGGCGGTCGGCTGAGCTGCTATCCTGGCCAAATACTTCGCGCTCGATTTCCTTTGATTTTTCAGCACGTGCATGGCTAGGATACGGCGGATCCTGTAGTGCTAATCCACTCCGAGTGGTGATGGCATTGACCTGAGCACGTGGATTATTCACTGTATTCGAGGGCAGGTTTCCTGGCTGTCTCTCCGTTAGCTGCTGTGCTAACTTTCCAACTTGTACCTCCAAAGCGCGCAGTGACGTTTTGGTCATCTGCACGTCGGCTGTCAGGGCGTCCATGTGCTCGAACCGGGACTCCATGGTCTGGAACATGGACTTGATCTCCTTCATATGAGCGTCGTACTGTTGTGCAGATGGGCCCGACTAAGCCTGCTGCGTCGCTGCAGCCTGCTGGGCTGGTGGCCTGTGCTGGAACCCCGGTGCATAAACTGCTGCGTTTGGGTTTCCGTACCGAAACCCGGGATGATCTCTCGTACCCGGTCGGTACCGGCTCGGGTCCCACTGCTGCTGTACGTAATTGGAGTCTTCGTTTCCGAGCCCCTCGATGGTTGTGTCCAAATCAGTTTTTCCTACTGCATCAGTTGAGTAAACTTTCTTGACCAAATCTTGAACGATCTTGGCCAGATTGTCTATCCGGTCGTCTTCCACTGGCTCGGCTCGGGCCGTGATCCTGCGATCGTCAAACAGGCGAGTATCCTGTTTGGCTAATTGCTTCATCAGCTCATAGGCACCGTCCTTGTCCACATGGTACAGAAAATTTCCTCCGGCTTCTCGGTCAATCCTGTCAGCACTCTCCCTGTCTAGGGCATGGTAGAATACCTGCAGGATCTTCGGGTCTCCAAAACCGTGGTTCGGGCATCTTTTCACAAGTCTCATCAATCTGTCCCATGCGTCTACCACCGTCTCTCCCGTCTTCTGTTTGAACGACAAAATCTCGCTTTGTAATTGAATGACCCGGGAGGCGGGGTAAAATTTTGCCAGAAAATCGGTGACACACCCCTCCCATGTAGTGATCGATCTGGGTGGTCGGGATTCGAGCCAGTCGTTGGCCACTCCGTATAGGCAGTATGGGAAAAGAATTAGCATAAGTGCCTCTGCGCCAACTCCCTTATACCGGACCTTGTTGCAGTAATCCTCGAACTTCCCGATAAAGTCGTTCGGGTCTTCGTCAGCTTTGCCATGGAACGGGCAGAGGGTCTGCACAGTCTGGATGGTGGAGGGTTTGATGTCAAAGTGTTCTGCGGTGATCTCGGGCACCACAATAGCTCGCTCATGCCCCCCCGTGGGGACTTCGAAATTCTCCACCAACGCCTTCCCAGACCGGTTGTATGTCCTCTGGTTGCTCCGGGCAGCGAATCCTGCTGCGATCAGATCCTCGATGTACCGAGCCATCTCGGCTAGAGTACGTGTCTCGGGCAGTTCTGGCGTTCTCTCGGTATTGTCGCCCATCCTGCAAAAGTAGAGATCTCAAGAGCAATGAGATAACGAAAAATAAAAAATAAAATAAAAATAAAAACTCTGAAAATTTATTCGGACTACTAAATAAACCCTAAAAAGTCCCCGGCAACGGCGCCAAAAACTTGATGCGCAATTTAGCGTACTATTCGCAAGTATACGAATCAAGTAATATAGAGAGTATTTTCGACTCGGATTATCGATCCCACAGGGACTTTGCAGGTTTTTCTAGTAATCAGTTTTGACGAACAGAGTGTAAAAAGGAGGAGTATTTTGAGAGTTTGAACGTAAATAACCGAAACGTAAATATTTTTGTGAAAGTTTTCTGAATAATCTTAAGGTTGTAAAACTATGATTTGAGATACTAGGTCCCGGGATCCCCTAGGGTTCTTCAGATTTTCGTTCTTTGTTTGACATGAAAACACATAGCAGTCTCGTTATCCGTGCCACGTACCAATTGTGCAGTATCTTTTCTTTTCCCGCACGTTATCACAATCCTGCAGACTTTCGGATTCCTGTTAAGCTGCCTAAATCTGCAGTCTCGTTCTAAGGCTCCTAGGGTTTCTAACCTGTCCTGATGGCCCGGGTCAGATTCTCTAACAGTTGGTCTCAACGATTTCAGGCTAGTCCTAACTCCCCTTCGCTAGTCGGCCCATCGGGGTAAGGTGCTAAATTCTGTCTTCTCTTCCTAACCCTAACCGGACGTTTTCACCTACCGGCTCGGGTCTGTAGCAATTCTGGTTAGCTACTCCGATCATGCATAAACAGTAAAATTCAAAGACAGAATAACTGATAAAGCTGCTGATATTAAGATCGTACGATCATGAATTCATAGTCAAAACGTAGAACTAATATCCGAAACGAAACCCTAGGTTCACCGAGAACCTAGGTAAAAGTTTAGCTACTGAAATTCATAACGTAAATAACACAGTTTTTGAATGAGAGAGAAGAAGAGCAAACGGGGTGTCTTGAATCTGGATTCACGTTTCCGTGCTCTCCGGGACGCTCCGACTCGTCCTTCGGTTGTGCTGTCTTGTGTTCTGTTCTGTGTATTCTGTCTCGAAACGAGTCTGGACGAGTCTTTAAATAGTGCTGTTTTTCCCGAAAACGCTTGCGCCAGAATTTACGAAAACTGCCATCGGTCCACCGTCTTTGACCAAAAGTCAAAACTGGCTGCGTATATACGCAGGGGTTGCGTATATACGCAACCAGAGCCCAACCAACATCCCCCACCACCCTCACTGCCTGCGTATATACGCAGGGGCTGCGTATATACGCAGGGCCTGCGTATATACGCAGGCCGTGGGGGCTAGGTGGGGCCCACTTGGTCCTTTGGTGGGCCAGGTCTGGTCCCCTGGGTCCCACACTTCTGCCTGAAATCTCCGGTTTTCCTTCCTCGGTGTCTTCCTGCTTTCCCGTGTTCCCGTCTTGCGTTTTGACCCGAAACTTGTCAAAATTACCAAAATACCCCTGGGTCAAAACCGCTCCAAATTCTGTCCAATCCTGACTCTGGACATAGGAAAACTGCTGACTGAATTTGGGAGACAAAATCTGAACTTGACTTCGGAAAACCGGGCCCGGTGCCAAAATGACCAAAATACCCCTAGGCCAAAACTGTCCCGGAAATCGTCACGAACCTGAAATAGTTGCTCCTGACTCTGGACACCGGGAACCGAGACTCCTTACTCGGGCGTGGCCTGACTGGGACCCACACGTGACGGGAGTCGGTTTTTCGGCCGGACTCCGTTTCAGCATTATAACCTGTTTTCGGAAAGCCCTTGACGTCTCCGTTCTTTTGCCTCTGGTTTCACTTCAAAATTCCAAGTCAAGCTCAAGATATTGTCAACCGAGCGCGTCCCGGCGATTCTCGGTTTTGGCGTTTTCAGCTTCCTCGGTCGGTTTTCACTGCTCGTTTTTCCTCCAGTCTTTCCGTTTTCCATTCCGCTCTCCCTTTTACCAGTCTCGGTCAAATCCTGCTCCGATCATTTTCTGCACGTTTCCCGAGGCGATCCCGGTTCTGTCTCGGCACGCATCCCAATGCACTTTCCGAACCTGTTCCTGTAAAAACATGACAAAACCCGCGATCATATCCAATAAAAGTACGAAACATGCAGAAATTCACGAAGAGCAAATAAACGTCTCGTTCCTAAAACCGAGACTTTCCGAGGGTGAATTCTGGCTAAAACGCGGCTTTCCAGCACAAATACACATCAAATCAGGCTAAAAGATAACCCCTATTTGGGCGTTATCAATTATTCAAGTTATTTCAGGAATATTTCTTTATATACATACATATATATATATACATATATAAGTATATGACTTAAATACGAGCTTAGTAAGGAATCGTAAGAGTTGCAATTAGTATCTGACCGAGCCAAGCATTTGTATATGGCTAGTACATTCGTTTATTCGGGAAGAACACCGTTGTGACTAGAAATCGATAATTGTAGGCGACAGAGTTGCAGACAAAGACGACGAACGGTCGTAGGAGTGTTTACGTGCTAATTGTTGGGGATCGAGGTGAGTTCACATGCTTAGCCTCGAGAGCCTAGCTTCTTTCGTGTCAATGTGTGATTTTGTGATCTGTCTCAAGATATATTTGTGAGTTATATGTTTGGCCTCGTATGCCTGTCTTATTTCATATCATAACATGATTTATATGTTGCCTCAAGGTGTGTTCTGTGAATCACATGCTGTTACGTGAACTTGACTGAGTTTCGGAAAGATTGCCTTGACATGTTAAGATCGTAAAGTGGATTGCACATACTGGAATCTGTTATTAACAAGGAGGTCCTTTGTTGACCACTGACAAGGAGGTCCTTTGTTGACCACTGACAAGGAGGTCCTTTTGTTGACCACTAACAAGGAGGTCCTTTGTTGACCACTAACAAGGAGGTCCTTTGTTGACCAGTAATCAAGGAGGTCCTTTGTTGACCATTACTGACAAGGAGATCCTTTGTTGACCACTAACAAGGAGGTCCTTTGTTGACCATTAACAAGGAGGTCCTTTGTTGACCATTAACAAGGTGGTCCTTTGTTGACCGCTAACGTTTGGGAGGTCCTTGGTTGACCACTATAAGTTTACTCTGTATGATAAGAGGCTATTTGATTCTATATTTGGAAACTGGCACTAGTAAAGGATTAAATCGGGAATGTTTGAGGCTTTGAATGTTGTCATTCAACTATGTGTTTATAATGCTGCAAACTCTGATAAGATTTTACTCGTATCCTGATACTGTTTTATTCGAGAGTCAACAAGCTATATCATCTTTCCTGTTTTACACGCTAAGGTGTATCTACTCAGCATTTCAAGCTGATTTTGGAAACTGCGGTTCTTGTTTTCCTTCCCACCGCAGGTCTAGGAGCAGGGATTGTAAGATAGAAGGGGCGCGAGAATCAGCTAGACTATGGACGTCACCAGTAGTTTATCTAAGGTTGTTAGATAAGAGTTGTGTAATAGTATTGAGCTTGTGTAAGAGACTATCCAATGTTGTTTAATAATATAATAAAAGTTTTGGATTGTATTTATTTTGATCTCCGCCGCTTCTATTAAGCATCGCCCTCCCGGTCTTGTCCCGAGCCGGATAAGGGGGTTGTTGCAGGTGGTATCAGAGCAGTTCTTTCCAACAAGGGAATGAAACCTGTAGGGTAACCTAAAATGAACTTAGGGCAAGATGAAATACGGAAAGCCGGGTATTTGGGGAGGTCTTGTTTATTTCCTCTTGCGTGGCAAGTTGCTGTGTGATAACCAGCGCTAACCAATTTCGTTTTAAGGCTCTAGTACTCAGACCAAGACCTGAGTGTCCTTCTATTCCCATAGTATAAGTATCATGATAAGCGTTATGGCGGGAGCAGTGATTCTAAGATCTGAAACCTAGTTCCGAATCGAGCTTCGAGGACGAAGCTCATTCTAAGGGGGGGGGGGGGGAAGAATGTAATACCCCGTCGAAGTGCTAAGGGTAAAACCGTAAATCTATGAGCTAAATCGGAATAAAATTGTGACAAAGATAATATTGAGTACACTATTGTGTTTGACATTTAAATAGAATACAAATGAATTTTTAGCAAGAGGTTTACTTTAAACATTATTATCTATATTTGATTGGTTAAATGTTAAAGTAGTAAAACAATGATATATTATAATTTTACATTTCTAAATTATTATTTGCAGGAAATAATATTAAGTAAACTATCGTGTTTTTAGTTGTGTGAGATTATAGAAAACAAAGCATTAATAATCCGAAGTTAATATTTCCTTTATTTTAGTTATTGTCGCGTGTACGACCACCGCGATACTATGTAGTTGAGCCACACCCAATCACTCACAATATTGGTGTTCCCAACCACACCCTAAAGTTCCTCAAGAATTCATCTTCAACATAAACTCTTCTTCACTGATTTTTCTTACGGTGATTTTTATCACCGCCACCGCCACAATCACCATCATCATCCCCCTCCACTTTTGCCCCTATAAAACCAGCTTGTCCCCCCAATCATCATCACAAAAATCATCACCATCATCGTCATCCTCAACTTCTAGTTCTCTGGCCAACACCAACACCACACCGCCAACATCACCGATCACCACCACCAACAACACCCACTGCCATCTTCCTCTCTCTCTTTCTTCCTCCCTCTCCATCTCTCTCTGTCTCACACTCTGTTCTGGACAGAACAGAGCACCACAGGAGCAGCGGCAAAAGCCGCCACCACCATCTCCACCGTCCCCCGACGGGAACAACCACCAAGCACCGCCTCTGTTTCTGCACCTTCCTCCGTTTCTCTCTCTCTCTCTATCTCTGACCCGCACAAAAACACAGAGAAAGCAGTAGCAGCAGCCGGCGACGAAACCCAGCCACCGCCGAGCCGCCGACGGGAAAAAGGCCCGAAACCACCACCCATGTCCTTCTCTCTTTTTCTCTCTGTGTGTATCTCTCTGTTGCGACCTGGAAGAAGAAAAAGAAACAGAGTAAGGAAAAAGAGAAGCCCAGTAGCAGCAGAGTCATCTCCGCCACCACCGTCGGCCATTAAAGCCGGCGAAAGCTTCGGGTGAACTTCACCCGAGCCAACCAGAGCCACCCCTGGCTTTCGGACACTTCCAGTGGCCTCCTTGGGGTCCGACCAACTCCCTGGAGTGCTCAGCCACAGCCAAGAGCCACCGGAAAAGCTCCGGTCGAGCTCCATCTCCGGCGACAACTTCGGCGACTTGACCCGACTCGATTATCAACCATTTCTCGCGTTTCTTGAAGTGGGTAAGCTCTACTCTTCGCCCTGAGTTGAATTACATAGCCAAAATCAAGCCTTGCATCCTTCAATTCATGTTTTGATTGATGAACTTGAAAACTCACATTTGGGGAGCTAAGTGTATTTTAGGAAAATTGTTTTCAAGAACTTGGGGGGTGTAAGTGTCTTTTAAAGGGAATTGTTGGGAACTACGTGTAGTTTATATAATCTGTTATTATCTAATTAGTTTTACTAGTAAGCTAATTATTGATAAAATTATATTTTTACTAAATAAATACAATAAATATTTTATAAAAATATATGTATATATACATATATATACATATACATATGTGTGTATATATGTATTAATTTGTGATAATAAAGTAAGTTCCTAGAAAATGAACTAGTAAGCGTACTTGTATATGTAAGTATATTATTAGTTTAAATCAAAAGTGTTTATAATAATTGTTTACAAATAACTTGTTCCAAATAAATAAATGAATGAGAAAGGGTATAAATACTTTTCTTGAAAAATAAGCTATGAAAATATTATATGTATTTATTTAAGAAGTAATATTTGTTTTGATCATTTGGCACTTTATTTTTAATAAGCAATGAGATTCGATAATTATACACTGATATTTTATAAATAAATATAAATGTTTATTTAATATTAAAATAACTCTTTAGTAAGTATTAATATCATTTTCTTGTTAATGCTAGTAGTTGTGATATTAAATAATTTTAATATTTATCGCTTAATTATATAAGAACTCGTAAAGAGAGTTGTTTTGATTATTCAAGTTATTTCAGGAATATTTCTTTATATACATATATATATATAAGTATATGACTTAAATACAATCTAGTAAGGAATCGTAAGAGTTGCAATTAGTATCTGACCGAGCCAAGCATTTGTATATGGCTAGTACATTCGTTTATTCGGGAAGAACACCGTTGTGACTAGAAATCGATAATTGTAGGCGACAGAGTTGCAGACAAAGACGACGAACGGTCGTAGGAGTGTTTACGTGCTAATTGTTGGGGATCGAGGTGAGTTCACATGCTTAGCCTCGAGAGCCTAGCTTCTTTCGTGTCAATGTGTGATTTTGTGACCTGTCTCAAGATATATTTGTGAGTTATATGTTTGGCCTCGTATGCCTGTCTTATTTCATATCATAACATGATTTATATGTTGCCTCAAGGTGTGTTCTGTGAATCACATGCTGTTACGTGAACTTGACTGAGTTTCAGAAAGATTGCCTTGACATGTTAAGATCGTAAAGTGGATTGCACATACAGGAATCCGTTATTAACAAGGAGGTCCTTTGTTGACCACTGACAAGGAGGTCCTTTGTTGACCACTGACAAGGAGGTCCTTTTGTTGACCACTAACAAGGAGGTCCTTTGTTGACCACTAACAAGGAGGTCCTTTGTTGACCAGTAATCAAGGAGGTCCTTTGTTGACCATTACTGACAAGGAGGTCCTTTGTTGACCACTAACAAGGAGGTCCTTTGTTGACCATTAACAAGGAGGTCCTTTGTTGACCATTAACAAGGAGGTCCTTTGTTGACCGCTAACGTTTGGGAGGTCCTTGGTTGACCACTATAAGTTTACTGTTTATGATAAGAGGCTATATGATTCTATATTTGGAAACTGGCACTAGTAAAGGATTAAATCGGGAATGTTTGAGGCTTTGAATGTTGTCATTCAACTATGTGTTTATAATGCTGCAAATTCTGATAAGATTTTACTCGTATCCTGATACTGTTTTATTCGAGAGTCAACAAGCTATATCATCTTTCCTGTTTTACACGCTAAGGTGTATCTCACTCAGCATTTCAAGCTGATTTTGGAAACTGCGGTTCTTGTTTTCCTTCCCACCGCAGGTCTAGGAGCAGGGATTGTAAGATAGAAGGGGCGCGAGAATCATCTAGACTATGGACGTCACCAGTAGTTTATCTAAGGTTGTTAGATAAGAGTTGTGTAATAGTATTGAGCTTGTGTAAGAGACTATCCAATGTTGTTTAATAATATAATAAAAGTTTTGGATTGTATTGCTTTTGATCTCCGGCGCTTCTATTAAGCATCGCCCTCCCGGTCTTGTCCCGAGCCGGATAAGGGGGTTGTTGCAGATACTGCGAAGCCGGGTTAGATGCCAAAGCCGGAGGGTGAGGAGTATGAGTAGTGAGAGGCAACATCTGAGCTGTTGACCCCTGAATTGAAGGTAGCTGCGTAGTCGCCGGTGGAGTATGCAGATTAGGGTTGGGAGGTGTGGTTGACACTCCCAGTCCTGGAGCGGTAGGGGCTCCTCCTCCTTGAGAGACGGCGGTGGCTGGTGAAGGGTTTGGCGCAAGAGTGCCCAGAACGGCCATGATCCGTTCTAGCTGTGCAGATTGAGCTTTGAGGGCTTTCGCCTGACCTTGGATGGTGGCGTCCAGGGACTCTAGCGTCGGTGCCTCACCGGGGGTCGTAGGAGTACGGCGGGCCTCCTCTCCCGAGGCGGCTTCGGTGGAAGGCGATCTGTTGCTGACATCATCCTCCTGAGACATGGTTGCTTTTGTTGGTAAGTTCACGTCGGGTTCACCAAAATGTGCACAAGAGATTCCGTCGGGGAGACCTCCGTGTACACCGTATGTAGAGGATCAGAGATAGCACAGGAAGAGTTGGGTTGTGTGTAGGGAGAGAGTAAGGCAGTAGTAATTTCTGAGAGAGAGACAGAGGTTTGGCAGAGCTTCCGCGTATGGCTAGTGTGTTCCTCTTTGTATGGAAAGGTTAACGTCCTATATATAACGGAGAATGTGACCGTTGCAGTGTGGTTAATGCGCCCATCAATTGCGGCTTAATTAGCTTAACCGCAACGGCACGTTCGTTCGCCTATATTGGGACCGTTACAGCACGTTGTGCGCGAATACCGGAACCGTTACGAGGTTGACCGGGTTTGACCGGATTGACCGGGTTTATGGAGCTCATGCCATAAATCTCTCAAAAGCAGTTACTAAAGGTCGCGTGCGGGCTTGGCTCGCACGCGACAGGACTTACTCTAGCCTCCAAACCACTAAGTCCCTACAAGTCCCGTGCAGTGGTATGCGAGGGCTCTGTCTCACAGCCCCCACATGGATCAGCTCGGCTGGTGATCCAGTGTGTGTGGAGCACAATATGGTGTGCTGGATGGTTGCCACGTGGCCAAGATCTGCTAGCTCAGAAAGCACTATCTACAACACTTTTACAAAGATCTGTAAAGAAATACCTTTGCTGCCAGATGTCACCCAGGTTGCTAGATACCACTCTGTCCCAGCTCTTTCTTTCCAATTTGACTTTTGTCACTATTCACTGAGTCACTTTGACCCGGTGATTTGAATAGCAAACAGATGTAATTTTTTGATAATTTTTTCGTGGTGTTGTAGAGTAAAATGTTCTCTATAATATGGTGAAAAAATTATCATAAAATCGTATCATTTTGCTATCAAAATCACCCGGTCAAAGTGACCCACAAAAAAGTCAGATAGGAAGAAAGAGCTGGGACGGAGTGGTACATTATTGTTTTTCTACTACTCCAAATTAATGAACGACCAGTACCGATTAGGTCAATAGCCAATATGTTCTGCACACATGCTCATATTACATTGTTAGGTTTGGTGTCTTGAATAAGTTGGCAAGTTTGGGCGAGGAGGTCAACTTGTTTCCTAATAAGTTTTTTGGTAATGTGTGGTTAGCATAGGAAACTAATTAAGGGTTGTAGTGTTTGTAGTCAAAGTGACGTGGGCAATTTCTTTGGCAACAAGGTCATTGCTTTCACACAACTACAACACTAAAACCACCACGCCACTACATCTATATATAAAGGTATGTAGCCTTCAGTTCTATGTGTGGTGTACTGGGTTTATCGGGTTGGCCGCCGTGGCCGTTGTGGCCACGGCGTGCACTGTAATCGGGTTCTCTTCTCAATAAAATATTTGGTTCTGGTCGTGGAGGTAGCTAGCGGGTTCGTTACGAATTCGTTAGTGAACCATGTTAAATATATGTTTCGTTCTTGTTTTGCTTTCGTCGTTCTTGCTCGAATACCCACACGCTATAACAAACTGGTAACGGAGCTCTGAAAGAGGAGTTATGTTACAACAAACTGGTAACAGAGCCAGGTCAGAAGGAACACCAGTTTTAACAAACTGGTATCAGAGTCGGGGTTCCAAGATCAGGGTGGAGCCGAGAGTTAGGGTTTCACGTTTTAGTGGAACTCAAAGCTAGGGTTTCGCGATTCAAGTGGAGCAGGCTATCAGGAGTAGGGTTTCGAGTTTCCGCCAAGAACGATGTCTTGTTTGGCGATCAAGATCGATCTGTTCGTGAGAGGGAAAACAGGTACACCCACCATCTGAAGCCCCGTGGATGGGGCTATTCGGGTTCCTTTCGGAGCAATCTGGCGCGCATCTAATTAGACGTGCAAGGGATCCGGCAAATCCAGCACGCATTCGGTATTGGCGGGAATCTGGCAATTCATGCGCATCTGGCGTTCTGGCGATTGACGTTCATGCGCAATTCGGCTCCCGGCGTGGAGCATCTGGCGTGTGAATTGAATCTGGTTCTGGCTCATGCGTTGCAGGAACTCGTTAGAGTTGGAGCAACGATATGGAGCATCTGGCGCGCATTATGCACGAGTTTGTTTTTGCGTGCATCTGGTTTTGCAGCGTGTACCATGACACGCACTGAGCTCGCATTTGGCGCGATCTGTTTCTGGCGAGCATCTGACGCATATGAGGCATACGGGGCGCATCGGGCATGACAATTTGGGCACTCGTCATCGGTGCATCTGGTCTGGATGACCTGGGCATTCTCTCATGGAGCATCTATCTGGCGCAATTGGGCGCATCTGGAATGTATTCGATCCTGTCTCAGTGAATACATTCGAGTCTGGTTCTAGGTGGAGCACTTGTTTCTTTTTACGGAAGTGCAACCACATCTGGCACATTCGTTGCAGGAGCGCATGGTAGTTGGAGCAACGATTCGGCGATTCGAGTTTCGCATACAGCTGTGAAACATCTGTTTGGGAGCGTGCTCGTTTCTGGTTCAGGGAGACGCATCCGTTTCTGGATTGAGAAGAGGAACATCAGGTTCTCTGGTTTAGGTTGCCGAGATAATTCAAGACAAGGTGGAGATTTGTTAGGTTTGGTGTCTTGAATAAGTTGGCAAGTTTGGGTGAGGAGGTCAACTTGTTTCCTAATAAGTTTTTTGGTAATGTGTGGTTAGCATAGGAAACTAATTAAGGGTTGTAGTGTTTGTAGTCAAAGTGACGTGGGCAATTTCTTAGGCAACAAGGTAATTGCTTTCACACAACTACAACACTAAAACCACCATGCCACTACATCTATATATAAAGGTATGTAGCCTTCAGTTCTATGTGTGGTGTACTGGGTTTATTGATAACGCCCAAATAGGGGTTATCTTTTATCCTGATTTGACGTGTCATTGTGTCGGAAAACCGTGTTTTAGCCAGAATTCACCCTCGGAAAGCCTCGAAATCTAGAACGAGACGTTTATTGGCTCTTCATGAATTTCTGCTTATTTCACGCATTTCGAGATATGATCACGGGTTCGTTCGTGTTGTCTTTACAGGAACAGGTCCGGGAATTGCATTGGGATGCGTGCCGAGACAAAATCGGGTTCGCTTCGAGAAACGTGCAGAAAATGCTCGGAGCAGGATTTGAGCGAGACTGGTAAAAATTGGAGTGGAATGGAAAACGGAAAGACTGGAGGAAAAACGAGCAGTGAAAACCGACCGAGGAAGCTGAAAACGCCAAAACAGAGAATCACCGGGATGTGCTCGGTTGACAATATCTTGAGCTTGACTTGGAATTTTGAAGTGAAACCAGGGGCAAAAGAACGGAGACGTCAAGGGCTTTCCGAAAACAGGTTATAATGCTGAAACGGAGTCCGGCCGAAAAACCGACTCCCGTCAAGTGTGGGTCCCAGTCTGGCCACGTCCGAGTAAGGAGTCTCAGTTCCCGATTTCAAGAGTCAGGAGCAACTATTTCATGTTCGTGACGATTTCCTGGACAGTTTTGGCTTAGGGGTATTTTGGTCATTTTGGCACCGGGCCCGGGTTTCCGGAGTCAAGTTCAGATTTTGTCTCCCAAATTCAGTCAGCAGTTTTCCTATGGCCAGAGCCAAGATTGGACAGAATTTGGAGCGAGTTTGACCCAGGGGTATTTTCGTAATTTTGACAAGTTTCAGGTCAATACGCAAGACGGGAACACGGGAAAGCAGGAAGACATCGAGGAAGGAAAACCAGAGATTTCAGGCAGAAGTGTGGGACCCAGAAGACCCAACCGGGCCCACCAGAGGACCAAGCCGGGCCAGGACACAGCCCTGTCTGCGTATATACGTAGGGCTGCGTATATACGCAGGCAGGGGGTGTGGGATGCTGAGTTGTGGGCCCCTGGTTGCGTATATACGCAACCCTGCGTATATACGCAGCCAGTTTGATTTTTTTCAAAGTCGGTGGACCGATGGCAGTTTCCGTAATTTTTGGCGCACGCGTTTCGGGAAAAAACAGCACTATTCAAAGACTCGTCCAAACTCGTTTTGAGACGTCAGATACAGAACACAACAATACACGATATAGACAGCATAACCGAAGGACAAGTCTGAGCATCCCGGGAGAGCACGAAAGCGCGATTCCAGATTCGAAGACTTAGTTTGCTCTTCTTCTCTCTCATTCAAAAACTGTGTTATTTACGTTATGAATTTCAGTAGCTAAATTTTTACCTAGGTTCTCGGTGAACCTAGGGTTCGTTTTCAGAGATTAGTTCTACGTTTTGACTATGGATTCATGATCGTACTATCTTAATATCAACAACTTTAGTCGTTATTCTGTCTTTGAATTTTACTGTTCATGCATGATCGGAGTAGCTAACCAGAATTGCTATAGACCCCAGCCGGTAGGTGAAAACGTCCGGTTAGGGTTAGGAAGAGAAGACAGAATTTAGCACCTTACCCCGATGGGCCGACTAGCGAAGGGGAGTTAGGACTAGCCTGAAATCGTTGAGACCAACCATTAGAGAATCTGACCCGGGCCATCAGGACAGGTTAGAAACCCTAGCAGCCTTAGAACAAGACTGCAGACTTAGGCAGCTTAACAGGAATCCGACGGTCTGCAGGATTGTGATAACGTGCAGGAAAAGAAAAGATACTGCACAATTGATACGTGGCACGGATAACGAGACTACTGTGTGTTTTCATGTCAAACAAAGAACGAAAATCTGAAGAGCCCTAGGGGATCCCGGGACCTAGTATCTCAAACCCTAGTTTTACAATCTTAAGATTATTCAGAAAATTCCCAAAAAGATTTATGTTTCAGTTATTTACTTTCAGTACTTAAGCAAACTCTCAAAATATTCCTCCTTTTTACACTCTGTTCGTTAAAACTGATTACTAGAAAAAACCTGCAAAGTCCCTGTGCGATCGATAAACCGAGTCGAAAATACTCTCTATATTACTTGATTCGTATACTTGCGAATAGTACGCTAAATTGCGCATTATTTATCGGGTTGGCCGCCGTGGCCGTTGTGGCCACGACGTGCACTGTAATCGGGTTCTCTTCTCAATTAAATATTTGGTTCTGGTCGTGGAGGTAGCTAGCGGGTTCGTTACGAATTCGTTAGTGAACCACGTTAAATATCTGTTTCGTTCTTGTTTTGCTTTCGTCGTTCTTGCTCGAATACCCACACGTTATAACAAACTGGTAACGGAGCTCTTAAACAGGAGTTATGTTACAACAACATGTGAACATCATAAAGAGATATATTTTTGTATTAGGTCAATAGCCAAAATGGTACTCCATAGCTAGCAGTTGTTCATTATAACTTGCTTGTGACTTTTGAGTATTTGTAATCCTAGTTTGTTTACACTCTGTTGATTAAAGAATTGCATATTCATTTTTTTTTTGTTTTGTGTCATCAAGCTAGAAATTCTCTTGGGTTACCCATAGCTAGCATTTGTCCATTCTATTGAAGTTTCAAGTTAGGATGATTATCGGACACATCCGTTATACACAATGTTCATTAATTATCTATTAATTATTTATTAATAATCATGGGTTATCCTCCTTTTACTATTTATTACATAACCAGATTGTAACCTCCAGAAGGGGTATCTGAATCACTTCTTTGTCTAGTCTAATACATACCTGAAATTATGTATTACATAAAATTTTGATCGTAACCTGAAGTTGCGCGATTTTATGACCTGAAGTCATAAAATATGGCTAGGTCTCCACGAGATGTTGATTCTGTTATTATTGAAACCTCCAGAAGAGGCATCCACTCATGATTGATGATTTGGTTCGACCTACACGCTCATAAAAGTTATGTTTTTCATACACGAAGTTATGGAATTCGTGAAATTTTGACCGTAACCTGAAGTTACGGCAATTTTAATGACATGAAGTCATAACAATTACTAGTTGATCTCCAGAAGAGATGTCTAAAACGCCGAAAACGCTTTTTATTACCAAGCCTCCTGAAGAAATAGCGTTTCTTGTTCTTTAATTTATTTTACTTTTATGCACTTAGATTTTTAGTACTCATTTTTTTCTATTAAGAAAAAAAAGGGATCTCCCGAAGAGGTTCGTAGTGACTATTGGCATTCATATATTGTTCTTGGAGTAACAAATTACATGAAATCACTCATAACCCATTGTTATGATTTTCATAACCTGATGTTATGAAATATCATAAATCTCCTGAAGAGATTGCTACAATTTAAATAATGATCAACCCTCCTGAAGAGATTGTATAATTTTTACGCATTTTTTTGATAACTTGTTTTAGTGCTATGGTTGTTTATACACTTATCATTGATTCAAGTAGAGCATCCAGAAGATGTTCTTAGTCCATGAGGTTTTATTGGACAAATGCATTTTATATGCATAAAAAGTGACTTTCTTACCAGAAGTTATGAAAAATAATATTATAACATTGAGTTATAAAATGACGTTAAAAGGTATCCGTGAAGAGAGAATCTACAACTACTCACTTTTAAATAAAAGTATTGACATTTACGTCTCTTTTTGGATTTCTTGGAAGAAACTTTGATTATAGAACTACGGCGTCCAAGAGATTGCTTATTGTCAATATTTTTGTTTAAATTTGAGGATTGGTTTACACAAAGTACATATGAGACAAATTGATGCCTGAAGCATCCACAAAATATCATTATGGTTATGATAATATTGCTCACGTCATGAGGGGGAGAATGGGTCCTATTGCATGACGTGAACAAAATATTATTGTCTCTTTCGGGTATGTACTAGTGTAAGTTTGAAATCCCAACAAGATGGATAACTTCTCAACTAATGGGTATTTTATATGGATATACACTTTAAGCATATAAGGGTTGCTTGTGTATATAAGTTGATCCTCCAGAAGAGGAACATAATTCAAAGTATCCAAAATTATGTTGGGATATGGGTATATCAATGCTCTACAAATTAAGAACACAAGATTATGAAAAAATCTTGGGGGTTCATATATATATCATCATATTGGATCAAAACCAACGTTGGTACTTGAATAGCCCTGGGAGAGGCTCATAGCTCTGGAAGTAGCTAAAGGTACCTTAATACAATAGTATGATCCTATTAATAATGATGATACAATTCAGGAAAGCGCTATATAAATCATATGATTATTTTATGGGATGAATGTTGACTAAATTGTAATTGGCCAAAATAAAGTCAACAAATGCATAGAAGACTGATGGGGTAAATAAATTGAATATTTAGAGCAAAATGTGTAGTACTGAAAGTACTAACAACCCCAAGCATAAATTACAATCTATGCATAAACTACATATCCGCTAGTACGCGTGGGATACATGTAGATATTTTATGTCCGCTGTTAAGCGTGTGACTCATGTTAAGGTTATATGTCCGCTGTAATGCGTGGAACTCATATTGAGGTTTATGTCCGCTTTTAAGCGTGGGACTTGTAAAATGAGAAAAATGATATATGGGGTCATGATAAATTCTCATTAATATAATCATCTCGTGGTGAGAATGATGTAATGTTGTATTAGTCTCGGGGACTAAGGAACAACAAAAGATGGGTTGAAATGTAACTAGTTACAATACGATCGTACGAATCACAAATTTGTAAAATTCCATGGAGGTTGGTTCCCATGAGGAATATGTTATTTGCCTGAGGCAAATCAAAAGTGTAAACTCGCCAGTAGTTTTAGTTACATATGCATTTTATCAATTATGATTGTTAATTATTTCTTTTAGATTGTTGTTTTTGCAATGGATTTTATTTGTCAGGTACAAGGATGTTCCAATGAGGGGGAGATCCAATGAAATGTTAAAATCGCGGCACTCTTTTTCCTTCGCTACGGTTTTTGTCCCACAGGTTTTTTCTAGCAAGGTTTTAACGAGGCTGCAAGGATTATTAAGATGCATTCCAGAAGAATGTCATCACCAATACTGAGCAAATAGAATTCACCGGTGTACTCTTTTTCCTTAGTAATTGATTTTTTCCCACTGGGTTTTTCATGACAAGTTTTTAATGAGGCACCGTAGTGGTGAATATTCAAGGGGGAGTGTTATGAAATATGTTATTGGAATGATGTGAATATCCACCACATAGTTGGATGTATTTTGTATAATTATATTCTGGTCCACAAGCCCACCTAATGCCTATATAAGGAGGCTTAGGGTTGGAGAATAATACACATCTAAATACCACTCTCCCTACATCTTGTCTCCCTTTTTATTTCTTGTCTCTTTCAATTCTCGTCTCACAACATTACTTAATTTTTTATAGTTTATATACTACTGTTAATACCATTAGACAAGCTAATTATTATCATCTCTTTGAGAAATAGCAACAACCACTTCAGAGGAAGTGAAAAGTAAAAAAACAAACACACATTTCCTAAAAAACACATTAATGGAATTTAAAAGTTGTGCGAATTATTTTTTATAAAAAAAATTGAAAAAAAATGTTACGGGTTCGAATCTAGCTAGACATAGGATTATGATTCAATGCTATAAAAAAAACTAAGTTGCTGGAACTTTCAAAAATGTTGGTCACTCGTATGCCTAATTTTATTTTTTTTAAATTGCTTGTAGAATATTTGTATTTCCCCGAACCAGTTTATTTATTTTTTTTTATTTTTTTTTTGAAACCCACAATCCAGTTGTGGTGTCATAAAAGTTTGGAAGAAAAAATTATAAAATGTTACATATGTTACAAAAATATTCTCTGCATTTGTGGGGTTCAAATGTGTGGGAGCACTGCCAAAATTGCAATCTCATGCGTTAACTCCCAGAACTCTCCCCAATGTGGTTCCTAAAAGTTTAGCGTGTTCCAAAATTTAATATTTATGAAATGATTGGGGGATCTTTGTGGTCCCATTATTCCAAATGTAACATCTTAAAATTTCTTATATAAATTTCCAAATAACTTCTCATCATAGATATTCAATGGTTGAGATTAGGGATGCACAGGGATCGGATCGGTTCGGATTGTGGTCAAGTTAATCCCATCCACCTGTTTACGGTTCTAAACGGATCGGATCCAATATGACCCACGGTATCCCATATCGGACATGATTAATTGCCGGATCACAATTATTTCAAAATATTTTGGAATACGTTAACAAAGTAAAGACTAATATACAATTTCCAGTTAATATAATTTTTATTTCACGTACGAAATATCTTCCTCTTTATATCATCAAAATTGAAATTATTTAACGCACCACGGGTAAGTAATGACATTACTAAGCTTTTTTTTGAGAAAATTGTTTTTTGTCGTCAACCGGGTTTGAACCCAGGACATCATGCAGGGGCTTCCAACGCTCTACCACTTGAGCTACCACCCTAGCTGCAATGACATTAGTACGTTAAAGTTAGCATTAGAAGAAATCATGTTAATGAAATTAGTAAAAATAACATATTAATAAGTATAAACGGATCGAACACATTGACGGATCGGATCGGATTTATATTTCTTGATCCTAGTCCGCTCCGTCGTGGATCGATACAGAACCAATATGTAATGGATCGGGCTGATGGATCGGTGCGGATTGGCGGATACGTGTGCACCCCTAGTTGAGATGCAAACAATCTAATTGTGTAAAAGACATTTTTAGCAGCTAGGGTGGTAGCTCAAGTGGTAGAGCGTTGGAAGCCCCTGCATGAGGTCTCGGGTTCAAACCCGGTTGACGATAAAACGATTTCTCAAAAAAATAAAATAAAAATTAAATTAACAATGATTTCAATTATTAATGTCATACCCTAATTAATTTGTACGAATGTCGGCTCCAACGAGCTGAACATGCTCTTAACTAGTACCAGTATTTTGCCATTTCCCCCTAAAAAACTGCCATTCTATTTCCATCCCTCTGCCTCCCTCTCTCTCTCTCTCTCAGTTTACACCACCACCGTGGTTGAAAGTTTCAGTTTTTTTGGATAGGAGAGTGGTTGAACGTTTCACTGTTTTTGCTACTTGTATATGGTACTAATCTGTCCCAGCTCTTGTAGCCAATTTGACTATCAATACTATTTCATTGGGTCATTTTGACCCGGTGATTTGGATATCAAAATGATGCAATTTTTTGATAATTTTTCATGGTGTTGTAAAGTAACCGTTTAAAAATAAGAAAAACCGTGGGAGAAAAACATGCTGAAAAAACACGTTTAAAAATAGAATAAAAAAATTGTTTGGTATCCGTTTAAAAACATTATTTAAAATCAAAAACACATTTGGCAACGTTACTAAATTTCAATGTTAATTTGCTTGAAGATTATTTTTACGTCAAATACCGACATATATTTGATAATTTGTGCATCTAATTATAGTTGAAATGTATTTAAACACCAATAGTATGAAAAAACATCAAAGAAACACAATATTTGCTTGTTTTTTAAACAGCTATTTTTAGCATGTTTTTGTTTTTAAACAGGCAAAAGTACATGGATGCCAAACGAGTTTTAAAACAAATGTCTGTTTTCAATCGAAGTTGATTAAAAACCGGGATGCCAAACATGCACTAAAGGTTGTTCTATAACACGATGAAAAATTATTAAAAAATCGCGTCGTTTTGGTGTTCAAATCACCCGGTTAATGTGACCCAGATATGAGTCAAAAAGTCAGATCGGGTGCAAAGAGTTGGGACGGAGTTGTACTCAAGATTCCATTTGTTGATCGAACTTCTTTCTTGGTTATTCAAGATTCCATTCTAGTGAGAGTTTGCTACTTAAAGCCAAACGACTTTCATGAATTTTTAACAAGAAATATTCATGGCACAACAATTGGTTCGCACAGTTTTCTGTCCAACCAAAAAGAGTGGCCTCTTAATTTTTCCGGTAAATATTCGACTATGTGTGCAAATACGAGTCCTAGAAATGGCTGAGGCAGCTGAAGGTAATTCTTTTCTGGAGCATGTTCACGATGATGTCTTCAAAATCATCACGTGGAGTGTGTCGGAGAATTATTACAGAGACCTGCTATCATTGAGTGCCGCAAGTAAGACTCTCCGTTGGAGGCTTCGTGATTGTGATTTAAGTAGGAAGTCGGAGGCGTCTTTCTGGCTCGGACTGGTAAGGGGGGCGGTTCTGATTTATTAAATAAATGTTTTGATTTCTGTTCATGTTTTCATTTCGCACTTGTTTCTTTCCTCAACATGATGACTTGGATTGGTCAAGCAATTTTCTAAAAGCTGCAGCTGACAATGGGCATGCTCTTTCGATGTATACATGGGCTATGTTTGCTATTTCTTATGATGAGTGGAATCAGGAGATTGCTAATTCTTTTCTGGATGCTCAGTCTTGGGAATCATTGGTAAGTCTGAGTACATGCCTAACCATGTATTTTACTGAGTACCCGACGATAGTTGGTCTCGTCACTAGGAAGAACTGGAGAACCTGGCAAACCTTGGAAGGACTCATGTATATTCTCCACTGCCTAACCATGTATTTTACTGAGTATCCGACGATAGTTGGTCTCGTCACTAGCAACAGAGGAAGGCCATGTCATTTGCTCTAGAGCAAACAAAACATTCTCGGAACAGAGGAAGGTTTTGGGGATATTTTATTCCCCATAGCAACTTATTATGTAGATATTTCATGGTGAGAAAAACTAAAGAGAAAGACAAAGAACAGAGGAAGTACTACTATAATGGTTTGGGAAATAAATGCATAGTTTTTAGGAATAAGTTTAAATCCATTGTCAAATTTCATCCAGAACGAGGCCAGCCCATCTGAAGGGGAAACCAGGTTAGAGTAGACGACGCGTTTGGGGACAAATACCACTGCCAAACCCACAACAACTGTATCGATAATTCACTTGAAACCGTTCTCTTTCTTCCCAATACCCTACCCAGCATGTCTGATTTCTTACCAACAGATGTTGATCCTTTGTATATTATCTGCAAAAGATTTGGGTATATGTAGATGTGTCTGTAACACATGGTCCACTTTTATAAGTAGTCATTCATTCGTACAGCTCCATGCGGTGAAGGGGATATCAGTGGCTACTCATAACTCAATCTTGACTCGGTTTGTCAATCATGCGTCCCAATTTGAGCAGTTTTGTTTCTTCGATTGTGATTCCCCTTCGTTTGAAAGTGTAACATTTAGATGTCCTCTCCTACAGAGGCTCATCATTTTAGGGTTGTTGATGTGTGTAATGGTCTTATATGTCTTTCAGATGACTACTTCAAATACACCCTCACTTATGTCATCTAGAACCCAGCCATTTGGTGGTTTGTCCGACTACTTCCACCCTTAGTCCGGTGCATGGAATATGGACCATACATGTGTGTGTGAGGGTTTGGTTTCGATTCCATTAGGGACGAATAGAAGGTTGTAAGGTTAACTTACCCTGCACTTTCTGAACAGGGCTTTGCAGCGACCGCGATTGGAGAGGTTTACAGATCAAGCACTGGCATACGGGAATTCCTATCCCATGGTCCTCTGAAGTGCAATATACTAGAGCAAATTTGGACTCAGGCTTTCATGAATGGGTCTGTGCACTGGAGGGCATATGATGCTAGTCCAAGGATGAACTTCGTCCTAGAATTTGACTTTGTCTTCGAGTTATTTCACAAGTACAAGGTTGGAGTCTGTCTTGATTTACTTGCATTGATTGTTACTGACTGTCCCTTGGATGGAACTTACGGCATCTCTGTATATGGCAATGAAAACTCTTGGACCTGTATTACAAACCTCAATTTGGGAGATGTGATTAGAACCATTTTATCTGTTAGGGTTGCAAATGAGTTCCTGATTGAGAGACAACACAATGAGCTGGCTTTACATAGCCTGCTTGATCCAGCGTTAAAGCGCATTGGAATTATCAGCTTCAAGTGAGCACTCTATGAAGCACAATAGGTGGAGAGCATGTACTTGGTCAATGATCCGAATGCTGATAAATATGTGGTCAATGATAAAGGCATGGAGGATGTGAGCTTTCTGTGATGTCGGAAGCGCATGTGGAACGTCGTGCTATGCGGAGGCTTGTGAATGCAATGGGTTCCATTCGCCAATATTAAGTCATGTTTTCTTGTTTACTTGCGTGTTTTTATTTTGATGTGGTTAATGTATGCCGGTTTATCAATTGGTGTGATGAAGCTAAATATATCTTGTTTAGTTACATGTTATACTCTGTAACTTTGTTCCCCACTGAATGAAGCTTTAGTTTCTGTTGAAAAAAAAAATCGGTGTGAAGAAGATTGCTAGTGCCTTTAAGGCACGGTGGAAAGTTGTAGTCATTGCAACACTCTTGATGCAGTTAAACGAACAAAGATCCGAAACCAGAGTTTTTAAAAAAAATCCAAAATTTATCTTCACTTTTTTCTAAATAGATTTCAACATTGTAATTTGCTTATTTATCGTAAAATATTAAGTGTTATCATCAATTGCAGTTAAAAAAGTAATGTTATTTCGGAAAATGACACTTAATTAGTGGGGATGTAATGGTATGTGTGTGTGTGTGTGTGGGGGGGGGGGGTAACTACTAGAAATAGCAAACACAAGTTAAAGGTAGAGAGTTTGCTAGCTTCGATTTGAAACACGCCTTTCCAACATACCGTTGCCCTGGCCAAGTCATCCTTAAAGGTAGAGAGTTTGCTTGGTTCGATAGCATCCACCACATCTACCATTCCCTTAATCATTTCAGCTACAAATATACTCTTAAGATGCATGAGAAGGTTCTTATACAAATACAATTTCCGTCAACAACAGAGCTTGTAGTACTTGAACCGTGTGGCTTTGTCTAATTCTTCATCAACTATCTCTCCATTCACTAAGATCAGGCCCGATGGTTGGTATTTTTTGGTGCTGAAATAAAGACTAGTATTGATACCGTTTGGTTTTAGGAAACGGTATATGATGACAGAATTTGCTGGATGGAAAAGCACAAAATATCAATGAGGGGATTAAATTGGTTCACCACTTTGAGAATCCACTCTAAGACACAGAACCAAGGCTCACCATTTAGAGAATAGACTCTAAGATACAGAACCTAAAGTAAACGGCTCACCACTTAAGGAATCCACCTTAAGATATAGAATCCTGGTTAAATTAACCATCTAAGGAATCCACCAAAGAGATACAGAAATTAGAGAGATAATCCAAAGGATTAAACAGAATAAGAATCAAATTCTTCGACAAACCACAAGGTTACAACCCTTATTTATCTTGGAACAACCCTAAGAATAGGAATAGTCACAATTAATGTCAAGAGACTAAACAAATCCCAAAACACATACACTTCAGTAAGACTAAAATATTCTATTACTAATGACTTAATAATAACAAGTCTCCAATATATTGGTCAGCTAATAAAACTTCCAACACTTTAATTAATGCTTTGATAGACTAAAAGTCTTGGTGAGCTGTTGTATTCCCGAGTAGAAGTCCAGCAGGAAGACAGTCTAGTAAAATGAGCATATATGCTTCTAGAAAAATCCAAATGATGCTTTGTTTGAAGCGTTAGAAAGTAGACTCGCATATCTTTCCAATGATGTGCAGATTGGTTGGTGATGATCTTTCAACTGGAACCGATATTGCTTCAAATTTCACCCTAAATCTAGTTCTCGCAAAATAAAACAACTCATTCGTCCCTTCTAAATTTCCTTCAACCCCTTGGATAAATGATACACTTAATGATTTATTCCTTGTGGGATTTCACTGGCGTCAAGTACCCATTTTTTCACAATCCTGTTCTTGCCTTTGTTTTCCCAGACACCCGGTAGGGTTGCTGCATCTTCCCTCCTTTCCCGAGTTGTGTTTGATTGTGTAGATCTCCCCAGATCCAATTCTCAACATAACTTGACAAAGTTCTGACGCTGGTCGGAGTCGGCAGTGGTTGAAGAACAACTTCGAATTCCCTTGTGAATCGGCTCCAAATACCGTAAGGAGCGTCTTAAGTACGCAGGCACATGCAAGCATAACATGACAGATCCTCCGGAAAAGGTAGGCCAAATCACTGTACGCAAAAAAGCCATATCAGCCACGCTTGCCTACCGCGGGTAGCAGCAGCATAAACTCCAAAACCAAACTGACCCCCTACTTTTGGTAGATTCAAGAAGTCCAACAGATGAATGGCGAATAGCAACAACAGATGTGTCGTTGGAATCCTTATCGTAAGCTTCAAAAACGACTTGAACAACCCGACGCTGATTACGTCGTTGGGAGGTTTTTGACCAAAAATATGTAGCTTCCAATAAATAAAAAGGCATTCACAGCCCAAACAAGACCAGAAAAATCTGGTAAACATAAACAGAGTGGTACATCCCACAAACTCTGAAGAGAAAGACATGCTCTAGAAAAGAGCAAAAGATGAAAAGAAGAAAAAAAATACAATGGATGTTTCCAATATGTCTTGAGAATTGAACATCATCACGCCTCCAAATACTGACTCTTGAGTTTCCCAGACAGAGAAGAGGAGACACCCGGAGTCACCGGCTATACCTCCGGCCACCGAAGCACCATCAGAAACTCACTGCAGGGATTCAGATATAAGGCCCAAAATATCAAGAACATGTACTGCAGATCAAGACCTGCTTCAGAAAACATTCAAAGCACCTCCAAATAAGGCCTCTTGCATAAATCTCCTTGATAGCTCTTGAAAATATCGTCCTTGAATAAGTCGGCTTCATAACATCGCCGTCAAAAGATTAGCACACCGATAGCAACCGGAGATGGACTCCATTAGCAGACCCCTAAAACAGAAGATCAAAAGAGAAAAATAAAAACCCACACTAACAATCAGATCTGGGATGGGCAGAAGGTGAAGGGGAAAACACGAGATGGGAAACACGGAGAAGATGGTGAAGAGTCACGATGGCCCTTGAAACGGAGTGGCACCAAATCGCAAGCTCAACATCGCAATCGAATGACAGACCTCACCATCCTCTGAAGAAGCCGTCAAATGACGCTAGGCATCCCAGATCTGAAATAGATAAGCAAGGAAAAGAAGAACAGGGGAAGGGGGGATCGCCGCTGCCAGGAGGAGGGGCGACGGCGAGCCCATCGACTATTCCACCGGATACAAGAGAGACTTGATTCAGATGAAGAGTAGAACAGAGGGTTGAAGAGGAAAAGGATGAGAAAACTTGTGGGGCAAGACTTAGAACCTCACAAGGAGAACTTTCTTTCTCTAACCATATCTAACTAGAATAGGCAGAGAACTATACTTACGTCATTGAGAGGTTAAAGAAGCAAAACTGATGTGTTTTCACTCCCTAGTCTATATACTAAAACATACATTTCCTAAAAAACCACATTAATGCAATCAAAAACTTGTGCGAACTCTTGTTTTGCTAAAAAACAAAATTGGAAAAAGAAACATTTTCCCGGGTTTCCCGCTAGACGTAGCATTATGATGAAATTCTATAAAATTATAAAAACAATGTTGTGGGAACTCTAAAAAGTGTATCTCATATGCCTAATTTTGTTTTTTAAAATTGCTTTTAGATTATTTGTATTCCCCACATTCCAATTGTGGTTCCATAAAATTTCTCCCCATATATTCTCAAAAAAAATTATTCTCCCCATACGTTTCCAAAAAAACATTACGTAAAAAGATTTCATCCAAGGGTTGGGATGAAATTGATCTACTGGTGTGAAAGCTATTTTAAGGTCAACCATGCTGTTGAAGATACCCCTTTTATGCCTAAAATCAAGTCCAACTGATATATGAATAGACACACTATTGGAGTAATTATTTATGAAGAAATGATTCGACACTACGACGAAATGGTTTGAAATTTTATAAAAATGACCCCAACACTTTTTTTACAGCTAACACATTAATAAAAATGTATTACCCAACACAGGGTACTCAAAACTCAAAAGCCATTTTCAAAAAAAAAAAAAAAAAAACCAAGGACATATAATTTCTAGTATGGGTCCTAGTACTCAGTTCAGTTGAATAAAATATATGAAAACAGTTCCATCTCTAACACCCTGTCAACACATCTTTCTGATTAAGAATGACTTGTCGGGTAATTTTGGGCGTTTGATGCACGGATAAAGAAGGGAAACAATAATAGTAATAACAGCATAGGGCATGGGGTGAAACTAGCTTTCGGTGCAGGTAATTTTTCGGGGGATTGAATCACCCCTATTGTTTATACCCCTTTTATGCCTAAAATCTAGTCCCACGGATATATGAATAGACATAACTATTATACTATCTAATTTATGAAGAAATTATTCGACACTAAAACGGTAACCCATTAATGCAAATGCATTACCCAACTCTTTTTTACAACTAACCCATTAATGTAAATGCATTACCCAACACAAGTATGTACTCAAAAGACCTCATGACCTCAAACGGTTAGCATGGATTAGTTTTTTTTAAAAATGACGGATTATAAAAACTATTTCTAGTATTGGTCCAACGCAGTTCAGTTGAATTTAATCGCTTAAAACAATTCCATCTCTAACACCTTGTCAACATATCTTTCGGATTAAAAAAGGCTCGTCGGGTGTATGTAACAGAATGGCCAATGCGTCAAGAGCCAATGGAGGAAGAACTGTCAAAGGTGTTTTGGGTAGGTAATTTCCCAATAAAAGAGGAATATTTCACACTGGTTTGCCTTGCTGCACCGAAAGCAAGTGTCACCTTACTGCCAATGAATTGGCTGGTGGATGGGGGAGGAATGGAGTCACGATTGGTCCCTGTAAACTATCCGGTGAAAGTTTTTTTGTGGAATCATGTTGCAGTGGACTCTACTGTTTTCTTAAGGATATGCCAAGGCAAGATGGATCTGCATAATCCGAACATTGTTTTCATAAGCAGGACAGGGATTGGAGAGGTTTGGTGATGGGTTATGTGTTTTCTGGGACAGTTAGTGTATCTCGTGCGATGTGCTGGCAGTTTCTAATCGTAAAATCCAAGCTTTCGTCAGGGTCGTGGAGAACTGACTTGCAGGCGCGGATGCACCAACTTGTTCTTTCAAATTCTATTCATGTAGTGGTGTAGTTATGTTATGTTATGTATGAAATAATACCTCATATGAAGATGAACATGTCATATTGTCTGTGTGTATGTACCGCCTGTATTTTAATCGGTTGATGTGGTTCTTTTTACAAATTGGTCTGAACTTGGTAGCGTCTTGCTACATGTTTCCCCTCCATCTATATCCTAAATAGGAATGGTAGTATTATTGTCTATGTATATTTCTTTCGCATCTGTTTCATGCCTCTGTCATCAAATTGTCTTTTTGTCTCTCCTCACTCACTTATGGTGCGAGTTACCGTATTGTATCAATGAATTTCTGAGTTCTAAAATAATTGTCTTCCATTCGTGTAGACTCTAGGTTTCCTCAAATTTTAGATTCTAGGGTGTTGATAATCTGGCGAAGAGTCTGATTCTTTGTGGGAGAAGAGCCAATCTGGTAAGGCCCAGTCCTGGATCCGGTTGTGTGCTTTGCATATGAAGGAGTGTACAGTAGGTATAAATACATGATCAATACTCTAGAAAGGGGGGGGGGTGTTGAACAGAGTATGCAGATTTTTGTAGAACTTTGCGAGAATAGTGGTTTCAAAAAATTTGTAAAGAGATTCAAGGCCTTGAAACGAGTTTCAAGCCCTTGGAATGAAAACAGTTAGATTAAGGAAAGAATAAGTCTATTTAAAGGCCTTGAAATGAGTTTCAAACCCTTGAAATGAAACTGTTTTGAATCCTGCAAAAGTTCTAAGTATGCAACTGAAAAGTAAATGCAAGAGACACAAGATATATGGAGTTCAGTCCACTTGGACCTATTTCTCTACCTCAAGGATCTTATCACTGTAGGATTTTCAACACCATTCTTATTAATCCACAACTAAGTCCTAGATCTCAAGCACAGAGAGATGCATTACTCTATTACAGCTTGTGATTCTCACTAACCTATCTAGTACCTGCTCGAGCTATCTGATTAACTGAGAATTCTCTATTTCTCACCTTGAACAATCATTGATAATGAGAACTAGAAGTATTATCAAAATGATATACAAATGAAATTCAGAAAGGAAGAACACAGGAAATGAAACTGCAGTGAGTGTGCAGTGTTCTTCTGATGCTTAGATTCAGAGAGATGAATTTGCTTCTTTGTTTCCTGTCAAACCTTAAATGTTTTAGTGTCTCTGTGAATTGCTCTGTGTTGTTGTGTCTACGAAATCCTTCAGCAATTCTCCTTTTAAGCACCCAGTTTGAATGGAAGATCTTCAGAATCTTCTCAACAAGCTTTCCCGAAAATTTCCTTCAAATCTTCACTCTTCTAACAGCTTCTTCCAATGGCTAGTAGCTCAGTATATTTAGGGATACTGATTTTATCTTGTTGGAAGTATGTTGGGAAATTTTAAACACAGGAGATTGATCACAAAATCAACCACAAAGCAGTTACCATATCTGCAAAACATAGGTTAGGAAAACATGTTTCTATAATATAGGAAACGAAATTCCCTGCCAAACTGAGTCAAACAGATGATGTTAGATCCTGGAAACTATGTCAAAATACATTTTCTTTCATCATCAAGTATCAACTAATCATGCACAGGGGTTGAGGAGTTGGATTAAGATCAGAAACTCCCCCTAAGTTCATGCATATAAAGCTCAGCCAGTTTCAAGGCATTAAAAGCTGTTTTAAGGCCTTGAAATAGACAAGCTATTTCAAGTCCTGATCCTGCATTGAACTTACAATCTCCACCTTGATGAAAGACAAAACCATAGTCTTCTAAACTGATTGATACTGTGATTCTGCAACAAATACTGATTAGCACATAGCTGAATATATCATATAATGTACAAAAGATCCAACTTATTAAACCAACTGAAAAAAGCAAATAATAGCACAGTTTCAGATAATCCTACTGACGAAAACCAGGTATATAATAACAAAAGTGAACATAATACCCCAAATTTTCTCCCCCTTTTTGACTTCCATAAAAAATAAATGAGAAAAAAAAAGTTGAATCAAAGTTTTTTGAAAGATTTTAAAAAGATTTTTTTTAAAGACAAAATTTCTAAGACTTTGAAAAGGATTTCAAGGCCTTGAAATGGAGATCAAAGAGTAGTCATGAGTTAAGGGGTAGGGTCGTCATCTCCGTGCTGCTCTGCATCTTCTTCCTGACTATTCCCCTCATCATCCTGTTCTTCTTCTTGTTGAGCCACATCATCACCAGCTTCACCTTCTCCCTCAAACAAATCAGCAGCATTCACATGTTATGGAATAGCTGTCTTCTTAGATTTCTTCTTCTTGAGGTCTATCAGCAGTGCTCCTGAATCTGGACTGTCTTCTTCTTGTTCTGCAACAGGTTCTTCAACTACTTGTTTTCTCTTATCTTTTACATGAGTAGCCTCTTCCTGAGTTGAGTGTTCACTGAGCAAATCCTTTGCTGAGTCACCATTTTTGGTACTCTTTGCAGCTTGAGACACTTCTTCCGCCACATCAAACAATGTCATGCTCCTGAACATGTTTTCAACCATGTACTTAACCTGTCTGAGATCAGTGTCAAACTCATGTTGATTCTCCTTTACTTCATCAATGTCCATCTGAAGTTCTTGTAGCATCTGTAGAGTCAAGGGGTTATCTTGAGGCTGAGAGGTTTGGATTGAAGTGGGGGTCAAGGTCTTGGGTTTGAGAAATTTCTTGGAGCCCAACTCTTCCTCTGTCAAATCTTAGTATAGATTCCAATTCTTAGCACTGGTTTTTACCACACCAATCTTCTCAAATGCCTTCTCATTAAGCATACCAAACCTAGTAGTAATAGTCTATTCCCTTTCAGTTGGAATTTCAAAGTGTTGAAAGAATAATGTGAGCAAATTGGCATATGGCAAAGGGTGTTTTCTCTAGTTGGTTTGGCTGTACATCATGTGTTTCATCACAAGCTTTGGAAGATCAATTTCATAACCATGCATAACCAAATACATTAAGTGCAACACCCTATCAGTGACTAGTTCCTTTGAGTATTCCCTTGGTACCACATATCTCATCAAGATAGTAAAGAAAACATTTGCTTCAACAGGTAGCACAGACTGTGTTAACTCCTTAGATGAGACGTGGGTATTGGGTAGAAAGAACTCTTCTTTTGCTTCTTTCAGGCTTCACACTTAGGAGGGTAGTTACTTGTGTCATCTCTCTTGGGACAGCCTAGAACATTAACAAACTCAGAGTGATCTAATTCCATGTCAATACCAGCAACCTTGGTCTGAATCACCAGATTCGCAGTTTTTCTGAGTTTTTTCATGTTTAGGTAAAAGTATCTGGTGAGTATAGGGTAGGCTAACTCTGGAGGATTTAGAATAAACCAAAGAGAGCTTTTCTTCAACATTTTGATACACTCCAGATTCATACCGTGTAACATAGGAATACTGATCATACTACAGAATGCAAATGATCTAGAAGCAAATCCATCTAGCCATTTACCTCTAGCAACATGAGTAATGAACCATGTATTATCAGGGGCTTATTTCCTACCAGTGGATTTCTTATTCTCTAAATAGATCTGTAGTGCCTTCTCAATGTTCACATCTGGTTAATCCTCTGGTCCATCCTCTGTAAATTTTTCTTTTTCTTTGCCCTTGTCTGCTTTGTCATCCTTCTTCTTTGTCCTTAGGGCTGCCAATATGAAATCCCTTCTGTTTTTCTGGTGCAGACTCCACTGCCTTCTTTTTCTTCTTGCTGGACACTGGTGTCTCATCTTTATTGGCCTTCTTCTTGGGAGGAGGAGGTGTTATGTCTTATGGTGTAGGGGTCTGTGAACTGTAATTCCCACTAATGGTTTGAACCTTATCCACAGTGGTCTTTCTTTTCTTCTCTGTTGCAACCTTTGAACCACCAACCATCTTGATTCTATCAGAGTCTCTTGTGGTGCTCATTATGGTTTGGGGAGAAGAAGAGTGAGGTAGGATAGGTACGAATGAGAGAAAGAAAGAAGGAGACAAATAGAAGAGAGTTTAAGTTTGAAAAGGAAACTAAATGTTCTTTCTGATCTTTGAAGATCTTCTGAATCAAAAAGATTCAAATTTTTGTGTTTTCCGTTGGGAATATAAGATATAATACTATTTTGGATAAAAAGGGTATTTGAAAACTTTAGGGGCAACATTGAGCAATTATCTACAAAGATAACACCCAATATTGAAATGTCCAATTTATTAATTAACTAGCATGCAGTCTTATTTTCAAGGCTTTGGAAAGGTTTTCAAGGCCTTGAAAAGCTATATGAAGTAATGCACATATACTCAAAGCTTTGAAAAGACTTTTAAGGATTTCAAAATCAGTTTAAACCTTTGAAACACATAAAACTTACCTGATTCCAATGCTTCTTTATTTAGAATGCCCAATTCCAATCTTAAGGCTGAGAATCTTTCATCTGGTAATGGTTTAGTGAAGATGTCTGCAAATTGCAAGTTAGTAGAAACAAATTCAAGAACAATATCACCTTTTTCAGCATGATCTCTGATGAAGTGATGTCTAACATCAATATGCTTTGTAATGGAATGCTGAATTGAATTCTTTGTAATTGATATTGCACTTGTATTGTCACACTTGATAGGTATATCTCTGAAATCAAATCCAAGATCTCTCATTTGTTGTGCTATCCATAACACATGTGAACAACAAGCTCTAGCTGCTATGTATTCAGCTTCAGCTGTTGATAGTGCAACTGATTTTTGCTTCTTTGAATGCCAGCTGATTAAATATGATCAAAGAAATTGACAGTATCATGATGTGCTCTTTCTATCAACTTTATATCATGCAAATTCAGCATCTGTATATTCTTTCACACTCACACTCTTCCCAAATTCATCCTTGTCTAAGGACAGTGTAGAACTCATGGGGGTCTTAATCTCTTTGCACTGAGAAATATTATACTTGCTTAGCAAGTCCCTTGTGTACTTGCTTTCATGCAGGAATATGCCTTTCTTCATCTGATGAATTTGAAGTCCAAGAAATAAGTTTAATTTTTCCATCAAGCTCATTTCAAATTCCCTACTTATAAGACTTGAGAATTCCTTGCAAAGAAGATCATTAGTGGCTCCAAAGAGAATATCATCAACATAACTACAAGCATGTTTTTCTCGTGAGTCTTTATGAAAAGGGTCTTGTCTACTAATCCTCTTTTGAAATCATTTTCAAGTAAACTTTGAAAATCTTTCATACCAAGATCTTGGAGCTTGTTTCAAACAATAAAGAGCTTTGTCAAGTTTGTAAATATGATCTGGAAACTTATCATTTTCAAAACCTAGAGGTTAAGCAACATAAACTTCTTCTTGCAAATAGCCATTTAGCAATGCACACTTCACATCCATTTGAAAGAGTTTCATGTTCTTGTGAGATGCAAATTCAAGTGGAATTCTAATTGGGTCTAACTTGGCAACATGAGCAATTGTTTCTTCATAGTCAATACCTTCTTCTTGATTGTAGCCTTGATACACCAATCTAGCGTTGTTCCTGATTACCTTTCCATTCTCATCTAACTTGTTTCTGAATACCCATCTGGTACCAATGACAGACTGATTTCTTGGTGGAGGAACTAGATTCCAGACCTTATTCCTTCCAAACTCATTGAGTTCACTTTGCATTGCTATATTCCAGTTTGCTTCTTGTAATGCTTCCTTCATAGTTTTAGGTTCTACAAGAGAGATAAAAGCATTAAAAGCACAAAGATTCTTCAAATCTGATCTAGTTTGTGTACCAGTGGTTGGATCAGAAATAATATTATCAGCAGGATGAGATGAGAGATATTTAAATCTCTTCCTTGGTGTCCATGGTTCAGGCTCTCCAGTTTGCTTCTCAAGTCTCTGAGAACTTGAACTAGTAGCTTGTTCTGATGTCTTCTCTGGAGGTTCTGTTTCAAGGCTTTCAACCTTGGTTTCAAGGCCTTGAAAATGCCTGTCTTGTTCCTGTGACATTTCCTTGGATCCTTTTGAGGATTCTTCTTCAGTATCTGAATCATTCTTGTTCAGATTGAGATCTGCAAAAACCATCACTCAAAGAACCAGCATAGCTTTCATAAAAAATAACATGAATGCTTTCTTCAACAAGCTTGGTTCTTTTTTTATAAACTCTATAGACTTTCCTTGTCTGTGAATAGCCAAGAAATATACCTTCATCAATTCTTGCATCAAACTTACCAAGAGTGTCCTTACCATTATTGTGGACAAAACAAGTACAACCAAATGGTTTGAAGTAAGAAATGTTTGGCTTTCTCCCTTTGAACAGCTCATAGGGTGTCTTCTTCAGCATAGGTCTGATCAAGCACGTGCTAAGAACATAGTTTTTCGTATTCACAGCTTCTGTCCAATAATACTTTGGCAGCTTGTTTTCTAGAAGCATTGTTCTTGACATGTCTTCAAAATTCATGTTCTTTCTTTCAAAAACTCCATTTTGTTGAGGATTTCTAGGGGCAGAAAAGTTGTGAGAGATGCCATGCTTAGAAAATAATACATCAAACTCTAGTTGATCAAACTCTCTACCATGATCACTTCTGATTGAAGCAATAGGTAGGTTTTTCAAGGTTTGAAGTTCTCTACAAATTTTTGAAAATTCAGTCAGAGCTTCAGATTTTTCTATTAGAAACATAAGGCAAGTATTTCTAGAGAAATCATCTACAATAACAAGCATGTACTTCTTACACTTTGGAGTTGGAGTTATCATAGGACCACAGAGATCCATATGCAATAGTTCAATGGGCATAGTAGTACTTACATAGTTCTTTGGCTTGAAAGAGCTTTTAGTTTGCTTGCCTTGTGCACATTCCTTGCATACTTCTTCATCTCTGAACTTGATAGAGGGTAGAGCTCTTACTAAGTTCTTGGAAACTTTGTACAAATAAATCCTTGAGAGATGCCTAAGTGTACACCTCAAGTAGAGAATAAGAAAAAAAAGAGTTGTAGGTGTGTGTGTAGGGAGAGAGTAAGCACTGATAACTGTGTGTGAGAGAGAGAAAGTAGGCTATGGTGCTAGACCAGTGTGTCTTGTTGTCTTATCGTGTCGCAACGGAGAGCATAACGATCCTATATATAGTGGGGAAGTGACCGTTGGGGGGTTTAGTGCACCATGAATGGCGGCTTAATGATAGAACCCCCAACGGCACGTTCGACCGTATACATAGGAACCGTTACGTATCTGCCCGCAAGTATTGGAGACGTTATGATATCAGCCGCATTAATGGCACACGTAAGCCTAGGATCTCTCAGTCAGTTACCAGAGGTCGCGTGCAAGCTTGGTTGTCGCATGCGTGCGACGGACCTTTCTCTGGCCTCCAAACCACTATGTCCCTACAAGTCCGTCTTATGGTGCGCGGGGGCTCTGTCTCGTAGCCCCCACGGGGATCACCACGGGTGGTGATCCGGTGTGGATGGAGCACAGCTAGATGTGCTGGATGGCTGCCACGTGGCAATGATCCTCCTGTCTCGAAAGCAGTATCTACAATAGCCCCCTTTTGCGCGATTGCCACGCGCTCTTCTGTTGTGCAGTCGCGCAAAATCCAGCGTGTGTGAAGCTCACGCGGACCCTTTTGAATTTTGAATTGGAGTCCCCGTAGCCCCCAGTCTGAGCTATGATTGACTAGGGTTTGGGGAACGCCGTCTAGCATTTGATGAAGCGTGGCCTCTGTTGAGTTAATCAATCACCATCAAGACTCGCCTATTTTCGAGACGGGGATAGATCAAACGTCAATTCTTCTCAGTAATCGAAGTGTTGCTTGGCTCATCAATTGTCAACATCCGTGACCCTCAAGGGTTTATTTAAACCCTATTACTCTTTCTTTTGCAACTTTTCCATTGTTTGCACTTTTGAGTTTGTATGCATCAGAGAGAGATCTCGCAACAGGAAGAAGAGTCCTTTGACGAAGTTTGCGATCGAATCCTCGAGAATTTTTCCAAGTGCGTTCAAGAACTCAGGCGTGAACAAGGTATTCTGTTCTTAATTTGAACTTGCATTTTCTGAAATTGTCAATAACTTCTTCAATTTCTTATACTTTCTTCTCCCCCTTTTTCTTTCGCCTGATTGACCAACCAATGAGGTTTGGTTCTCCTTTTCTTGCAGTAATGGATCCCAAAAGGACTACTGAAGTCTCAGAACTGCCCCGTGAATTATGGCGGAAAGCTCCCTACTTTGGGGGTGACGACTTCTACCTGGCCACCATACAGGGGCGCACCCTTGAGGTGTCTTCTTCGGGCACGACCCTAGAATTGAAGCCAGAACCAGATAGGGAAGAATGGGATCTAGCAGAGGTTCATGATGTTCACAGATGCGACATCGAAGCTGGCCTTTATCCCTACAATGACGTTCTTTTCCAGGCTTTCTTGGAGAAACTGGACTGGATGGCCGAATGGACTGATTATATTCTTGATAATCACGAGGCCGTGCTGATGGAGGCTAGAATTTACCATGTTGTTCGTGCAACTAGGGGTTTTTATCTGAAAGCCAATCAGAACATGCTAAAGGTTATATTTTCTCGGTATTCTCCAAACACTCATACATTTCACTTCGCGTCCCGTGAGGCCACACCTACTTCAGAAGATGTGGAGAATATGATGATGCTTCCAAGCATGGGAACCTTCGATCCTCTAGAAGCTCTTAGTTCTGACGAAGAAATTTCTCTCTACGGCCAAATGCTAGAATGCATTGCGGCTTTGAGGAAGGCTGCTTCGAAGTGGGCTCCCGATGTGATGAAACCTGCTGACACCTTCATGACAGTTTCCCCTGGCGCGAAAAACATATGGTCTAAATGGATCATGTTATTTTTCAAGGATTTCCCCAAACCTCATATTATTCAGAAAATCCAGGAGGAGACCCCAAATGAGGTCACTTCTACTGCGGGCGAAGGGTGTGAGTTCTCCTTGTGTGGTTTTCTGTGCGCCTGGTTATCGCGTTTCCTCATACATATGAGTCTGCGTGATGGAGTTTTTACCCATGTAATCCTGCTTGTTGTGAAGCTTGCTCTTGTTAAAATAATTTCCCTTGGACCCCTTGTCTTGGGTTCTCTCTTTTATCGCCTTGATCTAGCAGTGGCCAATGTTGAACAATCACAGGGCAGGGCTGATGTTGTGTGTTTTTCCAACATTGGATTTTTAACCATGTGGGTCTTTGAACGATGGCTTTCATATGCCCCTTTACCCTCTGCTGTCGAATTGTGGAATGCCCCAAGGTGCACAGAAGCTTTCTTGTGTCCTCGCTCTTGGCGTTGGTTTAACACAAAAAACGCCCGACGCAATTTTTCTTTGGTCTGTGATGATGATGACTCCTGCGTGTCCCGTCCTTACGTTAAGGATTTGAGCAACATCATGTTTCAAGGGGACATGTATCCTAAGATTGATACTCCTCTCCTTGCCTGGCACATCACTAGCGGACCTCGTCACTATGGTCAGTACGTGAACTGGTGCAGGCGGGGTTATTTGCCTGCTTTGTCAGAGTATGCCCCTGGAACTGAGTCTGGTAAATATGTTCCCATAACTGTTCACTTCGACCCTCTTCGCGTGGCGCCTCAGCTGGGTTTTGACACGGTCGCACCCCCCATGTGGTCCGAGCTTCCTGCCAAGGACTGTTATGATGGGGTTATTTTCGGCAAGAGCCGTAGGCTACTTCTCGCAGAGCTTTCCCTCGTGCATCCTTCAAAGAATAGAATGGGAATAGTGATGGCTGGTTGGTTAGCATTCTGGAAAACTCAGGTCTAGCACTTGACAAACCCGCAGGTTAAGCTGCAAGTTCCCAAGGCACTTGCTCCTTTTTCTAAGGATTACCCCTTCAAGTCTAATATTTCCCGAGGTTGACCCCCCTACTTGTATTACTCTCTGTTAGCCGTAGACCATCTTTGCCCACAACTGATTTGGAGCGAGAAAAAACTTATTGTCATGCAGGATGCCCTCAACTTGAGGACTCAATACGCGAGAGACTTTCAAGCGGTAGTGTAGAGTTCATGTATACGCTTATTTTTATTCGCAACTCCTTATTTCTACATTTCCTGATTCCTTGTTATCTTCTCAATAGTGTTGTTTAAGGCGCTTCGCATCAGGGGATCGTAGCGGAGGACTTTTTGACCTTTGCCGCTCAAGGAAGAAGTATGCTGACGACACCATCCCCCCAGTGTTGTACATGGAAGAAGGAATTAGAAGTGCGCTCTCAGATGGACTGGAGTCCTTCCTTGCGCCGTTTCTTAAAGATATGAAGAAGAGAAGTACTGATTCCCCTGTGACTGATGATCCACCTACTCGTCCTTCGAAGCGCGCGTGAAATGAGCCAACTCTTAAGAAGGCTTCTCCGACAAAAAAGAAGACCGCTTCTTCCAAGAAGTAGTCACTCCTAGAATCAGCCTTAGATTTCTTCGTCTGGGAGAAAGAAGGTTTGACTGACAGTCCCCTTGTTTATTTGGATATCCCCCACATGTGTTTTACCCCCTTCAATCTCCTTTCTTCAGATGATGTCGATAACCCTCTCAAAGGACCGACTGTCATGACTGAGGAGGAGGCCATTGAAGAGTCCCGGCGAATGGCAGAGGAGAGGTCTCTGAAACACGAAGGCCACGCAGGCCACGCACACGCTCTGGGCGTTCGCGCCCCTTCCGTGCTATCTCCAAGACTGTGGATAACCTCCATCGAGCACAGCTAGCACTTCACGATCTCGTAGATGATGAAGATGAAGAAGGTATAATTTTTAAGTTTGCTCTATCAAACTATGACATTGTAGGTGGTGCCTTATACCATGGCGTGCCTATCTGTGATATTCGTAAATGGGTAAGAGACCAATGTGGAGAGTCTTCAGGTAAATCAGTGTTCCAACCGCGCATGATGCCGTTTTTTTTGCAAGCTCGATGCATAACCCTTTTTAATCTTAAGCAGGTCATGCTAGGTTGAAGGGTCTTGATGATAATTTGCACAATGACAATTGCGCGGGTACCCCATATAAGTGGGGAAGTACCGCTCATATCATTAGTAGAGGTTTTTCCATCCTGTTCCAGCTCATCCTTGTAGGCTTTTGATTCATGGATGCGCAACGGAAACACAAACAATCATAAACAATGCAAAACCCTCCAAGGATCACAAGTCAAGAGACATAACGATGGCAAAGGAAGAAATCATTTAACACACCTTAGGGTTCTCCTTTGATGACTTCAAACGCGAATAGTGTCACGTCTCTACGGTTGATCCACGCCTAGAGGTGAGATCTAGACCCTCCAATTCCCTTGTGCTAGCTAGGAAGAATGGAAGAGGAAGAAGAAATCGCCAACAATGGAGTGCCAAAGGTGGGGCGGCTCCCTTTTGGCCGACGGGTAGGGGGCGGCGGTCCCAAGGGGTTTCGGCCCTCTATGGGACTTGCTCTCTCCTTGCTTTGTTCCCTCCTTACTTCTATCAAATAGATGTATATGTGTGTAGAGAGAAAAATAAGCTAGGAGTGTTCTTTATATAGTCCAACAACTCCTTGTCCTACTACATAAAGAACCCCTCCTAATCCTACTCAAGTTCGGATTAGTCCCTTTTGCAAAATAGTCCTTATCATGTCAATACATGGATTAGTTCTATTTGCAAATTAATCCTAATCATGTCTCTACATGAATTAGGTCACCTTGGCAAATGCTAATCATGTCTATACATGGATTAGTCCAACTTGCATATTAGTCCTACTAAGTTAGCAAGTTGTTGCGATTTGATCCTTTTAATTAATTAATTATATTAATTAATTAATTCCCATGTCTAGTTCACCCCTATATGGCGTGTGACCCCATAGGTTCTATTTAGTTGGTAGTAACTTTTCACTAATATGGAGCGGCCTCTAGCAAGACATCCATTCTAGCCAACAAATAGAATAGTCATCATGACAAACCTTGTGCAAGTAATTGTCTCATCCCTTTGTCCCAATATCCGGATTGGACACGAGACATACAAGTCACACTCGTATATCCAATCCATAGTTTCTCGATCTTGGGAATAGCCTTATTCGTGCAAATAACATCAATATCATATATTGATTTATTTGAGTCTGGCCAGACATTTTATAAGCACTATCCCTCGAGTGGCCTAGGATATTTGCTCCCGTTATGTGGGAGGGACAAATTCTATCTACGTCCACTACGATCTCTAAGCTTGCTTCTTATTGTATCCAGTACACGCCTTTATAACTACCCAGTTACGGTGTAGCGTTTGACGCTACCAAAATCACAATAATCCACAACTAGAATATCTAGTGACTTCAAGTCTAAGGATGACAATACCGTTGCACCGCGAGAAGCGCTTGTGACTTAACATAACGTGTATGTAGCCTTCTCGGAGATGGGTCAATCCAGTATGCCATTACTCCTAATGCATACCCATGTGTTGGATCATGATATCTCCATATCAATCCAACCTTATACTAGTCTATAGATGATTTCCCATTAATCATTATAATTGACTAGGGATATTTAAGAATATAACACTTATATTCTAAGGACTTCATACATGTTAACATATCTCTATATCGATAACATAATGAATCGTAAATCCATAAATGTCACAATTAATTGATTGCCTCTAGGGCACAATTCCAACAGTCTCCCACTTGCACTAGAGTCAATCTCCTGCATCATATGCCTATTGATCTAGCGCGGCCCTCCACGCTTCCGCTGCGTAGGGGCGAGACATCTGTTGGTACCTTGCAAATATTCGCATCTCCTCTATCAACAATTTGATTGAGATTCAATATTCTGAGTAAGTGCATCTCATGCATTAATTTACTCAGTCCTCTATGTTAGAATCAGTGATTGAATCTTGCCTGGAACCTTTCCAGCTCACAGTCGCTCCCACTAGGGCAAAAACACAAAACTCGACTTTATAATCTGAAATCTTCTTTGTTAGATTTGAAGTTCGCATCACTGTAACTCCTTACAGCAAACTCTTCATATTATCTATTTATCAAAAATTCATCATTTAGTTCTTCTCAAGTACTTAAGGATAATCTTGATAATTTATCCAGTGACTCTCTCCCGGATTTGACTGGTATCTTTGTGTCATTCCTTATGACACATCTGGTCTAGTACATTCCATGGCGTATTTCGTGAATCTAATTCATACGGTCCATTCCCAATCTAATTGGAAAGACAACTAGTATTCAAAAGACCAATTCCATGTGACATAGGTAAGAATCAATATTCTTTTCACGTTGAACTATTTCAACACCTTTGTCAATTTGTGTACTATAACCTAAGCTATACAACCATCTTGATCTACCTCAATAGATCTTCACAAGTTGCTTCGCTTAAGTCTACCATTAGAAAGTCAACTCCCTAGTCAATCTACGTAAGACTGCCAAGTAGGGGCAACATTCCTAATGATTAAGTATGTCTCCACATACAAGACCAGAAAAATAAATGTGCTCCCACTAACCTTCTTGTAAACACAAGTCTCATCTTCAATTTTGATGGAATCAAACTCCTTTGATTGCATCATCAATTCGAAGAGTCCAACTCCTAAAAGCTTGATCCAATCTATAAATAGATTGCTACAAGCAAGATGCGAATGGATTTAAGCATCTCAACTGGGGAAAGATTTCGTCATAGTCTATACTGTGAGCTCACATGAAATCCCTTTTCAACCAATTTTCCCTCAAAAGTAATCATATTACTATCCATGTTGGTTTCCTCATAACCCACTTGCACCTCTTAGGTGGTTCCAACAAAGTCCATACTTCGTTGGTATACATGGATTCCATTTTGTATCCCATGGCTCCTAGCCATTTCTGAGAGTATGGACCACACGTGGCCATCTCATAGGTTTTAGGCTCATCTCGATGAGCAATATATCGTGGGTTATGAGAAATTCTTATTTCTCTAGTCCCTCGATATATCCTACCTGACCTATGAGGTTCTTGTGTTATCTGAGTAGGTTGCTCCACAACACCATGTGATCCTACTCATGTCCCATCAAACAGATCAATGTTCCATTGTGGTTCTTGAACTTTTCAAGTTCTACTTTCCTCCCACTGTTTCTTTTAGAGATAATCTCTACCTAGAAACGCTGTAGTTCGAGCAACAAACAGTTTTTTCTCGATTGGGTTGTAGAAATAATATCCTTTTCAGGATATCCCACAAAACATTTATCCGGCTTGGGTTCAAGTTTATTTTGTAAACTCTTTTACGTAAACTTCATAACCCCAAATCTTTATGAATGACATACTAGGACACTTCCTAGTCCATATCTCATATGGTGTTATTCATAATCTGTTTTTGATGGAACAAGGTTAAGGGCGAAATTCGCTGTAATTAGAACATAACCCCAAAAGTAAACTGGAAATTCTGTTTGACTCATCATGGACCGAACCGTGTCCTACAAGGTTCGAACTCTCCTCTTAGACACGTCAAACCCATGTGGCGTGCTAGGTGGAGCGAGTTTTGGATCATATCCAATACTCCCATAGATTCTTGTCAAACTCTTGGCTCAAGTACTCTCCTCTACGATCCAATCGTAGAGCCCTAATACATTGCCAAGTTGGTTCTCTACTTCATTCCTGAATTCTTTGAACAATTCAAAGGATTCTGACTTGTTTCTTCATAAGATACACAAATCCATATTTATCTGATCCTATCAGTAAATGTGATGAAGTATTGAAAACCATCTTTAGCATTTGTGCTTAGCGGCCTTCATACATCAATATGTATGATTACCAAAAGATCATATCTTTGCCTAATAAGTCTTACATGTCTCATATGATTCAATAATCAAATGAGTTCCAGAAGTCCATCCTCATGGAGTTCTAGATATGTATCTCTTATTTATGAGGCCTGAACGATAATGCTAAAGATAAGTGAAGTTCATATCATTATATGCAAACCTCTAGGTATTAATGTTATAGATGAAATTATCATGATCATGGATATAGAATCCACTCAGACAAAATTTCATTACAATAATGCATATCATAATAAATGGAACAACATTTGTCCTTTATTATGATAAGGAGCTTTCTTGTCCAAACAAGAAACTTTGATAATGTTCCTACTCATAGCTAGGACATGATCGTTTTTGTCTAATTCATGAACAATTTCTTAAAAGTTGAAATAATTCCCTACACTTATTTAGCAACCATTTGCTTCATAGCCCCACGTGTAGGATTATTTCTTCCTTATCCAATTGTCTTCGTCTCTTGAGATCCTCCATATTTCTATAAATGTGAGATCCTCATCTAGTATCATATACTTATGATGATGAGATAGACACATTGATTTCTGTAACAAAATACCCAAATCGGAATTCATAATTCCTTTATTATTTACTTCCAGGTACTTTGGGTAATTTCTCTTCCTCTACACCACCTTTGGGACTTCTAGGCAACTTTGTTTTAGCAACAAGCTTGCTTTATACCCATGGGGTCGGCGCAAACCATTTGTCCTTACCCATGCTGTTAACTATTAACAGCTTTGCCCATGCCCATTGTGAGTGTTTCGTTTAGTGATTTTTCAATCATATTGAGTAAATCAACTTTAAAACAAAACTATAATTGCATCCAATGCAATTCTTGGTCCACTTGGGTGAATAACCGTTTATTCTTTCTCTATCTCATAGATAAGGCCCATTCACTAATGTTTCAATCATATTGAGTTAGCTTATTTGCATAACGCAAAGTGGAGCAATACTTCAAACCTTTCATGTTTAGCTCGCTCCTTTTAAAGAGCTTATTTCAATGTATGATCATATCATACTTCTCCATGTTTCTCTTCTTTCTTCCAAAGCTCAGAGTTCGTGGCAGCTAGCATGAGGCAAGTCATAACCAAAGAACCATTCTTTGGTGTTCCTTCCATTATGTTTTAGTATATTTTTGGTAGTTGGTAGGAAGAGAACTTTATGTTCTACGATGTACAACAATTTCCTTTTTATTTTGAGAACAATTCTCAATTTTATACCAGTCTAGGAAATAGATAAAGTCGTGTTTTTTGTTTGTTTAATGCCATGGGTATTCAACATAATAGGATTATGCAAAGTTTGTGACGTTTAACTATAATTAACAAGGATTTAAATTGTTAAATATAGCTCCCACTATTTTTCTACGGATCAATAACCCTCAAGATATCAATGCGGAAAATATCCTTATATTTTCTAGTGGGCCAAGATCCATGTTTCATCTCCTTATGAGCTTGCTTTGGCAAGTCACCCATAATTTGACTACTTTAGGTAGGAACTATTTCAATTGCATCCCTTATGCAACTCTTGGTTCAATTGGGCAAATAACTCCTTATTTATCCATCCATATGGATAATCGCAATTGATTGCCTCTAGGTTTCTTAATCAAATTAATAGCCTAGTTGTGTTCAACCTCTTATCTAAACAATTGCACATTGTTACGTGCCATCGCATTCCATCATGATGAACCAAGTCGCCATGCTTTGGCACGCATGAAATTGATAAATAATGATGATAATGAGTGTTTAGATAACGAGAAGGCAAGAACACAATATTTGAATTTTGAGGGATTTTAAATTCAATTTTAATTGTTTTGTTGATTAACATCAACTAATCTATCTATTTGAGTTTGGGCACAACTCCAAATAATAGATCCGGGTTGTCTAATTATCTTATTATCCTAATTGCATGCATCATCCATACACCAACCACACAATAATAAGACAATAAAATAAAGAACCACAAAACAGAAATTAAACGTGATGTGGATATGGCCTTTTCTAGACTAAGATAATTCCAAGCCAATGGAATTATCTATGAACCCTAAAGCAAACACATCTCCATGCGTCTTGATCTTTTGGTCCATCCTTCGTAGTCATGTGGAATGCTCCATGCTCCATCTTTTGTGGCTTCTTTGGCTTTGGCTTCTTCAATCTTGGCTAACAATCTACTTTATCTAGTACTAGCTAACTTCTATACTAAATAAAATAAATCTCACAAGTTGAGAAAAAAAATGGCACGCAGGCCATAAAAAACCCTAATTAATTATTACAATTAATTGATCAGCTCGCAGGCCGTAAAACCAAACCACAAAATTAAACATCCACATCAAACCACATCCTAAGGCCATATCCAATCACCAAGCGATTTGCACATAAACAGTTAAAATCCAATTTTAACGCGCTTGGTCAATTTTAATTGATTTTAGGATTTCTAGGGTTAAAACGGTCCATGGGCCCAACAATCAAATTGCCCGGGCCCAACAAGATGAACCACAAGGCCCTAGGGCCGGCCCGACCCAAAACCCACAAGCCTAGGCCGCGGGTAAGGGCCGCCCGGCCCATAGGGCGGCCAAGCTTGGGCGGCAAGCAAGGGGGGGCGGTCCCTAGGGGGGCCGAACCTCCTTATGGGAGTTGTTTCCAAAACCACTCCCTTGCTTGGTGCCCAAGTTTGGTTGTTTCCTTGTTTTGGGAGAACTCCTTCTTCCCCAAGGATGCCCAAACCCTAGATCTAAGATCTTAAAATTTCTCAAACTCACCAATTCATGCATCCAATGCAAAAATTAGATCTTGTTATGATTAATTTTTGACAAATTGCATCACATGCTTGATTTGTCTTGTTTTACGCGATAAACAATCAAATTAAGGTGTAAAACAACTAAAACGTAACACATAAACCACGATTATGCTCTACGACCTGTGGCTCTGATACCACTGTAGGCTTTTGATTCATGGATGCGCAACGGAAACACAAACAATCATAAACAATGCAAAACCCTCCAAGGATCACAAGTCAAGAGACATAACGATGGTAAAGGAAGAAATCAATTAACACACCTTAGGGTTCTCCTTTGATGACTTCAAACGCAAATAGTGTCACGTCTCTACGGTTGATCCACGCCTAGAGGTGAGATCTAGACCCTCCAATTCCCTTTTGTTAGCTAGGAAGAATGGAAGAGGAAGAAGAAATCGCCAACAATGGAGTGCCAAAGGTGGAGCGGCTCCCTTTTGGCCGACGGGTAGGGGGCGGCGGTCCCAAGGGGTTTCGGCCCTCTATGGGACTTGCTCTCTCCTTGCTTTGTTCTCTCCTTAATTCTATCAAATATATGTATATGTGTGTAGAGAGAAAAATAAGCTAGGAGTGTTCTTTATATAGTCCAACAACTCCTTGTCCTACTACATAAAGAACCCCTCCTAATCCTACTCAAGTTCGGATTAGTCCCTTTTGCAAAATAGTCCTTATCATGTCAATACATGGATTAGTTCTATTTGCAAATTAATCCTAATCATGTCTCTACATGAATTAGGCCACCTTGGCAAATCCTAATCATGTCTATACATGGCTTAGTCCAACTTGCATATTAGTCCTACTAAGTTAGCAAGTTGTTGCGATTTGATCTTTTTAATTAATTAATCATATTAATTAATTAATTCCCATGTCTAGTTCACCCCTATATGGCGTGTGACCCCATAGGTTCTATTTAGTTGGTAGTAACTATTTACTAATATGGAGCGGCCTCTAGCAAGACATCCATTCTAGCCAACAAATCGAATAGTCATCATGACAAACCTTGTGCAATTGTTTGTCTCATCCCTTTGTCCCAATATCCGGATTGGACACGAGACATACAAGTCACACTCATATATCCAATCCATAGTTTCTCGATCCTGGGAATAGCCTTATTCGTGCAAATAACAACAATATCATATATTGATTTATTTGAGTCTGGCCAGACATTTTATAATCACTATCCCTCGAGTGGCCTAGGATATTTGCTCCCGTTATGTGGGAGGGACAAATTCTATCTACGTCCACTAAGATCTGTAAGCTTGCTTCTTATTGTATCCAGTACACGCCTTTATAACTACCCAGTTACGGTGTAGCGTTTGACGCTACCAAAATCACAATAATCCACAACTAGAATATCTAGTGACTTCAAGTCTAAGGATGACAATACCGTTGCACCGCGAGAAGCGCTTGTGACTTAACATAACGTGTATGTAGCCTTCTCGGAGATGGGTCAATCCAGTATGCCATTACTCCTAATGCATACCCATGTGTTGGATCATGATATCTCCATATCAATCCAACCCCATACTGGTCTATAGATGATTGTCCCATTAATCATTATAATTGACTAGGGATATTTAAGAATATAACACTTATATTCTAAGTACTTCATTCATGTTAACATATCTATATATCAATAACATAATGAATCGTAAATCCATAAATGTCACAATTAATTGATTGCCTCTAGGGCACAATTCCAACAATCCTTATATTGGAATTTTGCTCTTTTCCTTTCCTGAGGGTATGGTAATGGTATATTATTTTTTGCAGAACACGACCCTTGCCCTTTGGTGCGTCGTCGTCCTCGCAGTACTCAAGCGATTCCTGAGTCTCTTGATAATGTATCTGGTGCAGATTTTCCAGGGCAAGTTTTGATGGAAGAGACTCCAGAGGTTGAGAATCATCCGGATGCAGAGCTCATTATTGATCAAGAGGAGGAACTCCCAATGCAGGAAGATCTTATCTCCTCTCCTGCCGAAGCGGTACTAATCTCTTCGGACGAAGCTAACGTCGAGCAGGAAGTCGATCTCGAGCAAGTGGCCTCGGTTATACGTGTTGAGCCTGAAATTCCGTTAGAGAGAAATACAGAAGAGATTGCGCGCGACACTATTTCTACTGAGCACGCCATTACTGCTGATCTTCACTCTCCTGTTACTCAGATTGCCGAGGAGGTTGAGCATACCAACCTAAGAAAGGAGGCTGAGGAGGTTGTGCTTGACTCTCCCGTACCAGGTGTGGCGAGGAGAAAGGATCCCACTGGAGGCTTTGATTTGGAATCTCTCTTCTATGAGAATCCCTTTGAAGTGTGGGGCTCGCAAGCTGCAAACCCTGTCGTTACCGCGAAGAATTTTACAATCCCTGAGTCGTAATTAGCTCGCGGGATGAGGGCAGATCAGAAGTTGGCCGAGGAGATTCAATCCGGCTCGCGGGTAGCAGTATCTGTTGCCCCTCTTCAACAAATCATCGAAGTAACTGGTAAGCTCATTCTCTTCCTCCTTATACTCCAATTCTATGATTTGTATTTCTCTCATTGTTTTGCTCTGCCCCGATGCGCAGATATCGACCAAGCCTGTTTGGAATGGCTAATGAAGGTGCGAGTGACCTTCCCTACTTCGTTTGCTCGAGTGATGGAGCTGGCACCGGAAGACAGAGGGAAGGTTTTCAAAGAGATGGCTGCTTTCATGGAAAGATTATGTAAACCACCCCCGAAATTACCACAGCTACTAGTGCCTAAGATCTTCTCGTGCTTGTTCAGAGGCTCGAAGAGACTGCGGCGGGTCGACTGGATTTGGACTTCCTCGTGCAAAGACTGACCAAAGCTCGCAATTCTGCCAGTCTTGGAGCTGAGTATACTTCTTTCAGAGAGGAGACAATATCCCTTAACGCTCGCAGGGAGGCGTATGAGCAGATGGCCCGAGAGTATGAAGTTGCCTTCAAGCATTATGAAGCAATGAAAGATCGCATTGCAGAACTCGCAGCAAACTCGCTCAAGCTATCTGCGGAAGACTCCTTCTTGAAAGACTTCTTTAAAGACTAAAGCAGTAGTCCTGTTGGTCCATCATCTTAGACTCCTCCTTGAATTTGATGTTCTTTCCTTGTATTCCTGATGTCTGAATATTTTGACTCCGTGACTATGGTTCGCGTGTGTTTCCAAGTGATTTTTTAAAATACTGCCCTTTTTGCATGATGTGTCTTTGCTTGCATAAATGACAGGTTTCTTGTGCCTTGTATATTGAAGGTAAATATGGTCCTTGCCATTTACCCTGGTCAAAGGTTTGGCCAAATATAGTAAACTTCGCGTAATCAGCGTAAACTGTTATCCTGTGAGATAGGCTTTTTCGTCATTTTGCACGTGCTGCTATCTTATGAGATAGGCTTATACTTTTACATGGTTTTTCACCTTTTTGTTTTAAGCAAGTAAACTGGCGCGTGTACGTCACTGTCCGTCGTACCTTGAAAAGGTCTCAATATTCAATGCCTTAATTATGGTTCAAATTCCTAGAAACCATCATGACCGTATGGATCGTCGTGCCAGCGTGGCGTCTTGATAAGGCATGACTGCGCCATAGTAGACTATCCCTTCATTATTACCTGATGTTACTATACTGCCGTATGATTTAGTAATACCATTGATTCTTGTCCGATTCTCGAGGCGTTACCGACAATTGAAGAGTCCTTCTTAGGCCCTATATAAACCTCCACTTCCTTGCTTCTTTGTTCTTCATTACTTCCACCCCTATGGGCTTTCGTTATTGAAAGGATGTATTCTCCTCCTATTCTTCTCTGTATTCCTCTGTCTTTCATCCACCTGAGTTCCAATTCCATGGACCCATAGAGTTATGTTGTGCTATAGGAATGCCTCCCAAGGGCTCGTCAGCCAAGATTTCTGATTTATCTAGCCTTCATGAGCATCGGCAACGTAGGCTTTTCTATCAGGAAAAAGACGTCTTTTCCTTTATCATGTTCATAGGTACCACCCCTGGTGGGTTTCCGGCCAATACTTCCCCTTCACTAACCCTTGAATTGAAGCGTAATGGTTGGGGTGTTGCCCTGGTGGCTCTCCGTTTGATAACTATTTGCCACCAATGCCCGGGCGCAAGGCGGCCAATGGGATTTATTCCCAAAGCTATTTCCCTCACCTATTCCTTGAAGTTCATTTGGGATCTCGCCATGGTAGCGGCGAGAGTTCTGTTCTGGTCAAGGACGTCGACGATGAAGACGAGCTTTCCATAGTTCAAGCCCCTTATCTAGGGTCTTCAACGTAGGATTATGTTTCTTTGCACCCCCTTTTGGGACTTTGTTTTCTGCTGCTATCTAGACAGATTAATTGTACTCTGCCCTTTTGGTTGTTTTATCTAATAAGATTTGAGTTTTTTATTCCACTCGCATATTCATACTATGTTTGTGTTTGCGCGTTGGCTTTTTTGCGTACTATTCATTCGAATAGGTTTTCGTTCTGCCATGATGGGAGATAGATTCTACTGCTGTTATCATATGAGATAAGACTTTGAACTTTCTGTTTCCGTCCCAGTAGATGGGCTCTGACTGCTATCTTATGAGATCGGTTTTAGTTTAGCTATTATCACATGGGATAAGCCTCAACCATCTTATCAGACAGTCTTTGTTCGCGTTTAGCTGCTACCATATGAGATAGGCTTGTGCTATCTTTAGCAGATAGGCTTTGCTGCTACCATATGGGGTAGGCTTGTGCTATCTTAGCAGATAGGCTTTGCTTCTACCATATGAGGTAGGCTTGTGCTATCTTAGCAGATAGGCTTTGTTCGCGTTCGGCTGCTATCATGTGAGATAGGCTTTGTGCTATCTTAGCATATAGGCTTTGATTGCATTCTGCTGCTATCATGTGAGATAGGCTTTGTGCTGGTTGCGGAAAGTAGATAAGATAAGAGCAATTGATAAACAACAACCGTACTTATTAGACAATAATAGAAACGCACCTTGAACGTATCCTTAGATACGGTAACATTTTCTCCCGTTGGAGTAGAAACTTCCCACTTGCCTTCCGTCTTCATCATGCTTGATAATCCTTTTTAAAGTATATATATTTTTGGCTACTCTGGAGGCCTCTGTCCGCGTGAGTTGTGCCTCCTTTATTTCTTCCCGCGTCACCATTAACCCAGCGGGTGACTGGTCCTGGATGTCTTCCCACCTGGGCAGAGGAATTGGCTGGGACGGGAATGGCCCCTCTTTAAGTTCTGTGAACCATACTGCCTGAGATAAGTGCAACTCCTCCAAATAAAAAGGGTTCACAGAAGCATGTACTGTAACCACCCTTTCTTTTCAGATAGCTTTCATTACTTGGTGAGCTGTCGAGGGTACGACATCGAAGAGGTGGATCCATGCTCGCCCAATGATCATATGGTAAGTCGTATTGGCGTCGATAACATGGAATTTGGCCGAACAGCTAATCTGCCCGACTTGAATCCCCAAACGAATCCACCCCAAGGTCATCCTGGAATCGCTAACTAAACCCGTGAGGGGCGACGGCTTCCTAACTATCTTGTGCTGAGGGATCCCTGCTATCTCAAGGGTGCTTAAGGGAATGACGTTCACCGCGGCCCCGCAATCAACGAATGCCCTTTTGAAGGCCACGCAATTGATAGTTGCTGTTACATATAATGGCCTCTGATGGCTCGCCTTGGTTCTCTTGTCAGACTCATCAAATGTCATGATGGGTCCCTCCGGTCGAAAGGACCTAACGATCCTGCCTTCCGAGGTCACCATCTCTTCCCCATAGTCCTCTGCTGCTCTGAGGATAGCCTTGGTCATTTCGTGCCTGCAGTCTGGTGAGAAGCCTACTTCATCGAAGAACTTGGCAAATTTGGCAGAATTCTTAATTCGCTCAGCTCGCGAATCCTCCATGTCAATTCCATAATCCTCCTCCTCGTGGATCTCCGCGACTATCGGGGTTTCTTTGTCTACAACCTCCTCCAAATCGATAATTGAGATTATAGCGATCTCTTTTCCCTTGGGCTCCTTCCTCGCATGAGATGGCAGGGGGTTATTACGTACATCCTTGGCCGGCTCGTATATGAACAACTAGCCCTCTTTTATTTTCCTGTCTACCATCCATCTAAGCTTCTTGCACTCCTTTGTTGGGTGCGACACCTGACCATGGTACTCGCACCACCTGGGGTTTCTGAATTGCTCTCATGTAGGTTTGCGCTCAAAAGGTGGCAAAATCCCGTCTTTCCGCCATCTTTTGCAGAGATCAACTGCATCCTCGACCAAGCAGGACAATGGCGGCGCCTCCTGTGGTTCGGGTCATTGTTGCTTGCTGGATGGAGACACTGCATGGACATTGGCATTTCGAGGCCTTTTATAACCGAACCTTCCGGCCTTGAAGCTAGGATTCGTTGGTGTATGCTCGCTAGCGCGTCTTTTCCGCATCCTTTCTACCAACGGCTCAATGTTCCTGGTGCAGTCGATTAACTTTGAAAAAGTAGGCATGTTTAAATTAATCAACATACGTTTATACTCGTCGCGCATGCCTTGCAGGCATATCTTAACCAGACGGCTCTCCAAGACCTCGTCACTGCATTCTAAGGACCTGGCTCTGAACTTCTTAATGAAGGACACGCCTTCCTCGTCAGACTTTTGGTACATGCGGGAGAGGTGAATGGTGGTGACCCGTTCGTCCATCTGGAAGAACTTCGTGTAGAATTTCTTCACCATGTCATACCACGTCTTTACAAATCCCGCTTCAAGGGCTCTTTACCACTTGTATGCGACGGTTCCCAAAGATTTAGGAAACTCGCGCATGAGTAGTCGAGTCTCGACTGCGTACGGGCCCATCATATCCATGAACCTCATTACGTGCTCGTGGGCGTTCCCACTGATTTCATCGAACTTTTCCCACTTCGGCGCTTTGTACCCAGCGGGGTTTTGCATCACATAGACATCCCGCGGAATGGGAGGCGCGCTATCTACCTTTGGAATGACAGTGTCCGCGGAACCCTGATTGGCGATGATGCTGTCAATCCTCTGCTCGAGAGCCGCCATACTAGCAGGTGTTCCTCTATAGGAAGGAGCTGTTGGCCCGAAACCCGGAATGTAGGGCATACTGGGGTTGTAAGGAGGCGGGGTGGAGGCCCATGGCTTCCTAGGGCTCCACTCGCGTATAGAGACGACGTAGGATATGCGGCAGGGTTCCCTGCTGTCATGAGGGACGATCCTGATGAGAATGGTTGAATCTAGCTCACCGGGTTGCCCAAAAGAGGAGCCTGGGCAGCAGAGACATGCACTATCGAGGTGCCCATTGAGGTGGACACCAACCCTGGTGGGGGCAGTGAAGTTGTGAGTGATGAGGCAGAAGCCCCTGGGACCGTGTTTTGGGCCATCTTTCCCAGGATCGCCATGATGACTCAGCTTCCATTGCTCGGTCTTGAGTCCGTATCGTGGTTTGGAGAGACTCTAAAGAGGGTTCTCCCTCAGTGACAACTGGAACCTGAGTGTTGGGAGTGGTATTGAGCAGTCTGTCCTCTTCCGAGGTCTGCCCATGGGATGGAGACCGATCTCCATGGCGGAGACTTGATCTGAAGACATGATGGACATATTTTGGAGGTTTGAAGGTGGATGTTTCACGTCGGGTTCACCAAAATGTGTACAGAGGAATCCTTGAGAGATGCCTAAGTGTACACCTCAAGTATAGAAGAAGAACACAAAGAGTTGTAGGTGTGTGTAGGGAGAGAGTAAGCACTGATAACTGTGTGTGAGAGAGAGACAGTAGGATATGGTGCTAGACCAGTGTGTCTTGTTGTCTTATTGTGTCGCAACGGACAGCATAACGATCCTATATATAGTGGGGAAGTGACCGTTGGGGGGTTTAGTGCACCATAAATGGCGGCTTAATTATAGAACCCCCAACGGCACGTTCGACCGTATACATAGGAACCGTTACGTATCTGCCCGCAAGTATCGGAGACCGTTATGAGATCAGCCGCATTAATGGGACATGTAAGCCTAGGATCTCTCAGTCAGTTACCAGAGGTCCCGCGCAAGCTTGGTTGTCGCATGCGCGCGACGGACCTTACTCTAGCCTCAAAACCACTAAGTCCCTACAAGTCCCGTGTTATGGTGCGCGGGGGCTCTGTCTCGTAGCCCCAACAGGGATCAGCACGGATGGTGATCCGGTGTGGATGGAGCACAGCTAGGTGTGCTCGATGGCTGGCACGTGGCGCTGATCCTCCTGTCTGGAAAGCAGTATCTACAGAAACTAACTTGTTCAAGGTATGCAAGCTATTATGTCCCAACTTTCTGTGCCAAAGCTTTGAATCTTCTTTTCAAGTCCTTGAGTCACTTCAAGTTTTCTCCTGCAGTTTTGTTAGTTTGAAAAGTATAAACATTGTTTGATCTAGAGGCTGTGAGGGTGCAATTGCCTAATTTGTTATTTTGCACCAACATTTCTATTTATCAAAGATAACCTTGTTGCCATTATCACAAAGCTGAGATACACTAAGCAAATTAAGTTTCAAACCATCAACTAGATATACATCAGAAATAGAATTTTCAGAATCTGTACCAATTTTATCAATAACAAGAATGCTGAATTTGCCTTTGTAACCAAGTGTAATTGATCCTTTTGATTGCTCTTTCAGTTATGAGAATAGAGATCTCTTTCCACTCATGTGTCTTGAGCAACCAGTGTACATAAACCATTTTTGCGCTTTGATCTTGGTGACAACCTGCAAACACGATTCACTGCCTAACCAACTGTTAGACCAAGTGTTGAATTTAGATTCATATTCAGGGTCAACCATGTTGGGTGGTCTAAACCCTTAAGGAACCCAAATATTTCTAACTTGTCCTTTGAGTTGGAAGGGAAAAGTGTTCCTCATTATGTGAGGGTCTGTTCTTCTAAAAGGACAAGTCATCTTAACATGACCAATCTTATTGCACTAATGGCACTTAGGAGATGTTTTTCTTCCACCTTTCACAAATCTGGTATTGTTCTTCTCTGGAAAATTTTAATTGTACCCAATACCAGTTTTGTGAACAAACTTTAAGATTCCTCCAAGAATCAAGTTCAAGTTGTGCTCTGAGCGTGCAAGTTTTGTTTTGACCAATTCAGATTCTTGAAGTTTCTCAATCAGATCAGTCTTTTGTTTATCCAATTCATCAACTTGATGTCTTAGATTAACAATACTGTCACTCAAGAGAGAGTTCTCAGTGACTACGACCTTGACTTGTGTTTTCAAGGCTTTGAAACTTGTTTTCAAGGCCTTGAAATCACTGTCAATTTTCTTCTGAGATATTTCAAGATTCTGATTCAGGCAAACAAGATGCAAGTTCTCTTTTGCTTGCTCATGAACTTTTTATTTCAAAACTCTAATATCTTTCAGATAGTCCACTTCATTTCAAAGCATTGTTCTAATATAATCAAAGAGGGCTTCTGTTGGTTTTGAAATTAAGCAGTTTACCATTACCTCAATGTTCTTTTCAGAACTTTCATCATGCTTGGCCATGAAGCATAGGTTGGCATGTTCTTCTTCAGATTCAGAGTCACTTGAGGTTTCTGAATCACTCCATGAAGCTATCACAGCTTTCTTTCTTCTATGATGATCTTTATTCTGAAAATTCTTGCTCTTCTTGTGTGGGCAGTCTCTGATCAAGTGTCCAACATCAACACACTCAAAGAAATTCATGACTTTAGGCGTATTTCCATGTGAAGAAGATTGATCTTTGTAGTCTTTTCTACTGGAGGATCTATGTCTATCTCTGATGAAGTCCTTGTTTCCAAAGTTTTTCTTCATTTTAATTATTCTAGTCAAGGCTTTGGAAATAAAAGAAATGGGATATTCATCATCATCATCATCATCATCATCATCATCAGTTTCAAGGCTTTGAAATGGCTCATTCTCCTTTGACTTGAGAGCTAGGTTCTTGACACCTTCTGGTAGTTCTCCAACAATTTCATTCATGGATATTTCATGTGTAAGGAGCTTCCCTTGTAGGTCATCAAGTTGAAGTGATGAGTGATCTTGACCTTCTTCAATAGAAGTGGTCTTTGGTTCCCATTTTGACTTTGGAAGACTTCTTAGAATCTTTCTAACCTTTTACACATTGAAAATGTGCTTTTCAAATGAATCAAGGTTGTTGACAATGTCAGTGAATATTTTGAACATGTCTCTAATTGACTCATCTCCATTCATCTTGAATAGCTCATATTACCTGAAATATATGTTGATCTTGGTTTGCTTGACTTGGCTGGTTCCTTCAAAATTCACCACAAGCTTATCCCATATCTCCTTGGTAATCTTGCAACCTGAGATCATGTTAAACTCATCTGCACTCAAATCACAATATAAGATATTCATAGCTTTATAATTTTTGGTAAATTTTCATAACTCAGATGAAGAAAGAGAGTCTTCAGATTTTGGAGTTCTAATCCCATCTTTCTCTGTGTAGAAAGTGTGAGGACCATTCTGAGTGACAGCCTAGAGTTCCGTATCTTGATCAATGATGAACATCTTCATCAAGGCTTTCTAGTGGACAAAATTGTCTCCACGGAAGAGAGGAGGTCTGTCAGCAGCTCTTCTTTGAGAGAAACCATGATCACCTACAGTAATCATAATCACAAGATGGTTAAATCTATACAGTGATACAAGCTCTAATAAAAATTGAAGGGGTTTACAGTAGGTAGAAATACAGGATCAATAATCTAGAAGGGGGGGTGTGAATGGAGTAAGCAGACTTTTGCTAAACTTTGCAAGAATAGTGGTTTCAAAAGATTTGTAAAGAGATTCAAGGACTTGAAATGGGTTTCAAACCCTTGGAATGAAAACAGTTTGATTAAGTAAATAATAAGTCTATTTCAAGGCCTTGAAATGAATCTCAAACCCTTGAAATGAAACTGTTTTGAATGTTGCAAAAGTTCTAAGTATGAAACTGAAAAGTAAACGAAAGAGACACAAGATATATAGAGTTCAGTCCCCTTGGACCTACGTTTCTACCTCAGGGATCTTCTCCATGTTGGATTTTCAACACAATTCTTATTTACCCACATCTAAGCCCTAGATTTCAAGAACAGAGAGATGACTTACTCTGTTATAGCTTATGGTTCTCACTAACTTAAGTACCTGCTCTAGCTATCTGATTAACTAAAAATTATATATTGTTCACCTTGAACAATCCTTGAGAATGAGAACTACAAGTATTATCAAAATGACATACAAATGGAGTTAAGAAAAGACGAACAAAGGAAATGAAACTGCAGTGAGTATGCAGTGTTCTTCTGATGCCTGGATTGAGATATGAATCTGCTTCTTTGTTGCTTATCAATCCTTGAATGTTTTTGATTTTATCTGTGAGTTGCTATGTGTTGCACTGTCTTTGAAATCCTTCAGCAATTCTCCTTTTAAGCACCCAGTTTGAATGGAAGATCTTCAGAATCTTCTTTACAAACTTTCCTCAAAATTTGCTTCAAATCTTGACTCTTCTAACAGCTGCTTCCAACGGCTAGTAGCTCAGTATCTTTAGGGATACTGATTTGATCCTGTTGGAAGTATGTTGGGAAGCTTTTAAACACAGCAGATTGATCAGATAATCAATCATCAAGCAGTTACCATATCTGTAAAACATAAGTTAGGAAACAGGTTCCTATAAAATAGGAAACAAAATTCCCTGTAAAACTGAGTCAAACAGATGATGTTAGATCCTGGAAACTGTGTCATAATACTTCGTCTTTCATCATCAAATATCAACTAATCATGCACATTGTTTTAGGAGTTGGATTCAGATCAGAAACTCCCCCTAAGTTCATTCATATGAAGCTCAGTAAGTTTCAAGGATTTGAAAGTTGTTTCAAGGCCTTGAAATAGACAAGCTATTTCAAATCTTGATCATGCATTGAACGTACATCCTTCCTATCAGGATGATCATTAATCCTATACTTTCTAGGAACTCCCAAGACTTTGGCAAAAACCCTGTGATCCAACTTAATATCAATCCCAGCAACTTTAGATGTCAGAATGTAATTGTCACTATCATCCAATTCTTTATTCAAGTTTAGATAGAAAAGTCTAGCCAGCTGTAGATAGTGCTTTCTGGGCTGACAGATCTTGGCCACGTGGCAACCATCCAGCACACCATATTGTGCTCCACACACACTGGATCACCAGCCGCGCTGATCCATGTGGGGGCTGCGAGACAGAGACCTCGCATACCACTGCACGGGACTTGTAGGGACTTAGTGGTTTGGAGGCTAGAGTAAGTCCTGTCGCGTGCGAGCCAAGCCCGCGCGCGACCTTTAGTAACTGCTTTTGAGAGATTTATGGCACGAGCTCCATAAACCCGGTCAATCCGGTCAAACCCGGTCAACCCCATAACGGTTCCGGTATTCGCGCACAACGTGCTGTTACGGTCCCTATATGTGCGGACGAACGTGCCGTTGTGGTTAAGCTAATTAAGCCGCCATTGATGGGCGCATTAACCATACTACAACGGTCACATTCTCCGTTATATATAGGACGTTAATCTTTCCATACAAAGGAGAACACACTAGCCATACGCGGAAGCTCTGCCAAATCCCTGTCTCTCTCTCTCAGACATTACTATTGCCTTACTCTCTCCCTACACACAACCCAACTCTTCCGGTGCCATCTCTGATCCTCTACATACGGTGTACACGGAGGTCTCCCAGCCGGAATCTCTTGTGCACATTTTGGTGAACCCGACGTGAACTTACCAACAAAAGCAACCATGTCTCAGGAGGATGATATCAGCAACAGATCGCCCTCCACCGAAGCTGCCTCGGGAGAGGAGACCCGCCGTACTCCTACGACCCCCGGCGAGGCACCGACGCTCGAATCCTTGGACGCCACCGTCCAAGGCCAGGCGAAAGCTCTCAAAGCTCAGTCTGCGCAGCTAGAACGGATCCTGGCCGTTCTCGGCACCCTTGCACCAAACCCTTCACCAGCCACCGCCGTCTCTCAAGGAGGAGGAGCCTCCACCGCTCCAGGACTGGGAGTGTCAACCACACCTCCCAACCCTAATCTGCAGACTCCACCGGCGACTACGCAGCTACCTTCGATTGAGGGGTCAACAGCTCAGATGTTGCCTCTCACTGCTCATGCTCCTCAGCCTCCGGCTTTGGCGTCTAACCCGGCTTCGCAATATCCCTTGCCTCCGCCAACGGAGATCTGGGGCAATGCGAACAGCCAATATGTCCCCAGTCCTCCGGCGGCATATGTATCGCCTCCGCCTACGGCAACCCCTCCTGCTACTACCGAGGGAAGCATTCCAGAATGTATGACGTCTCTGCAGAAGCGCATGGACACTATTCTGGCTCACCAATCATTCGCGGATACCATCATCCCGAAGCTAGACAACGATCCACCCATCCCGCGGGAGATCTATCTCATGCCTAACCCGGTGGGGTATAAGGCTCCTAAATGGGACAAGTTCGAGGATGTCAACGGAAACGCTCATGAGCATGTCATGCGTTTCATCGATGTCATGGGGCCATACGGAGCCGATTCCAAGCTGCTGATGCGAGAGTTCCCAAAATCCTTGGGGAACGTAGCGTACAAGTGGTACCGAACGTTGGAGGCCGGATCCGTGAAGACTTGGGACGACATGGTCCAGAAGTTCTATACCAAGTTCTTCCAGATGGAAGAAAAGGTGACAATGATCCACCTCTCGCGGATGTACCAGAAGCGCGAGGAGGACGGGATAACTTTCATCAAGAAGTTCAGGGCGAAGTCCTTGGAATGCAAAGACCTGATGCTCTAAAGTCGGCTCGTAGAGATATGCCTGCAGTGCATGCGAGACGAATACAAAGGTATGCTCATCAACCTGCAAACACCTACGTTTTCAAAGCTCATCGAATGCACGAAGAACATCGAGCCCATAGTGGAGAGACAGAAAAAGAAAAACGCTCCAGAGCGATCCTCGAGCGGTACCACCTACAAGATCGGGAGATTCAGTTACAAGAGGGGACGCGAAGCTGAGGTCAATACAGTTTCACCCCAGAAGCAGGCGAAGGTTGTGAACTTCGACGTGCCACCTCTGCCATGTTCGGTGGAGGAGGCAAGCGACCTCTGCAGACAATGGCGCAAGGACGGTGTCCTACCGCCGCTCGAGAAGGTACCCTCCAAGGAGATGGTGAGGGACCCGAAGTGGTGCGAGTACCATGGCAAGGTCATGCATCCCACAGCAGAACGTAAGAAGCTCAGGATTGTTTTCAACCAGAAGATGAAGAATGGCGAGCTGATCGTCAGCGATCACAGGAAGGATGTGCGCAACAATCCACTTCCTGCCCATGCGGAGCAAGACTCGAAAGGTAAAGAGGTCGCCATGATCTCGATTGTGGACTTGGAAGAAGTCGCAGAAGATGGTCTACCCATCATCGCCGAAGTCCATGATGACGAGGACTACAGCATAGACACGGAGGACGAACGTGCCGACCGGATGAAGGGGTCGCACGGCTTTAGCAGATTCTTCGACGAGATGAACTTCTCCGAGAAGTGCCGGACAGAAATGACAAAAGCAATCTTGAGGATAGCAGAGGACTACGAGGAGGATCTTGTAGTCTCCAACGGGAAAGTCATCAGGGCGTCTCGCTCTACAGAAAATATTATGACCTTTTCTGCCAGCGACAAAAAGACAGATGCGAGCCACCAAAGGCCTCTGTACGTGACGGCCATCATCAATGACGTCGAGTTCAAACGAGCATTCGTCGACGGAGGAGCAGCGGTCAACGTCGTTTTTCTCCACACACTGAAGCTAGCAGGGATCCCCGAGCACAAGATTGTCAGGCGTCCATCTCCGCTGATGGGATTTGGAAGCGACTCTAGAATGACGATTGGATGGATCCGCCTGGGCGTTCAGATCGGCAAAATCAAGTGCTCAGCGAAGTTCTATGTCATAGATGCGAACACTACGTATCACATGATCATAGGACGAGCCTGGATTCATCGCTTTGACGCGGTCCCTTCGACAGCCCACCAAGTCATGAAAGCCATCTGGAACGACAGAATAGTCGAGATACATGCTTCAACGAATCCATTCAACATGGATGAAGCACATCTCAGCGAGGCGGTGTGGTTCACCGAGATGGCGGACGAGCAAACACCGGGGCCGTTCAACCCTACTCCTCTACCTCTTTGGGAAGATATTAAGGATCAGTCACCTGCGGGAGTGATGGTAACAAGGGAGGATGCCAAGGAAAAGCCGCCCACACGCGAAGAGGCGCCGCGAATCGCTTACCAGCGAAAGAACGTGTACACTCTGAAGAGAATAGCAAAGCATGACCCTGAAGGCAAGGAGATAGAGTGCTTCTACGCCAATGGGAAGAAGTGCTATCGCATATGAAGGTGCGCGGGGATGTCCTCACACGGGCATGGGGATATCCCTGGGCAAATCAACCAAATCGAGCATATTGCGGTCACAGAAAGGCCAATGCAGAGCACTCCAGATGAAAAGCTCAAAGAAGCACCCGAATGCATGGAAGACAGACCCAGACCACAGAAGCAAGAGCTAAAGGAAGTGTTCCTCAGCCCGAACGAGGAAAATAAGAGGCCAGTCTTTCTAAGTGCGGACCTCACAAGCGAAGAGGAGAAAGGACTGCTACAGCTCCTGACTGAGTACAAAGACGTATTCGCATGGGAATATGATGAGATGCCCGGACTGGACACAAGCATCACTATGCATCGTTTAGACATCATCCCGGGTTCTAAGCCGATAAAGCAGAGCACAAGAAGCTTCAGGCCGGAGCTTAATGTGAAGATCAAACAGGAGATCGTCAAACTCCTGGATGCCAAGTTCATTGAGCCGAATCATCATCCAACATGGCTGGCCAACATTGTGCCAGTGGTGAAGAAGAACGGACAGCTTCGCATCTGCGTGGACTTCCGAGATCTCAATCGCTTCTGCCCCAAGGACGATTTTCCGCTCCCCAACATCGATTTGCTTATCGATTCGACATCAGGTCATCGCATGTTCAGTTTCATGGACGGCTTCAGCGGGTACAACCAGATTAAGATGGACCCCGAAGATGCATGGAAAACCGCATTCATCACCCCAGTGGGAGTGTTCAACTACACGGTGATGCCCTTTGGTCTCAAAAACGCAAGTGCAACCTACCAGCTGGCCATGATGGCCCTATTCCACGACATGATGCACAAAGAAGTGGAGTTTTATGTGGATGACCTCGTGGTTAAATCCAAGCAAGAGGCAGATCACCTGGCAGATTTGCGGAAGGTGTTCAACAGATGCAGACGCTTTCAGCTGAAGATGAACCCTATGAAATGCGCGTTCGGGGAAACATCAGGGAAATTCTTGGGATGCGTAGTACATCGCCAAGGAATCGAGCCTGACCCTGCGAAGGTTTCAGCCATAATCAGCATGATGCCGCCGCACGAAGGTTCATCCCTGCGATTGCTGAGATTACTTTCTGCTTCAGTAATCTTCTCAAAAAAGATGCCGCATACAACTGGACCCCGGAGCACGAAGCTGCGTTCGGGAAGCTGAAAGAACTGCTGACGTCTTCAAAAATAATGATCGCACCTCAGTTGGGGTCACCGCTTTTACTGTATCTAACATCAACCAGGAAATCCATAGGAGCACTTTTGGCTCAGGAGTACGAAGGTCAGGAGAGGCCCATCTACTACATCTCTCGCATTGTGCAGCCCGCAGAATCAAGGTTCACAGACATAGAGCGTCATTTCCTTGCCTTATTTTTCATAATAGAGAAGTTGAGACACTACTTCGCGTCGCACAAAGTGGTGGTGGTTACGAAAAGTGATCCCATACGATATCTGCTAACTCACAATACTCGTGGAGGAAGATTGGCAAAATGGTATATGACCATTTCCCAGTATGATATCACATGCGTTCGGCCGTAGGCGATTAAGTCGCAGGCGGTAGCGGATTTGTTGGCACAATTCCCCGACAACAGTCATGAGCCCGTAATCGAAGAAGAACTCGAAGGACCTGAAATCTATGCAATCGATGTACCCTATTGGACGCTCCATTTCGACGGGTCGTCAACAAGGAAATGCGGAGGCATTGGGATAGTCTTGACCAAGCCAGATGGGGAGGTCATACAGATGTCCGCAAAGCTCGACTTTGCAGTCACCAACAACGAGGCAGAATATGAAGCCCTCATAGCGGGGCTGCGTGCAGCGAAAGCTTTGGAAGTAAGCAATTTGACGGTCATGGGAGACTCCAAGTTGATCGTCAAGCAAGCCTCGGGCGTGTACGGTTTGAAGGAGATTAACCTTCTGTCATACCGGACTCTGGTACAAAAGCTGGTGCAGCAATTCTGCGATGTGAGGTACGAGCACAAGCCCCGAGCAGACAACAGGCATGCAGATGCTTTGGCCACCTTGGGATCCAAGGTTAGTACAGACAAATGTCCCGCAAGGATCTCCATCGAAGTGCGAACATCGTCGGCGTTGACAGAAGACGCGTGCGACGATGAAAACATGGATGATACGGACTGGAGAAAAACAATTTTACGAGCTATTGCAGAAGTCACAAGCAGCGAAAGCTGGGCAATCACAAAGGGGTATTGCATACATGACAATACCCTTTACTACAAGGGTCCTGGCGGAATACTCATGCGATGCGTCTCCGAGCAAGAGGGACAGCTGCTGTTAGAGAAGATTCACCAACATGCTTGCGGAGAAAGCGAGGTGTCAATCTATCGGAAGGCTCAGAGATATGGCATTCATTGGCCGGATATGTCAACAGCCGCCGCCCTGATACAAGGGAAGTGCGAGAGTTGCGCACTGATCAAAGATTCCTTACTCATCGCTCTAACCGACGATGATGCGGACTGGAGGAAACCACTCTTCGATTTTCTCACCCAGGGCACCGTACCCGAATCAAGAAAAGAAGCGGAGAAGCTGAAAAGGAAAGCATCCCGATATGTAGTGCAAGAAAACTTATTGTGGCGAAGAGGTAATGAGGGCAACTTGCTGCGATGTCTAGACGGCAGGGAAGCACAAGAAGTCATGGACCTTTCTCATCAGGTGGAACACCAAGGAGGTGCGAAATTATGCAGGCAGCTCCTCTCAATTGGATATTTCTGGCCCACGATGGAGGCCGATTGCCGCACCAAAGTATGACGCTGCCAGGAGTGTCAATTCAAAGGAAACCTAGTGCACGCTCCTGCTGTGGATCTACATGCATTAGGAACGCCGTGGCCATTTCACACATGGGCGTTGGATTTCATTGGTCCCATCAGACCAACTTCGCATGGGAGTCATTTTATTCTCACTTCAACTGAGCTGTTCACCAAATGGGTGGAGGCGATACCACTAAAGACGGCAAATGCGCTGGCCGTGGTCAATTTCATCCAAGAAAACATTATATGCAGGTTCGGAATTCCCAACACCATCCTTTCGGATAATGGTACTCCTTTTGTTAATCGCCAGGTGGCTGCAAGGCTAGCAGAGTACAATATCAGGCAAATATGTTCCACCCCCTACTATCCGAAGGGGAACGGACAAGCCGAAGCGACCAACAAAACGCTGTTGAGGATTTTGAGCAAGATGGTCGCTGATGACCACAAGAAGTGGGCTGATTCTCTAAGCATAGCCCTGTGGGCTTACCGGACTTCTCCAAGGACACCCACGGGGGTCTCACCATTCCTTCTATGCTATGGAGCTGAGGCCGTGGTACCTGCGGAGGTGAGAGTCAATTCGGCAAGATTGGCCTTCCACGCATTATACGACAATCAACGCGATCATGACTTAGTCCTGCTGGAGGAAAAGCGAGAGCAAGCTAAAAGGACCAACAAGCGGTATCAAGAAAGGATCGCTCGTGCTTACAATAAGACGGTCCAGCGAAGAGATTTCGCAGTTGGAGATTTGGTCCTGCGCGCATCTGACTATTGCATGCGAGAAGCGGCTCACCCAAAGTTCGCAGCCAATTGGGAAGGACCCTTCAAAGTCACAGAGGTCTTCTACAGTGGTTACTGCAGCATACGGAGGTTGCACGGAACGACCTCAACCCCAACTTCAGTCAACATGCGCTGGATTAAGAAGTACTATCCTTGACTTCTCTCATATTATGCGTTTTATTATAACGTTGCCTCATGTCTTGTATGGCTATGATTCACACAATCTTCTCTCCCATATGAGAGAATTGTAAGCTCATCTCTCCCATATGAGAGCACTATAATAAAAGGATTCTCCCAAATGAGAATTTCATATTTCTAGCTGTTAATGTTGCTTTATTTAGTTTGTTATTACTGTTAACAATGGCCTATCCGCCACAATAGCAATATGTGCGAAAAATGATCTGAATTGATCTTCAAAGCCTATCTGTCACGATAGCAGCTTGCGCGAAATGCGATCTTAATTGATCTTCTAAGCCTATCTGTCACGATAGCAGCCTATGCAAATGCGATCTCAATTGATCTTCTAAGCCTATCTGTCACGATAGCAGCCTATGCAAATGCGATCTTAATTGATCTTCTAAGCCTATCTGTTACGATAGCAACCTATGGGAACGCGATCTTAATTGATCTTCTAAGCCTATCTGCCACAATAGCAGCTCATGCAAAAATGATCTTAATTGATCTCCTAAGCCTATCTTCCACGATAGCAGCTCATGCAAAATGATCTTAATTGATCTTCTAAGCCTATCTGCCACGATAGCAGCTCATGCAAAAATGATCTTAATTGATCTCCTAAGCCTATCTGCCACGATAGCAGCTCATGCAAAAATGATCTTAATTGATCTCCTAAGCCTATCTGTCACGATAGCAGCTTATGCGAAAAATGATCTTAATTGATCTTCTAAGCCTATCTGCTACGATAGCAGCTCATGCGAAAAATGATCTTAATTGATCTTCCAAAGCCTATCTGTCACGATAGCAACATATGCGAACATGATCATAAAAGATCTTTTAAGCCTATCTGCTGTAATGGCAGCGTCATACAAATGCGATTTAAGATTCGTCCTTAAATCTGGCTATTGTGATAGCGACATCATGCAAAATGATCTTAAGTGATCTCCAAAGGTCTATCTGATGAGATGGCACCTACACTTGAATCTGAAAGTGAATCACAAGCCCATCTACCAAGATGGAACAGCTGCGCAAATACGATCTCGAACGATCTAATAAAATATCTGCGAATTTATACGGCATATAGCAAATGCGAAGTATGTATATAGCATTACAAAGGGCGAAATCTGCCGATACGCATGCGAATTTGTATTTTGTTGTAACAAGACAGCAGATCATACAAAAGTGATTTATCATTATGAGTCGAAAGGACTTACAATTTATCTGTCTAGATAGCAGCTTACAAGCGAAAAAGCTCAAATCTAACTACGCAGCCAACATGGCTTACAAATGCATTCGAAAAGTAACTTACAAGCTCGAAGTTACACATCAAGGGAATCCTAGCTGAAAAAGGATGAACCTAACGGTCCTAACACCGGCTATACGATGCACAGATCTGCGGCCAGAGATCTGTAGCAAGTAGGATGCTTCTTCGAAGAGATCAACTCGCCATTCGCTACATCCCTAGCCGCAAAGAGCTGGGTGATTCTACGTCCAAGATCTCAGGATCTGACAAGACCCCTGTCTGATCAAGATATGTACTAGAGGAACTACCTGTTCCGACGTATGCAGTCGTGCAAAACAGGGGAAGCAGTCATTCCTCTGGTACTGGGTTCCTTGTCCTGATAGACAAGGGCATTGGCTAGCCTCCTGAGTTCAAGAACGAAGAGGCAAGAAATCCTCCTCCAGGGATGCTGGAGGAGAATTCCGCCGTTCATTACGAGTCGGTAGCAAGGTCACTACGGCGCTGCACCTCAACGGGAGGCGGCCGGAAACATGACCTGCAAACATAATAGACGAAAAAAATTCTTCGAATACACATGAGATATCATCTCCATCTTCTTTATGGAGGTTACAAAGAACAGTAAGCCTCATAAAGCGGATCTTGGAAACTATTTCTATGGCACAAAGCGCAAACTCAGGTCTCATGACTTGGAGTTGCCATGAATCAACGAAAAACAAGCGTTGAAGCCAGCAGTCGTAAGGACTCACGGCAAAGCACATTTTTGGGATGAAGAACCCAAATGGCAAAGACAGGGTATATATAGACCTTGTGGAGACTCTTCGGTTGCCAAGATGAGTCAGCAGAATTCAAAAAGAGGGTAAGGTCAATCACTTACGCCTTGAAAAGCGGTAACAATCAATTACCCTACTAAAGGCTACGACGATTCAGTTGCGTATCCTAGTTAATGACGGATGGTCATGATTCGGATGGACTTCCCAAGGAAAGCGTGCTTATCCTATGAGAAATTAGCGCGAAAATCAAGCAGAATATCAATTGCTGATGTCATAATTAGATATGCACAGAGATATTCCATAAAATCCCGGACAGGGCAAATCGGGCATATCGATTATGTTGTTAAAAAAAAAGGGGGAGAAACCCTAGCAACATTACATTAATGTTTCAGCATTACATTAATGTTCCAGCTATTTGTTTGCTGCTTTTCAAATTCAAAAGTCAAAGTAAGTTCTTGATCAAGGAGTCATGAGGGGTGAACTGACGGCTCAGATTCTCTGCCTGCTCCACTTCCTGCTTCAATTGCTCGCACTTGGCATTCATCTCATGATAGAGCTTTAAGGCCTCTTCAACCTTTCGCTTTTGCTGCTCCACCTTCTGCTTCTCAGCTGCGAGGTTTTGGTGGCCAAGTTTCAAAGTTACGGCTGCGCGAATCAGAGTAACTCTTTTCATAAGAAACTTGAAACCCAGCCTGCCTTGAACTTTAGTCAGAAGATTTTGGCACATGCCAAAAAGCAATTCGGCACTCTCAGCAGAAATGGTCGCAGGCGTGGCCGCAGACAGCTGCTCCAAAATCCAAATGGCCTCGGTAAGAAACAGCCTTCTGTCAAAGGGCCCTATCTCCAGAGATCTCGCAAATGATTGGGGATAGGTGAGGCGCATCCGAACTAGCCAGTCTACATCGGCTTGCTTCAAACCTAAAGAAATGTCAAAGCTAAGTTATGACATCAAGCTCGCAAATGAATAATGCGGGATGCAAACAGCAAACCACGACTTACCAGTTCCTTCAAGGATCTCACGAAGAGAAGGAATGCGAGTGGCAGGAGTGGTTGAGGACCGTCCTCGTTCCATAGCCCTCCTGTCAGCTGCGAGCTCTAACTCCTCATAGTTAGAAGGAAGGGTATAAGCCGCACCAGTAGCGAATGCAGCCCCGACCTGCGAGCCCCAAAAGCTCCACGCAGGAGTGGCGTCGCAGACTCAGTCATCGCTGGAGGCATAGTGGCAGCCGAAGTTGCTTGGCGAGGGACACTTTCAGATGCGGTAGCATCAACAGTACTTGTTCTTACTTCCTCAGCGCCAACATGGGCATCTTCCTCCATTAACACAGCGTCAGCTTCAGCATCATCAGAAAGTTCGATGATGTCCTCAAAGGGCTCTCATGCATATTCAGAAGCTGCGACGGGCTTCTCGGTATGAGAACTCGGAATCGGAACATAGGACGCGGAAGCTTGACTTCTTTGCTCCAGCACAGGTTCATCAGCATCGCCTGCGATACAAAATGCGATGGTATGAGGTAACTTGTATCGTACGTTAATTTACTATCTTTTGTTAAATCTAAGAGCAAGCACCTCCACGCGAAGGTGGGATTGCAGTATCTTCGTCATACACTAAAGACGTGGAACCATGCCCTATTAGTGTGTCCTCATTAAGCATGTCTTTAAAAGGAGCGTGACCTGGGGCGCGAAGAAGCTAGTCATGATTATGCTTCGAGTTACTAATCTTAGTTCACACATATCGATCAAGTGATTACCTGAGGGTTCACCGCACTTGCCTACTAGCCAACGGCGAATGTCGGCCTTTGACACACCATGCTTTAACGCACCCACAATAACATCTCGATAAGTTACTGCGAGATTAAATATCTCACCTTTATTGCCGCCTGCGATTTCTTCAAAATCTGCTTGGGCTTGCTCCAAAGCTGCTGCATCCTCTTCTAGAACCGCATCCTCCTCCTCAACCTGAGGAGCCACCTCTTCGGGAAGCGCATCTTCCTCGTCAGCTGGACGCACTAAGTCGTCAACATGTTGCTCTTCGAGGCTCCGCTGCCTCACGCGCTCGAGCTCCTCCTCTTCTCGCTGCCTTCTCCTTTGAGCAGCTTCCTCGGCTGTCTTCCTGGACTCGGCAAGAACGTCCTCGCTTATGGGTTCGTCTGGAACGCGAGAATGAGTATCCCTCTTCTGTCTCTTGGCCAAAAGGCCACCGATGGCCTCATCATCATCATCATCTGCGAAGAAACGATTGGTTCAAGACCAAGTTGCAAAAGAATTACGATAATGAGAAGGGAAACGCAATGGAGGTACCTCCTAATTCTTCCTCATGTATCACATTTGCTCTTTCTTCTTCTTCATCTCCTTCTCTTGGCTCCTGCCTCTCCTCTTCTTCCTCCTGGTTGAATGGAACGAAGGTCTCAACCGCGAGCTCCTTCCGCGCTTTACTGGGCATGCGACCTTTGCCTTTGTCCTTGGCAGAAAGGGACCTTGCTGGAGGTGAAGTTGGAGCGATTCTAGGGGAAGATATTGTAATTCCCTTTTGCCTGGGTCTCTTCGCTCTCGGCACTGCAGTCGCTGGTGGAGACGGATTATCTCTGGGTAGAGACGAGGCCGGAGCATTATCTATCTGCGAGTCAGCGAAAGCGTTCATGACTGCGCGAATCCTGTTTTCGACCTCGGGATCCATCCTCGATGCTAGCAGGAACGACTGTCCTTGTCTTCTGGTGGCAACAATGGTGTTAACCAGCGACTTGGAACGGTCACCAGATGCGAATCTCCGCACATGACACTACAGCAAACAGTGTAGAATAAAGACATCAACATGTGGAAATCAAGAAGCTTAACGCATGCGAAAAAAGTTGCTTACCTTAGAAAATGTCTCGCTATATCTGATGACATGCGAGTCGCCTTTCTTAACTGCGGCGATCTTTTCAGTCAGAATGACGTCAGGGCACAAATGGTTCTCATGATCCAACAATGAGTAGCAACCATATTCAGACTCGCTCAGACTGCAATTGGGACGAAACGGAAAAGAGTTTCTTTTGATCAAAGGAGCTCTTCTTGGCTGAGGAGCCGACTGCGTCTCAAACCTGACGTGCTGGGCGATCCAGTATGCGAGCCAGTTCTTGGAACAACCACCCTCGCGGTTACCTGCAGGCTGCTCAAAAGGAAGATTGTTCATAAAGACTGTTTTGCACTCCTTTGTCAGCAAGCGCTTATAGCAACCTCTGATAATGGACTGTGGCCAGATTGAGGGTGCCACTGCATCAAAGCCGAACTGGGGAGAAACTCGAGAGGGTTCAACATCCACGGTAATCCTTTCATACCTTGGCGCGAGCTCGCGAATATGCTCTGCGAGAGCAGGAAGGGAACCTCGCAGGCACCAGCAAAAGAATTCGCGATAGCGCTCATGGACATGTGATCCCTCTTCAAAGAGGAGCTCTTCTGAGAAGACAATACCCTTAGCGGGGTACAGCTTTGGAAACCACCGCACGTTCTCAATACGCACGGCATAGGGTCTGGCAACGAACTCTTTCCGTTTTTCGCATATCAGGCTCCAAACGCACTTGGTATTGTTAGCTCCGAACCACCTCGCAGCTCTGCCGCTGTTGCGCTCCTCCACCTCGCCTGGGGGACACCACTTGTTGGGTTTAGAAGCAGTTGGGGCATACGAAGGCCACCGCTCGAAGACCCACATCGTCAAGAAGGCAATGTTGACGAAGGTCAGTATGTCGAGGCGGCCACGCGACTCTTTCATGACCACAACCAGCTGATCCAATCTGTAGTACAATGTGCCCAAGACCAAGGGTCCGAGTGCGACTTTCTGGCCAAGGGCCAGTTTCACAGCGAGTGGCAGAACATGGTAGAAGACCCCATCGTGCGGGTGACCATCAATTAAGTATCTCGACAGCCAGACACAGAGGAAAGCACAAAGGGTCAAGTGATAGCCCTTACCCTCCACGTAATTCTTGGCCTCCGGGTCTTGACTCAGAAGCTTCTTGGTGATGTTGCTGTTCGCGTAGTCACGAAAGAAGTACTGCACCCATTTGTTCCAAGTATTCTTCGCAGACGTATCAACCAACTGCCAGTTAGGAAGGGCTTTGGTAGTGGTCCACCGGGTGGAGATTTTCTTTACCTCTGATAGGCACTCCTCCATCTGCGTGTACAAAGCGATCTCCGCATCCGTCCTCAAGGGACTCAAAGGGTCCACCTCACCCATGGGAGATAGATCATAGAGCATATGCACATCATCGAGTGTGGGGGCGGCCTCGAACTCAGCAAAGTGAAAAGTGTGAGTCGCAGGCGAGTAGCGGGAAAGAAGGTTTAGAAGCATGGACTGGTCCAGCTTCACGGCAGCACCCTTCATAGCACGAACAGCGAAGTATACGCCGGCCTCATTAAGAGTCGCAGCATGATCGGTTAACACATGGTCAATCCACTCATCCATGTAGTCCAATTTCTGGACAAAAGCTTGGGTGGAAATCGCAGCATATGGGAAGTACCCATTTTCGATTCCCAAACGAACCACGTCCTCGCAGCCAATCAACTCGAGCAAGGCTGAGTTAACTGGAGGATTCAACGTTAGCAATCCCTCATTGGGGACAGAAGCAGGCAGTTTCTTTGCCTTAACCCTCGCGTGGTAGAAGTCTTTGCCACCCTGATAGGGGGCTTTTCGCCACAAAGCTTGCGGAAGATCAGGTATCTCTTCGTCCTCCTTGGTGGGTTTAGTTCCTTTTGTCTTGGCCATTCCTGCAGAAGAGCAAGAAAAGAGGGGGGAGAAATATACCACACTTCAGTTTGAATTTCGAGATTCAAGATCTATGGGAAGAAAGATGAACAGTTTCTGGTATCAATTTCAGAAATTAGGGATTGGAATTGTTTGCATTATCAGAGATTCCAAAAGCCCTACATTCAAGGCCCTTATCATTGGGGGATTAAATCGAAATTGAATTCGAAGGTTGTGAGTCCCTTTACAAGTTTTTCAGCAGATAATGGGTTTGCAGATCCAACGCATTTCGAAGCATATACTAGTATTTTAAATCGAAATTAAACAAGGCCAACCTTGTTTCCGCGAAGCCTGCTTGGATACACACAGTTGAAGAAGACGAATTGCAGTTCTGAACTGGTGATTGATTATCTGAATCTGCTCTCGAAGACTTCCGGGTACCATTCACTTTAAGAGAAAGAAGTGATGCTTTGCAACAATGGAGAATACAGAGTATTTATCCAAAAACAACGAAGGGTTGGGTCCTTTCAGTAGTCGAATCGCAACCGTCACCGTCGAATCGCGCAATCACAGGACAAGCTGACGTCACGCCTGTAGATACTGCTTTCTGACATGACAGATCTTGGCCACGTGGCAGCCATCCAGCACACCATATTGTGCTCCACACACACTGGATCACCAGCCGAGCTGATCCATGTGGGGGCTGCGAGACAGAGCCCTCGCATACCACTGCACGGGACTTGTAGGGACTTAGTGGTTTGGAGGCTAGAGTAAGCACTGTCGCGTGCGAGCCAAGCCCGCACGCGACCTTTAGTAACTGTTTTGAGAGATTTATGGCACGAGCTCCATAAACCCGGTCAATCCGGTCAAACCCGGTCAACCTCGTAACGGTTCCGGTATTCGCGCACCACGTGCTCTAACGGTTCCTATATACTCGGGCGAACGTGCCGTTATGGTTAAGCTAATTAAGCCGCCATTAATGGGCGCATTAACCACACTACAACGGTCACGTTCTCCAGTATATATAGATCGTCAACCTTTCCATACAAAGGAGAACACACTGCCATACGCGGAAGCTCTGCCAAACCTCTGTCTCTCTCTCAGACATTGCTACTGACTTACTCTCTCCCTACACACACCCCTATTCTTCCTGTGCGATCCTTGATCCACTACACACGGTGCACACGGAGGTCTCCCTGCCGGAATCTCTTGTGCACATTTTGGTGAACCCGACGTGAATCTTACTAGCAAAAGCAACCATGTCTCAGGAGGATGATGTCAGCAACCGATCGCCTTCCACCGAAACTCCCTCGGGAGACGAGACCCGCCGTACTCCGACGACTCCCGGCGAAGCACCGACGTTAGAGTCTTTGGACGCCACCGTCCAAAGTCAGGCGAAAGCTCTCAAATCCCAATCTGCGCAATTAGAACAAATCTTGGCTGTTCTAGGCACCCTCGCGCCAAATCCTCCGCCAGCCACCGCTACCCCTCAAGGAGGAGGAACCCCCACTGCTCCAGGATTGGGAGTGCCGGCCACACCTCCCAACCCTCATCTGCAGACTCCACCGTCGGCTGCGCAACTGCCTTCGGTTCAAGGATCAACGGCACAAATGCTGCCTCCTGCTGCTCACGCTCCTCCGCCCTCGGCTTTGGCGTCCAACCCAACTCTACAGTACCCTTTGCCTCCCCCAACGATGATCTGGGGAAACGCGGGTACTCAGTATGCTCCCAATCCTCCGGCGGCATATGTGTCGCCACCGCCTACGGCAACCCCTCTGGTGACTACCGAGGGAAGCATTCCAGAATGCATGACGTCTTTGCAAAAGCGCGTGGACACCATCCTGGCTCATCAGTCATTCGCGGATACCATTATCCCGAAATTAGACAATGATCCACCTATTCCACGAGAAATCTATCTCATGCCTAACCCGGCGGGGTACAAGGCTCCCAAATGGGATAAGTTCGAGGACGTTAATGTAAACGCTCATGAACATGTCATGCGTTTCATCGATGTCATGGGTCCGTACGGAGCCGATCCCAAACTACTGATGCGAGAGTTCCCAAAATCTCTTGGGAACGTAGCATACAAGTGGTACCGGACATTGGAGGCCGGATCCGTGAAGACTTGGGACGACATGGTCCAAAAGTTCTATACCAAGTTCTTTCAAATGGAGGAAAAGGTGACAATGATCCATCTCTCGCGGATGTACCAGAAGCGCGAGGAGGATGGGATCACCTTCATCAAGAAATTCCGGGCGAAATCCTTGGAGTGCAAAGATCCAATGCCCGAAAGCCGGCTCGTGGAGATATGCCTACAGTGCATGCGAGATGAATACAAAGGTATGCTCATCAATTTGCAAACACCTACGTTTTCAAAACTAATCGAATGCACGAAGAACATCGAGCCCATAGTCGAGAGACAGAAAAAGAAGAACGCTCCAGAGCGACCTGCGAGCGGCACCACTTACAAGATCGGAAGGTTCAGCTACAAGCGGGGACGCGAAGCTGAGGTCAACACAGTTTCGCCCCAGAAACAAGCGAAGGTTGTGAACTTCGATGTACCGCCTCTGCCATGCTCGGTAGAGGAAGCGAGTGACCTCTGCAAACAGTGGCGCAAGGACGGCGTCCTGCCACCGCTCGAGAAAACACCCTCCAAGGAGATGGTGAGGGACCCTAAGTGGTGCGAGTACCACGGCAAGATCATGCATCCCACCGCCGAGTGCAAGAAACTCAGGTTCGCGTTCGATCAGAAGATGAAGAACGGCGAGCTAATCGTCAGCGACAACAGGAAGGATGTGCGCAACAACCCACTTCCTGCCCATACAGAGTCAGGCTCGAAAGGCAAAGAGGTCGCCATGATCTCGATCGTAGACTTGGAGGAAGTCGCAGAGGATGGTCTACCCATCATTGCTGAGGTCCATCAAGACGAAGATTATAGCATGGACACGGAGGATGAACGTGCCGACCGCATGAAAGGGTCGCACGGCTTCAACAAATTCTTCGACGAGATGAATTTCTCCGAGAGGTGCCGGACTGATATGACAAAAGAAATCTTAAGGATAGCGGAGGACTACGAGGAGGACCTCGTGGTCTCCAACGGGAAAGTCATCAGGGCGTCTCGTTCCACAGAAAAGAGCATGACCTTTTCTGCCAGCGACAAGAAGACGGATGCGGGTCATCAGAGGCCTCTGTACGTGACCGCCATCATCAACGGTGTCGAATTCAAGCGAGCATTCGTTGATGGAGGAGCAGCGGTCAATGTTGTTCCCCTCCACACACTGAAGCTAGCAGGGATCCCCGAGCACAAGGTATTCAAACGTCCATCTCCACTGGTGGGATTCGGAAGCGACTCTAGAATGACGATCGGATGGATCCGCCTGGGCGTCCAAATTGGCAAGATCAAGTGCTCGGCAAAGTTCTATGTCATAGACGCGAACACCACATACCACATGATCATAGGTCGAGCCTGGATTCATCGCTTCGACGCAGTCCCTTCGACGGCTCACCAGGTTATGAAAGCTCTCTGGAACGACAGAATAGTCGAGATACCGGCTTCGACTAACCCGTTCAACTTGGACGAAGCACATCTCAGCGAGGCGGTGTGGTTCACTGAGATGGCGGACGAGCAAAAACCCGGGCCTTTCAACCCTACTCCTTTGCCTCTCTGGGAGGACATCAAGGACCGGTCACCTGCGGGCGTGATGGTGACAAGGGAAGATGCCAAGGAAAAGCCGCCTACACGCGAAGAGGCGCCTCGTATCGCATATCATCGAAAGAATGTGTACACTTTGAAGAGGATCGCAAAGCATGACCCCGAGGGCAAGGAGATAGAGAGCTTCTACGCCAATGGGAAGAAATGCTATCGCATATGAAGGTGCGCGGGGATGTCCTCACACGGGCATGGGGATATCCCTGGGCAAATCAATCAAATCGAGCAAGTTGCGCTGGCGGAAGCGCCAACACAAGGCACTCCAGACGAGAAACTCAAAGAAGCGCCTGAATGCATGGAAGACAGGCCAAGACCACAAAAGCAAGAACTAAAGGAAGTGTTCCTTAGCCCGAGCGAGGAAAAGAAAAGGCCAGTCTTCCTGAGTGCGGACCTCACAAGCGAAGAGGAACAAGGACTGCTGCAGCTCCTAACTGAATACAAGGACGTGTTCGCATGGGAATATGATGAGATGCCAGGTCTGGATACAAGCATCACCATGCACCGTTTAGACATCATCCCAGGGTCTAAACCGGTCAAGCAAAGCACCAGAAGCTTCAGGCCAGAACTCAACGTGAAGATCAAGCAGGAGATTGTCAAACTCCTAGATGCCAAGTTCATAGAGCCAAATCATCATCCCACATGGCTAGCCAACATCGTGCCGGTGGTGAAGAAGAACGGACAGCTTCGCATCTGCGTGGACTTCCGAGATCTCAATCGCTTCTGCCCTAAGGACGATTTCCCACTGCCCAACATCGATTTGCTTATCGATTCAACAGCAGGCCATCGCATGTTCAGTTTCATGGACGGTTTCAGCGGGTACAATCAAATCAAGATGGATCCCGAAGATGCGCGGAAAACTGCATTCATCACTCCTGTGGGGGTATTCAACTACACGGTAATGCCGTTCGGTCTTAAGAACGCGGGCGCAACCTATCAGCGGGCCATGATGGCTCTATTCCACGACATGATGCACAAAGAGGTGGAATTCTACGTGGATGACCTGGTGGTTAAATCCAAGCACGAAGCGGATCACCTTGCAGACCTGCGAAAGGTGTTCAACAGATGCAGGAGCTTTCAACTGAAAATGAACCCCATGAAATGCGCGTTCGGCGTGACCTCGGGGAAGTTCTTGGGATGCGTGGTCCATCGCCAAGGGATCGAGCCTGACCCTGCGAAAGTGTCAGCCATCACCAGCATGACGCCACCCCATAACCAAAGTACCTTGAAAACATTCTTGGGAAAACTGTCGTACCTGCGGAGATTCATCCCAGCAATTGCAGAAATCACATGCTGTTTCAGCACTCTTCTCAAGAAGGACGCCGCGTACAACTGGGCTCCGGACCACGAAGCCGCATTCGAAAAGCTGAAAGAGCTGCTCACGTCCTCGAAAATAATGATCGCGCCTCAGCTGGGATCACCACTTCTGCTATATCTTACATCAACAAGGAGATCTATAGGAGCACTCTTGGCTCAGGAGTATGAAGGCCAAGAGAGGCCCATCTACTATATCTCTCGCATTGTGCAGCCTGCTGAATCAAGGTACACAGACATCGAACGTCATTGCCTTGCTTTATTCTTTGTGATAGAAAAGTTGAGACACTATTTCACATCACACAAAGTAGTGGTGGTCACCAAGAGCGACCCCATAAGATACTTGCTAACTCACACTACTCCGGGTGGGAGACTGGCGAAATGGTACATGACCATCTCTCAGTACGATATCACATGCGTGAAACCAAGAGCGATCAAGTCGCAGGCGGTAGCGGATCTGTTGGCACAGTTTCCCGACAACAGCCACGAACCCGTGATCGAAGAAGAGCTCGAAGGCCCTGAAATCTACGCAATTGACGTGCCCTATTGGACCCTCCACTTCGACGGTTCGTCAACCAGGAAAGGCGGAGGCATTGGGATAGTCTTGACAAAACCAGATGGGGAAGTCATACAGATGTCCGCAAAGCTCAACTTCGCAGTCACAAACAACGAAGCGGAATACGAGGCTCTCATCGTGGGGCTCCGTGCGGCAAAAGCCTTGGAAGTGAGCAACGTAACAGTCATGGGAGATTCCAAGCTGATTGTTAAGCAAGCCTCGGGCGAATATGGTTTGAAGGAGATCAACCTCCTGTCTTATCGTACCCTAGTACAGAAACTGATGCAACAATTCTGCGATGTGAAGTACGAGCACAAGCCCCGAGCAGACAACAGACACGCAGACGCCTTAGCAACTCTGGGATCTAAGGTCAGCATAGACAAATGCCCCGCAAGGATTTCCATCGAAGTGCGAACATTGTCGGCATTAACAGAAGATGCGTGCGATGACGAACACATGGATGATGCAGACTGGCGGAAAGCAATCCTGCAAGCTATTACGAAAGGCACCAGCAGCGAAAGCTGGGCACTCACAAAAGGATACTGCATCCACGACAACACCCTTTACTACAAGGGTCCTGGAGGAATACTCATGCGGTGTGTCTCCGAGCAAGAGGGACAACAGCTGTTAGAAAAGATTCACCAACACGCTTGCGGAGAAAGCGAGGTGTCAATCTACAGAAAGGCTCAGAGATATGGCATTCATTGGCCAGGCATGTCAACAGCTGCAGCCCTGATACAAGGGAAGTGCGAAAGTTGCGCGCTAATCAAAGACTCTCTACTCGTCGCCCTAACCGATGACGACACGGACTGGAGGAAGCCACTGTTTGATTTCCTCACCCAGGGCACTGTGCCCGAATCGAGAAAAGAGGCCGAAAAATTGAAAAGGAAAGCGTCTCGATACGTGGTACAGGAAAACCTGCTTTGGCGAAGAGGTCACGAGGGCAACTTGCTGCGATGTCTAGACGGCAGAGAAGCACAAGAAGTCATGGACCTTTCTCATCAGGTGGAGCATCAAGGAGGTGCGAAATTATGCAGACAGCTCCTCTCAATAGGATACTTCTGGCCCACAATGGAAGTCGATTGCCGCACCAAAGTGCGACGCTGCCAAGAATGCCAATTCAAAGGGAACCTAGTGCACGCTCCTGCCGTGGATTTGCATGCATTAGGGACGCCGTGGCCATTTCACACATGGGCTCTGGACTTCATCGGTCCCATCCGACCGACGTCACAAGGGAACCATTTCATTCTCACCGCAACCGAGCTGTTCACCAAGTGGGTGGAAGCAATACCTCTAAAGACGGCAAATGCGCTGGCTGTGGTCAATTTCATCCAGGAAAGCATCATATGCAGGTTCGGAATCCCAAACACCATTCTTTCAGATAACGGTACTCCTTTTGTTAATCGCCAGGTAGCTGCGAAATTAGCAGAGTACAATATCAGGCAGATATGTTCTACCCCTTACTACCCAAAGGGAAACGGACAAGCCGAAGCGACTAACAAGACGCTGTTGAGAATATTGAGCAAAATGGTCGCAGACGACCACAAGAAGTGGGCCGACTCTCTAAGCATAGCTCTGTGGGCCTACAGAACTTCTCCAAGGACACCCACAGGGGTCTCGCCATTTCTACTGTGTTACGGGGCCGAAGCTGTGGTACCTGCGGAGGTTAGAGTCAATTCGGCAAGGCTGGCCTTCCATGCACTCTATGAAAATCAACGCGATCATGACTTAATCTAGCTGGAAGAAAAGCGAGAACAAGCCAAAAAGACTAACAAGCGGTACCAGGAAAGAATCGCTCGCGCCTACAACAAGACAGTCCAGCGAAGGGATTTCGCAGTCGGAGACCTGGTCTTACGCGCATCTGACCACTGCATGCGAGAAGCAACTCACCCAAAGTTTGCAGCTAATTGGGAAGGACCCTTCGAAGTCACAGAAGTCTTCGATAGTGGCTACTGCAGCATACGAAGGTTGCACGGTACAACCTCAACTCCCAGTTCAATCAACATGCGCTGGATCAAGAAGTACTATCCCTGACTTCTCTCATTTCATACGTTTTATGATAACGTGCTTAATGTATCATGTGGCTATGATTTACGCAATCTCCTCTCCCATATGAGAGGATTGTAATCCCATCTCTCCCATATGAGAGCGTTATAATAAAAGAATTCTCCCAAATGAGAAGTTCATATTTCTAGCTGTTTATGTTGCTCTATTTAATTTGTTATTACTGTTAACAATGGTTTATTCGCTGCAATAGCAATTCATACAAACTGCGATCTTAATTGATCATATAAGCCTATCTCTTTACGATAGCAGCCACTGCAATGCGATCTTAGTTGATCATCTAAAGCCTATCTCTCACGATAGCAGCCAACTCAAATGCGATCTTAATTGATCATGTAAAGCCTATCTCTTACGATAGCAGCCAACGCAAATGCGATCTTAATTGATCATGTAAAGCCTATCTCTTACGATAGCAGCCAAACGCAAATGCGATCTTAATTGATCATCTAAAGCCTATCTCTCACGATAGCAGCCAACTCAAATGCGATCTTAATGGATCATGTAAAGCCTATCTCTTATGATAGCAGCCAAGCGCAAATGCGATCTTAATTGATCTTGTAAAGCCTATCTCTTATGATAGCAGCCAAACGCAAATGCGATCTCAATTGATCATCTGAGCCTATCTCTCAAGATAGCGGTCTATACAAATGCGATCTCAAGCCTATCTGTTATGATAGTGACTCATACACAAAACGATTTTACCTGATCTTCTCAAGCCTATCTGTTACGATAGCAACTTATATGCAAAGTGATTTTAGTTGATCACCCAAGCCTCTGTTACGATGGCAACGCATGCGCAAGATGATCTTACTGGATCTTCTAAAAATCTGTCTGTTGCGATAGCAATTTATGCGAGAAACAATCTCAAGTAGTTCGCTAATAAAGCCTATCTTTTTTTATAGCAGTTTGCACCACTTAATGATCTTAATTGATCTGCTAAAGACTATCTGTTACGATAGCAATGTTGTGAACATGATCTTAAATGATTTGCGACGGCCAACTGCAAGCCCATCCGCCGAGATGGCAGAGCTGCGAAGATACGATCTCGAACGATCTAGCGAAACACCCGCGAATCAATATATCGCAGATACGAAACAATTACATAGCATTATGCAAGGCGAAATATGCCGAAACGCATGCGAAATTGTATTTTGTTGTAAAGAGACAGCAGATAATACAGAAAGCTATTTATCATTACAAGTCAAATGACTTACAATTTATCTGTCTAGATAGCAGCTTACAAGCGAAAAGCTCGAATCTAACTACGCAGCCAATATGGCTTACAATACATTCGAAAAGTGGCTGGTAAGCCAGCAGAGACACAGTACGGAAACCCGGACTGCAAAGGATGAACCCACCGGTTTCAAAAACCGGCTACGCAACGCCCAGATCTGCGGGTGAACATCTGTAGCAGAGGGGATCTTGCTCTAAAAGAGCCACATGAAGCCATACGCTCGAGATCCCGCTATCCGACAAGACCGTTGTCAGATATGCACCCCATAACATTTGCCCAAGGAGCCACCGGTTCCGGCGATCCACAGGCAAGCAGAAGCTCCAAAGGGCAAGGGCTCCTTGTAGACGGGGATGAACGCGACGGTTCGTCATCCCGAGCTCACAAACGTGAAAGTGACGGATTCTTCTCCAGAGATGCTGAAGAAGAATTCCGCCGTTCATTACGAGACGGTAGCACGGTCACTTCGGCGCTGCACCTCGCCACGAGGCGGACGGAAACATGACCTGCATACATAATACACGAAGAAATTTCTTCGAATACGCATGAGATATAATATGCATCTTCTTTATGATGGTTATAAAGAGCAATAAGCCTCATAAAGTGGATCTTGGAAACTATTTCTATAGCACGAAGTGCAAACTCAGGATTCAAAACTTGAAGTTGCCATGAATCAACGGAAAACAAGCGTTGAAGCCAGCAGTCGTAAGGACTCACGGCAAAGCACATATTTGGGATGAAGAACCCAAATAGCAAAGACAGGGTTTATATAGACCCTGTACAGACTCTTCGGTTGCCTAAGATGAGTCAGAAAAATTCAAAAAGAGGGTAAGTTCAATCACTTACGCCTGGAAAAGCGGTAACAATCAATTACCCTACTAAAGGCTATGACGATTCAGTTGTGTATCCTAATAAATGACGGATAGTCATGATTGGGATGGACTTCCCAACGGAAGCGTGCTTATCTGCCGAGAAATTAGCGCGAAAATCAAGCAGAGAATCAATTGCTGATGTCATAATTGGATATGCACAGAAATGTCCAATCAAATCCCGGAAAAGGGCAAAACAGGAAGTTCATTGTTCTTGTTAAAAAAAAAGGGGGGAGAAACCCTAGCAACATTACATTAATGTTCACAATATTACATTAATGTTTCAGCTATTTTTTCGAACTATTTTTGCAAAATTCGAAAAATCACAGCAAATTCTTGATTAAAGAGTCTTGGGGCTAGAACTGCTCGCTCAGCTTCTCCACCTGTTCCACTTCTTGCTTCAGTAGCTCGCATCTAGCATTCATCTCATGATACAGCTTCAGAGCTTCATCAACCTTTTGCTTCTGCTGCTCCACCTTCTGAATCTCGACTGCGAGATTCTGGTGACCGAGTTTCAAAGTTACGGCTGCGCGAATCAGCGTGACTCTGTCCTTAAGAAACTTAAAGCCCATTCTGCCTTGGACTTTGGTCACGAGGTTTTGGCACATGCCACATAGCAGTTCAGCACTCTGGACCGAAATGGTCGCAGGCGTAGCCGCAGACAGCTGCTCCAGTATCCAGATGGCTTCAGTAAGGAACAGCCTCCTGTCAAAAGGCCCGATCTCCAGAGATCTCACAAACGAGCGAGGGTACCTGAGACGCATTCGAACCACCCAGTCTACATCGGTTTGCTTCAAACCTGAGGATACGTCAAAAATAAGTTATGATGTCAAAACTCGCAAGCGAATAATGCGACGTGCGAACAGTAAAGCTCTACTTACCAGTTCCTTCCTGAATCTCATGAAGAGAAGGAATGCGGGCTGCCGGGTTGTTCGAAGACTGCCCTCGCTCCATGACTCTCCTATCAGCTGCGAGCTCTAATCTCTCGTAGTCGGGAGGAAGAATGTAGGCCGCGCCAGCTGCGACTACATTCCCAACCTGCGAGCCCCAAAAGCTCCACGCAGGAATGGGTGCCTCTGACTCAGTCATCGCCGGAGGTGAAGGGACAGTCGTAGTCGCTTGTCGTAGGACACTCTCGGATGCGGAAGCATTAGCAGCAGTTGTCCTTACCTCGTCAGCACTAGCATGGACATCTTCGTCCATCAACACAGTGTCAGCTACAGCATCGTCGGAAAGCTCGATGATGTCCTCACGAGGCACACCCGCGTGGTCAGCAGCTGCGACGGGCTTCTCGGTATGGGAGCTCGGAATTGGAACATAGGGCGCAGAAGGCTGACTTCTCTGTTCCAGCTCAGGTCCCTCAGCATGACCTGCGACATCGAATGCGATGATATGAGGTAACTTGCGTTATAAGTTATTTTGCTATCTTTACTAAAGCTAAGAATAAGCACCTCCACGCGAAGGTGGGATTGAGGTATCTTCGTCATACACTAAGGACGTGGAACCATGCCCTATCAGTGTATCCTCACTAAGCAAGTCTGTAAGAGGAGCGTGACCTGGGACGCGAATAAACCAGTCATGATTTTGCCTCAAGTTGCTAAAGCCTAGTACATGCGTATCACTCAAATGATTACCTGAAGGTTCTCCGCATTTGTCTACTAACCAACGGCGAATGTCAGCCTTTGACACACCATGCTTTAACGCACCCACAATAACATCTCTATAAGTTACTGCGAGATTGAAGATCTCACCTTTATCGCCGCCTGCGATTTGCTCAAAATCCGCTTGGACTTGCTCCAAGGCTGCTGCATCCTCTCTGAGAACCTCATCTTCCTCCTCCGCATGAGGAGCCACTTCTTCGGGAAGCTCGTCTTCCTCGACAGTTGGACGCGCTAAGTCGTCAACATGCCGCTCTTCGAGGCTCCGCTGCTTCACACGCTCAAGCTCCTCTTCTTCCCGACGCCTTCTTCTCTCAGCAGCCTCCGCGGCTGTCTTCCGGGACTCAGCCAGAATGTCCTCGCTTATGGGATCATCCGGGATGCCAGAATGGGCATCTCTCTTTTGCCTCTTGGCCGCGAGGCCACCGGTGGTCTCATCATCATCATCTGCGAACACACGAATGGCTTAAAGAAAAGAAGTGCAAAGAAGTTACGATGACGGGAAAGGAAATGCGACGGAGGTACCTCCTGATTCTTCCTCATGCATCACAACTGTTGCTTCTTCTTCTTCATCACTTGCTTGGGGCTCCTGCCTCTCTTCCTCTCCCTCTTGATCGAAGGGAACGAAAGACTCAACTGCGAGTTCTTTCCGCACTTTGCTGGGCATGCGACCTTTGCCTTTGTCCTTGATAGAAACGGACCTCACTGGAGGAGAAGCTGGAGCGCTTCTAGGGGAAGAAATGGTAATTCCCTTTTGCCTAGGTCTCTTCACTCTTGGCGCCGCAGTCGCTGGACGCGAATTCTTTACGCGCTTAAACGCAAGTATACGGTCAAGTAGTATGTGGAGTATTTTACGACTCCGAGTATCGAACCCAAGGGAATTTACGATTATTAGCTAACTAGAAAGTAATTATGAGATATCTACGTAACCGGTAAGAAGGGTTTGTATTTGAAGGTTCGTCACCCACAAACAAGTGACTTAAACTAAATAACAACTAACTAAATATTTTTAGAGAATTTTCACTTTTAACGAAGATAAATTGTGATGTAATACGATTAATAAAGAAGAACTAGGCAATTGATGGTCCCTAGGGTTGTTAACGATTTCCGGGTTATGCATGAAACACTCTACTCACGTTCTAGTTATATCGGGTAATGCTCATCACGATCTTCTCTCGATCTCACGTGAATTTGTGTAAACAATAGATTTTGGGTCCTCTCGGTCCACCTCTGTCTATTAATACAATCTAATTGATTTGCTAGACTTGTTCACCGGGTCCTATCGGTCCACCGAATTCACTAAGTTCTAACAAAAATCAATTGAAACTACCCTCACACGATTAATCAAGTTTCTATCTCCTCTCAGTCTCAAGAAACTACAAGATCACCTAACTATTCTTTAACACGTCTCAACGAGTTCACTTTCGTGCAACCCTATCAACAAGTAATATTCTACGGGTGATCAAGCCAAGAACATTAAGAATTGGGTACAAGAATAGATAAGCTAACAAGAACGTTCATAGAATTAAGCAAAAGCATGCATCAAGTCCAAAATCCGGAAAATCATCCAACAAACCCTAGTTTTCCATCAATCACCTAGCTTAAAGTGTTTAGCTAGACATAATAGTGTTCAACATGATCAAAATAATGAAGTTCATGAAGAATAGAAGAAGAAAAGATGATCAAACGCTTGAATCTTCAATGTAGTTGATGATCCTTGCTCCAAGCTTGTTCTCCCTTCTTCCCTAGCTCCAAAGACTTCAAAGATGCGTGAATCTCTTCCTCTTAGGTCGTTTTCCCCGTTTTTTACCAGCTGGGCACGCTCTTTAATGAAAATATGCCGAATTTGCACTTCAGCCCCTCTACTTTGTAATTCCCGGACAGAATTCTTTGCTGATTTTGCGCGGGCTGTATCTCCCTCATACGGACTCGTCTTTGGGCCTACCATATACCGTTGGAAAGCTACGGATGTCTACTTTCCAATGCCGCAAGCCTTGCTTCAAAATTCCTTGTAGATTTTTCTGGGCATCGAAAAGAGTGCAGGCTGGTCCTGTGTGACTTTTCCAACTTTTCTTCGTCTTTGCGTTTTCTTTTCTCCTCTTCATCTAACTCCATTCCAAGCAAATCCAAGCATCTCATAAGCTCCATTGCACCTCTTTTACCTGAGATACACAACACTAAACAACCCGTGCAATTATCATAGCAAATATGAGAGAAAACATGCACAAATAAGCTAGAAACACAACTTTTCACTCTTAGGCTTATAAATCGTCAAATTCACATATTTGTGCAAATATAACATATAAATCATGTAAAATAAGCCTATTACAAGTACTAAGAAAGTATAATAATAACTCCTAAAAGAGAGTTATCAAATACCCCCACACTTACCTTTTGCTCGTCCCGAGTAAAACCACTATTCACTAGCCGACTCAAGACGCAAACGACACAAGACTCGACAATGCAACAATATGATGCAAATGCAAACTACGACTCGATCCTACACAAACACATATATACACAAAATACACTTTTTATCTTTTGGTTGAGATCGGGCAATCTCCATTGGCTTGAATCGATTATCATGAAGTGATGAGAATCCTAGGAACAAAGCATGAGTTGAAACTAAACTCGACACCGAGACTCTTCCCTAGTTAGTATAGAAAGCCTAACTTTACTAAGTACAAGAGTACGCTACCTCTTCGCGTGTGCCACGAAATAAGAGACTACGCTAGGCAAAGCCACATCCAAGGTCCGAGCTCCTAATCCGCTAACGGTTTTCACATGATGAGGCTTAGGGACATAAAGATAATCTCGTCGAAATCAAGTCCTAAGCGTCACATTCTCACATCAAATCCCACATCTCACACACCCTCACCACGATGATAGGAACCAAAACCCAAAGCTCACCACCTCCGGCCCTCAATTCCCTCAAATCCCGGTACACTAGTGATCTCCGTGGCCATCGTCGTTCGTCGTGCATGAAACATGAACCGTCGTCGTCAAAGTAGCTCCACCACTCGTTTTAATTCAATTTCAACTCAAACTTTATTTCATCTCTCCTTTTTCTTTTTCTCTCATTTTATTTTTTATTTTCTGTTTTTTTTTTTTCTCTTTTTTTTTCTTTTTTCTTCTCAAAATACCATCACAATGCACAAATAATATCCGAGTGGTCTTCAAATAACAATCACATATGCTAGGAGAAGGAAACACATAAGTCGATGAATGAATATCACATAAAATATCATCTCCTCCTAACTCAATCAAAGGCCATGTCAAATCCAAGCCGCAAAATCAATGAAGTAAATGTGTGGGAGTGGAGTCGTCGCAAGCTCACACTCAATGTCCGGAGTCAAAAGTCGACACCCCCACACTCGAATATAACCATATCCCCTCTCAAGTCGTCCCGAAGATGAATGTATCTCGTGCCTAATCCAACCGATCCTCCTACACCAAAGCAATCAAAACCGGTACCTAGCACGATCAACCAATTAAGTTCTCCCAACCCAATTTCGTGCGTATTAGATTCATGCACTCACGGCTCTCCACAACTGTGTCCATGATGTAATGACATGGAACACCGCCACACCGACGTGCGCAAGCCTACTCACTCACCCTCGCATCCCCTCGTAGATAATCAATGAAGTGAAAGCGAGATGTAGAACTCCACGAATTGTATAATCACTCCCTCAACGAACCCCCTCAACTACACAACCCCCTCGTGACGCACTAAAGTGGTGATTCTAATCAATTTGTGATGAAGGCCAAGAATCGTCACCCTAGGTCCGAAGGCTAGCAAGAATCCAAGGTTCAAATTGGGGCGTCTAATGGTCCTACAAGGTGAGTTCTAAAAGCAGTGAGTGCTCTAATACACGTCCTCGCACAGCTGTTTCGTGTGCCACTACGAGGCGGGTTGGCGACTACCTAAGACGTACACATGGATGTTCGGCTTGTTTAGCTCACACCTAGCTCAGCTCTTGCAAGAAAATAGGCACACACTTTGAGTTGAAAATCACGTAAGTGTTAGAAATAGGTAGGCACTCCCGTAAAGAAAGTCTCTCTATACCTACTAAGGGGGACTCACGTCGTCACTCTCGGTCGCAAATCATGCTCTACGCCTAAAATCCTCACACCTCGCGATTTATCAAATTTTAGCCTCTTTCGATTGCCCTTTTCTCAAGATTTTCTCTTTTTAATTTTTTTTTTTTTTGGATATTGAACTTTTTTATTTTTTTCATTTTTTCTATATTTTTTTTTATATAGTTCCTACACTACATGCAAGCCGACACGAACGAAACTACACAAAACATTCGACAGGGTAGGTAGACTCAAATAAGAAAACGTGCAATATCAAACACAAACACAAACAAGTATATACACGACTAACACAACACAATATGACATACTATCACAATATCACGACATTGACTACATAATTAGACACAATACGACACAAACAACTATATGCAGACATGGCGATGCAGACACTGACTGGCTAGAAAATAGCTAAAATCCCCCCATACTAGACTGCTTCGTTGTCCTCAACGAATTTAGAGATCAACCAAGAAGACTCAGCATTCAAATGCGAGGGGCGGTGGTTCTACTCGAAGTCAAAGTCACGGCACAAGAAGGTAGCTACAATAAATTTAGAGATAATTCATGCTACGTGCACGTGAACGAGTTGTGTGTACCGAAATTAAGCAAGTACTCAAGTATTCCCTAAGATTCTAACAGCTAATCCAAGCGGCGACTAAGCACCGTGACAAAGTAGTCGGAATAAAACCCTAGAGCAAGTACGATGTGCCTAAACGATAAGTAAAGAGAGAGAAAAGAAACTCACAACCGACACAAAGTCGGGGACGAAATCCGATAAGTGCTGACTGAGAAAGCTAGAACAATCCCCAAGCAAACATTGTGTGGAACAATGCGAGCTCCCTTGCGGTCGAGTGTGCGAAACACACCGGGGTCGATTGATCTGTTGCTAACAAAAAAAATAACGAAGAATCCCCGAACTCGCAATGTGAGTTCCCGTAACGGTCGAGTGTGCGGTGTAGCACACCGGGGTCGATGTCTTCGACAAATTTCTGATTTGATACTTCTCTTGCGAACTCGGACAAAGAACAACACCTCGATCACTTTGCAGTATATTCAGTTTCGTGCTTAGTCCTTTCTCAAAGTCCCACAAGCCAAACCCTTTTATCTTGAAGTGTGATAGTGTGAAATTGACATGTTTTGGCTAGGAAATCGCCACTAACAATAAGTTCAAAGTCACAAACTCCTCATGTTAAAGCAAAGAGCAAAGAAGAAATTGTCGTAACACAATTGGCACAGTATTTCTTTAAGTGTCTTGACAATTGGCACAATAGCTCCATTAATAACCTTCCTCAGAACCCAGTGAATTGAAAATTCGTCATAGACACGGCTGAACCCATATTGTATTCAGTCCTAGCAAATGGTGTTGTTTCAACCACAGAGGTTCTCCAGTCAATTGAGGGCTGGTGATGTGCTGGATTGAATCAGGAGATGGGTTTGGGTTCACCATTCGGCGGTCACGGCTGTAATTTATGGTGGCTGCGGTCGGTAAATTCTGAGCCGATGGTGGGGTTTTGGCCGGAGTTCATTGCTGTGGGAGGACCAACACCCAAGCCTACCTAACTAACAGCCTTCACCATCCCAACACCACAATAACCACCAACACATCAGCCACACACCTGAACCACATATGACCAGATTACAACCACCTACATACAACTTCACTTCACTACTGCTTGAACCCACCTGTAAAACAGAGCCATGGCCGAACCTGAACCCGACCTGCCTCTTACCTCCACAACCAAATCATCTCTGCCACATATAATCACCAGGACCATTGACCTGCAAACAACCCAGATTGTGCACCAAAATCCAGCAGCAGAAGCAACAGAGAAGAAGAGGAGTCAGTTGATTGAGAGAGAGAGGCGGTGCTGGGTTTAATTGGGGTTCTGATTCGACGGGAGAACAGGGGATGTAGCAACGGCGATTCGTTGGTGGTCCAAAGGGCGGCTGCTTCGTGGTGAGATTGGAGCAGTGGGCGGCCTGAAAACCACCTCAACACTGCCGGAATTCGGGACGGCAGTGTTGGTGGTCGTTGGTGGCTTGAATTCGACGGAGAGAGAGAGAGGGTGGGCCGCTGCAATTGCCGTGGTCGCCGGAATCGTGGTGGCGCGGTGATTGCGAAGAAAACCCTCCCCGATTGGCCGGATTTTGGCTGCAATCGGAGGTTATTGCCGACGCCGATGGTCGGCGGCTCTTCGGCGGCGCTCTTCCTCGTGATACTCCAATCCAACACGCCGCATTCGCCCTGTCGGAGCGTTGCTGCTCTGAAACGCGAGAGAGAGCTGTCGATCGGCCTGATTCCTCTGGGTTTGATGATAGCAAGAGTCGAGAGTCTATGGCTCTGTCTGTTGATGTTCGTCGTCTGAAGGGGAAGAAGCTTCCTCACGACTTGTCTTCAAACTTTTCCCAAAATAGCAAATATACCCCCGGATAATTAATAAAATTTCGCCCGCGCCCATCATGGTCGTACGACCACTAGTACTGGTCCTGCGACCAGCAGAAGCATGGTTTTGCTAGTTCTCCACATTTTGACTAAGTAAAAAGTGATCCTACGACCAGTTGGCTGATCATAAGACCAGTCTGGGGCTGGAACTGCTGCTCTCTCTCTTTTTTTTTTTTTTTTTTTTTTTTTTTTTTGATCCGTTTCCTTTGCTTGATCTTCGAGGATCCTTAGCTTGAATTCCATGTTCCTCTTTTTGTTCTTGAGCCAACTTTTCGTGACAAATTTCCCATTCTTCTCGGAAATCTCGTCGTGATCATATCTCGCTCAAATTCCGCATTTCTTTTACGTTCGAACTCCGATGCGCACATTTCCATGCGAGTCTACGCACATCAAGAAGGGGAGTCCGAATCGCGTAATAACCTGTAATCCTGCGGAGACTCAATTTAAATGTCAAATTCTCGCTCTCTCACCTCTCAGATAACAAAACGGAATTCAAAACGCACACAACAGTATTTAAAACACAATCTCTACACTAATGCATAATATACGTTGGGTTGCCTCCCAACAAGCGCTTTGTAATTTACGGTCGACGGCCCGACCCAGTTACCTCACGAAGCTCAGAAAGGTGGTTTGGCAGGTCGTGTCGCATCCAACTTCTGGCGCTGGATATTCATGACTACCTCGTGCGCCTGCACACTCGATTCTTTACCCTTAGGATCTGGCGGATCTCCTTGTGTCAGCTCTGAAATTCCACGCACAACTTTCACAGGAAATGGCAAGTCTGGCTTCACCTCATAAGTGTACTGAGGAGTCGGTTTGAAAACCTGAAAGGTCTCCACAGTATCGTTGACCCTCATGATCAACTCTCCATTCTCCACATCAATTAAAGTCCGACCAGTAGCCAGAAAGGGCCTACCAAGAATGATCGGAACGTCACCAACTGGCATGTCAAGGATCACAAAATCTGCCGGCATGATCAAACTACCAACCCTCACAAGTAAGTCTTCTACCACCCCAATGGCCTTCTTGGATGACTTATCTGCGAATTGCAGATTGATCCAGGTTTTACTAGGCTCCCCCACACCTAGCTTCTTAAATATTGAGAGTGGCATCAAGTTGACACTTGCCCCCAAATCACATAGAGCCTTGCCTGTATATGCCCCGCCAAGTGTAGCCTCAATAACAAAACTACCTGGATCTTTCTTCTTCTTGGGTAGCCCATGCAAGACACATGAACTCACCTGCTCATTTAGTTTTACTGTCTGAAAGTTATCCATAGCTTTTCTCCCATAGATTGCATCCTTGATAAACCGCGCATACTTAGGCATTTCTGCAGTGCCTCAATCAAAGGAATATTGATGTGCAGTTTGGAGAAAATATTGAGAAATCTCCTGTACTCCTCAGAGTCATCCTTCTTCTTCCTAGTTTTCAATGGAAAAGGTACATCTTTAGAAGAAGAGGGTGGTGGTAATACCTCATTGGAATTTTCCTCATCTTGTGGAGTCATGCCCTTTGATTGGGGGACCATGACAGGTGTCTTCTCAGAATCGAAGACCTCATGCTCCTTAGCTTTTGACGCTTCAGCTCTGGCATGGCTCGGGTATGGTGGATCAGTCAACGAAACCCCACTGCGAGTGGTAATGGCATTTACCTGGCGCACATTCTCTGTGTCAGACGGTAGAGAACCAGGTGCTCTAGCAGATAATTGCGTTGCAATTTGCCCAACTTGAACCTCTAGTGCACGAAGAGAAGTCTTCGTAGCCTGCAAATCAGAAGACATAGCATTGACCGTCGTGGTCATATCGTTCATGTTGTTACTCAGCTGTGTCAATGCCTTAGTGAGTACAGAAATCTCTGGGTTTGGCGCCACAACAGCCGGTGGTGGAGCCTGCGACACTGGTGCTTGTGGCATGTGCTGAAACCCAGGTGCGTAAATAGCTCCAGACTGATCCCCATACCTGAAACCTGGATGATCTCTTGTGCCTGGTCTGTAGTTCCCTTGGTTCCAATTCTGCCGCTGTCCTTGTGCCCCCACAAAGTTCACATCTTCACTTGCAATCTGGGCCAAGGCTGAATCAAATTCCTGCTCCTCTACTCTTGCAACTGGCTTATGATCCCGATACACATGCTTGGCTAAATCTGACACCATCTTGCTGATCCCAGTCTTCCATTCATCATCTCTAGGTTCAGGCAATGTCGATAATCTCCTGGAATCATATAGTTGTGAGTCCTGCTTAGCGAGCTGCTTCATGAGCGCATAGGCTCCTTCCTTGTCCACAGAGTACAGAAAATTCCCTCCAGCTTCTCTGTTAACCAGCTCCAGATTGTGACGTTCTAGACCATAGTAGAAGACTTGCAAAATTTTGTAGTCCCCAAAATCATGGTTTGGGTACTTCCTGATCAAATGCATAAAACGGTCCCATGCATCTACTACAGTTTCATCGGCATGTTGCCGAAAGCCTAGAATATCACCCTGTAGCTCAATCACCCGTTGAACTGGATAAAACTTGGCCATGAACTCATCCACACACTGAGCCCATGTAGTTATCGAATCAGGAGCTCTTGACTGTAGCCACTTCTCAGCTGCACCCTTCAGACAATAAGGGAAAAGAATTAACTTCAACGCCTCTGCTGTTACATCCTTGTACTTGGTAGTCTTTATGTACGCGTTGAACCTCCCAATAAATTCATTGGGGTCTTCATCCCTGTTCCCATAGAATTGGAACTGATTGGTCACCGTCTGAATTGTCGCAGGCTTAAGTTCAAAGTGTTCGGCCTGTATCTCTGGCACTACAATTGCCGGGTTGTGTCCATAGGTGGACGACTGAAACTTCTCCACAATAGCCTGCCCAGACTTGTTATACGGTGTCTGGGCGTTGCGATCATTCAACAGTTTTGCCAACTCTTCCATTTTCTCATTGAGCTGCGCGTTGGTCAATTGATCACCCATAGTGCTCTGTTTCTGTCTTCTCCTCTGATCTCTGAATAATTGCTCTGGGTCTTCAAGTGGGGGAACAAGTTCTCTAGGGATCCTGGACATACACTGATGACCTGAAAAGCAGACTCAAATACAAGTGAGAAAACAAGTAGCTAATTAAACAAAAAGTAAAAAAGAGATATCCTAAATCAATTTCTACTAAACTAATAAACCGTTAAAATCCCCGGCAACGGCGCCAAAAACTTGACGCGAATTCTTTACGCGCTTAAACGCAAGTATACGGTCAAGTAGTATGTGGAGTATTTTACGACTCCGAGTATCGAACCCAAGGGAATTTACGATTATTAGCTAACTAGAAAGTAATTATGAGATATCTACGTAACCGGTAAGAAGGGTTTGTATTTGAAGGTTCGTCACCCACAAACAAGTGACTTAAACTAAATAACAACTAACTAAATATTTTTAGAGAATTTTCACTTTTAACGAAGATAAATTGTGATGTAATACGATTAATAAAGAAGAACTAGGCAATTGATGGTCCCTAGGGTTGTTAACGATTTCCGGGTTATGCATGAAACACTCTACTCACGTTCTAGTTATATCGGGTAATGCTCATCACGATCTTCTCTCGATCTCACGTGAATTTGTGTAAACAATAGATTTTGGGTCCTCTCGGTCCACCTCTGTCTATTAATACAATCTAATTGATTTGCTAGACTTGTTCACCGGGTCCTATCGGTCCACCGAATTCACTAAGTTCTAACAAAAATCAATTGAAACTACCCTCACACGATTAATCAAGTTTCTATCTCCTCTCAGTCTCAAGAAACTACAAGATCACCTAACTATTCTTTAACACGTCTCAACGAGTTCACTTTCGTGCAACCCTATCAACAAGTAATATTCTACGGGTGATCAAGCCAAGAACATTAAGAATTGGGTACAAGAATAGATAAGCTAACAAGAACGTTCATAGAATTAAGCAAAAGCATGCATCAAGTCCAAAATCCGGAAAATCATCCAACAAACCCTAGTTTTCCATCAATCACCTAGCTTAAAGTGTTTAGCTAGACATAATAGTGTTCAACATGATCAAAATAATGAAGTTCATGAAGAATAGAAGAAGAAAAGATGATCAAACGCTTGAATCTTCAATGTAGTTGATGATCCTTGCTCCAAGCTTGTTCTCCCTTCTTCCCTAGCTCCAAAGACTTCAAAGATGCGTGAATCTCTTCCTCTTAGGTCGTTTTCCCCGTTTTTTACCAGCTGGGCACGCTCTTTAATGAAAATATGCCGAATTTGCACTTCAGCCCCTCTACTTTGTAATTCCCGGACAGAATTCTTTGCTGATTTTGCGCGGGCTGTATCTCCCTCATACGGACTCGTCTTCGGGCCTACCATATACCGTTGGAAAGCTACGGATGTCTACTTTCCAATGCCGCAAGCCTTGCTTCAAAATTCTTTGTAGATTTTTCTGGGCATCGAAAAGAGTGCAGGCTGGTCCTGCGTGACTTTTCCAACTTTTCTTCGTCTTTGCGTTTTCTTTTCTCCTCTTCATCTAACTCCATTCCAAGCAAATCCAAGCATATCATAAGCTCCATTGCACCTCTTTTACCTGAGATACACAACACTAAACAACCCGTGCAATTATCATAGCAAATATGAGAGAAAACATGCACAAATAAGCTAGAAACACAACTTTTCACTCTTAGGCTTATAAATCGTCAAATTCACATATTTGTGCAAATATAACATATAAATCATGTAAAATAAGCCTATTACAAGTACTAAGAAAGTATAATAATAACTCCTAAAAGAGAGTTATCAACGGGTCATCTCCGGGAGGAGACAGAGCCGGAGGATTGTCTATCAGCGAGTCAGCAAAAACATTCATGACTGCGCGAACCTTTGTTTCAACCTCAGCGTCCATCCTCCATGAAAGCCGGAACGGCTGCTGTTGTCTTCTGGTGGCAACAATGGTGTTGACCAGTGACTTGGAGCGATCACCAGCTGCGAATCTCCGCACATGACACTACAACAGTACAGAATAAAAGTGTCAGCACAAGGAAATCGAGAAAACTTAACACATGTGAAGAAAATTGCTTACCTCAGCAAAAGCCTTGCTGTATCTGATGACTTGCGTGTCGCCCTTCTTGATTGCGGCGACCTGCTCCTTCAGAATGAAATCAGGGCACAAATGGTTCTCACGGTCCCACAGTGAGTAGCAACCATACTCAGACTCGCTCAAACTGCAATTGGGGCGGAACGGAAAAGAGTTTCTTTTGAGCAAGGGGGCCCTACCTGGCTGCGCCGCCGACTCCGTCTCAATCCTCGTTTGCTGGGCAACCCAGTATGCGAGCCAGTTCTGGGAACAACCACCCTCGCGGGTACCCGCAGGGTGCTCGAAAGGAAGGTTGTTCATAAAAACTGTCTTGCACTCCTTTGTGAGCAAGCGCTTGTAGCATCCTCTGACAATGGACTGGGGCCAGATTGATGGGGCCACAGCGTCAAAACCAAACTGAGGAGAGACTCGAGTAGGGTCAACATCCACTGTAAGCTTTTCATACCTTGGCGCGAGCTCACGAATATGCTCCGCGAGAGCAGGAAGGGAACCTCGCAGACACCAGCAAAAGAACTCGCGATAGCGCTCGTGGAAATGAGGTCCCCTTTCAAAGAGAAGCTCTTCTGAAAAGACCATACCTTTGGAGGGGTATAGCTTTGGAAACCATCGTACATTCTCAATGCGCGTGGCGTAGGGCCTGGCAATAAACTCCTTCCGTTTGTCGCATATCAAACTCCAAGCGCACTTGGTGTTGCTTGCTCCAAACCATCTCGCAGCTCTCCCGCTGTTGCGTGCTTCTGTCTCGCCTGGGGGACACCACTTATCAAGTTGAAGAGCGGTTGGAGCATAAGATGGCCAGCGCTCGAAAACCCACATTGTCAAAAAGGAAATATTGACAAAGGTCAGGACATCGAGGCGGCCGCGCGACTCCCTCATAGCCAGAACCAGCTGATCGAGCCTATAATACAGCGTGCCCAAAACCAAGGGCCCGAGTGCGACTCTCTGGCCAAGAGCGAGCCTCACAGCAAGTGGCAGCACATGGTAGAAGACCCCGTCATGGGGGTGACCATCAATCAGGTACCTCGACAGCCAGGCACAGAGAAAAGCACAAAGGGTCAAATGATAGCCCTTGCCCTCTACGTAATTGTCGGCCTCTGGGTCCTCACTCAGAAGTTTCTTAGTGATCCTGCTGTTCGCATAGTCTCGGAAGAAGTACTGCAACCATTTGTTCCTGGTATTCTTCGCAGACGTATCAACCAGCTGCCAGTTCGGAAGGGGCTTTGTAGTGGTCCACCGAGTGGAGATTTTCTTCACCTCTGCTAGGCATTCCTCCATCTGCGTATACAAGGCAATCTCCGCAGATGTCCTCAAGGGACTCAGAGGGTCCACTTCACCCATGGGGGAAAGCTCGTACAGCATTTGCACGTCCTCGAGCGTGGGGGCAGCCTCGAACTCAGCAAAATGGAACGTGTGAGTCGCAGGCGAGTAGCGGGACAGAAGGTCTAGAAGCATGGATTGATCCAGCTTCACAGCAGCACCCTTCATAGCACGGATAGCAAAGTACACGCCGGCTTCGTTAAGAGTCTCGGCGTGATGATCCAACACGTGGTCAATCCACTCATCCATATAGTCCAATTTCTGGACGAACGCCTGAGTAGAAATCGCAGTATACGGGAAGTGCCCGTTCTCGATCCCCAATCGAACTACATCCTCGGAACCAACCCACTCGAGCAGGGCTGAGTTAACTGGGCGAGTCAACGTCAGCAATCGCTCAGCGGGAACAGGATCAGGCATCCTCTTCGCCTTTATCCTCGCATGGTAGAAATCTTTGCCGCCTAAAAAGGGGGCTTTTCGCCACAAGGCCTGTGGAAGGTCGGGTATCTCTTCATCTTCCTTGACGGGTCTGGTTACTCTTGTCTTGGCCATTCCTGCGAAAGAGCAAGAAAAAGGGGGGAGAAATACCACACTTCAGTTTGAATTTTGGAATTCAAGATCTGTGCGAGGGAAAACGAACAGTTCCGGTATCGATTTCAGAAATTGGGGAATTGCAAGACCCAATATTGTTGAAAGATTAAAAAGAAGCGGGTTCAAAGATCAAAACCTCTTCACAAATCCCATGGGTTTACAGATTCAACGCAGTTCAAGGCAAACACTGGTATTTTAAATCAAAAGTAAACGAGGCCAACCTTGTTTTCTTGAAGCTTGCTTGGATATGCACAATTGAAGAACACGGATTGCAGTTCTGAACTGGTGATTGATTATCTGGATCTGCTCTCGAAGATCTCCGGGTACCATTCACTTTAAGAGGAAAAAGTAATGCTTTGCAATAATGGGGGATACAAGGTATTTATCCAAAACAATGAAGGGTTGCGTCCTTTCGATAGTCGAATCGCAACCGTCACCGTCGAATCGCGCAATCACAGGACAAGCTGACGTCACGCCTAAAACCCTAAAGGTCAGACGGCACGACTCTAGGGGTTTTAGGTCATAATGACACGCACGGGGGCTGAACTTACCCGTATTTGAATTGGTGCGTGGCGGCGACGCGTATGTTGGTTTCCGCGCATGGAAGTCTATACGGCTATGAGTCTTCACGCGCAGAAAGGGGCTAATGTAGATACTGCTTTCTGACATGACAGATCTTGGCCACGTGGCAGCCATCCAGCACACCATATTGTGCTCCACACACACTGGATCACCAGCCGAGCTGATCCATGTGGGGGCTGCGAGACAGAGCCCTCGCATACCACTGCACGGGACTTGTAGGGACTTAGTGGTTTGGAGGCTAGAGTAAGCCCTGTCGCGTGCGAGCCAAGCCCGCACGCGACCTTTAGTAACTGTTTTGAGAGATTTATGGCACGAGCTCCATAAACCCGGTCAATCCGGTCAAACCCGGTCAACCTCGTAACGGTTCCGGTATTCGCGCACCACGTGCTCTAACGGTTCCTATATACTCGGGCGAACGTGCCGTTATGGTTAAGCTAATTAAGCCGCCATTAATGGGCGCATTAACCACACTACAACGGTCACGTTCTCCAGTATATATAGATCGTCAACCTTTCCATACAAAGGAGAACACACTGCCATACGCGGAAGCTCTGCCAAACCTCTGTCTCTCTCTCAGACATTGCAACTGACTTACTCTCTCCCCACACACACCCCTATTCTTCCTGTGCGATCCTTGATCCACTACACACGGTGCACACGGAGGTCTCCCTGCCGGAATCTCTTGTGCACAACGCCTAAAACCCTAAAGGCCAGACGACACGACTCTAGGGGTTTTAGGTCATAATGGCACGCACGGGGGCTGAATTTACTCGTGTTTGAATTGGTGCGTGGCAGCGACGCGCATGTTGGTTTCCGCGCATGGAAGTCTATACAGATATGAGTCTTCACGCGCAGAAAGGGGGCTAATGTAGATAGTGCTTTCTGAGCTGACAGATCTTGGCCACGTGGCAACCATCCAGCACACCATATTGTGCTCCACACACACTGGATCACCAGCCGCGCTGATCCATGTGGGGGCTGCGAGACAGAGCCCTCGCATACCACTGCACGGGACTTGTAGGGACTTAGTGGTTTGGAGGCTAGAGTAAGTCCTGTCGCGTGCGAGCCAAGCCCGCGCGCGACCTTTAGTAACTGCTTTTGAGAGATTTATGGCACGAGCTCCATAAACCCGGTCAATCCGGTCAAACCCGGTCAACCCCATAACGGTTCCGGTATTCGCGCACAACGTGCTGTAACGGTCCCTATATGTGCGGACGAACGTGCCGTTGTGGTTAAGCTAATTAAGCCGCCATTGATGGGCGCATTAACCACACTACAACGGTCACATTCTCCGTTATATATAGGACGTTAACATTTCCATACAAAGGAGAACACACTAGCCATACGCGGAAGCTCTGCCAAATCCCTTTCTCTCTCTCAGACATTACTATTGCCTTACTCTCTCCCTACACACAACCCAACTCTTCCTGTGCCATCTCTGATCCTCTACATACGGTGTACACGGAGGTCTCCCCGCCGGAATCTCTTGTGCACACCAGCCTACGGTAAGCCTCAGATGGTTGATTTAACAAACTCCCAACATATGATTCTCTCAACTTCTTAATGTAGTCTAAGTACAATAAATCCAATAACTCAGTACTAATTAAACTACAGAAGGATATTTTGGATGATGCATACCCATCCATCCTTACAGTCTTAACTTCTGAATTGACAAATCAAGAATCAGGTAAAATGTTCTTACCATTATTCGTAGCTTTCTTGGTCTTTACTGCAATGTGTTTCACTCTTTTCTTCTCTGACGTTCTTTCATCCTTCTTCTCATCAGTTTTCTTTTCCTTTGAAGATGGTGCACTCTTCTTATCACTTTTCTCTTCAGCCACTTCATTCTTCTTCTTGTTTAATTTTTCTACCTGATCCTTACTCCCATGTTCTTTGATCTTCACCACTTCTTTTGCTGAGTCAGATTCTGACCCAGCTTCTGGTTCTTCTTGAACTTCCTTTACCTTCTTAACCTTATTTGAGGGTGGTGAAATCTCATGGACACTAGCTGTCTCTTCTGAATCCGATCCATGAATGGTGATCTTCCTGTTAGCCTTCTTTGTCCTCTTTGTGGAATACTGTCCTTGTTGCTTGATCCTCTCATATTTGCGCTCCATTGTGTTTCGGGTTTGAGAGAGAGAAAGATAGATAGATAGGTACGAAGAGAAGAAAGGTGAGAATGAAAGAAATAAGCCATGAAGTTGGCTTAAGTAGGTAGAAGAGTTTGATTTAAAAAGGGATTGCATGAAAATCAGATTGCAAAAGATTTCATGAGATATTTTTGGGATATTTTTTCAAAATCTTTGAACATTTGAAATATGTTGTAGTTATCTAAAAATAAATTACAAAATATTCCATGATCCATTTTTTTAATAAAAACGTGTATCCACTTAATCAAAGCAGTTGAACAGTAGTTCAAAGCTTTGAGAAGTTTCAGAACATAACAGAAACCTTCAAAGCTATGAGGCATACTTTCAAGGCTAAGAAAGTATGATCTCAAGGCTTTGAGATTTACACATATAATACACAAAGAGACTAATACTCCCCCGAAACCAATGCATCCTTGTTCAACATACCCAATTCAAGCCTTAGGGATGCAAACCTCTCATCTGGCAATGGTTTAGTGAAAATATCAGCTATTTCCACAGTAGTAGAAATAAGAGATAGAACAACATCACATTTTTCAGCATGATCTCTAAGAAAATGATGTCTCACATCTATGTCCTTTGTCCTTGAATGCTGAATTGGATTCTTTAATATAGAAATGGAACTTGTATTGTCACAGTTGATAGGCACATTTCTGAATTCATATCCAAGATCTCTTAGCTGTTGAGCAATCAATAATAATTGAGAACAACATGCTCCAACTGCAATGTATTCAGCTTTAGCAGTTGATAGAGCTACTGAATTTTGCTCCTTTGAATGCCAACTATCAGTGATGAACCAAGAAATTGGCAGCATCCTGAAGTGCTCTTTCTGTCTACTTTGTAGCCTGCAAAGTCTGCATCTGAATAACCACTCAACATAAAGTTAGATCTTCTGGGATACCAAAGCCCCAAGTCTTTGATTCTGTTCAAGTATCTAAAAATAATTTTCACATCAATCAAATGACTTTCTTAATGACCGAGATGTAGTGACAACTTTGCGTCAAAAAATAATTTGTCGATCGAATTTCTACCGACATATTTGGCCTTTCTAGCGACACTTTTTGATGTCAACGGAGGCATGTTTTGTTGTAGTGCTCATCATCAACAAAAACAAGAGAATCGGCTAATTTTTCATGAATGGAATTTAACTTGTGGATGTAAACATCTATAGTATCATATCTCTTCTCAATAGATTGTAAATGAGGCTTTAATTGAAGGATGTTCAACGGAGTGAGAGATGCGTACCGTCTTTCCAAAGCAAGCCAAGCAGAACCAGCAGTGGACTGATCTATGACATGTGTGAGAGCCTCCGTTGAAAGAGTAGCATTGACAACAGTAAGAAGAGTCTGATCTTGAGTAGCCCATTCAAAAAAGGCCGGATTTGGAGTGCCAGAGTGTGGATGTGCTGGATCAGAATTGATCGCCGGCGGAGGAGCGGAAGAGAGCCATCGAGATGGCCAAATAGTGACTGCGTTTTAAAGATCGCAGTGATTTGATGTTTCCACAAGACATAATTTGTGTTGTGTAACTCAAACGGTAGCAGATTGTGTATGTTTGTGAGAAGAAACAGTGGATTTGAGAGAGAGGTGGCTATGTTTAGAGAAGATGAAGATGCAGTAAGCATTTACAGAGCAAGGGATGGCTCTGATACAATGAAAATCTAGATGAATGAATCTAGAGTAACATACAGAGAATGGAAGAGGAACAACCACAGAACGCAATTCATGAGAAAGAGGTGTCGTCCATCATTCCATTGAAACCCGAATCAGTAGATACAGAGACTTAAATAGGGGACTAATCTAGGGTTGGTTCAGTGAACCATGGTTAAGTCAAAGAGACAGCTGGTACAACTGTATTAGACGTCACGATTACGTTGAGATAAATATGTTACAAATGTAAGCTTCAGTCTTTGATCTTTAGTGCTTATTGTAGAATAGTCCTTCAGCTTCAGCAAACTTCTCTTGAGCCTTCCAACTTTGTCTTGTCTTGCATAATCATCCTTGTGTCTTAATACACTTCACTATATATCACTACATTTATCCGTAACAAATAAAAAATTGTCTAATAAACATAATTCATAATTCCTTAGCATATCCAAAATCCAAGGAGAAAGGCATCTACAGTTACCTATTCTCAATTTCTCATCAAAGGTAACGTTTATGCAAGAAAATTATTCATGTAATTAACAATTACTACTGGTACTACTACTACAAATACACCATTGTGTTGTCTCGTTTAAGCTATGATCTCATCATCCTTGCAAGCCCTTAGTCTGATTTTTACAGTTGTTGCTCCATCCACATGAGAACTGTCCATACATTCACTTCTTTCATACTGCAAAATTCAAATGAAAGAAAATAAGTTCATGTAGAAAAAGTATCGCATGATATGTTTTCCATGATGAACATTTGCCCTCTTACCCCCTCAACTTTTTTCGAAGACGAATATACCACAATCTTGGTGATGTTAATTGCCGAGCCATTTCCTTTGATGTCACAAAGTGGCATTGGCGGTGATGGAGCTCGACCATAGGTGGTGACAATTAGTTGATCTTCACTCGACAAGATCTTCTCGATGGACTCAAAAAGGAAAACTTTAGGAGTTTCACATCTCCACCTAGTGTTGAACATGAACTTTGGGGGTTTAGGAGTCCTAACCCATGGGAAAAACGTTTCCAAGGGTCGTTTTAGCATGGTGCGAGGGAAAATGTTCTCGTAAATGTGGACTGAGTAGCCCCAGGAGACAGTAAATGACCAATTTTTAGGTTTATCGTAGCCGACTGTTAGTTGTAGCATACGCGACTGGCCATATTTTGCTGCCTTCATGAGGTGGAATGTGGACTCGTAACGGCTCATGTTGGGGAAGATCGGGCTCGCGGTCTCAAAATGGTGAAGGGATAGCAATGGTGCCTGTGGGTGGGCTGATAGATAACCTGAGATGTCACCAACTAGATCAATCTGTATGAAAGCAAACATCCAGAGTCCGTTAGGGTTATGTATACATTTTCTTTGCATTTTACACATTACTAGTAGCTATTTTTTTTTTGAAACTTTACATAACTAAGTAGCTATTGAATCCGAATATACAGTAGTTTTGAATCTTCTTATTGCATTGAATATTATATCAAATATAGTGGAGATAACGTGGAATAATACTGAAAATATAACCTATAACGACACCTAGCCGTTTTCCTCCATAAAGTTTTGATAGGAAGATCCTAACCGTCCAATAGCTAGAAATGTCTTGAGACTTTTTGATCCGTTCATTGCTATTTTCTTTTCATCAGTTAATTTTTTTATTGCCACAAGTTATCAAAAACTAGTTATGATAAAATAAATTAAGGATAAGATAATATTTGTAAATTCAAAAATCTCTTTCTTATCTCATAATATCTTTGGAATCATTTTCATTCATTATCTGTTTGACACATAAATCTTAAACATGTATGACACGTAAATGTAGCATAAACGATATCTCTAATTTCAAAATAATTTGGTTTACATTTATTTTTTATAATATCATACGGGCAAGGGTAGTTTATTTTCATAGTGCCGTACCGGCACGTGTCATTTTCTAATGACTTGAATAAAACAAGGATAATGCGTTTCAATCGTTTTAAAAATATCAGACTCACTTAATGGGAGCTGAAAAGTATAGCATAGTTGCACCACAATAAAATACAATCTTATATTTTCACCGTTCACTTTACAAAATTTCGTCACCTTTTTTTCTCACAAAGAAGTTTATCACTTTTGCATATCTACTGTACTATTATCATATTTCTATATATATATTTTTTTTGAAAGAATTATCATATTTCTAAATTACTTCAAAAACAGGTTCAAGGAACTAGGTAGGTTCTGCAAATGTTTTATTTTTTATTTTATTTTTTTGAGGAAACATATTTTTCATCAAATGAAGGAACATTTAATTTTTCAAACGTTTGGACAATTTAGGGAACAAAAATGAGTTACTCAATAAGTTCGCATATAGCTTCTCAAAAAAAAAAAAAAAAAAAAAAAAAAAAGTTTGCATGTAGAAATAGGCATTGTTATTATTGTGGTTCAGTAGGAAACAAATATTCGTCTTTAGAATCTTTTGGATTTGCTTTAAATACGCGAGAGATTTTTGGAGTAAGTTACCTGATGGATGCCTTTTTCTACCGTGAGAGGAACTCCAAAGTCATCAACACAGAATTGTGTAATCAAATCAGCTGAACGCACATACTTGTACCTCCTTATGCACGCCTTCAAATCTTTCACCATGGCGGCAGCCAGAGCACGGCTCAGAGCAATCCCACCACCGCCGAATCCCATCTCGAACGAGAAATTTTCGTTGGACTTGATGGTTTCGGCGTAATCCCCAATATAGTAGTACTTGTTATGATCATATTTGGCAAGCACGAAAGCCCAATTCTCATAAAACATAATCGAGTCATCGAAAGCAATCACGTACCATCTCACCCCCTTGTCCCCTTCTCTATAAGTCTCTAGAATTGCGTGCACCATTCGTACCATGATTGGGGCTATGTGACCTTTCTCCAAGTCCGACGTGTTATCAGAGATCCTATAAGGCGGTGAGGTCGACGGCCAAGGTAGGAACTCCTTGAGTGGTGGATAATCGAGGAAAAGATATCCCTGTGTCACGTTTGGACGCCACCATGAATCAATGTAGGCCTTTCGGGTTTTCCAAACCTTGTTTGCACCAATTATGCCAAACACAAGATGGCTTATCTTTGTAGGAGAATTTTCGCCAGTTTTAGGGTTTTCATGACTTCGAATAGACCCTTTTTGTTGCCATGGCGAGTACAAAATAGAGATCGGACAACTCGAACGACTAAGAATGTAGAGATACACCACGAAGAAGATTAGCCCCAAGCCTGCCATGATCTCAAAATGGCCGGAGAGGAAATTCTCGCGCGAGAATTTGAGCTTTTGTTTCAATGAACTAAGCTTCATGTGATCCAGAAAAGAAGACATTGTTACATGCCAAGAGGGCGGATATGGATCAGAAAATTGTGAGACTACTCTTGATAGACAGAATATATATTGGTGTAACAGTGTAACTTTAACTGTTTTCAGGGGGGTGAATCTGTTGAACCTTGTGAAGGGGGTTCTTGGTGGGTTTAATGTTTACTCCGCGAAGAAATTTTGGTGAAGTCACGCCAATGGTACTTTTTATCACGTTAGTTGTGAATCTTAGGGATCTTCAACTTTTATAGACAGAGACGTTTATGGAAAAGAAAAGCTTTATTCCCTAAAATTAATATAAATTTCACAATCAGATTTTCTTATATCAGAAGTTAATTTTTGCAATAAATATATTTGTATATGTTATGACAAACCACCTCACGAACAATGAACGAATAAAAGAAGAACACGAGTATGTGGTTCGCTAGCAAAATATTTGCTAACTACCTCCACGGCAGAAAAGCACCATTTATTCACTTAAGAGGAACAAGACTACAAGAATGTTTTTGCATACCTAATAATGTGACTACTAGGTTCTTTATATAGTGCTAGGAAATTCCTAAAGTTTCCAAATCCGATTTGGAAACAACTTGTTTCCTAACTAATCCTCCACTGCCTTTGACTTCCAATGTTTCCTAATCAAAGTTGGAAACAATGAGTTTAGCCGCCGTTGACCAATTCATGCCACCACTCAACAAATCTCCACATTGACTTGAATTGTCTCGTCAACAGCAGTTGCTCCTCTTCTCGCAAATAAAGCTACATCTTCTCCGCACCCAATTTGTCTCACGTCACAGAGACTCACTGAACCCCCACCGGGTCCGACACGCCCCGAAGGGCCTCACTGGCTCGAGATGTTGAGCAATTCCAGACAATGCTGGAACTTGCTCTCCGGAACCGGCTTTGTGAACATATCCGCGGGGTTGTCAGCAGTCCCCACCTTCATCACCTTGATCCTGCTCTCACTTCTCAGAAAGTGATACCTAACGTCAGTATGCTTGGTCCTCTCATGATGAACCTGGTCCGTAGTCAAGCAAATCGCACTCAAGCTGTCACAGTAGACTATCGCCTGATCTTGAAGTAGCCATAGATCATTGACTATTCCCTTAAGCCAAATTGCCTCCTTCGCTGCTTCCGTTAGAGCCATATACTCCGCCTGCGTGGTGGACAAAGTCACCGTCGGCTGTAGTGTCGCCTTCCAACTCACAACAGATGCTCCCAGAGCAAATACATAGCCTGTCATTGATCTTCTACTGTCATTATCCCCAGCATAGTCCGAATCCGAGAAACCAGCTACCAAGATGTCCTCACTAGACCCATACCATAGGCCAATATCTGACGTACCTTTAAGGTACCTGAATATGCGCTTCACCGCCTGCCAATGGTCCCTACCCGGATGAGCCATAAAACGACTAACCACACTAACATCGAATGCTATGTCCGGTCGAGTGCAGACCATAGCATACATGAGACTTCCAATTGAGCTAGCATATGGAACCTTGGACATGTACTCCTTCTCGTCCTTGGTCTGAACGGTGTACATTCCTAGCTTGCTATTAGTTGCCATAGGAGTATCTATAGTTTTAGCTGATAACATCCCGAATCTTGCCAAGATCTTCTTGATGTATCCCTGCTGTGATAAGAAATGCTTCTTATTCTTCCTATCTCTATAGATCTCAACTCCTAATATCTTCCGAGCAGCTCCCAGATCCTTCATCTCGAATTCCACGCTAAGATACCTCTTCAGTTCTCTGATGTCCTTGATATCCCGAGTTGCAATCAGAATATCATCCACATACAGAACTAGGTAAATATGTGATCCACCATGCAACTCTTTGTGATACACGCAGCAATCATACTCGCACTTTTGGTAACCAATCTTCAACATGAAGCTGTCAAACCTCTTGTACCATTTCCTCGGTGACTGCTTAAGTCCGTAGAGAGATCTCTTCAGCTTGCACACGTGGTTCTCTTTTTCGGGAACTTGGAACCCTTCCGGTTGGCTCATGTATATCTCCTCTTCCAACTCTCCATGTAGAAAAGCTTTTTTGACATCCAATTGCTCAAGCTCTAGGTCGTGGTGTGCCACCATTGCTAGTATCACCCGGATAGAAGTATGTCTGACCACCGGTGAGAAGATCTCGTTGTAGTCAACTCCCTCTTTCTGACTGAACCCTCTTTCAACTAGCCTTGCCTTATACTTGATTCCCTCTCCAGATGCAGTTCCTTCCTTTCTTCTGAAAACCCACTTGCAACTGACTATCTTCCTTCCCGCTGGCAATTTAACAAGCTCCGAAGTCGAGTTCTTGCTAAGAGACTCCATCTCTTCTCCCATCGCGGCAATCCATTGTGCTGACTCGGAACTAGATATAGCGGCCTTGTAGGAGGATGGCTCGTCCTCTACCTCTTCCGCTACCTGTAATGCATATCCCACCATACCATCATCTTTGTATCTCGCCGGAGGCTTTATGACTCTCCTTGGTCTTCCTTCAGCAATACTTTAATGAACCGGTTCCTCTGGTGTAGACGCATCCTCACTATCAGACTCTTCTGCTTCTTCCTCTTCTGCTTCTGGCGGAGGTGTAGGGATTTCGGAATCCTTAGGATCAGTAGGATCCGACTCTCCCTCCACCTTCTTCTTTGCACCTCCAAGCTCCACTTCCACGAAGTTCTTCAACATATGAGTCTCATCAAAGACTACACTTCTGCTAAGTATAATCTTGTTGTCTGCCCATATCTTGTATCCCTTCACACCTATTCTGAAACCCATGAATACTCCCTTCTTAGCTCTTGGTTCTAGTTTGCCATCATCAACGTGATAATAGGCAACACAACCAAAAACTCTCAAATCTGAGTAATCCACTGCATTACCGGTCCAGACTTCCATAGGAATCTTGCATCCTATACCTGTGTGTGGGCTCCGATTTATGAGATAGCATGCCATGGAAACTGCCTCTCCCCAGAAACCTCCAGAAAGACCTGCATTCGAAAGCATGGACCTTGCTTTCGCCAAAAGTGTCTGATTCATTCTCTCGGCTACACCGTTCTGCTGCGGTGTGTGCCGAACGGTGCGATGGCGTGCTATTCCCTGATCCTTGCAGAATCCATCAAACTCTGATGAACAAAACTCTAATCCGTTGTCCGTGCGCAGCCTCTTCACCTTCTTTCCCACCTGATTCTCTACTAGTGTCTTCCACTCCTTGAATCTTGCGAAGGCTTCACTCTTGTGCTTTATCACGAATATCCAAGTCATCCTGGAGTAATCGTCTATGATGCTCAGAAAATACCTATACCCACCAATTGCCTCGACTCGAGATGGACCCCAGCAATCCGAATGGATATAATCAAGAGTACCTTTCGTTCTATGAACCGCCTTAGGGAACTTGCTACGCTTTAGCTTACCATACACGCAGTGCTCACAAAACCATAGGCTCTTGGGAGCATGCCCGGTGAGATAGCCTTTCTTGTGAAGTTCCTGCATTCCACGTTCACTCATATGACCGAGCCTCATATGCCACAGCTTAGTTAGATCAGCTTCCTTAATCTCGGCTGAGACAACTCGAGCAGAACCTGTGATCGTCGAACCTTGCAACATGTACAAAGTCCCATTCTTGACTCCCCTGAGAATCACCTTAGAACCTTTACATACTTGTAGATCTCCACCTTCACCTTTGAAACTGTATCCCTTGCTGTCGAGTAGACTCAAGGAGATTAAATTCTTCTTAATAAGTGGTACATGTCTGACCTGCTCCAAGGTACATAACTTCCCTTCATTCATCTTCAATCTAACTGAGCCGCACCCAATCACCTTACAGACGGCTCCGTTTGCCATGTAGACAGACCCTCCATCCGTTTGCTCGTACGTCGAGAATAGCTCCCTGTTAGAGCAAATATGATAGGAAGCTCCGGAATCAAGGACCCACGCATCTTGAGAGTGCGTGACAACATCCGCCATTAGAACGTAATCATCCTCAGACGAGTTACCTTGTTCTGCTACGGCTGCGGATCCATTCTGCCCCTGTTGACCTCGTTTTGGGAAATCTCTCTTCCAGTGCCCCTTTTCTTTGCAAAAGGCACAGACATCCTTGGGTAACTTAGAACCTGAGAACTCCTTCTTCTTGTTCTTCTTACCCTTCTTGCTTCCCCCCGTTGCCATCAGTCTGGAAGCATGCACTACTAAAAAAACAGTCTGAGACGGCGGTTTAAAACCGCCGCTTATATATGCAAAACCGCCTTTTATACTATGTACGGCGGTTTTAGTGGCGGTTTTTAATCAGCCGTCAAGGTAGGCGTCGTTAAGTACATAACGGCGGATCAAACCACCTCAAATTTTTTTCACGTCGGTACTTGGGAACCGCCCTTCAACAGGTTTCTGGAAATTAACATTAACGTCAGTCCTTTTAAACCGCCGAAAGGATTAATATATATATATATATTTTAATTTATATTTCCTTTTTGTCTTTTATTAAAATTTATTGATTTTCATTATTTCAAGGTCAACACTTTTTGCTGTCATGAATACATCCAACCTTCTCCCAAAAAAAAGAATACATCCAACCTGTTCTTTCTCAAAACAAAACCCAGAATCTGTATAATATTTTTTTTGCTGAATGAGAACCCAGAATATGAATATAAGATCTGACTGAGGGAAAAACAGGACAGATAGAAGTATAAAGAGATACAGCGACAAAAATCAGAGGAAAAGAGGGATAAAGATTGAAGGGTGATTATATCGGAAAATATCAGAATCACGAGAGAGAAGAGGAAGGCGGAGAGAGAGAAGATGGAAGCGTAGAGGGTAACGAAGGAGACAGAGTGTGGGAGGACGAAGAGAGGAAGATCGAGAGAGAAAAGTCAGAGATGGAGACGAGGGAGACGACGTCGATGAAGAGGGAGACGACGGCGATGAAGAGATACGGACCGGGAGAGAACTGAGAGACGGAGATCGACGACGGCGATGAAGGGTATAGAGGAAGAAGATGGAAGGAGAGAGAGAGAGAGAACGAACCTGACTGAGGATGAGGAGGCGGCTGAAGAATGGGAAGGAAGTGGGAGGGTTCGTGGGTTATAAAATGATAGGGTTTTGCATCAACGGTTGAGATTTAATGGGAATAATGTATATTTTTTAAATCTGAATAATGTTTATAAAACCGCCGACTGTGCAATTATTGTACGGTGGATTAAAAAAACCGCCAGCTGGGACACGACGAAATTGAATTAAACCGCCGTACCTATATGGCGCTTTCAAAATAACTGTCGTAACTGGAGTCAAAGTTGCGGCGCTTTTTCCCATCTGCCGATTATTTGAAAATATACGGCGCTTTATTTTAATCCGCCGTAACAGTGTTCAATAAACGGCGGTTTTTAGGGCTGCCGTATCAAAAACTGTCGTATCAAGGCATTTTTCTAGTAGTGATGGTCCTCTATACCTGTGCCTGCACCCTTATGGCGCAGTTCCCTATCATGGAGCGCCGATCTCAACTCCTCTAGGGATAAGTCGTCCTTGTTCACAATGAACGACTGCACGAAGTTCTCATATGATGGAGCTAACGAGATCAATAACAAAAGTGCGGCATCCTCATCCTCCACCTTCTCGCCAATATTACGCAAATCTAACAGAATTGTGTTCAATTGATCAAGATGGTCCTTGGAGCCGTACCTTCGAGCATCCGCAGGGTGAAGAGCCTTTGCTTTAGCATCAACTTGCTAGTGAGACTCTTCGTCATGTAGAGACTCTCCAACTTGAGCCAGAGCTTCGATGCTTCCTTCTGATCCGCGATATCGATGATCATGTCATCCGATAAGCACAGCATAATCGTTGCGTGTGCCTTCTCCTCCATCGCCTTGAACTTCGCTGATGCAACATTCATGCCTCCCTTGTCCGCGGTCAAAGGTGCCCACAAGCCTTGCGATTTGAGCAAAGCCTCCATCTTTATCTTCCACAGACTGAAGCTGTTCCCTCCTGTGAACCTGTCGATCTTCAACATCGATCCAGACATCGTTCTTGGTGGATCTTGAACTCTAGTCGCGTGCTCCACCTAGATCGCAAAACCCTAGCTTTGATTTCACCAAGTTGTGAAACCCTAGCTTTGCTCCGCCTGGATCTTGATCTTGAAACACCGCCAAACACGAGCTCTGATACCAGTTTTTTATGAAAAACCACCTCACGAACAATGAACAAATAAAAGAAGAACACGAGGATCTTACGTGGTTTGCTAGAAAAATATTTGCTAACTACCTCCACGGCGGAAAAGCACCCTTTATTCACTTAAGAGGAACAAGACTACAAGAATGTTTGCATACCTAATAATGAGACTACTAGGTTCTTTATATAGTGCTAGGAAATCCCTAAAGTTTCCAAATCCGATTTGGAAACAACTTGTTTCCTAACTAATCCTCCACTGCCTTTGACTTCCAATGTTTCCTAATCAAAGTTGGAAACAATGAGTTTAGCCGCCTTTTTCCAATTCAAGGCACCACTCAACAGTATATCTAGAGAGCATTGGTATGTTTCACCATTAATTTATCAGGCTTGTATTTCACTTCTAATTGAATGTTTTTTTTTGGGCAAATGGGTGCTAGCTCATAGACTTTAAAAGTCCTGCATGAGCTCCTGGGTTCAAACTCGATAGACGACAATCATGTAAATCTCAAAAAATTGTATATTTGTTATGAAATACAGAATTGATATCGTGAATATTCCCAACTTATTGTATTAGCATATTTGGATGATACAGATTAACCCCCACAACCTATATAAATGGTGATTTGGTGGAGAATAATAGACTGGATATTCCTCCATACTTTGTTCTCTCTTCTCTATGATCGAGTTCACAACACATTATCAGCACGCTCTACTGGAAGAGAAGATCTATGAAGGTAAAAGGTACGATTATTATTTATTATGAACGTTGTCAAGAACAAGATGATCAAACAAAAAACTTAATTTTCGATATTGGTTGTCTAATCTCTTGTTTGATTTAAAGTTGATTCTAATCAACGGTCCATTGTAACAATAATTTTTCTATACGATTCTTATTTTATATCAATATTGGTCTATGTTATGGGTTCATGGAAGAAAAAAAAAAAGTTCTTTCCGAATCCTATACTTCGATCTATTTAGGTCTAGAGATGGACATATGATTTAGAGCAATTACATGCTCCGCTTTACGCGTTTCTTATAACTTCTTATTCTTTTTGTGAAAAAGAAACTGCTCCTGGAAATTTTCGAAAAAAAAAGAAAATCAAACTGTTAAAATTCTGCTGCAGATAGGAATCGAACTCTATAGGAATCGGACACTTGAAAGTCTAACTTCATTGTGCGCAAGAACCTTATTATGTGTTGCTGCAATTTGACCTAGCAGCCTTTTGGGGGTGAAAGTAGACATTGATATTATTAATACCCTTAGGAGGCTGCTACTAAGGTCCAACCAAGAAAAGAAAAAACAAAATTTGTGTCGCCCCAACTGAAAAAAAAAAAGATCTAATCTGACTTTGAAAAAGTGGGCTCTTTCTGGCATGATTCGAAGAAAAACAAATTATATATGTATATATTTTCTGCTGTTTGATGAATTGAACCCAACATCGAAAGCTCTACTCCTCTCTAACAGACCTTCTGATCTGCGTTACTCGATCAATTTTGCTTATCTGGAAAAAAACATTGACGCTAAAATAGTTGGTTCGAACCTAAGAGCTTGGACACTGCACGACCGAACCTAAGAGCTTGGACACTGCACGCCTTTTATGTCGTTGTGCATGACAAACTATTCCATTACTGCAATATTCATTGCTAGACTGAAAAATAAAATTGTTGCTCAGTAGATGGATTGATTCGAACCCCTTGACTGACGCCTCTATGTCGCTGTGCAGGACCAATAGTTTAACAAACTACTTGTTACTATTATACTTCTTTTATTCTGTTATACTATTCAATCTCAAACTTTAATTACATTTTTTTGTTATTAACAATCTCAAAGATTTTTTTAGTTGTAGTTTTTTTGAGAAAAAAAATAATAATAATATCGCAAATGGGTTCTACCTTAGTGGTAGAGCATTTGAAGCTCCTACTTGCGATCACGGGTTCGAGCCCGACTAGATATAGATTTTCTCAAAAAAAAAAACAATTTTGTAGCAGTCGCCGCGTTGTTTTTTTACCCAGGCGCGCACAACATCATTTGTCTGCTTTATACCTACAGACGTGAATTTTCTTGTAGCTATAGTTGTAATAACTACTAATGCAAATGAAAAAAACATAGCAGCTGCAAGGTCTTCAACCCATGCACCAAACCGGAAGCTTTGGACGCTCTGAAACATTCTATGAGTCGAAATACAAAGCCTATAACGCGATTACTTATTTTAATCTCGGAAAAAACGTTATTTAGAGACTTGAATCCGAAAATTGCATGTGCTATGAAATAAAATAGCACGCGTTTGGGTACTCTCTCTGGAAAAAAAATAAGCAGTCACTAGAGGTTTTTACTCGTGACCAACATTGTGTCTGGCTGAAACATATTATTATCCTTGTGATATTGTTATTTTCTTATATTGATGGTGCGAAAAAAAAAATCACTTGAGTTTGATATGAACTCGTGACCATCCAATATCGTAAAAATGATGAAAAGATGACTGCTATTACTGACTTTGAACTCTGTTTAGGATGGCAGAAAGATTCAGTCACTTGGTATATTACGAAGAAAAGAGGGAACCCCATGAGAGGGTCAACCCCATAATCATACATTGGTCCTAAGCTATTCATATGCTTAGTTGAACCGTGTCTTCATTTTTATTTTACTCCTCACTTTTTATTCTTATTTTTACTCCTCTTTACGAAAAAAAATATTATGAGGAGCTTATCATTGAAGGGTATGAACATCAAAAAAAAATTTATTTTTTTTATGCCATTTTATCCTTGACCTGCAGTTATGGAAGAAAAGAAAATATGTATAATATAGCAGTCATATGTGTTCGAGTTTATTCCATTCTCAATAATTCTGAAAAAAAGAAATTACAATGGATCTCTTGAGTGGGTGATTGATTTTATGCTCGACTCAATTCCGTAAAGTGAATAGCGAGTCATCCCCTGAAACGAATCCTATAAATTAAATGGTTGAAAAAATTGCACAGTCACAAACTTAGTTGCGATTTCTGTATCATCATGGTACTACGAGGATCCAATATTGATCGCATAAGACCACATTAAAATGGGGGGAAAGATGAAAAAAGCACAAAAAGTCGGAAATTTTGCCCCCTAGTGAGTAGGCATGGTTGCGTACTTGTAAAATGTCACATTCCTTTATTGATCTCTATGAGAATTTGTTGGTTGAGTGATTCAATATCCTCCCAATATCTACGCAAATATTTGGTTGAGTGACTCACGATCCTTCCAATATCTATGCAAATTTTTGGTTGAGTGACTATAGATCTTCCAAAATCCTTGAGTATTTTGAAATTTAATTGAACTTGACACGCCTTGCGCAGCACAGTTTCTTTTCAAGATATTACTTCTTCAAATTAAAAATTCTTAAAAGAAGTTCTTCAAAAAATATTTATTTCTTTTGTTTATTAATTATAGAAAAATTCTAAAAGAATTTGTGGTTAAATCGTATCAAGGTTAAGTCCTTCTATTTACTTTGTCTCTACATCTCGATCATTTTTAGTTGTTATGAAGCCTCGATGTCTTTTATGGCTCGCAAAAAAAAAAGACAATAGCAGAAAATGCATAAGCCCCCTAGTGTGCTTATAAGCTCATGTTATGAAATATTTGAGTCTACAAAAAGGTACTATAAGAGGTAACTTAAAATTTATCGAACTAGAAGTTTCGAAAATTGAAACAAAAATAACTCTAATCATGGATTTACATGAAACCTTTTAAGGTTCCTAATTGTAGCTTTTTAGCACATTTGTGTCCATTCACGAGAAATTCCCTTGAATATTGAGATTTAATGTAATAAAACTAGACATTCTACGTGGAACATTATGGCTTGATGCATTAGATCGCCTATCCAACGTAGAGAATTTTCTCATAAAAATGGCTTGATGCATTGCATCGCCCAACCGGCGCCTAGTTTATGCGTTGTGATTCCATATCAAATCTCATAGAACATCCAAAAAATTATTATTCATCCCCTAAAGTGGCTTGGATGTTGTCAATCTTACATTTGAAAAATGTGCATATCTTATATCGAGCACCTAGAAGACATCGTCTCTAGAAGAGATCAGTGGTTTTTTACATGAACTCATCCAGAAATATCAAGATTGAATTCGTCACCGTTGGCATCACTAAGTGATTGGTTTCTTGAATAATTGATATAAGACTTAAATAGTCTTGATCATTATTTTTAGATTGACTATATATGCACTTCTTATGAATTGTGCAATTTTTATACACTCGGATGAATTTTTATGCATGCTCTATCTCATTAACTATCTCATTTGAACCCCTTTAAAGGTGGAGCATGGAATTATTGTATTCTCATAAATGAAAATCCTATCCCAAAGAGGATAGTATTTTAGAGTTCTTGAGAATAACCAGTTTGAATTATGACAAATTCTATCTCCTAAGAAGATACATCTCGCCTAGATTTTTTTGCCTCGGTATCTAAATATGCCGTAAGCATATCTTTATTATATTGACCATATAGTTCATGTCATGAGGGGGAGGATAGGACCTATTACATGACATGTACTTCATTGTCGTCTTAATACTTGAGTATATGTGACTTCAAAATTCAAATTCAAATGGTTATGAGTGTTGATACAAATGAAGCATGTAAATTTTACTTATGCAACTATAAAGATCCCCTATAAGGATCATGATCTTGTTAGTTCCAATTCGACGGAAATTGAGAACACAAGAGAATCATCAACAAACGATCAAACCAACGTTGGAAAATCAATGCCCATAAGGAGGCAAAAACTCATGTAGAAGTTAAGAATTTACCTACATGTGAGTTTATTCATATGATCGTTGATGATATTACTTTTAAAGCGCTTGAAATCACATGATTTCCTTAAACCATAGCAAGTGGGATTGTGTTTGACTATTTCTTGGCCAAAATCAAAGTCAACACTCGTGTGTGTAAATATACACGAGCTCTGCAGTTAATGAATCGAGCATATATGTGAAGTACTTCGAAGTACTTGAGATGCCTCAGGAATCCATGTTTGTATAAGAATGACATATTCAAGTGTCTGCACCCTAATTGTTGAATGCGTGAGACTATTCAAAGAGAAACATGCTAAATTTCAGGCAATGCCCATATGTTTCTCATGGTTATAATTATAACCAAAAAATCCTCTGTTTCATAAGAGTGAATATTATATTTCTTTTAGTCTTAAGAGTACGAATATGAAAGTAACTAGTTACACAAAATGATCGTACGAATCACTATATGTGAAATCCATGGAGGATATTACCCATAAGATATACTTCTTTGATAAAGAAAATTGAAGATACACACTCGCGAGTAGTTTAGGTGCATATGCATATTATTTAGTATGGTGAATGTCTGATGAGTATATAACATGTCATACTTATTAACTGATAGTTTTATTCCTATCTTGAATGATCATGTTGCATCATATTATGTTAGACAATATGTATTTTCCATAAATTCACTTTCAGATATCAAGTGTGACATCAAGATGATGCAAAGAGGGGGAGATTAAATTACAAGGACACATACTCTTTTTCTTAGCTGAGATTTTATCCCACATGGTTTTTCATGCAGCCATGAACGAGTTCAAGATTGAACAAAGCTCCCGCTCATAAGATGTACTCTTTTTCCTTCGTCAGAGCTTTTGTCCCAACGGGTTTTGCTCGACAAGGTTTTAACGAGGCATCATGTTAGTGAATATTCAAGGGGGAGTGTTATGAAATATAGAATTGATATTTTGAATAGTCCCAACTTATTGTATTACCATATTTGGAAGATACAGATTGACCCCCACACCCTATATAAAGGGTGATTTGGTGGAGAAAACTAGACTTGATATTCCTCCATACTTTGTTCTCTCTTCTCTATTCTTGAGTTCACAACAATGTTTTTTTTTAAATCATCTAATTATATGTCTAGATTCAGTATAATTATTCTTTTGATTTCTTTTTTAAATCTTACCAATGTTAGCACAACTTCACATGAGCGTTGAAATAAATGTGAGTTCATAGAGGAGCTTTAGGACACAAACAATTAGGGTTAAAGTGTAAGGGAAGAGAAGATGAGAGATATTGGAAAGAGGAGTTAGTAAGGGAGAAAAGAAGGAAAAACATTGGAGTCAGCAATCAACATTCAAGTAAGTTACAGGGTAGTGGAGCAAATGTGACAGTGAAAGGGAGCTGAGTGACAGAGTGAAGCTACTTTCACCTTGTAAGAACTCTTAATCATGACGATTGCGGAAATCACTAGACTAAGTATATATAGACCTGTTGTACATTATTTAAATGGATCTTATTTCATTTTCCCCCTCTAGTTACTAGAGAGCTCTAGTACATATTTGGTAAAGGGATATAGAACGTTCGTTCTCCCTGTTGGTATTCAACATTATTATTCCGGTCCGAAGTTAATTACATCTTCTATTTGCTCAATCATTTCAAATATGTGATTAGTCTATTGATTCTAGTGCATGCGATTGTTTTTAACGGTTCATAGATCAGTCTGGTCGCTTTTTTTTTAATATTTATGAATTTCAAGAATTTACTTCTTCAACATTGGAATCTTTTTGAGGATGCGATTTGAATGAGATTGAACTGTTCGTGAAATTAAAGATCATAACTAAAAGTGTGTAATGTAGACTAAATACAGGACCTAAATACTCTATAAGGGGGGGGGTTGAATAGAGTATGGAAACTTTTTGCAAAACTCAGAACTTAACAGATTAGCTTTGTGTGAAACTCAAATCTCAAGGCCTTGAGATTTTAGAAAACTGTCTGAAACTTTCAAAGGCAAAAAGAAAGCTTCAAGGCCTTGAACTATTATCAGTTCTAAACAATTTATGAACCCTAGTTTGATTTGAGTTGTGTGCAGCAGATAATAATCAAACTGTAAAGTAAAGAACACAAAGCAATTTACAGAGTTCAGTCCCAATGGACCTAATCTCTGCCTGAGGGATATAATCCCACCAGGATTTGCCAAACACTTCTTATTACTCACACAAAAACATCCCTAGATCTTCAAGCCTTAGTGATTTTCCTCACACCTATACAGCATGTGGTTCCAAACCTATCTAGTACCAGCTACTAACTGTTTTTCACTTGAAAAACCAACCACTAGGTTAAGTGAGGTATAAGATAATTGAAAGATACACAGATTACAAAATAAGTGAAGAACACAGTAGAAGAAATAAGCTAGTAAAGCCTGGATGTGTTCTTCTAGAAACTGGATTGATTTAATCTTCTGAAATCTGGATTGAAGCTTGAATTATTGTGTGTGTTTGAATGAATGATATCCCACAATTTTTTCACACCTTTCTGAGTATTCTGCAAGCCTCTCTCATTTCAAAATTCAAACCAGTCTCTTTTATAAACAGCTGCAACTGATTGAGAGATTTTAGGATCTTAGTTCCTACAAATCCTCCTTCTGTTTTCAACTAAAATTCAGACATCTCTAAGTGGATATCCGTTGGATTTTGTTGAGATTGCTCTTGCACGTTTAACAAACCTGCAACAATATTAAAACACAGCAACAACAAAATCCAGAAAGATAACAGTGCTATGACTGTTTCGTTATCCAGTTTCTGATAAAACTGGTTAAAAGATTAGAACAATAATCTGTTTAACTTCTGAAACATATAATTCATGAAAAACAAGTTTAATACTCTTATAAGTCAATAAGTAATCACAATAATAAGAATCAAAACCTACAAGAAAGAATCAACTTAGTTCTGTAAGACTGTCAGCAGCTGAAGGCATATCTCAAGGCCTTGAAGCTCTGAACCTGCTTCACAGATATTCAAAGTTAAACCCAGAAAAATTTGATTCTCCCTGTTCTGATAATCTGCATTTTTGTTAGATATGTAGATAATGTAAAACATGAGTATATGCAACAGATCACTAATCTGTATAATCAGATATACAATCTGCAATACAAAACTGTTAGAACATTCAGCAGGATAAAAACAACTCTCGAGGCTTTGAAGCTCTGTCAGTATCTCAAGGCCTTGGAGTATCTGAAATGCTATGCTTCTTATGTCTTTGTCTTTCATCACTCAAACCCATTACCATCCAAACACATTCAAGGGTCTTTGAATCAACAATAACTGCAATTGAGTTGGCAAGTGGCTAAAACATGATATCTCTTGACAGATGACGACCGCAAAATCTTCCGAAAAACGTCCCTGCAAGCACTGCTCTGAAGGATGCTTGGGGTAATGACAGAGACTTGTTATGAATTGGGTGATCAAAACCCTATCTTGGATTGGCAAAGCAACGAGCAAGGGAGGCAAAGAATTGGAATTGCAGCACTCGGGAAACTGCAGAGGTTGTGCGACCTGCTTGGGGAGGTCGTGCGACCTGGGTGGGTGAACTTATGAGGTTGTGCGACCTGATTGTGCAGGTCGTGGGACCTGGACTAGGTCTTGTCCATTTTGTAATTGTTTCCTTGTACGTTCTTTGGAACATTTGGACGATGCTTTGGGCACAAGTCAGTAGTATAGGCCTATATATTGTAATTGAGTTCTCATCACTAAGTTGGTTCGTTTTGGCCGTGGATGTAGCTAGCCTCAAAACTATTGAACCACGTTAAATTATTTTGTTGTTCTTCATCTTGTTCTTCGTCTAGTAACTCTTCTTCGTCTGCAACAACAGGCATCGTGCTTTCGCGTGCATAATCTAACAAGTGGTATCAGAGTCAGGTTGTTGGGTTAGGGTTTGTTGATGAGGAGTGATGACGAATTCGTTTGGGATGAAGATCAATTGTTTGATGATGAGGATATTTTTGATACAGCCACCACCAAGTTCCTTATTGGGGGAACTATTGAGTTCCTTATTGTGGGAGCAATCGGGTTCCTTATTGGGGAAGCTATCGGGTTCTTTGCCATTGAGCATCAGGCGCGCATTCCGGCGCGAATCTGGCTGCTCACGTGCAATTGGCGTTCCGGCGCAATCGGGCTTCCGACGTGGAGCATTGGGCACATGGATCTTGTTCGGACCGCTAGGACGATTCAAGTCAAGGTGGAGACGGCTCGAATCAACCGGCATATTTTGCGCGTGGCATGGAGTAATTTACGTGTCTTTTTGTCACGCGATTTGTTGGTAGTGCGTTATTGGGCGCGGATGGGGTTGGTAACATGTTATTGGGAATGTATTGGCAGCGCGTTATTGTGCACGCATTGATTGTTGGCACGTTATTGGGCGTGTCTCGGTTTGCATCTAGGTGCGGTTAGTATTGGTGGCGCAATTGGCATGACTTGTTTGGTAGGCACTTTTGTCATGAAGTGTGATTGGCGTGACGTTGGGGTATGCATTTTCGTCATGCTGCATTGGTGGTGTAATGATTAAGACACACAATTCTATGTGTTTTTTGAGACGCAAAGACGCGCTTGTTGTAGCGCATACTGGATGTATTTCAATACCGCAAATTTGGGAATATATTCTATCGGTTGATTAGTTGATCCTTTCCATTTGGGTGGAGTACTTCGAATTTAATTGTTGGAGGTGCAACCACGATTGGCGTGTTTGTTCAGAGGACGGATGGCAATCGGAGAAATGATTTGGTGAATTGTGTGGAGGCGTTCTTGATTGGGAGAAGCATCCACTATTTAATTGATAAGAGCATTGGATTGATTGGTAGGGAGTTTTGATCAAGGTGGAGATTTGTTATGAATTGGATGATCAAAACCCTAGCTTGGATTGGCAAAGCAACGAGCAAAGAAGGAAAAGAATTGGAATTTCCGCATTCGGGAAACTGCAGAGGTCGCGCGACCTTCTTCGGTAGGTCGCGCGACCTGCTTGGGGAGGTCGTGCGACCTGGGTGCGTGACCTGCTCAGGTCCTGCGACCTGGTTGTGCAGGTCGGGCGACCTGGACTAGTCTTGTCCGTTTTGGAATTGTTTCCTTGTTCGTTTTTGGCAACGTTTGGACGATACTTTGGGCACAAGTCAGTAGTACAGGCCTATATATGGGTGTAGGACTCTTCCATTGATAAGTGTGGTGCATTGTAATTGAGTTCTCTTCAATAAATTGGTTTGTTTTGGCCGTGGATGTAGCTAGCCTCAAAACTAGTGAACCACGTTACATTCTTGTGTTGTTCTTCATCTTGTATTCGTCTAATCACTCTTCTTGGTCTCCAAAAATTGGCATCGTGCTTCCGCGTGCGTACTCTAACAATTTTCTCCAGTAGCATCACCTATCAATAGAACAAGAGTCTAATGGCGAAAGATTAGAGGAGCATGCGCAACAGAGGGGGGGGGTGTCAATCTATGGTCATGATCCTTACTCAACGACGCATGAGGCAGCCTCAATGTGCTCTACAATTCCGATGATCCATCAGGAGATGAAATAGTGTTCGAACCAATGTTGCAACCGGAGTGGGAGACTTGAGTTCTCAAAATTAAAGGAGACTTGCTTCTAGAAGCCACAATGGTATGGTTACAGTTGTTGCACAAAATCAAGTGGTGAAATACACTCTAGAAGAATTCAGAGTGCATGAGTAAAACCACGGGAATGATTGAAACAAGAAGTGTCAACTTGTGATAATCTAATTGTTTCTGACAGATAGACAATTACGGGTCAAATATCTCAGATCATGTAGATTCATGTATGGGTATTATCTAAATAATCAGATAAGTCTTAAATAGATATCTCTCTGGTGCTAATACATGCACCTTTAAGTCAGTAAAGCAAGTTGATGATCTCTATTCATTCCACTGGTATTCAGGTAATTTTCTAGTCTCAAGATTTATTCATAGTTCTAGGATTATTTATGTAGCATCAGTTCAATAGTGTATGAACTCAACTGTCAAAAAGCAAAGAAGAGAAACCCTAAAGAGATGAGGACAGGCCCCATGGCCCACCACGGCCAAGCAGGGCTCCCTACGGGCGTGCAACTTAGGTAGTGCGGCTAGGTTTGTCCACTCACCTTTCTGGACTTCATCTTTTGATAGATTTGGAATTACAGCCAGTCCAGAATTCTTCTTATAGATTACCTAAGTGTTCTAAACTTGATTCTTCCATGTGCAAGATTAATTGGGATAAAATTATTTCTTTTAAGATGTAGATTCATGCATGTGTTCTTAAGATGTATTTCCTAATAAACTTCAATGACTTTTAGTTAGTTTTCTAATTAAAGAAAATTAGAAGTGTTCTAATATAAACAGTTTGATATATAGTAATAGGAGAGTTTGTCTTGAAAATAATTTTTTAATATTATATATTGGTTTATATAAATTGGATGTTAAATTTTCTTAATTGATGTTCAATTATCTCTGCATCATTTTCTTTTCGGAATAATGTTTTTTTAATTTTTATTAATTTATTATTTTATTTTCTTAGGATAACATGCTCGGTGGTGGGGCGACATGACCCGGCATATATTCTATACGAAAAAATGGGGCTCCCAACACGTAATGAACAAAGTGGGGAGGGGGGTCAAACCTTACCCACTACTACGATCGGCCTCCAAAGGAAAGCGGCTACAACTATCTAGGTAAAATACAAAGAAAATTCATCTCAAGGAGGGCGGTAGTACCTGATGTTCAGCGCATCCTGCCTGCACAGAGTGATAATCGACGTTCGGAACTCCCCCTAGCAAATGAAGTTGTGCATAGGGTGACAATAATGATCGGAAATTTCTAAAGCATCTGCAACTATGTTACCCTCTCGGTGAGTGTACTGGAGTCGGGCCCCAAACATGAAGGCCTGAAAAGCTGCAATATCAGGGAAAATACACCAAAGAATAGATCCCGACCCCATAACTGCTTTGATCACATGTTGGACATGCCCTAGAAGAAATCTTATTTTAGTACGAACATTATTTTGGCTAGAACATTCATTTATTATTTATGAATATATTTAATATAATGAATTCCTTAGATTACAATTGTTGGTTATCTTAAATATTCATAGTCAAGTATATTGATTAATATCGGACAGTCACTATGCATGGACACTAGAATGTGGGTAGATTGATATGGAGATCTCAAGTCTAACTCATGGGTATGCACTAAGAGTAATGGCATAATGGATTGACCCACAACGAGAAGGCTACTTATAAATTTTGTGAATGTCACAAGTGCTTCTTGTAGTGGCAATGGTGTTGCAGGGCTTAGACATTAAGTCACTTGATACTGTAATTGTGAAAGATCACGTACTGAAATTTTCAAACGTTACACCGTAACTGGGCAACTATAAATATGATAATCGGACATGATAGGAAGCAAGCTGAGAGATGGTAGTGACGTAGATAGAATTTTTTCTTCCCACATAATGGGAGAAAATATTCAAGGGCCACTTGAGGGAAAGCGCTTATGGAGTGTCTGGCCACACTAACATAAATCAATATGTGATATTGATGCTATCTGTAAAGATAAGCATATTCCTAGTATCGAGAGACTTGTGTTGGATATACGAGTATGACATTTATGTCTCATGTCTAAGCTGGATATGGGTACAAAGGGACATATACAACAAGATAACATTGGGCACAACGTTTGTCAGATCACTGACTATTTTTATTATTTGGGTAGCATTGATGTGTTGTTAGACACCGCTAAATGTTCGTAATCGTTACTCCCAAATTAATAGAAACCTACAGGATCACACACCAAAAAGATTGAACTGGAGATAGATGTTAATTAGTAGTACTAATTAACAATTATATGGATCAATGATAAAAACCCAACCACATGCAAAGTTAGTTGGACTAAGTTGCCAAGTGGACTAATCCGTGTATGGACAAGATTAGTATTGGGGGATGTTTTTAGTCAATAAGGAGTTATTGATTATAAAATGGGTGTCCTAGCTCTATTATTTCACAAGAGTTATCAGTGAGTGAAATAACATAGCAAGGACAAGGCGTGAAGGAGATCCCAGTTCTCACCCAAGAGAAGCAGAACCTCCCTAGCTCCAAAAGGTACCAAGGAGGTCGGACCCTTCCTTATCCGTTTTGCGTGAAAATTTGATTTATCCTTTGACTTAACTAGAACAAGGCGTGAAGGAGATCCCAGTTCTCAATCCAAAGGTGCGGATATCGGTAGAGACGAGGGCATCATTCTTCGTTGTGATCACACAAACCCAAAAGGTACACATTGTCTCCTTTATCACATTATGATAGCTTGACCTTCGATTCATGGAGGGATTTGAAAATGAAATTTTAATATTTATTTCTGATGTGGATCCTACATCAATACCCTACCATGGTATCCGAGACACATGTCATAGCGCATAACGTGATTTATGTATTACCTGGTTTATCATTTTTACAACGTATTGATAAATTTTACGAAAAACTGATATTCGTATAATGATACAATTGTAATATGATTCAATTGAAATAAGTCAGTTTTAGATATCCTATAAGGATTGACAGATTTCATATAAATATGATGTATGTTTTTGTGATTTTGGAAAACTAGGGTTTGGGCACAATTTGGGGAAAATGTGTTTTAGTCCCAAAATTGGGGATCCGCCCACAAGGAAGGAAAAGTTTTTGAAACTTACCTACGGGGTTCAGCCATGGGCCCGTCCCCTCTCCTTGGTGCGCGGACCCGTGAGCGGGCTGCTTGGTCTGACCGGTTTAGGGATGGTCCGGCGCGTCAGTTCAGTTCGGCCAATTAGATTGGCGTGACCATTTGACTGTTTTGACCCCATAATCCCAATTTAATTAAAAATTGACCAAGCGCGATAAAATTTGATTTTAACTATTTATATGTTTTATCGCATGGTGGTTGGATATGGCCTAGGTTCTGGATGTTCACTTTTGTGGTTTGGTTTAGTTTGGTTTTGATGTAAATAATTTTACGGCTTGTGTATCGTCTTCTCCCTCGACTGTGAGGTCTCTTTATTTAGTTTTAAGATGCTAGCTAGAATTAGATAGATATAATATAGCCGAGGCATGTAGAATAAGATCAATAACTAAAGAAACCACAAGACGATGAAGACCCACAAGCTAGGACGCATGGACTAAAGGTGGAGGCACATGGAGATGAGCTTGCTACTTTAGGGATTATATATTCTCATTGTCTTGAGAATATCTTAGCATTAGGGGCCACATCCATACCAGGTTTTATTTATTATTTATTGCATTGTTATTTATTTTTGGCGTATGGTTGATGCATACAAAACGTAACAAGATAATAATTAAACAATTGAATCTTTGATTTGGGATTGTACAATTCAAATAAGTAGATCGGTTGATATGATCAACAAATTAAAATTGACAAGAAAATCCCTCAATGATAAATATTTTGTATTGCCTTCTCTTTCTTAACACTCGTCGTGATCAGGAGTATTAAGTTCGGGCTTGCCAAAGCAAGGCGACTTGATTCTCCATGATGTGGCCTGACGGCATAAGCTAGTAATGTGCGATTGTGGAAGTAAGAGGTCAACGCAACTGAGCGACTTCAAATAGAATGAAAAGATTAGAGGCAAGAAAATTGGGATTATCTATAAGATAGATAAATAAGGAGTTATTTCCCTAATTGAACTAAGACTTGCATATGATGCAATTGGAAGTTGTTCCTCCCTAAATAACTAACTTTAGGGTGACTTGCCAAAGCAAGCTCAAGTGGAGGTGAAATATGGATCTTGACCCACTAGAAAGTATATGACATTTTCCACATTAATGGTGAAGGCTATTAATCCGAGAAAAATAATGAGAGCTATATTTATTAATCTAGCCATTGTTAAATGTAGTTAATTGTTCACAAATACTAAAATTCTACGTTTCTCATTTTGTATAATTCCAATGGCAAACAATCAATAAACATCGACTTCATCCTTGCGTTCTGTCCTTGAGAAGGACAAACTGTCTGGAATCGATTTCATGGACTTGTACAGAAACTTGAGAATTATTATTTAGCAAGAAAAGAAGTTGTACATCTTAGAGAAACCTATTCTAGAGGCACTAGAAGATGATGTTACTATGGCTGCAAGGAAGACACATCAGAAGATCGTAGATGACCCTACTTATGAGACTTCACTTATGCTTTGCACCATGAACTCTGAGCTTCAGAAGCAACATGAGAACATGGAGGCGTATAATATGATCATACATTTGAGACAACTCTTCCAAGAGCAAGGAAGGCATGAGTGGTATGAAGTATTTAAGGCATTGTTCAAGTGTATTCTACAAGAGGGTAACCCATTCGGACCTCATGTACTATGTATGATTGGATACATGGAGAATATCGAGAGGTTAGGCTTCCCATTCATCCAAGAGTTATCTTCTAATCTCATCCTGCGATCGTTTCCGGACAGTTATAGTTAGTTCGTCATGAACTACAATATGTCAATTTGTCTGTCTCTTCATATTGGGTATTAGATATTGGTAGTGTATCTCGCATTTGTCGAAATGTGCATGATCTAAAGAGAAGTAGACGACTGTCTAAATTGTAGATAGAGTTGCGCGTTGGGAATGGAACAAGAGTTGCTGCATTAGCCGTAGGCGTTTATGAGTTATCTTTACCTTCAGGACTTATCTTAGAATTATACAATTTTCTTTATGACCCTGCTATGAGTAGGAATATAATTTCTATTTCTTGTTTGGACGAGAAAGGTTTTTTATCACAATAAAGGACAATTGTTGCTCCATTTTGATAGTATGCATTATTATAATGCAATTTTGTCTAATGGATTGTATATCCTTGACCTAGATAACTCCGTATATAACATAAACACCAAGAGGATTAAAACTAATGATTTAAATCCTACTTTTCTATGGCATTTTCGTTCAGGCCATATAAACGAAAAACGCATCTCTAGGCTCCATACTGATGGCTTCCTGGACTCATTTGATTATGAATCATATGAGACATGTGAAGCTTGTTTATTGGGAAAAACTACTAAGTCCCCTTTCAAGAAGAAAGGTGAAAGGACTAGTGAGCTATTGGCACTCATACATACTGATGTGTGTGGACCATTTACCGCGCCTGCCAGGGGTGGTCATCTTTATTTCATTACATTTACTGATGACTTCAATAGATATGGATTTTTGTATCTTATGAAGAATAAATATGAATCCTTCGAAAAGTTCAAAGAGTTCAAGAATGAAGTAAAGAAACAACTTGGCAAGAGTATAAAGCCTCTACGATCGAATCATGGAGGAGAATACTTGAGTCAAGATTTTGACGACTATCGAAGAGAGTGTGGGATCTTGTCCAAACTCACTCCACCTGGAACACCACAATGGAATGGTGTGTCTGAGATGAGTAATCAAACACTGTTGGACATGGTTCGATCTATATTTTTCAGACAGGTCCAATATCATTTTGGGGCCATGCCTATTAACTGCAACTTTTACCCTTACCGTGTTCCATCCAAATCAGTCATGAAGACACCATATGAGATACAGACTGAGAGGCATCCCATAGTGTCGTTTATGAAGATATGGGGTTGCGAGATCTATGTAAAGTGCTTACAATCAGACAAGCTCGGACCCAAGTCGGATATGTGTAAGGTTTTGGGATATCCAAAGGAAACGAATGGATATTACTTCTACAATCCAAACGAGAACAAAGTGTTTGTTGCTCGGACCTGTGTGTTTCTAGAAAGAGATTTTGTCTATAAAGAAGCCAGTGGGAGGATTTTAGAACTTGATGAGGTTCAAGAACCATAAACCATTGATCCAACAATTGAACATGAGCAAGAACCGCAATATGTTGTGGAGAAACATGCGCAAGTAACACAATAATTTCGTAGGTCGAGTAGGATACGTCAGGATCCAGAGAGGTATGGACTTCTCGTGACTCAGCCCGGTGACGTATTGATCATGGATGATGAGTAGGGATGGCAATATGGTCCGATCCGATTTGAGATCGAGCAATCCAGGCTGAATGGATAGGATCCGAATCCGATCCATTCGAAAATGGATCAGATTTGGATCCATAAAACCAGACCCGAACGGATTTGGATCAGGATTTGGATCTGAGGGAAGATCCACCGGGTTCCAATCCGATCCAATCCCGACGTATATGTGTGCTTTACAAATATATCCCTATTACCTCCCCACTTACACTTACAAGAAGAATATCATAGTAAATCCAACCTACAAAGCTATTTTGTTTTTTTGGCTTCATAACTTACGAACATGCCATAGTGTATAGAATAGTGTAAAATTTTTTTGTGTTATTTTTTCTAATTCATTGCAAACTCGAGTCAGATCCGATCCGAATCCGATCCGACCACGTTCTATATGTATCTACAGATCGGATTTGGATCAGCTGAATGAAACCTGATCCAATCTAATCCTAATCTGGTGATGATCTGAAGGGATTTGGATCCTATTTCTCCAGGTCGGATCATGATCAGGAAGGGCCTGATCCGATCCGGGTCCGATCTGTTTCCATCCCTAATGATGAGCCTACAAAATATGGAGAGTCCATAAAAGGGCTGGACTCTCAGAAGTGACTTGAGGCCATGAGATCCGAAATAGAATCCATGCAAACCGAAAAAAGTGGACTTTGGTGGAACCACCCGAAGGGGCTCGGCCAATAGGGTGCAAGTGGGTCTTCAAGAACTAGACCAACATAGATGGCAATGTTATTGCCTATAAGGGTCGGTTGGTGGCAAAAGGATTCCGATAGATTCATGGTATTGACTACGATGAAACCTTTTTCCCCAGTCGCGATGACCAAATCCAATCGTATCTTACTTGCTAATGCATCTTATCAAGACTATGAGATTTGGCAGATGGATGTCAAAACAGCGCTTCTGTATGGAAACATCTTTAAGGATGTGTACCTCACACAACATAGGGTTTTGAGTATCCAGAGCATGCCATTAAAGTGTGTAAGTTGCAACGATCCATTTATGGATTGAAGCAAGCTTCTAGGAGTTGGAATCTGCATTTTGAAGATGCAGTCAAAGAGTTTGGCTTTATCAAGAACGAAGATGAATCTTGTGTATACAAGAAGGTTTGTGGCTTTGTTGTATTTCTGGTCTTGTATGTGGATGACATACTACTGATTGGAAACGATGTCCCTACCTTGCAATCTGTAAAATATTGGCTAGCGAAGTGTTTCTAAATGAAAGACTTAGGGGATGCAGCTTATATACTTGGTATCAAGATCTGTAGGCATAGATTAAGGAAGCTGCTCAGCCTAAGTCAAAGTACATATATAGACAAGGTGTTCAAAAAGTTCAACATGCAAGAATCGAAGAAAGGATTATTGCCCATGTCGCATGGAGTCACCCTTACCAAGGCTGACTGTCCTTCCAATCATATTGAGAAAGACCGTATGAGTAAGATCCCATACGCTTCGGCTATTTGATCTATCACGTACGCCATGTTATGTATTAGACCATATGTTTCAAACTCTTTGAGTATGGCGAGCATATACCAGTCCAATCCGTGTGAGAGTCACTGGATTGCAGTCAAGAATATCATGAAGTACTTGATAAGAACTAAGGATGCATTCTTGATAGATGGAGGGAAGGAAGAACTCAGTGTAATAGGTTACACTGACGCGAGCTTCCAAACCGAAAAGGATGATTACAGATCGTAGTCAGGTTATGTGTTTTGCCTAAATGGAGGAGCTGTGAGCAGGAAGAGTTTCAAGTAAGAGACAGTTGTTGATTCTACAACTGAAGCTTAGTACATTGTTGCGTCGGACGCAACAAATTAAGATGTTTGGATTAACAAGTTCATCACTTAGCTGGGTGTGGTTCCTAGTATTGTGGATCCTATTGCGTTGTATTGTGACACACTAGGGTGATCGCACAAACAAAGGAACCCAAGTCACACCGGAAATCCAAGCACGTACTTCGGAGATTCCATCTCATTCGAGAGATCATCGATAGAGGAGATGTGAAGATATGCAAGATTCCAATAGATCATAATCTTTCAGATCCACTTACAAAGCCGCTTTTTCAGCGAAAGCATGAAGGGCGCACTAGATCTATAGGCATACAAGATGAACCAGAGTAGCTCTTGTGCAAGTGGGATACTGTTGGATTAGATGCCCTAGAGGTAATCTTATTTTAGTCCAAACATTGTTTTGGCTAGAACATCCATTTACTATTAATGGAGATATGTAATATAATTAATTCCTTATATTAAAATTGTTGTTTATCTTAAATATCCCTAGTCAAGTATATTGATTAATAGGATAGTCACTATGCATGCAGACTATGATGTGGGTAGATTGATATGGAGATATCAAGTCTAACACATGGGTATGCATTAGGAGTAATGGCATACTGGATTGACCCACCATGAGAAGGCTACATATAAATTATGTGAATGTCACAAGTGCTTCTAGTAGTGACAATGGTTTTGTAGTCCTTAGACGTGAAGCCACAAGATACTCTAGTTGTGAAATATCAGGTTTTGATATTATCAAACGTTACACCGTAACTGGTAATTATAAAGATGATAATTGGACATGATAGGAAGGAAGCTCAGAGATGGTAGTTATGTAAATATGATTTTTCCCTCCCACATAATGGGAGCAAATATCCGTCAGCCACTCGAGGGGTAGAGCTTATGGAATGTCTGGCCATACTCAAATAAATCAATATGGGATATTGATTTTATCTGTAAACATAAGTCTGTTCCTAGGATCAAGAAACTACGGATTGGATATACGAGTGTGACATTTATGTCTCGTGTCTAATTCGAATATGGAGAAAAAGGGACATATATAAAACGGTAACATTGGGCACAAGGTTTGTAAGATCACTGACTATTTTTATTAGTTGGGTTGCATTGATGTGTGTTAGACACCGCTCAATGTTTGTAATTGTTACTGCCAACTTAATAAAACCTACAGGGTCACACACCAAAAGAATTACACTGGAGATAGATTTTAATTAATAGGACTAATTAACAATTATATGGATCAGGGATCAAAACACAACCACATGCAAAGTCAGTTAAAATTGCAAAGTGGACTAATCGGTATGGACAGGATTAGTATTGGGGCAAGTTTGTAGTAATTAAGGAGTTATTGACTATAAAAGGGGAGTCATAGCTCTATTATTTCACAAGAGTTTTTATTGAGTGAAATAAAAGAGCAAGGACATAGCACCCACGAGAGGCCGAACCCCCTAGGTCCGATGACAGCAAGGATGTCAGGCCCTCCCTTCTCCGTTTGGAGTGATCGTATGATTCCTCCTTTGACGTAGCTAGCACAAGGCGTGAAGGAGATCCCAGTTCTTAATCCAAAGTTGTGGATACCGGTAGAGATGAGGACACATTCTTCATTGTGATCACACAAACCCACAAGATACACACTGTCTCCTTTATCACGTTATGATGGCTTAACCTGCGATTCATGGAGGGATTTGATTAGGAAATTTTAATTGTGTTTTCGTTGTGCATCCTGCATAAAAACCCTACATCACCAAAATAGAATCACCGAACACCCAATCAATAAAAAAATCGTGGCAGTAAAAGAATGTGAGACCAGTTAATAGGTTTGTGTTCTCTGCCTTGACCGAGGACACTGGCCCAAAACTACACGCAAACTCTGCAACAAAGCATTCATCGTGATAGCAAAAACTCCCTCGCCTAGCACCTTTCCCTAGTCGAACAGATTCATCTAAATGAAGGGAAATTTGACCAGGTCCTGAAAAATCCCAAAAGATCCATGAGCCTTTCCTTATAGGTACCTCTAAACAAAGGAGTTGCAATTGTGCAATCATTAGAGGATCCACCATGAAAGGTCCCTAGTGGGAGTGAATAAAGGAAGTAGCTCCCTGATCCAACAATTAACGGATCTAGAAATCATGTAATGGTCATCAAATGCGGATGAAAAATAGCCAAGTTCCAAGCTATCCAAATCTCCCAATAAATTATTGAGGGTATAAGACAAAAGAAAATGGATTTGAGTGGATTTGCTTGACTGAACCCACAAAAGACATAGCATAGAAGAAAGAGTGATGGTAGTATCGTTAGGGAGAATCGCCTGGAAGGCGCCTAGCACAGTCTCCCAAAATAAATAAGTGATTAAATTTCTCCACTGATGGAAACACATCAAACACATCTCGAAACAAACAGAATCCAAAGTGAAATGATACGGTTATTTGTTGAAACCGCTTGAAAGAGCAATCTATGCATGAACACCCCCCCCCCCCACTTTCGTAGTTAATTGGGGTAACCAAATGTGAGAGTGCCACGAGAAAATCGTAGCTCGAGTGCGGAGAAGGGGAAGACAAGACCGCACTAAGAACTCCCCTAAGGGAGTTGGGATCCGTATACGACGGGTGTGTTCCTCAACCTATTGTTCCTAGGAGTATTCTTCAATAAAGTGAAAAATCTGAGATATGATCTTCCATAAAAAAAATACCTCGATGAGAAGGAAGGTGCTTACCAGGTGATCCATAAATTCATTGCAAGAAATGTGCAAAGAAAGAACGTCGTTGCTAATATGACCAAGAAAGATTCATCTGGAGGGCAGTGCTCATGTGGAGAAGAGATGAGAGACCCATTCCACCTACTTTCAAAGGAGCGGAAGCCATACCAACCAATCCAATGATGGAGAGAACTCTCACCGGAAGACCATAAAAAATCATAGAAAATAGAAAGCAACCTAGTAATCACGAACCATAACCACAAACATCAAATGAATGCGAAGCAACACTAGAATAATATTTTTGAAATATGAAGATACCAGTTATTGAATATTTTGTTTAATGAAGAAATAATATTTTTATGGAAAATTGATTTTAATTATTAAATTATTTCTTTCTTAATTAATAGGTTTTATATTTTGATGGAATAACATTAATTGTGATATTTATATTAATTATGAATCTCGTCGTTCAGGAACTATGTTTTATGATGAGAACAACTCTTTTTGTTAGTGATAATCATTCTTTAAAGAGAGCTCAACTTTTAATTAATTTCTAAAATTTAATATTAGTTATGGTATATCTCCGAACTCTCTTAATTGGAAATTAAGTTTCCTTACTTTTTAAATAGAGGTATAGGGTCACGAGAAATTTAAATTTGTGATAAGCTCATCACCATACACGCGAAATAGAGTGAGAGGACTTCTCCCCAATCAGGTTCGACCAGAAGAGAGAGAATCTCTATCATTCGTCTGTGTGTTCATGGCAAGAGGAAGAGAAAACCCATCTAGGGTTCTGTGTTTGATCTCTTAGGTTCGGACAGGTTGGTTATTCCTTTTCATAACTCCAAATAGGATTTATATTTAGTTTCATATCGGTTTGTGCTTTTTGTATAGATTTCTTATCAGAAACTTAGCATGTTTTTTTACGATAATGTATAATATGAGTTTGGCATGCTATAATCCTAGTTTTGGCGTTTTTGTGTTGTTTACGCCTATTTATGTCATTGATGTCACGTTTGATCGTTGCGGTTCTGTTCCTGTTGTTTTCGATAGGAATAGGAGATATGTGATGATTTGGAGAGGCGAAACGAACATCAGAAGAAAAGGGAAACTCAGGACAAGCTCAAGGAAAAATAGAGGGAACGAGAGGAAAAGAAGTGGGAAATGTAGCACCAAATTTAGAGATATAGATCTAAAGAACATGATGATGTAGATTGGGAAACAGTTGAACAATATTGCCACACTGGTAACTGCATTGGTTGCCGATCTGCAAGTAACTAAAACATCACTACGCACCTTAGAAGTACAAGTAGGGTATATAAAAACTCAACTGTCAGAGAGAACTCCAGGATCACTTTCACAGACAACTGAAAAGCATCATCAAGTCAATGAAATTACAACTAAAAGTGGAATTGTGTTAAAAGAGCCTCCATATCCAAGCCATGCCAGGGCTAATGCTTCTAGGGTTAGGGCTAGGGCGCATGAAATCTTAGATTCCGAGAAGATTCCCACCATGGACCCCTTTTCCAACAATACAAACCATCAGGACATGGAGCATAAGAGTGAGGTAAGGCACGTCCCATTGCATGTAGAGTCATAGTAATTATTGAAAAATACGAAAAAAACAAAAATCCCTAAAAATTTAAAAAAAAAAAATCGGATGGGCAAAAAAATGAATTGAATTTGGAGAGATCTCAATGGCAGTTCCCTTATGGGAGAAATAGCCATGGTGAGGCAGTTTCGAGAATCTGGATAGGGTACTTAATAAGGCGAATGAAAATGGAAAATGCGATTAGCTGGCTCTCACACTTAAATATCATACCAATGTCGGACCACCCTCACTTAGGTGGTTGGCAATCTTCCTCATAGTGGCAACAGAACATCCGTGTGAGTGATCTATTTCGGGGGCACAGTATTCCGTCTCAAGTCTTTGGTCCACTAGTAAGCCCCATTGATCTGTCTACCCTTTTATTCACAGCCTTTTAGCCTAGGAAGCATTTTATTGTGACTTTCATCACTTGTTAGATAGACACTTCTTCTATGTGTCATGATAGAGAGAGTTGAGTTAAGGAGGTTTTATGAGGCTGATTTGAGATTTATTTTATATATGTAGTGGATTATATCATGTGTTTCATCTTTTGAGGGGATGCGAGGGTGAGTTAAAGGTGGCATCACACTTTGGTGTGATGGTGATTCATGTCCCTACATCATGGTAACAAGTAGGACAGTCGTAGTGCATGACATTCTATCCGCATGTATTGGTACTCTGATTGATTGAGTATAATTATTAGAAGTGCTATGTGATCATTTTTACTCGATTCTCGGTGTTATGGAGGAGAGGGCAATTCAGCACGTATTATATTGATACCTTACTACTCGAAATATTATTCTTAATTGAGTGTGGGGGTGTCTCAGTTTTTTACACCAAAGTTATTAGTTGTTTAACGTTTTTCATTCCCACTTATCTTATACTACCTCCGTTTCTTCTCTATCAAACCGGTTTGATTTTTGTCAATATTCACTGTGGCACTTTGACCCGGTGATTTGTGTAGCAAAACGATGTAGTGTTTTAATAATTTTTTCATGAGGTTGTAGAGAAAAAGTTACTCTATAACACGGTGAAAAAAATATCAATCAATCGCATCGTTTTGCTACCCAAATCACCCAGTCAAGGTGACCCAGATATGAGTCAAAAAGTCAAACCAGTGCTTTAAATTGTGCCCATTGACGTATGCCCCTCATTTGAAAAACTGGAAAAAAGGAGAAGAAATAAGAAGAAAAAAAAAGAATAAACTTGTTCTTTCTGTCTTATTTGATGAGTTTGGTATGACTTATTTGCAAATTAAGTTAGACTTATAAGTTTACGTCAAAAAAGTCTACGAAAAAAAAAAAAGATAAACAAGAATGTTAGGGGTGTTTGGTGCAAAAGATCTTTTAAGTCTAAAAGTTCAAAAAAAAACTTCAAAACCCTAACTTTTTCTAGGCTCAATTTTTAACGCTATGAAATTGTAAGTCGAACTCAAACTTTTCATCTTATAAGTCCATACCAAACACTAATTATAAGTTGTCTTTAACTTATAAACAAAAAATTGACTTATAAGCTACTTATAACTCATACCCCCGGGCCATTATCTCATAGAGATGTTTAGTTGATAGTTACCTTATTCTTTTATTTACACTTATTCGCATTCGTGGCCGTGAGACACGCGTAAACACTGGAATTGAAGGAATGAGGGTCTGAAGTGTGAGATTAGGTTGGGGTTTGTTACCATCCGATAACTCACTATGCTGCGGCCAAGAACAGAGAACGTAAAAAAACAACAAAATAGGGCTGAAACGTTTCTTATTATCTTTCTGAAAAACTCCACCCTTTTTATATCACTAACCATTATGGTTCAACCTAATCCTAATCCGAGTAAAGAAACATAAATAAACCCCTGATAAAATTAAAAATTCAACTTAACCCCAACTGTTTTAATCGCAAACTAAAATAACCCAACAAAAGAAAATACTAGCGACTAACTATGAAAATCTTACGTGTCAACTTGGGCTGAAAATCATCTTTTATATAAGACGGAAGAACCACATTATGCCTGGAACGATCTCTGGGTTGCACCTCCGAGTCGCCCAAACCATTGTAACTGTCACCGTCGTCCATAGGAAGGGTCTCTGTACGTGTATCAACTCCCCCGGTCTCGGAAACCAGCTTGTCCTCAAGCTGTAAATCAGGAAAATAAAGTCGGAGCTACTGCACAGGTTCCCAAGTAGGAGGCGCACCATCAGACCTAGACACCAACCACTTCCGCTGAGGAGTGGGGGTCACAAGCACTATACGGTCCTGAGAAGCCGAAATTGGAACGGGAACGGGTTTCCATTTGAAAGACTGTACATGAAGCGTAGTCATATGGACAGTGGTCTGATCCGGAACATAGGGTCGCAGCAGTGAGACGTGAAAAACATTATGCAGACGAAAATCCTCCGGGAGATACCGGACCAACACACTCCAAAACCGAAAAGGGACCATAATAACGGTGTGCCAAATTAGCAGATAAAGGCTTAGCCAAAGAACGCTGTCGGTAAGACCGAAGACGCAAAAAAACCAAGTCACCTACCTGAAAAGAGACGTCATGGTGGTGCTTAATAGCCCGATCGCGCATACGCTGCTGCATCTTCCCCAAATGCCCCTTCAAATCCGTCAACAACTCATAACTCTCGTTAACCAACTCATCAGTCGAAGGGGACTTACCGTCAAGAGGCAACGTCGGAAAGAGCGAGGGGGGTCACGTCCATAGAGAGCACGATAAGGAGACATATTAATGATCTCATTACGACTGCATTTCATCGCAAGTTCTTCCCAAGGAAGAAAACACACCCACCGTCGAGGTTTTTCAGACGTAAAGGACCGCAAATACTATTCCAACCCGCGGTTCATGACCTTGGTCTGACCGTCTGTCAGAGGGTGATAAGCCGCACTGAACTTGAGAGTAGTACAGCTGAGTTTCATTAATTCCTTCCAAAAAGTTCTCATCAATACCGGATCGCGATCAGAAACCATCATCTCAGGGAACCCATGGTGTTTGACCACCACATCAACAAATAGACGCGCGACGCGCGGAGCATCAAAGTCAGTCAAAAGAGGACCAAAATGCACGTATTTAGTCAAACAATCAACCACCACCATAACAGCCGTAGAGCCCTAGGAAGACGGAAGTCCCGCTATGAAGTCCTTGGAGGCCACCATACACGGTTGGGTACAAGTAAAGGATGAAGTAAACCATCCGGCTTCTTTGTATAATATTTCATAGTCTGACAAACAAGACATACCGACACAAACTGGCGAACATCGGAACACATATCAGGACAATAGAACACGGTCGCCAGATGACAATAGGAGCGATCAATACAAGGATGACCGTCTGCAGGCAAGCTGTGGAATTCCTGTAACAAAGTATCGCGAATAGACGAATCACAACTCATACAAATCCGAAAGAAAAATTTGTTGGTTTAGAGTCCGATTGAACCGCGGTCACCAGGGCCTGAAGATCAGCCATAGTCTGCGTTTCGCGCCGAAAAACATGCCTAACCGACGGTAAGGGCTGACTTGCCGCCGCCAATAATAAGCCCAAAGCCTCCTCTGTGTCACGACAAAAACATCCCTGTACTCTAAAACCCAAGGCATCCGCTATGCAGTTCGCTGTCTCGGGTTTATACTCAATCCGAAGTTGAAACCCCCATGAGCTTACGGATATAAAATGTTGGTATGGAGTCTGAATCACCTGAGAAAACACCTCTTTCAAACTACGTTGATCACTGCGAATAATGAACTCGTGTCCCAGAAAATATTGATGCCACTTCTGCACCGCCTCAACAATGGCATGTAACTCTCTGTGATACGTGGAAGCAGCACCAACCGTGGACCTAACTTTTTACTGAAAAATGCCAAAGGGTGGCCCAACTGAGTGAGAACAGCCTCAACAACCTTTTCAGATGCATCAGTCTCCAATACAAATGTCTGCGAAAAATCTGGCAACCGTAACACAGGAGCTGAACTCATAGCCTTCTTCAAGTCGGTGAAAATCTCCGCGTCATCAGACCAAACAAACGTATCTTTCTTCAGAATATCAGTCAAGGGAGAAGAGATAGTGGCGTAGTCACGTATAAAACGCCTGTAGTACCCCGTCAAACACAAGAAACCGCGCAAATGTTTGACCGAAACAGGGTTCGGCCACCCAACCATTGCCTTAGTTTTCTGGGAATCGCCCTGCACCTGACTATCTATAATGACATGACCAAATAATCGACGCTTGTCCTACCAAAAGAGAATTTGGATAGCTTAACATAAAAAAAATTATCAGCCAAGAGAGTCAGGACCTGATGCAAATTTTGGACGTGTAGCTCTAAAGTCGTGTTGTAGATAAGAATATCATCAAAGAACACAATAATAAAGGAGCGAAGGAAAGGACGAAATATCCTGTTCATAGCTGCCTGAAAGGTGGAAGGAGCGATGGTGAAACCAAATGGCATGGTAAGGAACTCAAAATGACCATCATGATTACGAAAGTTCGTCTTCTGAATATCGTCATTGTGCATGCAAATCTAGTGATACCCGGAACGCTAATCAAGCTTTGTGAAGAAACGGGCTGCCCCAAGCTCATCAAATAACTCATCTGTCGTTGGAATCGGAAAGTGATCAGGAACCGTGGCGGCGTTAAGGGTGCGGTAGTCCACACAAAAACGATAAGTTCCATCATTCTTGCAGACCGACAACACCGGCGAAGAAAATGCACTGTTGCTCGGCAGAATGACTCCCTGTTGGAGCATATCCCTAACATGTCGTTCAATCTCTGACTTCTGAAAATATGAATAATGATAGGGCCTGACGTTAACAGGATTGTTAGGGTGGAGATGGATCTGTTGGTCCCACTGCCGTGATGGATTTAGGCCGGACGGGAGAGCGAACACGCTCCTATGCTGGGTGAGGACTCGAAGCATGCTAGCGAGCATGTCTGGAGGGAACTCATCCGGAGTGACCCGTTGGTCCGGCTCCAAAGGAACGGTCATAAGCTCATAGAAATCGACTCCTAAGGTCGGCGAGTAATGCGTGGACAAGGCATTATAAAATAATAGCACGGGGTCCATGATCAACCCCATTTAACACTAGCTGCTTACCCTGCCAGACAAACTTCATCGTGAGTTTACTGTAACCATGCGAGATTTCCCCCAATGTCTGTAACCACTAAACGCCCAAACCCACATCAATAACATGAATAGCCAAGACATATAAATCCACCTCAAACACTGTACCCTAGATAGTCGGCGGCGTCTTTGGACAGTAGTTAGTATAACGCAATGATTCCCCATTACTGAGAAATTAGGTGAAGCAACAATGAATGCTCGGCCATGGTGGGATGAATAAAGTTATGAGTATACGCCCATCAATGAGGACATGTATACAAACATCACCAATAGTACCCGATAATTTAAGAGAGCGAGGGTGAGGTTAGGTGCCAATGTATGCAAATGGGAGAGATTGTCTGCAATAATGCCAGGATCATCCTCGTCGAGAGGGATGGGTTGGTCGGTCGTGTCGTCCTGCACCGCACATAATAAGATAAACTGTGGCTTGCAACGGTGGCCACAAAAATACTTATCGTCACAATTAAAGCAAAAGGCCCTGACGACGACGTTCAGCCTGCTTGGGTGGGGTGATCTTACGGACTGGGGGATTGGGAGATTCCTTAGTCGTGGCCGAAGTTGTAGCTAAACCCAAAGACGTTAGAGGGGCATTGGCGGCCGGAACCCGAGTAGGTTGTGGTTCCACTAGCACTTGGGTACATAGGATTGTGTAGATAGTGCATTCCAGACAGACAGATCATAGCCACGTGGCGGCCATCCAACACGTCTGACTGTGCTCTGTATACACCTCGTCACTGCTCATACTTATCCACTTGGGGGCTGCGATACACGGCCACCCTCGCGTACTAACTGCACGGGACTTGTAGGGACTTAGTGGTTTGGAGGCTAGTGTAAGGTCCGTCGCGCGCGAACGACAAGCAAGCTCACGCGCGACCTTTGGTAACTGACTTGAGAGATTAAATGACCATATTTCCTATAATCCCGGTCGATCTCATAACGGTATCTAGTATATGCAGATGGTTCCGTAATGTTCCCTATATATACGGTCGAACGTGCCGTTACGAGGCTATCATTAAGCCGCCATTTATGGGCACATTAACACCTCACAATGGTAACTTCCCCACTATATATAGGATCGTTAGACCTCCATTGCAATCTTCTGGATTCACCGAAGCTCTTGCTGGTCATTAGACTGTCTCTCTACCAACCCATTGTTATTGTTTAGTCTCTCCCTACTCACACCCTGCATCTCTATGTGTTCTTGCTCTCATTCCCTACTTGATGTGTACACTTGGATCTCTCTTAAGGATTTCCTTATACACAATTTGGTGAACCCGATGTGAAACTCTAAATCTTCAAAGCCTCAATCAATCAAAACATCCATGTCTCTTGAGGCCAACCTTCATGATGGTGACCAGTCTCCCTTGGGGGAAGAAACTCAGAGGGAGGAGACCCTTAACACCAACACCCAGACAGCTACTGGGAGCAATCCCCTTTGGGAAATGTTGCAAGACACAATCTAAAGCCAATCCAAATCTATGCAGGCTCAGTCAACCCAGATTGCCCAGATCATGACGATCATGGGAGGGCTTGCTCAGAACACCACTCAGGGGACCTTAGTCCCACAGCTTGCAACCGCTACCTCCACCAGGGGTAACTGCGACCTCTATGGTACATACATCTGCCCCACCTAGTTCACAGCCTTCTCTTCCCAATGGTCTTGTGCCCCAGCCACCAAGTATGCTATCAGATTCATCCCTCGCACCCGGCCAACAGCCAGAACGCACATTTGCGGGGTATCCGTCCCTATACCACGTGTTTCCGTCCTATGCAACTGTAGTTCAAGCCAGTTACATGCCTCCACCTCCGTATGACCCATCCACGCCTTACATTCCGGGCCTTGCTGCAACACCATCATCAACCCCAGGGGAAAGCGCGCCAGCAAATATGTCAGCCTTGGAACAGCGTTTGGATAACTTTCAGACGAATCAGTGCTACGCAGACACTATCATCCCCAAGGTCGATAGTGCTCTGCCAATTCCCAAAGAGATTTACCTGATGCCTAACGCTGGTGGGTACAAGGCACTAAAATGGGATAAGTTCGACGAGGTCTGTGGAAATGCGCACGAGCATGTCATGCGCTTTGTTTATCTGATGGGCCCACACGGAGCTGATACGCGCTTGCTGATGCGCGAGTTCCCCAAATCATTGGGGAAAATTGCATACAAAATGTACAGGACCCTCGAGGATGGTTCTGTTAAGAAATGGGAAGATATGGTCAAGAAGTTCTACACCAAAGTCTTCCAAATTGAGGAGAAAGTCACCACCATCCATCTCTCCCGCATGCACCAGAAGCACGATGAAGAGGGAGTGGCCTTCATTAAGAAGTTCAAGACCAGGTCACTAGAGTGCGTGGATGAAGTAACTGAGAGTCGCCTTGTGGAGATCTGTCTCCAGGGGATGCGTGATGAATATAAAGGTATGCTAATCAAATTAATATGCGTACCTTTTCAAATTTTATTGACTGCACCAGGAACATTGAGCCACTGGTGGAGAAACAAAATAAGAGGTACGCGAATGACCGCGCACAAGCAGGCTCCAACTTCAGGATTGGGAGTTTTAGCTACAAGCGTGGGCACGAAGCTGACATAAACATGACTTCGCCACAGAAGCATCAGCGGACCGTACCAAGGGAGGCACCACCGTTGCCTTGTTCACTTGTGGACGCAACAACTTTGTGCAAGCGATGTTTGAAAGATGGAGTCTTGCCCCCACTATAGCACAAACCTTCTGGAGACCAGCTCGAGACCCAAAGTGGTGTGAGTGGCACGACAATGTCATGCATCCTACCAAAGACTGCAAGAAGTCAAGATGGATGGTCGACAGACAAATAAAGGAGGGGCAGTTGTTCATAGAGGAGCCTGAAAAAACGTGCGCAGCAACCCATTGCCACCGCACTCAGAGCCAGAGCCAAAGGGGAAGGAGATAGACATGATTTCGATCATGGAGAACGAGGAAGTTGCTGGCGAGGAAATTCCGGTCGTGGCCAACATCTGCGAAGATGAGGATTATTGTATGAACACTAAAGACTCGCGTGTCTAACGGCTGAAGGGTTTGCACAAGTTTGAGAAATTCTTTGATGACATGAATTTCTCGAGAGCTTCCAGACAAGACATGGTAAAGGCCATCCTAAGGGTAGCTGGGGACTATGGTGAGGAGCTTGTGGCCTCCAACGGTAGATTTATCATAGCTGCTCGGTCGAGCGCCTTGGTTATGACGTTTGATGACTCAGATAAGAAGACGGACGCAAGTCACCAAAGGCCACTGTACGTGACTGCTGCTATCAATGGCATCGAATTCAAGCGAGCTTTTGTTTATGGGGGAGCGGCATTAAATGTTATCCCACTTACCTCCCTAAAGCTGGTTGGAATCCCAGAGAGTAAGATTGTTAAAAATCCATCGCCTTGGGTAGGCTTTGGGAGTGACTCAAGGATGACTCTCGAGTGGATTCGACTAGGGATCCAGATCGGCAGGATTAGGTGTTCTGCCAAATTCCATGTGATAAATTACAAATATGATCATTGGTCGAGCATGGATCCACCGTTTTGATGCCATACCCTCCACGGTTCACCAGGTGATGAAGGCCATCTAGAAGGACAGAGTAGTAGAGATACCAGCCTCAGTGAATCCCTTCAACCTGGATGAAGCACATCTCTCTGAGGCGGTCCGGTTCAGAGAAATGGAGGAAGAGGAAACTCCAACACAATTTCAACCAACTCCCTTTCCCAAGTGGGAGGATATCAAAGACCAATAACAAGCTGGGGTTATGGTGATGCGGGAAGTGCCAAAAGAGAAGCAGCCTGGGGGGGAGGAAGCACCCAAAATAACCTACACCAAGAAGAATGTCTACACCTTGAAGAGGGTCGTCGAACATAATAAGGAAGGATAGAAAGTAGGCAGTTTATACGCCAATGGGAAGAAGTGTTATCGCATTTGAAGGCGTGTGGGGTCATCTTCGACCCTTCCCATCGAGGGTGTCCCTGAGAAAATTTGCGAGCTCACAGAAGCTCCAAGCAAGGATAAGGGGAAGGCACCATTGGAGGAGTTAAAGGAAGCTTCTGAATGCATGGAAGATCGTCCTAAGCCACAAAAGCAGGAGTTGAAAGAGGCATCCTTGAGTCCAATTGAAGAAAATAGGAGACCAGTATTCTTGAGCACAGATCTCGACGACGAGGAAGAACAAGAATTTCTCAAACTGATGAGAGAGTACAGGGATGTTTTTGCGTGGGATTATGACGAAATGCCAGGCCTGGACAAGAAGGAGATAGTGAAATTGCTGAACTCTAAGTTTATCGAGCCCAACCACAATCCCACCTGGCTCGCCAACATCGTGCGTGTTCTAAAGAAGAATGGAAGCATTCGCGTTTGTGTGGACTTGAGAGATCTGAACAAGTTTTGCCCAAAGGAAGGTTTTCAACTGCCAAACATAGACCTCTTGATCGACTCTACTGCGGGAGACGAGATGTTTAGCTTTATGGACGGTTTCAGTGGTTATAATTTGATCAAGATGGATCAAGAAGACGCGAAAAAAAAGCATTCATCACACGTGTGAGAGTGTTCCACTACACAGTGATGCCTTTTGGTTTGAAGAACGCAGGAGCTACCTACCAATGCGCGATGATGGCGCTGTTTCATGACATGATGCACTAAGAGGTGGAATTCTATGTAGATGACTTGGTGGTCAATTCAAGGAAGAAGTAAGACCCTAGGAAAGACTTGAGAATTGTCTTTGAAAGATGCAGGGCCTTCCAGCTAAAGATGAACCCCATGAAATGCTCTTTTGGAGTAACCTCAAGGAAGTTTTTGGGGTGCGTGATCCACCGGCATGGGATCGAGCCTGATCCCGCGAAGGTCTCGGTCATTACCAGTTTAGCTACACCACAAACTCAGAGTGCACTAAAGACGTTTCTGGGGAAGCTGTCATACTTACGGAGGTTTATACCAGCTATAGCAGAGTTGACCTTTTGCTTCGGCAACTTGCTTAAGAAAACTCGACGTATTTATGGACGGCGGAGCATCAAGCTATGTTTGAAAAGCTGAAGGAGCTTCTGGCATCCCCATTGGTCATGATCGCACCTCAATTAGGATCACCATTGGAGCTCTATCTCACTTCAACAAAGAGGTTCATTGGAGCGCTGCTGGCTCAAGAACTTGAAAGACAAGAAAGGCCGGTCTACTATATCTCGTGCGTTGTACAGTTAGCTAAATCCAGGTACACAGATATCGAACGCCATTGTCTCGCTCTTTTCTTTGTTATAGTAAAGTTGAAGCACTACTTTACTTCCCATAAAGTAGTACTCATAACCAAAAGCGATCCCATTTGATATCTACTGGGGCACTTTGCTCCCTGTGGGAGGTTGGCAAAATGGTACACGACCATCTCGCAATATGACGTTACTTGCTGGCGCCTGAAGGCTATCAAATCTCAAGCAGTGGCAGATTTGCTAGCACAGTTCCCGGATGAGAACTATGAACCTATGGTTGAAGAAGAAATCAAAGGGCCAGAGGTATACGCCATCAATCACCTATGTTGGAAGCTGCACTTTGATGGGTCATCAACAAAATCAGGAGGTGGAATCGGAGTTGTGCTAACTAAGCCAGATGGGGAAGTCATCCAGATGTCTACCAAGCTGGACTTCATGATAACCAACAATGAGGTTTAGTACGAGGCTTTAATCCATGGGTTTCTCACAGCCAAAGCTTTAGAGGTTCAGAATCTCATCGTGATGGGAGATTCCAAACACATAGTGAAGTAAGCCTCAGAAGAATACGGGTTGAAGGAAATCAACCCACTGGGCTACATGTCGATTGTACATAAGCTACTTCAGAAATTTGATTCCATGAAGTATGAGCACACGCCCAGATCCGACAATCGACATGCGGATGCATTAGCTACCTTGGGGTCGAAGATCAGCTCAGATAAATGCCAAACAAGGATCTCAACTGAGGTTAAGACAACCCCATCCCTGTTAAAAGACTTGTCCGAAGATGAGTTTGTCGAAGAAGCAGACTAGAGAAAGCCTATCATGCACGCAATGGCCGAAGGAAAAAGAAAGGAAAAATGAGTTTCCACGAAAGGGTTCTACATACATGATAGCTTGGTGTACTACAAAGGGCCTAGAGGAATCCTGATGCGATGCGTCATGGAGGAAGAAGGTCGAGCAGTGCTGGAGAAAATCCATCAACACTCTTGTGGAGAAAATGAGATTTCCATCTACAAAAAGGCGCAAAGATATGGAATTCATTGGCCACGGATAACGTATTTTGCTGCTATCTTACAAAGCAATTGCGAGAAATGTGCGCTGATAAAGGACTCCCAGGAAATTGCTGCAATTGAAGATGGGGATTGGCGAAAACCCATAATCGATTACCCGCAAGATGGACTTTCGCCAAGTTAAAAGGAAGCTGACAAGCTCAAGAGAAAAGCAGTTGGATACTTCTAGCGGGAGAACTTGCTTTGGCGGAAAGGACATGATGGGAAATTTCTCAGATTCCTTGATGTTCAAGAGGCACAAGAAGTTACGGACCTATCCATCAAGTGGAGCATCAAGGTGGCGCGAAGCTCTGCAGACAACTCTTAACAGTGGGCTATTTCTGGCCAACTATGGAAGCAAATTGTCGCGCAAATGTTAGAAGGTGCTAACAATGCCAATTTAATCGAAATTTAGTCCATGCTCCTGCAGTCGACTTGCACGCGCTGGGCACTCCTTGGCCATTTCATACTTGGTTCCTGGACTTTATTGGTCCCATCCGCCCACCATTGCGCGGAAATCAATTCATTCTGACGGGGACAGAGCAGTTTACTAAATGGGTCGAGGCCGTCCCACCCAAGACGACAAATGCATTAGAAGTGGTCAAGTTCATCCAGGAAAACATTATTTACCGCTTTGGAATCCCTAATACCATCATGTCCGACAATGGTACCCCCTTGTTAATCGCCAAGTAGCCTCAAAACTAATGGAGTATCAAGTATGGCAGGTGTGCTCAACACCTTATTATCTGAAGGGAAATGGGAAAGCTGAGGCCACAAACAAAACTCTGCTAAGAATCTTAAGCAAGATGGTCGCAGATGATCATAACAAATGGGCCAATTCCTTAAATTTGGCGTTATAGGCCTAGGGCACGTCACCAAGAACTCCTACTCGGGCTTCTCCATTTCTACTCTTCTATGGAGCTGAGGTAGTGGTTCCTACTAAGGTCAAGGTTAATTCAGCAAGACTAGCCTTCAGCGCTACATATAAGAATGAAAGAGACCATGACCTCATTTTGCTGGAAGAGAAGCGCGAGTAAGCCAAGAGAGCAAATACAAAGTACCAGGAAAGGATCTCTTGAGCTTACAACAAGACTGTCCAGCACCAAGACTTCTATGTGGGAGACCTATTCCTATGAGCTTGTGATCATTGCATGCGCGAAGCAGCTCATCCCAAGTTTGTTGCTAACTGTGAAGGCCCTTTTGAGGTAAAGGAGGTTTTCGATAGTAGATATTGCAACATTCAACGCTGCCATGGGAGTACCGCGACCCCCAATCCGATCAACATGCGCTGGCTTAAGATGTATTATCCCTAGCCTTACTGCCTACTGCTTTTTATTGCTATGCACCTCGCTCATGTACCTTGTTCGTTCGTTTATATCCCCCCATATTAGGATCTTATTAATGATAATAACTCTCCCATATGAGAGCTCTTTTATAAACTGTTGTTTCTTCTTTATTTTACAAGGCTAAGCCTATCTGTTTAGATAGCAGCAAAATGCGAAACTAAGCCTATATGTCTAGATAGCAGCAAAACGCGAAACTAAGCATATTTGTCTAGATAACAACAAAACGCGAATTTAAGCCTATCTGAATAGATAGCAGCCGATGGAAAAACTTAAAGCCTATCTGTCTAAATAGCAGCAATAAACAAAGCTAAGTCTATCTGTTTAGATAGCAGCGATACACAAAATTAAAGACTCTATTTGGATAACAAGAATACGCGATCTTAAGTCTATCTGTCTAGATAGCGGTTTCCATAATCAAGCCCATTCTTGTATAATGGAAAAATCTAAACGTCTTATCTGCTCTCATCAGGTAGATGCGCAAGTTTTATATTTACAAATTAAGATAAAGCCCTTTACGCTCGACCAATGATCATTGCAAAATAGCATCAATACACGAGGCAAGAGTTTGTCTAAATTGCAGCATATTTAAGCCTATTTGATTACAATAGCATTGATATGCGAACCAAGCAATACTCAAAAGCATGAGTTAGTAAAAAACGGCAAAATAATGCTTAATATACGCGAAGCAAAAGCAAAGGTAAAAGTTCGCAACTGGGATAAAGACGGCGCGAAAACTTACATTGAAATACATTGTTCTAGGAGAAATTTAAACAATTACAATGCTAAGCTACTGGTCATCAAGAAAGCCTTTCAAGAGAGAATCATTAGCTTCTAGCTTCACAGAATTTGCAGACAACTGATCCAAGTGATCCTTGTTTCTCTTATGATGCTTCACCGCCTCCTTAAACTCTTTGATGTCCTTTTCAAGCATCTCCTTGCGCGCCTTAAGTCCAGCTTTCTACTTGTTATAATTGGTATACCCAAACTTGATTTGTGCAGAGTTGTTAATCTTGATTAGCCTCTGTATGAGGAAATTAAGGTTCAGCCTACCTGCTGCAACCTGTTGAAGGCCATACGCACTTGAGAGAAGACATTGAGAGCTAGCAATAGAAGTGCTTGCCGGAGTTGTGTTGTTTATTCTTTCCGACAGAATGGCCATCTCCTTAACGAGATCTCCCCTATCTCTGGGTGCCAACTCCATAAATCTCGCAAATACTGTCGGATGCGATATGCGCACCTTCATGAGCCATTCTAGGCAAGTCTGATCTATGCATGTAGATACAAAATAAAAGGAAAAGTACTTAGTGGTGACATGAGATCACAAGTTCGATAAAAACGCTTTTATGGAAACAGTCTTACCATTTCCCTCAACAATTTGCTGAAGTGAGGCAATTGGAGTCACTGTTTGGCCGCTAGAAGAGGCTGCTTCAGCTAATCTCTGGTCTGCCAAAGCTTCACGCGCAAAATATTCCTCGGGAACTGCATAGTTACTTTCAGAAACGAATGGCTCAGCAACCTGCGAACCCCACATTTCCCAAGTATTTTGCAGCATTTGAGCCTCATCTTCGGCTGCCAAGCTAGAAATGGACAAGTTCGTGCTTGAAGCCCTTTTTCTCGCACCTTCAGTCGCTGCCACCGGAGTACTTGCCCTTTAGGCTGCATTATGAGGAGCTGTGTTACCATCACGTTGGTCCCTGGACTCAAGTACACTTGTTGTGGACACTGGGATTTCAGGCACATTCGCAGGCTCGACATCATGTTGCGTTCCAGGAATAACAGTAGTGTTAACTTCAATGTTTGGAAATTGAGCATCGACCATGTCTTGATCTGGACCGCCACTGCTCGCATTAGACACATGTTCAATCTCCCTTTCATTAGCTGGCATCGCATATAGGGGAGCGGCAGTAACTGGGTCAGCCTCTGCAACCTCTGTGTCTTGGGGTATGGGATTCAAAGCAGCCCCCCTTGAGGAGCTTCAGTTCCAGAAGTATTGATGGGAAAAGTAGCTGCAGGAGTAGAGCGTAATGGAGCCTTTGAGGTCACTTCAGCCAACTCAACGTCCCCTTCTGGAGCATTAACTCTTTGGGGGGACTTTTGAGCAGCGCGTACATTATCTTCTGGGGGCGGAGTATCTATCTCTTGAAGAGTTGTACCTTGGTCAGTACGGATGGCACCTTGTTCTTTCCCCAACAAAAGTTCATCTTCCTCCTGTTCCTGCTATATAATGAGTTCAAGGCGCTCGCTCTCAGGATCAGCAACTTCAGCATTTGTAGGCCTTGGTGGTGCGACTGCAGACTCGTCAGTGCTGGGCCTTTGATGTGCGACATCAACTCTTTCCATGGACTCATCCCCCTTATTGCCCTCGAAAACAGACTGGGGGACACGAATGACAGCACTGCGAAGGCGAGGTCGCCTTAGCATCAAGGGTTGTTTTGCAAAGTCACAAGTATTATGGAGTTTGAAATAAAGATTAACGCGACTAGAATTTAAATGGCTTATGATAACAAACACCTCCACATTCATATGGGATATATGCGTAAGTATTTTAACTCAGATTATCTTCGCCTCCTCTTAACATCGCGTGACCTGGTTATACGCGAGGTAGCTTATTATTATATGAAAAAGGTGATGAACTACAGCAACTCTAAGGGGATTGCTTACCTGACGTCTCACCGCATTGGTCCACTAAGCAACGAAGAATGTCCCCCTTAGATACACCACGATTTAAGGCTTCATATATAAGTTCCTGATGGGATAAGGCAAATAGATATATAGTACCTTCCTCATCATCGTCGCCAACAATGTCCTGGAAATCCTGTTGGGCGCGCTCCAGTTGACCCACGACAAATTGCGAACGTTGTGTCTGTTCCTCAAGGCTTTTCTTCATGGCTTTTGCAACGTCGCGTTCTTCTTGCAACCTTGCTTCTTCCTTGGTCTGCTTCGCCATAGACATAGATTCAGCAATCACATCCTCTTCACTAGGACCTTCCGGAGCATCCTCAGATCCCTCGCTATCTGAAATACATGATCATATCAAAAAAATCTTTGTGCCAAAAGCAGTCGAACGCGACATGTTAAATACAATTTTATTACCTTCGCACCTAGAGAAAGAAACTCCCAGAACGTACTCAATGAAATCTGCCAAATTGGTTTGCTTTAAACTCTGGCTTCTTTTGGTGGCGGCTTGCTTTTGAGGAGCGGGGTTGTTTCACGCACGTTTTGCTGGTCTGGGCGCCGTAACATCTGTTGATGGCTCGCCGGAAGATTTTGTTTTTGTTGGGTTCTAACTCGACTCCACGATAGATGATATGAAAATTGCAACAGAGGACCAAATTTTGGCTTCAACCTCTTGCCCCATAGGCATTTGGGGCTCGATGACGACATCAGCTTCGTCCTTCGAACGGAGCATAAATGCAAGAGCAGTACTACGATATCCACACGCGAACCTTCGAAAAGCATATCCTTATGTCCCTAAGCCTCATCATTTGAAAACCGTTAGCGGATTAGGAGCTCGGACCTTGGATGTGGATTAGCCTAGCGTAGTCTCTTATTTCGTGACACACGCGAAGAGGTAGCGTATTCTTGTACTTAGTAAAGTTAGGCTTTCTATACTAACTAGGGAGATTCTCGTTGTTGAATTTAGTTTCAACTCATGCTTTGTTTCTAGAGTTCTCATCACTTCATGATATTTGGTTTAGGCCAATGGAGATTGTCCGATCTCAACCAAAAAGATAAAAAGTTCATTGTTTATGTCTCTTTGTGTTTATGTAGGATCGAGTCGTAATTTTGCATTTGCACCATCTTGTTGCATTGTTGAGTCGTGTTTTGTATTGAGTCGGCTAGTTAAGATTTGTATGCAGTGGTGTTTCTAGTAAGTATGCAAATCACGGCTCATATCACTTGTGGGGATGACATTTCATTAGAAGATGTCTTTGGTCGGATTTTAATTGGATTGCTCGGGACGCGCAATAGGTGAGTGTGGGGGTGTTTGATAACTCCGAATTAGGAGTTATATTCTTTAGGATTCACTACCGTTTGCGAGCGTTTCGATGCATTTGTGTGAGAAATTGACCAAATCCTAGTCGTTTTGAGCATACTTCATTTTTTGAGCTTTATTTCTTAATCCAGGCGTTTTTCGTATAATTTATGCATTATTTGTCGCATGTGATCTTCCGGTATGTGTTCGTGTTGTGTATTTCAGGAACCGGGAGCTTGGAGCGACTATTTTGGAGTGTGAACAAACTTCGGAACAAGAGGATAGCTCAAGGATATGCTCGGGAATGAAGACAAGAGAGGAAGAATCAAGCAAAGAAGCTAAGAAGTGAGAATCCCAGAAGTGTTCGTGCGAACACCATCTTTGTCCGCACGAACAAAAACACTTAGACGGATTTTTGATGGCCGAGTTTGAGAAAAAACTGACTGCTTAAAAGTAGGAACAAAAGATCTGTTCGCACGAACAGACAACAAAACAATGTTTGTGCGAAAAGTCGAGTGTTCATGCGAACAGGAAGGCCAGATGCGTATTTTTGGGGTTTTTTCGCTATCTCATGAAAGATTGGAGACTCCAGACCTATTCTAACAGAGGGGGACGGGCTATTGGCATTATTCACGCAACATTGGAGTCTTGGGAGAGCGAGAGGAGTTGGAGACGAAGCTTGAAGCGAAGAAGATCATCAACATTGAAGATTTTTAGCATTTGATCACTTTTCCTTCATCTATTCTCTATGACTCTTGTTATATTGAGATTGTGGAACACTATTATGTCTATCTAAACTTCTTTAAGATAGGTGATTGATGGAGAACTAGGGTTTGTGAATGATTTTCCGGATTGAAGACTTGTTGCATGTTTTGAACTTAAATCTATGAATGTTCTAGTTATCTTACGTATTCTTGTACTTCATTCTTAGTAGTCTTGGCTTGATCACCCGTAGGATACTAGTCGTTGAGATTGTTGCACAAAAGTGGACTTTTTGATACGTGTTAAAGAATATTGTAGGTAATAATGTAGTTTCTTGAGACTGAGAGGGATGGAAACTTGATTAACCGTGTGAGGGAAGTTTCAGTTGGTATTGGTAGAACTTAGTGAAAGCGGTGGGGCCGACGGGACCCGGTGAACGAGCCTAGCAAACCAACTAGAGTGTAAAGGTAGACAATGGTGGACCGAAAGGACCCGAAGGAAACAAATTACACAAATTCATGTGAGATCGAGAGAATATCATGATGAGTGTTACCCAGTGTAACTAGAACATGAGTAGAGTTTTTCAAGCATAATCTGGAAATTATTAGCAACCCTAGGGACCATCAATTGCCTAGTTCTCCTTCTTAATCGTATTCAATCACAAGTATTCTCGTTTAAAGTGAAAATCTTACAAAAAAGAGTTAGCTTAGTTGTCATTTATTTTAAGTCGCTTGTTTGTGGGCGACGAACTCCTAAAATCAACACTTTCTACCGGTTACCTAGATATCTTAGAGTTAATCTTTAATTAGCTAATAATCGTAAATTCCCTTGGGTTCGATACTCGGAGTCTTAAAATACTCCTAATACTACTTGACCATATACTTGCGTCTAAGCGCGTTAAGAAATCGCGTTAAGTTTTTGGCGCCGTTTTCGGGGACTGTAACGGTTATTTAGTTTAGTTAGAAATTGATTTAGGCTATCTATTTTTTTTTTAATTAGCTATTTTGTTTTCTCACTTGTATTCGATTCTACTTTTCAGGTTATCAGTGTATGCCCAGGATCCCTAGAGACCTTGTGCCCCCACTTGAAGACCCAGAGCAGTTATTCAGAGATCATAGGAGAAGACAGAAAAAGAGCACAATGGGTCATCAATTGACCAACGCGCAGCTCAATCAGCGAGTAGAAGAGTTGTCAAAACAGTTGAATGATCGCAACGCCCAGACACCGTACAACATGTCTGGGCAGGATATTGTGGAGAAATTCCAGGAATCCACGTTTGGACACAACCCGGCAATTTTAGTGCCAGATATACAGGCTGAACACTTTGATCTCAAGCCAGCAACGATTCAGACGGTGACCAACCAGTTCCAGTTTTATGGGAACAAGGATGAAGACCCCAATGATTTTATTGGGAAGTTCAACGCATATATAAAGAGTGCCAAGTACAAGAACGTGACTCCAGAGGAGTTGAAGCTTATTCTATTCCCCTATTGTCTGAAAGGTGCAGCTGAGAAGTGGCTTGAGTCAAGAGCTCCGGATTCAATCACTACATGGGCACAATGTGTGGATGAATTCATGGCAAAGTTTTACCCAGTTCAGCGGGTAATTGAGTTACAGGGTGACATTTTGGACTTTGGCTAACGTGATGATGAGACTGTGGTTGATGCTAAAGACCGTTATATGAACTTGATTAGGAAGTGCCCAAATCATAACTTTGGGGACTACAAAATTCTGCAAGTCTTCTACCATGGTTTAGAACGCCACAATCAGGAGCTAGTTAACAGAGAAGCTGGGGGAATTTTCTATACTCTGTTGATAAAGAAGGAGCCTATGCACTTATGAAGCAGCTTTCCAAGCAGGACACACAGTTTTATGATTCCAGGAGATTATCGGCTTTGCCAGAACTGAAAGATAATGAGTGGAATAATGGGATCAGCAAGATGGTGTCTGACTTGGCCAAACATGTGTATCAGGACAAGAAGACAGTGTCAAGTGTAGAGGAGCCAGATTATGAGTCAGCTTTAGCACAGCTAGCAAGCGAGGATGTGAACTACGTGGTGGCACAAGGACAGCGACAGAACTGGAATCAAGGGAATTACAGACCAGGCACGAGGGATCATCCAGCCTTTAGATATGGGGATCAGACTGGAGCGACGTATGCACTGGGGTTCCAGAATAGGCCACCAGTTTCACAGGCCCCACCAGCAGCTACTGTAGCACCGAGTCCAGATATCTCTGAACTGACGAATGCATTGACACAGCTGAGTAACAATATGAACACTATGACCACCAACGTGAACAACATGTCCACACAGGTTACTGCTGTATTTGCTGATTTACAGGCTACGAAGACTTCTCTTTGTTCCCTTGAGGTACAGGTGGGTCGGATTGCTACTAAGCTCTCATCTACAGGTCCGAGTTCATTGTCGTCTAACACGGAAGATAATCCTCGTCAAATCAATGCGATCACTACTCGAAGCGGGGTTGCATTGAAATATCCTCCATATCCAACTCATGCTAGAGACGATGCTTCTAAGGCTAAAGAGCATGAGATTTTTGATAATGATGCTAATGTCGTGAACTGCCAATCAAAGGGCGCGATAGATGAGGAGGCGGTGAAATACAAGGATGAGGTACGTATTGACACTACTACTGTTTCTAAGGAAAGTCCATATCCTTTGAGGACGAGAAACAGGGATGATTCTAGAGATTTTCAGAGATTTCTTGATATATGCAAGAAAGTAGAGATTAACATTCCTTTTGCCAAGGCTATATCAAAAATGCCTACATATGCCAAGTTTCTTACGGATATTCTTTCAGGAAAGAGACGCATGAGTGGTTTTGCACAGGTTAATTTGACGGCTGAGACTTCTGAATGCGTCAGGAATGGATTAACTAAGAAAACGAAAGATCTTGGAAGCTTCGTGATACCAGTTACTCTCGGTGATTCTCTTACCATGACTGCGTTGTGTGATTTGGGGGCAAGAATAAATTTGATGCCCTTTTCCGTATTGAGGAAACTAGGTGTGGGGGAGCCTCGTCCCACCCAAGTTACCTTGCAGATGGCTGATAGATCGATTCATAGAGGATATGGGATGATTGAAGATATCTTGTTCAAAGTTGGTACTCTCATCTTTCCTGCTGATTTTGTCATCCTAGACATAGAGGTTGGCGAAGTATCTCTGATTCTAGGCAGACCCTTCCTAGCTACAGGGGAGGCTATTATACATGTTAAGGGTGGGAAGCTATCTATGCATATTAATGATGAAAAAGTAGTCTTTGATGTGTTTGAGGCAATGAAAATGCCTTCATGTTATAATTATGAAGATTGCTTTAGCATAGAGGTTTTCGATGATGACATGGGAGATGAGGAAGTTGAATTGATGTGGGAGGAAATGGATGGCATGTACAAGGATGAAGATCAGAGTCCTCCCATGGATGTGTTCCACATGAGCAGCTGGACCAAGCTGGACTTATATGAACAAGGGGAGAAAAAGTTAGCTCTTGTCCCTTCACTCAAGTCACCACCCATGCTTGAGTTGAAGCCATTGCCTAGCCATCTCAGGTATGCATTTCCTGGTATTGATAACACGTTGCCCGTAGTTGTTTCCTCTGTTTTATCTCAGGCACATGAGGAGCAGCTGTTGGATGTGCTAAGGAAGCATAAAGCAGCAATTGGATAGAATATTGCAGATATTAAGGGAATCAGCCCCTTGTATTGCCAGCACAAGATCAGGGTGGAAGAAGGCAAGAAGCCAGTGATCCAGGCACATCGGAGATTGAATCCGCACATGAAAGATGTGGTGCGAAAAGAGGTCATGAAGTGGATAGAAGCTGGCATTATTTTCCCGATCTCAGACAGCACTTGGACTAGCCCGGTCCAGTGTGTGCCTAAGAAAGGAGGGATGACTGTGGTAGAGAACGACAAGCATGATCAGATGCTCAACGGACAGTTACTGGTTGGCCTGTGTGCATGGATTACAGGAAGCTGAATGAAGCCACGCTAAAGGATCACTTTCCGCTGCCATTTATTGATCAAATGCTTGACCGTTTAGCTCACTACGAGTACTATTGTTTTCTGGATGGTTACTCAGGTTATAATCAGATCGCCATTGCTCCATAAGACCAGGAGAAGACTACTTTTACATGTCCTTATCGCACATTTTCATTCCGCCGCATGCCATTTGGACTATGAAATGCACCGGCCACTTTCCAGCGGTGTATGATGGCCATCTTCTCAGATATGATTGAGAAGCACTTAGAGGTCTTCATGGATGACTTCTCCTTATTTGGTGACAGTTTTGAGGATTTTCCATCTTGGTCGTGTCTTGGTTCGTTGTGAAGACACTAATCTCGTGCTGAATTAGAAGAAATGCCACTTCATGGTCACTGACGGGATAGTTCTCGGCCACAATATTTCACGCAGAGGTTTGGAGGTTGATCAAGCAAAGGTAGAGACAATCAAACAGCTCCCTTATCCGACTTCAGTGAAGGGGGTCAGAAGCTTCTTGGGACATGTAGGTTTCTATCGCAGGTTTATCAAAAGATTTTTCAAAAACTTGCAAGCCTATGTGTGAGTTGCTTAGGAAAGATGTCCCATTTGTGTTTGATGAAGCGTGCAAGAAAGCCTTAGACTTTTTGAAGGAACAGCTCACCTCAGCCCCCATCATTACATCTCCGGATCGGAGTTTGCCATTTGAACTCATGTGCGATGCCAGTGACTTCGCCATTGGAGCAGTATTGGGGCAACGTAAGGAAGAGGTATGCCATGTTATTTACTATGCGAGTAGAGTTCTTAATGAGGCTCAACTAAACTATGGCACTCCTGAGAAGGAGCTGTTGGCTGTGATTTTTGCTTTGGATTAATTACGGCCTTATCTTGTGGGATCGAAAGTGATTGTTTTTACAGATCACTCGGCACTGAAATGTTTTCTTGATAAGAAGGATGCCAAGCCAAGGTTATTGCGGTGGGTCCTTCTAATGCAAGAATTTGACATGGAAATCGGCGACAAGAAGGGTGTTGAGAATGGGCTAGCGGACCACCTCTCAAGGCTCGAGAATGGGGTGGAAGAGAAGGTGCCTATTCAAGAGAAATTTCCTGATGAGAGCTTGATATCGTTGGGGGATACTGAGCCATGGTATTGGGCGATTGCCAATTATCTGACCAATGGGAAGATTCCTGAGGAATGGACAGTGCAGCAAAAGAAGCGGTTCTTATATGTGGTGAAGCAATACTTTTTGGAGGATCCATATCTATTCAATATGGGCCCCAATAACATAATTAGGAAGTGTGTTCCTTTCCTGCCCATGAGATTTATGATGTGATCAAGCAGTGTCATGCAGCATCTAGTGGAGGTCATTTTAGCGGTCCGCGCACCGCCATGAAGGTATTACAATCTGGTTTCTTCTAGCTAACTATTTTTAAAGATTGTCATGACTGGGTTGCAGGGTGTGATAGCTGCCAGAGAACAGGTAACATCTCCAAGCGAGATGAGATGCCAATGTCTGAATGGCTTGAGGTGGAGCCTTTTGATGTTTGGGGCATAGACTTTATGGGACCGTTTCCGGCTTCATATGGGAATCTTTACATCTTGCTTGCGGTGGATTATGTGACAAAGTGGGTAGAAGCAATTGCTTGCCCCAAGAACGATGCAGCAACGGTAGAGAAGTTCCTGAAGAAGCACATCATTACTCGGTTTGGCACACCAAGGGCAGTGGTGAGCGATGAAGGGTCACACTTCATAAACCGAGTGTTTTCCAAAGTTTTGAAGTCATATGGGCTGTCTATCCATAAGGTTTCCCTACCTTATCACCCCCAAACCAATGGGTAAGCTGAAGTGTCTAACAGGGAGATCAAGGGGATTTTGCAGAAAACCATCAATGCCGGGCGCAAGGATTGGGCTGTGAAACTTGATGATGCATTGTGGGAATACCGTACCGCATGGAAGACTCCATTAAACATGTCGCCATTTCAGCTCGTCTTCGGTAAGGCCTGCCATCTCCCTGTGGAGTTAGAGCACAACGTATACTGGGCAATCAAGCGGTTGAACATGGATCCCGAGTTGGCAGGGCAAGCCCAGAAGATAAAGCTACTTGAGCTTGAGGAATGGAGATTACAAGCTTATGACAAATTCAGGATATACAAGGAGAAGACAAAGAGATGGCACGACAGTCGTCTCAAACCAAAATAACTTCGTGTGGGACAGAAAGTCTTGTTGTTCAACTCTCGCATGAAGCTCTTTCCGGGAAAGCTTCGTTCAAGATGGTCCAGGCCGTTTCGAATCCACCAAATCTATCCTTGGGGTGCGGTTGAGTTAGAGGATCCTCATACGAAGGAATGCTTCCGCGTATGTGGGACGGACAAATCCTATATACATCACTACGATCTCTAATCTTGCTTCCTATCATGCCTGATAGCCATCTTTATGATTACCCAGTTACGGTGTAACGTTTGATAACATCAAAGCACAATATTCCACAACTAGAGTATCAAGTGACTTCAAGTCTAAGGATTGAAATTATATTAGCACTACGAGAAGCCATTGTGACTTGACATAATCTAATGTATCCTTCTCGTTGTGGGTCAATCCAGTATGCCATTACTCCTAATGCATACCCATGTGTTAGAATTGATATCTCCATATCAATTTACCCACATACTAGTCTATATTTGATCGTCCTATTAATCAATATAGTAGACTAAGGATATTTAAGATAAACTACACATTGTATCTAAGGACTTCATTATATTAAATATCACAATATATAATAAATGAATATTCTAGCTAAAACAATGTTCATACTAAATCTACGATTGCCTCTAGGGCATCTATTCCAACAGTCTCCCACTTGCACTAGAGCCAATCTGGCGCATCTCGTATGCCAATAGATGTGGCGTTCCCTTCATGCTTTCGTTGCGCAAGAGGTTTTGTGAGCGGATCTGAAACATTGTCATCCGTTGGAATCTTGCACATCTTCACATCTCCTCGATCGATAATATCACGAATAAGATGGAATCTCCTAAGTACATGCTTTGATTTCTTGTGTGATCTTGTTTCCTTGGCTTGTGCGATCGCCCCGGAGTTGTCACAATACAACTCTATGGGATCCACGATGCTAGGGACCACACCGAGCTCGGTGATAAACTTCTTTATCCAAACTACCTCTTTTGCTGCTTCCGCAGCAGCTATGTACTCAGCTTCTAGTGTAGAATCAGCAACTTTCCCTTGCTTGGAACTCTTCCAGCTCACAGCTCCTCCATTCAGGAAAAACACGTATCCAGACTGCGATCTGTAGACATATTTGTCGGTTTGGAAGCTTGCATCAGTGTAACCCTTTACACTTAGCTCTTCCTTACCTCCAAATATCAATAACACATCCTTAGTTCTTCTGAATTACTTTAGGATGTTCTTGACAGCAATCCAATGACTCTCACCAGGATTGGACTGGTATCTGCTCACCATACTCAACGCGTATGATACGTCTGGTCTAGTACATAACATGGCGTACATGATGGATCCTATGGCCGAAGCATAGGTTATCCTACTCATGCGGTCCTTCTCAATCTCATTGGAGGGACAGTCATTCTTAGAAAGAGTTACTCCATGCGACATGGGCAAGAATCCCTTCTTGGAATCTTGCATGTTGAATCTCTTCAACACCTTGTCTATATATGTACTTTGAATTAGGCTGAGCAACCTCTTAGATCTATCCTTATATATCTTTATACCAAGTATATAGGCTGCATCTCCTAAGCCCTTCATCGCAAAGCACTTCCCTAGCCAATCTTTAACATATTGCAGAGTAGGAATGTCGTTGCCAATGATTAGTATGTCATCCACATACAAGACCAGAAATAATACAGAGCTCCCACTAACCTTCTTTTAAACACATGGCTCATCTTCGTTCTTGATGAAGCCAAACTCTTTGACCGCATCATCAAAACGTCGATTCCAACTTCTAGTATCTTGCTTTAATCCATAAATGGATCTTTGCAGCTTACAGACTTTATTGGCATTCTCTGGATCCTCAAAACCCTCCGGTTGTGTCATGTACACATCCTCGAGGAGGTTCCCATAAAGGAATGTTGTTTTGACATCCATTTGCCAAATCTCATAGTCGTAGTATGCTGCAATAGCAAGTAGGATTCAAATGGATTTAGTCATGGCGACTGGTGAAAAGGTATCATCATAGTCAATACCATGAATCTGTCTATAACCTTAGGCTACCAATCGCCCCTTATAGGCAACTACCTTTCCATCCATGTCGGTCTTCTTCATGAAGACCCACTTGCACCCTATGGGCCGAGCCCCTTCAGGTGGTTCCAGCAAAGTCCATACTTTGTTGGTGTACATGGAATCCATTTCGGATCTCATGGCTTCTAGTCACGTCTTAGAGTCTGGGCCTTTCATGGCCTCTTCGTAGGTTGAAGGCTCATCATCCATGAGTGGTACGTCATCGGGCTCAGTCAAGAGAAGTCCATACCTCTCTGACTCATGACGCACTCTTCCTGATCTACGGAGTTCCTGTGTTACCTGAACAGGTTCTTCCACAACTACTTGCGGTTCATGTTCATGCTCCATCATCGGTTCAGTGATTTGTGGTTCTTGAATCTCTTCAAGTTCTACAGTCCTCCCACTTGCTTCTTTAGATACAAACTCTCTTTATCGAAACACGCCGGTCCGAGCAACAAACACTTTGTTCTCGATGGGATTGTAGAAATAATATCCTTTAGTTTTCTTAGGATATCCCACAAATTTACACTTATCCGCTTTGGGCCCGAGCTTGTCTGTTTGTATACGTTTTACATAGACATTGCAGCCCCAAATCCTCATAAACGACACTATGGGACGCTTCCCAGTCCATATCTCATATGGTGTCTTCATGACTGATTTGGATGGAACGCGGTTAATGGTAAAAGCTGCCGTCATTAGAGCATGTCCCCAAAAGGATATCGAAAGATCTGTTTGACACATCATAGACCGCACCATATCAAATAGAGTGCGATTCCTCCTCTCGGACACGCCATTCCATTGTGGCGTTCCGGGTGGAGTGAGATGGGATACTATCCCACACTCTCTAAGATACTCATCAAACTCTTGGTTCAAGTATTCTCCTCCACGATCCGATCGTAGAGCTTTAATACTTTTTCCAAGTTGCTTCTCTTCTTCATTCTTGAATTCTTTGAACAATTCAAAGGATTCGGATTTGGCCTTCATAAGGTATACAAATCCATATCTACTTAAATCATCAGTAACTGTGATGAAGTAGGTGTAACCACCTCTGGCAGGCTTGGGGAATGGTACACATACATCGGTATGTATGAGTGCCAATAACTCACTAGTCCTTTCACCTTTCTTATTGAAAGGGGACTTTGTCATTTTTCCTAATAAAAAAGATTCACATGTCTCATATGATTCTAAATCAAATGAGTCTATAAGTCCATCCTTATGGAGTCTAGATATGCGTTTCTCATTTATATGGCCTAAACGACAGTGCCATAGATATGTAGGATTTAAATAATTAGTTTTAATCCTTGTAGTATTTATGTTATAGATTGGACTATTTAGATCAAGGATATACAGTCCATTAGACAAATGCGCACTACAATTGTGCATACTATCAAAATAAATGAAGCAACACTTGTCCTTTATTGAAATAGAAAAACCCTTCTCGTCCAAACAAGAAATGGAAATAATGTTTCTGCTCATAGCAGGCACATAAAAGCAATTGTCTAATTCTAAAATAAGTCCAGAAGGCAAAGATAGCTCATAAATACCTACAGCTAATGCAGCAACTCTTGCTCCATCCCCGACGCGTAGATCTATCTCCCCTTTACTCAATCTTCTACTTCTTTTCAAATCCTGCACATTACGACAAATGTGAGAACCACATCTGGTATCCAATACCCAAGATGAAGAAATAGAAAGATTGAACTCTATAACATAAATACCTGGTGGTGGTGGAATCACTATTCCAAGCTTCTTATCCTCCATATATTTAGAGCAATTACTCCTCCAGTGACCCGGCTGGCTGCAGTAGTGTGACTCTCCCTTAGCCACGCCTCCACTAGGCTTTAGGGATTCCTTGGATTTCGCAACTTTCTTGCGCTTTCCTTTTGAAGTAGAGGCAACTGATTTGCCCTTCTTCCTATGCACCATCATTATGGCTTTGCCCTTGCCTTTGTTGACGCTCTGTTCCTCTGTCTTTAGCATATTCAATAAGTCAGGCAGAGTCTTACTGATCGCGTTCATATTATAGTTCATGATGAACTGATTATAACTGTGAGGCAACGACTGCAAGACAAGATCACTAGCCAAATCTTGGCCCAATGGGAATCCCAGTCTCTCAAGGTTATCAATGTACCCGATCATCCAGAACACATGAGGCCCTACTGGATTCCCCTCTGCAAGACTACTCTTGAATAATGCTTTAGACACCCCATAGCGCTCATGCCTAGCCTGTTCCTGAAACAATTGTTTCAAGTGTATGATCATATCATAGGCTTCCATATTCCCATGCTGCTTCTGAAGCTCAAGAGTCATGGTACAAAGCATAAGGCAAGTCACGTCATTAGAATCATCAATATGTTTGTGACGTGCCCTCACTTCCACTAGAAGAGACTCGTCTTGTGTTGGTTCTGGAATTTGAGTGTCCAAGAAGTACAGCTTCTTTTCTTGCTTAAGGACAATCCTTAAGTTTCTGTACCAGTCAAGGAAATTTGTTTCAGACAGTTTATCCTTCTCAAGGACAGATCGTAGGGATGAAGTCGATGCGTTGTTGTTTGCCATTTGGAATTCTACAAAACGAGAAATGTGCAATTTTAGTATTTTGAACAATTTAACTATATTCAACAATGGCTAGATCATCAATTATAGCTCCCAATATTTTTCTCGGATTAATAGCCCTCACCATTAATGCGGAAAATATCATTATATTTTCTACTGGGTCCAAGATCCCTTTTTCACTTCTTCTTGAGCTTGCTTTGGCAAGTCACCCAAGAATAGGTTACTTAGGTAGGAACCATTCCAATTGCATCTCATGCAACTCTTGGTCCAATTAGGTGAATAACTCATTTATTCTTTATCCCATGGCTAACACCTAATTGTCATGCCTCTAGGCTCATCAATCCAATTGATTCTTGCCTAGTTGCGTCCAAAATCTTGTTTCAACATACACACATTACTAGCTTGTGTCGTCCGCAACACACCATGGTAAATTAAAATCGCCTTGCTTTGGCAAGCCGAATTTCAATGAACCCTGATCATGAAGGGTGTTTTGGCAAGAGAAGGCAAAACGCAATATTTAATTGAGGGATTTTTCTTTCTTAATTTGTTTGGTTGATCTCATCAACATGGTCACTTATTTGGATTGGGCAATCCACAATAAAAGACCAACCTTGTTTATTATTATCTTGTTATTGTTTTTGCTAGTATCGCCACACACACAAAAATAAACAACAAGGCATGAATAATAAACATCCACAAAATAAAATAAATGTGGCATGGATATGGCCCCTAGACTAATGATATTATCAAGACAATGATAATATCCAATTGCCCTAAAGTGTCGAGCTCATCTCCATGTGCTCCACCATAGCTGCCCGCCTAGGGGTGTCTTCTTGGTCTTTTGGCTCCTTTGGTTCTCCGGTTTTCTTCTCCATGCTCTTGGCTATCATCTAAATATTTCTAATTCTAGCCTAATATCTAGAATAAATAAATAACAAAAGCCTCACATGTCGAGGATAAAAAGACGACTCGCAGGCCGTAAAACCTAATTAATTTTTACATTAATTTGATCAGCTCATAGGCCGTAAACCAAACCACAAAGCAATAAACATCTACAATCCTAGGCCATATCCATCCACCATGCAACAAAGCACATATTACAGTTAAAAACCAATTTTTAACGCGCTTTTTCAATTTTAATTGTATTGGATAATTAGGGTTACAACGGTCCAAAGAGTTCAAGCCAACAAGGGGCCCGAACCCTTAGGACCGCCGCCCGCCACAAGACCCGTTCCAAGGCAGGCTGCCCTATGTGGCTTGCAGCCTTTACTTGCCGCGCAAGGGAGGGGGCAGACGACTGGGGTTTCGTCCCTAGTCTCCATCCCTCTTCCTTGTTTCCTAAGCAAGGTTGTTTCCTTATGAAATTAATTCCATAAATTCGTTTCCATAATTGAAAACCCCTTTTCAATCATGTGCCCATGAACCCTAATTTTCCAAGAACCCAATTGTTCACATCTTATGTGATTAAAATTACCAATCCTAACATCCACTGTTAAATTGGATCTTGTTTTATTGAATCAAATTCAATTTTGCATCTACTATGCCAATTATTTTCTGTTTTCGCGTAATAAACAATAATACGGTGTATAAACTGAAATGGTAACACATAATATCATGTTATGCTCTATGACCTGTGGATCTGATACCACTTTTGGGTTTTGACGTAGGTAACGCAGCGGAATAACAAAAATTAATCCTACTTCAAAGCCCACCACGGATCGTCAGGAGGAGACATCATAACATGATAAGAGACATAGTATTGTGTACCTTTTGATTCGTGAGATCACGCGAAGAATGATGTCCTCGTCTCTACGGTTGATCCACGTCTAGAGGTGAGATTTAGATTCTTCCTTCAAACAAGTGCTAGCTTGAACCCGGATGAAGAGGGAAGAAGATCAAAGCAACAAAGGTAAAGAGGAGGTTTCGGTCTCCTCTTTGAGCCGACGGGGAAGGGGCGGACGGGCTAGGGCTTCGGCCTAGCTTGTCTTGCTCTCTCTCTCTCTCTTTTGCTCTATCCCACTCACTTTGTTATGTCTAATAACATTTAGTGGGAAGGAAGCTAGAGCCTCCTTATATACTCCAACAACTCCTTGTTGTTTCCATAAAAGAGTTTCCTAATTCTAGATGAACTAGAATTATTCCCTTCCTTGCAAATTAGTCCTACTAAGTTTGCAAGGTGTTGCACAATGATCCTTCTATTAGTTAATCAATATTAATTAATCCCAAATCTAGCTCTAATCTATTTGACGTGTGACTCCATAGGTTTCTATATAGTTGGTAGTAACTTTTACTAACATGGAGTGGTGTCTAGCAACACATCCATGCCACCCAACTAATAGAAATAGTCAGTGATCCCGACATACCTCTTTTTCCCAATATCTTATATTGCACTATCCCTTTGTCTCCATATCCGGATTGGACACGAGACATAAATAATCACACTCGTATATCCAATCCATAGTTCCTCGATCCTGGGAATATGCTTATGCTTGCAGATAACATCAATATCTCCATATTGATTTATCTGAGTCTGGCCAGACATTCAATAAGCCTCATCCCTCGAGTGGCCGTGGATATTTACCCCCATTATGTGGGAGGGAAAAATCCTATCTACATCACTACGATCTCTAAGCTTGCTTCCTATCATGCCCGATAGCCATCTTTATGATTACCTAGTTTACGGTGTAACACATGATAACATCAAAGCACAATATTCCACAACTAGAGTATCTAATGACTTCAAGTCTAAGGATTGCAATTATATTAGCACTACGAGAAGTGATTGTGACTTGACATAGTCTAATGTATCATTCTCGTTGTGGGTCAATCCAGTATGCCATTACTCCTAATGCATACCCATGTGTTGGACTTGATATCTCCATATCAATCTACCCACATACTAGTCTATATTTGATCGTCCTATTAACCAATATAGTGGACTAGGGATATTTAAGATAAACACACATTGTATCTAAGGAATTCATTATATTAAATATCACAATATCTAATAAATGAATATTCTAGCCAAAACAATGTTCATACTAAATCTACGATTGCCTCTAGGGCATCTATTCCAACAAACCCAACGTATTTTCTGCTTTAGTATAGAGAGTGTGTTTTTAATACTGTCGTGTGTGTTTTTCATAATATTTTCTTATGTGAGGGGTGAGAGAGAGAGAATTTGACATTTGAAATGAGGCTTCGCAGGATTACATGCAAGGTGGAATTTGAGCAAGGAAGTCATAGATGTGATCATGAAGGGATTCCCGCAAATATTGGGAAATTTTTCGTGAAAAGGGGCTCAAGAACACATGGGGGATCAAGGAATTCAAGCTAGGAAGCCTCGATGATCAATCAAGGAAGCGAACAAAAGATTGTTCGCACGAACAGAAGAAGCCACAAACCCACTGTCAAAAAGTACGAACAGAATTCTTGTTCGTGCGAGCACTCTTTAACAGAGTGTTCGTGCGAACACTCATTATGTTCGCACGAACAGAAATTCAAAGGGCTGCGACGGGTTGGCAAGGTCAAATTCGAGATTTTGAGGTCACTTTAGAACACCATCGGGCATGAACAGAGGAGTCTTCTTCCTCCTTCAATCACAAAACCTCAAGCCTCTCTTCTCCCTCTGCAAACCCCGACGGCATCTCCTCCCCTTGAAGAAGCCGGCGAGCTTAGTGGGTTCTCCGTCGCGTCCTCAGCGGTCCCCTCTTCTCTCCTGCGTGCTCTCTCTCCCTCCGGCGACCAAGTTGCAGAACCCCCCCCCCCCTTCTCTCCAACCGGCCTCATCAACAACCACCACCACCAATTCTCCGATGATTTGGTGGTTTTCTGGTGCATTATCAGAGTCAATAACACCATCTCTTGGTGCTTTGGGGATTGGGGGCTCGAGTAGGTTCAATTTGGGGACAAAACCCACCTAGGGTTCGTCGGGGAGAACTTCAAATTCACAGCTAAGAAGTCCAATTCAGCTCACGTCGAAGAAGGAAGAAGTGACGGGGACAACAAGAAGAAGCTAGGAGGACCAATTAATTGGAAAAATTCAACGAGCGATTTCGGCGACCAACTCGGTCCTTCTTGCCGAACGATTCTGCAGTTTTGTGCCCGTAAGACCAGCTCCGGGTACGTAGGTACTCCTAATCCTTCTCTTTACACGTACTTTCTTTTCCGTTGTTGAATTGCTTGATTATTTGTCATGTCTAAGAGAAAGGCCGCCACTTTTGACGACCCCGTCTTTCAACCCGTTAGGATAATAGGGTCGTCCAATGTGGACGAGATGGTAGTTGAGGACCCTCCGATAATACCCAACCAGGAGCCCGAGTATGTGGTGTCGGAATCTCCGCCACACCCAATACTCAACACCCCAATGCCCCCTAGGCCTCGTTTGAGAAAGGGTAGGTCGGATAAGAAACTCAAGATAGAGAATGCCCATGTGACGCCGAGTAATTTCTGTAGTTACCGGTTTGTCAGCTTTCACGCTCACCATGCCTCTTTCTCCGACCGATACCTTAAGCTCACAGGTGCAGCTGAGAAACCTTACCCCATCGATGAATTGAAACTCATGCCTACCGAGCTCGTAGCAATCCACGAGCGCGAGAGGTTGGATAAATGGTTTGAGTTATGTGGGCCGTCTAGTTCTCAGGTTGCGCGAGAGATTTATGTTAACCTGACTTTCTCGGACGAGGGAGATAGTAAGGATGATAGGTTGGTGTACAGTAGGGGTAATTGGGTGTGTCTGACATCGGAGACGATTAGCAAGGCCCTGAAATTTCGAGAGTTGGACCCCCACACTAATTGTTCCTACCATGACATGATTAGGCGAGATGATGTGGTACCCATGGTCAACAAGTTTTTCTTTGCGGGAGAAGGGGTAGACCCTTGGGATAAGACAAAGCCCGAGTTGCCTCGTTGGATGGTGTCTAAGAAAGCCTTACTCCCACGTGCTCGGTGGGTGTGCGAGTTGATTGAAAATTGGGTCTTAGGTATTACACCTAACCCCCATTTATCATTCTGCCTATGTTGTATGGCCATGTGCGTTTGGTTAGGACAGAAGATTGACATTCCTCGAATGATTTGGCTCAACATCATGGCACGCAAATCGGAGGGAAATAGAATGTCCCCACGTCACACTTGTTTGATTACTAGATTGGCTATACAAGACGGGGCAGTGGTTAAGGATTTGGATGTCAAACAACCAGCTGACTGTGAGTGGTCGAAATATCAGAACCCCCCTAAGGTGTCTAGGTCTAAGAAGGGCAAGGACAAGGAAGGCGAGTCATCGAGCATCGACGCTCTTTTGAAAAGCATGCATCAACTGATGTTAGAGTCTAAGGCGGTGAATGAGAGGCAGTTTGCTCATGACTGTAGCAGCCGGAAGAAATTGGGAGATTCCGTTAAGACTCTTGGGAAGTGGGTATCTTAGTTGGCTCAGTCGAGCAATGTGACCCTAGACCCTAGTCCCGACAGTGAGGAGTTGTTGTATGAGTTGAGTGATTATGATGTGCCTGGTCCAGCAGAGGAGGAGTCAGAGGACCAGGGATCCGAGTCCGAGTAGATCCACCGCCCCTCGCATTAGAAATGCAGATTCCTCGGTTTGACCTCTAAATTCGTTGAGGACAACGATGCATTCTAGTGTGGGGGAGTTTTAGTCTTGACTAGCCAGTCTGTGCCTGCATTACCCTGTCTTATATAGATTGTTAGGTTGTACTGTGTATATTTATGTGGTCCGTGTCGTGTTTTATGATGTTATGTCGTATCGTGATGTGTTAGTTGTGTATATATGTGTTTATGTATGTGTTTGTGTCTATATTTCACATTTTTCTTACTTGAGTCTACCTACCCTATCGATTCGGTTGTGGAGTTTCATTCGTGTCGGCTTTGCATGTAGAGTAGGAATTATATAAAAAAAAAAAAGAAAAAAAAAATCAAAAGTTGAAAAATCCTAAAAATTAGAATAAAATTTTGAGAAAAGGGCAATCAAAAGATGCTAAAATTTGATAATCGCGAAGTGTGAGGATTTTAGGCGTAGGGCATGATTTGCGACCGAGAGTGACGACGTGAGTTCCCCCTAGTAGGTATAGAGAGACTTTCTTTACGGGAGTGCCTACCTATTTTCGACACTTACGTGATTTTCAAAACTAAATTGTGGGCCTAATTTTTCTTACAAGAGCTGAGCTAGGTGTGAGCTAAACAAGCCGAACATCCATGTGTACGTCTTAGGTAGTCGTCAACCCGCCTCGTAGTGGCATACGAAACAGCTCTGCGAGGTCGTGTATTAGAGCACTCACTACTTTTAGAACTCACCTTGTAGGACCATTAGACGCCCCGATTGAACCTTGGATTCTTTGCTAGCCTTCAGACCTTGGGTGACGATTCTTGGACTTTATCACAGATTGTTTAGAATCACCATTTTAGTGCATCACGAGGGAGTTGTATTTGAGGGGGTTCGATGAGGGAGTGATTTGTGCTATATTTCGTTGAGTTCTACATGTTCGCTTGCACTTCATTGATTATCTACGAGGGGATGCGAGGGTGAGTGTAGGCTTACGCACTTAGGTGTGGCGGTGTTCCATGCCATTACATCATGGACACAGTTGTGGAGAGTCGTGAGTGCGGGACATCTAATCCGCACGGAATTGGGTTGGGTGAACTTAATTGGTGGATCGTGCTAGGTACCGGTTTCTATCATTTTGGTGTAGGAGGATCGGTTGGATTAGGCACGAGCCATTAATCTTTGAGACTACTTGAGAGGGTACGTGGTGACATTCGAGTGTGGGGGTGTCGACTTTTGACTCCGGACATGGAGTGTGAGTTTGCGACGACTCAACTCCCACACATATGCTTCATTGGTTTTGCGACTTGGATTTCGATATAGATTTCTTAGAGTTAGGAGAAGATGAACTTTTATGTGATATTCATTCATCGGATTACGTGCTTCCTTCTCCTAGCGTATTTGACCATTTTTTGAAGACCACTCGGGCATTTGTGTTGGATTTTTGGCATTTTGAGAGATATTTATTATATAATGAAAAAAAAAATAGAAAATGAAAAAAAAAAGAAAAGAAAGAGAGAAAAAGAAAAAGGAGAGATGAAATAAAGTTTTGAGTTGAGCTTGAATTGGAACGAGTGGTTGAGCAATTTCGGCAACGACGGTTCACATTTCGTGCACGACGCACAACGATGGCCACGGAGATCGCTAGCGTACCGGGGTTTGAGGGAATTGAGGACCGGAGGTGGTGAGTTTTGTTTCGGTTCCTATCATCATGGTGATGGTGTGTGAGATGTGGGGTTTGATGTGAGAATGTGACGCTTAGGACTTGATTACGACAAGCATATCCTTATGTCCCTAAGCCTCATCATTTGAAAACCGTTAGCGGATTAGGAGCTCGGACCTTGGATGTGGCTAAGGCTAGCGTAGTCTCTTATTTCGTGGCACACGCGAAGAGGTAGCATATTCTTGTACTTAGTAAAGTTAGGCTTTCTATACTAACTAGCGGAGATTCTCGTTGTCGAATTTAGTTTCAACTCATGATTTGTTTCTAGAGTTCTCATCACTTCATGATATTCGGTTTAGGCCAATGGAGATTGCCCGATCTCAACCAAAAAGATAAAAGTTCATTGTTTATGTCTCTTTGTGTTTATGTAGGATCGAGTCGTAATTTTGCATTTGCATCATCTTGTTGCATTGTTGAGTCGTGTTTTTTATTAAGTCGGCTAATTAAGATTTGTATGCAACGGTGTTTCTAGTAAGTATGCAAATCACTGCTCATATCACTTGTGGGGATGATGTTTCATTGGAAGATGTCTTTAGTCGGATTTTAAATGGATTGCTCGGGACGCGCAATAGGTGAGTGTGGGGGTATTTCATAACTCCGTATTAGGAGTTATATTCTTTAGGATTCACTACCATTTTTCAAGCCTTTCGATGCATTTGTGTGAGAAATTGACCAAATCCTAGTCGTTTTGAGCATACTTGAGTTTTTGATCTTTATTTCGTAATCCAGACGTTTCGTATAATTTATGCATTATTTGTCGCATGTGATCTTCCGGTATGTGTTCCTGTTGTGTATTTCAGGAACCGGGAGCTTGGAGCGACTATTTTGGAGTGGGAACGAACTTCGAAACAAGAGGATAGCTCAAGGATATGCTCGGGAATGAAGACAAGAGAGGAAGAATAAAGAAAAGAAGCTAAGAAGTGAGAATCCTTGAAGTGTTTGTGCCAACACCGTCTTTGTTCGGACGAACAAAAACACTTAGACGGATTTTTGATGGCCAAATTTGAGAAAAAACTGACTGCTTAAAAGTAGGAACAGAAGATCTGTTCGCACGAACAGAGAACAAAACACTTTTCGTACGAACAGTCGAGTGTTCGTGCAAACAGGAAGGCCAGACGCGTATTTTTGGGGTTTTTTCGCTATTTCTTGAAATATTGGAGACTCCATACCTATTCTAACAGAGGGGGACGGGCTATTGGCATTATTCACGCATCTTTGGAGTCTTGGGAGAGCGAGAGGAGTTGGAGACGGAGCTTGAAGCGAAGAAGATCATCAACATTGAAGATTTTTAGCGTTTGATCACTTTTCCTTCATCTATTCTCTATGACTCTTGTTATTTTGAGATTCTTGAACACTTATGTCTAGCTAAACTTCTTTAAGCTAGGTGATTGATGGAGAACTAGGGTTTGTGAATGATTTTCCGGATTGAAGACTTGTTGCATGTTTTGAACTTAAATCTATGAATGTTCTAGTTATCTTACGTATTCTTGTACTTCATTCTTAGTAGTCTTGGCTTGATCACCCGTAGGATACTAGTCGCTGAGATTGTTGCACGAAAGTGAACTTTTTAATACGTATTGAAGAATATTGTTGGTAATCTTGTAGTTTGTTGAGACGGAGAGGAGATGGAAACTTGATTAATCGTGTGAGGGTAGTTTCGGTTGGTATTGGTAGAACTTAGTGAAAGCGGTGGGCCGACGGGACCCGGTGAACGAGCCTAGCAAACCAACTAGAGTGTAAAGTTAGACAACGGTGGACCGAAAGGACCCGAAGGCAACTAATTGCACAAATTCATGTGAGATCGAGAGAATATTATGATGAGTGTTACCCGGTGTAACTAGAACATGAGTAGAGTGTTTCAAGCATAATCCGGAAATTATTAGCAACCCTAGGGACCATCAATTGCCTTGTTCTCCTTCTTAATTGTATTCAATCACAAGTATTCTCGTTTAAAGTGAAAATCATACAAAAATAGTTAGCTTAGTTGTCATTAATTTTAAGTCGTTTGTTTGTGGACGACGAACTTTTAAAATCAACACTTTTTACCGGTTACCTAGATATCTTAGAGTTAATCTTTAATTAGCTAATAATCGTAAATTCCCTTGGGTTCGATACTCTGAGTCTTAAAATACTCGTAATACTACTTGATCGTATACTTGCGTCTAAGCGCGTTAAGAAATCGCGTCAACTTCCTCGATCTTCTCTCCCAAGATCAACTCTGCGCACAGATGATGATCCTTGTCCAGAAGGGAATAATACTCGTACTGATTCGCGTCCCTTGATGGCTTTGATTTGAAAGGATAGTCCCCTATTCTAAGAGCAGGAGCCCTGATAGGTTGAAATTGAAGCCGGGACCTTGGTTGGAGACGAGTTTGCGCAGTCCAAAAAGCTATCCAGGCAGGGGAAAGTTCTCCTTGCCTGCTACCAGAGGGCTGCGTTAGTGGGAGCATGCCGATCAGCAATTCGTTGCATTCTTTATAAAACAACCTCTTGTAGGAAGGTATCACTATAATGGAATCATAGTCGGTTGTGATGAGGGGGTAGCTTGCGCACTCAATACTATCTTCGCCCAGAGCAGGAAGGTATCCCCTTTTGCACCAGTTGACGATCCGGGAGTAGCAAAGTGAACCCTCAGTGATATGCGCGCGGGTGAATTTCACGTGCCTATCAGGGTACATCTCTTCCCTAAAAACGATATCTTCCAACTGATGAGCGTAAGGACAAGGATTGAAGTAAGAAGAATCGTCGCAAACCAAAGCAAATGAGCGTTGAAAAGTCTTGGTTTTATACCAGTGATAACTCCCCACAAGGGGTTATCTTTTAGCCCAAAATGATGCGCGTTCGTGTCGGAATTCACCCTTAAAAAGCCTCGGAAGTTAGAACGAGAAGTTCATAAGCTCTTCGAATTTCTGCTTATTTTGCGCATTTCGAGATATGATCACAGGTTTTTGTTCGTGTTGTCTACGCAGGGACAAGACTTGTGCACGAGCAGGGAATGAAGCAGGATTGCAGGAGCGAGAGCCCGAGGAAGCTGAAAACGCTAGAACCAAGAATGACCGAGATACGCTCAGTTGACAATATCTTGAGCTCTACTTGGAATTTTGGAGTGAAACATGCGGCAGAAGAAAAAAGACGCGAAGGGCTTTCCGAAAACAGGTTATAATGCTGAAACAGAGTCCGGCCGAAAAACCGACCTCCCGCCAAGTGTGGGTCCCAGACAGGCCACAACCAAGTAGGAGTCTCGGGTGCCGGTGCCGGAGTCGTGATAAGCTATTTCATGTTTAGGACGATTTTCAGGACGGTTCTGACCAAGGGTATTTTGGTAATTTTACAAGTTTCAGTTCAAAACGCAGGCAGGAATATACACACATACGCACACAGGGGGGGTTTATACGCACATAGGAGCTTCATACACACAAGAGGAGAGAGAAAATGAAGACTGCATGCCACGGTGTGCGTATATACGCAAACAGGGTGCGTATATACGCACACAGGGAGAAAATGGGAAGTCAAAAAGTCATGGTGTGCGTATATACGCACACAGCACGTATTTCGAGACAAATTTGGACCAGTGGCAGTTTCATAAATTCGGCAGTTTCCATAAACGTCTTCATTACTATATAAAGACTTGTCCATTGCTCGTTTTAAACACACAACACATCCAAGGAAGAAGTTTGGCAGCATTCACGGAGAGCACGAATCCAGATTCGAAGACATAGTTTAATTTTACTCTCTCTCTTAATTTCAGAAACTTTGTTATTTCGTTATGTCGTTTAGTAACTCAACCTTTTACCTAGGTTCTCGCTGAACCTAGGGTTTCATATCCAGAGATTGTTCTATGTTTTGGTATTGAATTCATGATTACGTTATCTTAAGTTAGTCGTATTATCAGTTATTTTGTCTTTGAATGTTATCGTTTATGCATGATCAGAGTCGCGAACCAGAATTGCTACAGACCCGAGCCTGTAGGTGAAAACGTCAGGTTAGGGTTAGGAAGAGAAGACAGGATTTAGCACCTTACCCCGATGGGCCGACCTGAGAAGGGGAGATAGGACTAGAGAAAAAGTTTGACCAACTGCTGGAGAATTTGACCCGGGCCATCAGGACAGATTAGAAACCCTAACAGACTTAGAATGAGACTGAAGACTTAGGCAGCTTAACAGGAATCCGACAGTCTGCAGGATCGTGATAAAGTGCAGGATTTGAAAGGTTACAGCGCAACCGGTACGTGGCATGGATAATTAAAATTGTTGTGTTTTTTCATACAAAACAAAGAACATGAACCTGAAAAAAACCTAGGGAATCCTGGGACCTAGTATTCAAACTCTAGATTTTACAACCTTCGAGATTTTCAGAAAAACGTCACAAAAATATTTATTTTTTAGTTGTTTATTTCCAGCACTTAGTTAGTAATCACACTCTCAAATCACTCCTCCTTTACACTCTATAAGTTAAATTCTGCCTACTCGAAAAACGCTAAACAGTCCTCGTGGGAACGATCACCCGAGTTTAAATACACCCGGTACTACTCGATTCGTATACTTGCGAATAGCACGTTAGTTTGCGCATCAAGTTTTTGGTGCCGTTGTCGAGGACTTTTTAGGGTTTATTTAGTAGTCATAATTAATTTTCAGGGTTTTTACTTTTATTTTTATTTTTATTTGCATTTTTATTTTTATTTTTCGTTATCTCACTGCTCTTGAGACCTCGTTTTTCAGGAAATTTCAGTGAATGCCCAGATTGCCTCGCGATTTGGTGCAGCCGCTCGAAAACCCAGAAAAACTCTACATCGAGCATAACCGCAGAAACGAGAAAGCAGGATGGCCCACAACGAAGGAGACCGTCCTGGAAATCCAACAACCGGCCAAGAGGCACCAGAGACACGTACCCCGGCCCAGATGGCTCGGTACATCAAGGATCTGATCTCACCAGGTTTCGCTGCCCGGAACAACCATAGGGCGTACAACATCTGGAAAGGCGCTGGTGGAAAATTTTGAGATCCCGACGGAAGGACACGAGCCTGCTATTGTGGTGCCCGAGATCACCACAGAGCACTTTGACCTGAAATCCTCTACTATCCAGACTGTTCAGACCCTCTGCCCATTCCATGGCAAAGCTGACGAAGACCCGAACGACTTCATCGGGAAATTCGAGGACTACTGCAACGAAGTCCGGTATAAGGGAGTTGAAGCAGAGGCACTCATGCTAATTCTCTTTCCATACTTCCTATACGGAATAGCCAAAGACTGGCTTGAATCTCGACCACCCAGATCTATCACTACATGGGAAGGATGTGTCACGAATTTATTGCCAAATTTTACCCCGCTTCCCGGGTCACTCAACTGCAAAGAGAGATTCTATCGTTCAAGAAGAAGACGGGGGAGACGGTGGTAGACGCTTGGGACAGATTGATGAGATTGGTGAAGAGATGCCCGAACCACGGTTTTTGAGAACCGAAGATCCTGCAGGTATTCTACCATGCCCTAGATAGGGAGAGTGTTGACAAGGTAGACAGAGAAGCCGGAGGAAACTTTCTCTACCATATGGAAAAAGACAGTTCCTATGAGCTAATGAACCAGTTAGCCAAGCAGGACACTCGACTGTTTGATGATCGTAGGATCAGGGCCCGAGCCGAGCCAGTGGAAGACGACCGGATAGATAATCTGGCCTAGATCGTGCAAGACTTGGTTAAGAAAGTCTACTCGGAAAAGAAGGGTGTTGCAGTGGTAGGAGAACCAGATTTGGACGCAGCCATTGAGGAGCTCAGAAACGACGATTCCAATTACGTACAGCAGTAGTGGGATCCGAGCCGGTACAAACCAGGCACGAGAGATCATCCCAGAATTCGGTACGGAAACCCTAATTCTGCAATTTATGCGCCAGAATTCCAGCACAAGCCACCAGCTCAGCAGGCCGCACCGGTACCGCCGAATCAGTCGGGCCCATTTGCACAGCAGTACGACAGTCAGATGAAGAAAATTGAGTCAATGTTTCAGACTATTGAATCCCGGTTTTCACAGATGGACGCCTTTGCAGCTGACCTACAATCTACCAAAACATCACTACGCACTTTGGAGGTACAGGTTGGGCAATTAGCACATCAGCTAATTGAGAGAGCACCAGGGAACTTACCCTGGACCACTGTTAATAATCCACATGCTCAGATCAATGCCATCACAATCGGAGTGGAGTAGCACTACAGGATCAAGTGTACCCTAGCCATGCACGTGCAGAAAAGTCGAAGGAAAATGGAATACGAAATCTTTGACCAGGATAACGGTTCAGCCGTAGGCCCCCGGCCGAAGGGCTCGGTTGAGCAGTATGCAGTGCGAAATGAAAAGGAAGCTGAAACTGTACCTATCTCAAAGGTGGTGTCGTATCCTTTGAAGACACGGAAGAGGGATGATAGCAAGGACTACGCCAGATTTCTCGAGATGTTCAAACAGCTGTAAATCAACATACCCTTTGCAGAGGCGTTGGAAAAGATGCCCACTTATGCCAAGTTCCTCAAAGATATTTTGTATGGACGGAAACGTATGATCGATTTCGAGACGATAAATCTGGCGGCAGAAGTGAGCAATTGTGTGAATAATGGGCTACCGAGGAAGATGAAGGACACTGGCAGTTTCGTCATTCCGGTGACCCTAGGTAATGCTCACACAGGAAAGGATCTGTGTGACCTAGGGGCCAGTATCAATCTGATGCCGTTATTAATTTTCAGAAGTCTGATAATCGGGGAACTAAGTTCAACCAGAATCAAGCAGCAGATGGCGGACAGATCCTTGAAGTAGGCTTACGGAGTTATTGAAGACATTTTGGTGAAAGTCGGAGAATTGATTTTTCCGGATGATTTTGTAATTCTGGACATGGAAGCAGGAGATGTACAACTCATTCTGAGCAGACCGTTTCTGGCCACTGGAGAAGCCATGATAAACTGTAAGAGCGGAGAATTGACTATGCAGATTAATGAAGACAAGGTGAAGTTCAACGTTTTCAAAAATTTGCAACTACCGAATTATTACGAGAATGAAGACATCTTCGCAGTGGAGGTAGTCGAAGAAGGCTGGGAAAACGAGGAGATGGACGAGCTATGGGCAGAGATTGACAAAGTGGACAAAGAGAACAAGGAGAGATTCCAAGAGGAGCATGCCATGCAAGCTGAAAACCGGACCACTTTACAGCTGGACGAAAAAAGTGGGCAGAAGTTGGCCCTGGTCCCGCCACTCAAAGAGCCACCAACCCTAGAGCTGAAACCGCTCCCGAGCCATCAAACTTTAGCACAGCCAAAGCAGTTTCAAAAAGGGCAGAAAGTACTTCTCTGCGAGTCTCGGAAGTAGTTTTTCCATGGAAAATTGAGATCTCGGTGGTAAGGACCGTTTATCATCAAAGAGGTACTGTCATGGGATGCGGTTGAATAGGAGAATCCGCATGACAGTTCGACTTTCAAGGTGAGCAGAACCTGGGTCAAGCCATATTTGGGCCCGGAAAAGGATGTCAAGGTAGGCTGTTTTGACGTCCCTTGAGCAAACGTGAGGTAACTGGGTCATGTCGTCGACCGTAAGCGCTGATTGGGAGGCAACCCAACGTAGTAAGTTAGTTTAAATTATTTTAGTTTTATTTTCAGTTTTGAATTTTGAGAGAGGTAAGATGAATGGGTATTTACTTTGAATTGAGCATGTGCAGACACATCAGAGCAGAAAACAGACAAAAATGGGACAGAAGAGTTGTTGTGTGCGTATATACGCACAAGCGTGCGTATATACGCAAACAGGAGGTAGACAGAGAAAAGAAAAAATAACCCCAAGGCTACGGTAGCCTGTGCGTATATACAGACACAAGAGCGGAAATTTTTTCCAGTTTTTTTAATTTTTTCCAAAAAGGCCCCTGTGTGCGTATATACGCACAAAAAATCAATTTTTCAAATTTAAAGATAGGGGAATTTTGGTCATTTTACAGAAATACGGCTACAAGTGGGAGGCCGACGAGTTGGAAGCCATTGTGAAAAGGCAGATTTCTGAAAACTTGAAGAATCGACCCCGGTGCGCTCTTGCACACTCGACCATCACAGAGACTCGTACGAGTTAGGGATTTTTCAGGAACAGTTTTTCTGCAGAATAGAGCAATCGTTCCCGGTGTACGAAAGTATACTCAACCATATGGGAGCACATTTTCACACACGATGGTGATCGGGGATTGCACATTTGTAGAGCGCATACAGATCCGGAAGGTTGACAACTTCCGTTGAGAAATTTTCAGGTAACCAGTCAGCGGTCCTTCTCTGGCGGAATTTGCATAAGAGTCAGCACCTGTAAGAACAGACTCCGGGTGCACAATTTCAATTTATGTCTCTCGCTTTATTTTTCTGCGTATGCGGCCAGTTGTTCCCATTCGATGAGGCAAGCCAGCTCATCCAATCCAGATTATAGGCCTGATGAATAATACCACTAGGGCATGGCACCATCCTGTGTGGGGGTGGTGGCGTTGTAACTGCATTACTTTTTAAAAAAAATTATTAATGAAATATAAAAATAAAAAATGATAAAAATTGGAAATTTTTAGACAGGGCAAAGGATTTAGCTTAAAACTGGAGAGAGCTTAATGATAGAAATTCCCGAAGTGGACGAACTTAGGTGAGACGGAGTCCGGCAGAAAAACCAACCTCCCGCCAAGTGTGGGTCCCAGACAGGCCACAACCAAGTAGGAGTCGCGGATCCCGGTGTACGGAGTCGTGATAAGCTATTTCATGTTTAGGACGATTTCTGGGACGGTTCTAACCCGAGGCTTGGTAATTTTGACACCAGTCGCGGGTTTCCTCTGTCGAGTTCAGGTTTTGTCTCCAAATTCAGTTTTCCTATGCCCAGATTCAGGATTAGGCAGAATTTGGAGCGATTTTGACCCAGGGGTATTTTGGTCATTTTGGCACCAAGCCCGGGTTTTCGGAAGTCGAGTTTGGATTTTGGCGCCTCGAATCAGTCAGCAGTCTTTCTAGGACCAGAGTCGGGATAGGGCAGAATTTGGAGCGAATTTGACCCAGGGGTATTTTAGTAATTTTACAAGTTTCGGATCAAAACGCAGGCAGGAGCACGGTGTGCGTATATACGCACACAGGGGGGTTTATACGCACATAGGAGCTTCATACGCACAAGAGGAGAGAGAAAACAAAGATTGCATGCCACGGTGTGCGTATGTACCCAGACAGGGTGCGTATATACGCACACAGGGAGAAAAATGTGAAGTCGAAAAGTCATGGTGTGCGTATATACGCATATATACGCACACATCACGTATTTTGAGACAAATTTGGACCAGTGGCAGTTTCGTAAATACGGCAGTTTCCAGAAACGTCTTCAGCACTATATAAAGACTTGTCCACGGCTCGTTTTAAAAACACAACACATCCAAGGAAGAAGTTTGGGAGCATTCACGGAGAGAACGGAAGCACGAATCCAGATTTGAAGACATAGTTTGCTTTTACTCTCTCTCTTAATTTCAGAAACTTTGTTATTTAGTTATGTCGTTTTGTAGCTAAACCTTTTACCTAAGTTCTCGGTGAACCTAGGGTTTCGTATCCAGAGATTGCTCTATGTTTTTGTATTGAATTCATGATTACGTTATCTTAATTCAACTGTATTATCAGTTATTCTGACTTTGAATGTTATCGTTTATGCATGATCGGAGTCGCGAACCTGAGTTGCTACAGACCCGAGCCTGTAGGTGAAAACGTCATGTTAGGGTTAGGAAGAGAAGAGAGGATTTAGCACCTTACCCCGATGGACCGACCAGAGAAGGGGAGATAGAACTAGCCAAAACGTTTGACCAACTGTTGGAGAATCTGACCCGAGCCATCAGGACAGGTTAGATACCCTAGCAGACTTAGAACGAGACTGCAGACTTAGGCAGCTTGACAGGAATCCGACAGTCTGCAGGCTCGTGATAACGTGCAGGATTTGAATGGTTACTGCGCAACCGGTACGTGGAACGGATCATTAAAACTGTTGTGTGTTTTCATACCAAACAAAGAACATGAACCTGAAAAAACCCTAGGGGATCATGGGACCTAGTATTCAAACCCTAGATGTTACAACCTTCGAGATTTTCAGAAAAACGTCACAAAAATATTTTTATTTTAGTTGTTTATTTCCAGCACGTGGTTAGTAATCACACTCTCAAATCACTCCTCTTGTACACTCTGTAAGTTAAATTCTGCCTACTCGAAAAACGCTAAACAATCCTCGTGGGAACGATCACCGGAGTTTAAATACACACGGTACCACTTGATTCGTATACTTGCGAATAGCACGTTAGTTTGCGTATTAACCAGTGCCATGCTCGCGGGTAGAGGATTTGCTTCCTAGCCTTAGGCGCGTTCCATAGTTTCACAGCCGAGGGGACGGGAGCATATAAGGTCATTGCTCGTACGCCCACATGGAAAGGAAAGTGACGTTAACGTAGGTCACGACGTCGACTCGACCCTGCGATTGCTCCACATGTGTCATCGCTAAGTCCAAGCGGTGGTACAAAGAGCCAAAGACCAAAGGCCCTAACGCCACTCTTTGTCCAAGAGAAAGCCGAACCGCGAGCGCAAGTACATTCGTGAACACGCCATCATGGGGGTGCCCGTCTATGTGGTACCGGGACAACCAGACGCAAAGGAAGCCACACAAAGTATAGGCAGAACCCTTCCCCTCCAGCGAAGTTGGCGCCTTTTTGTTCTTCTTAACTACCTCCTGAGAAATCTTCGCGTTGGCAAAATCGCGATAGAAGTAGGAGATCCTCTTGGACCAGATGTTTTCCGCACTAGACGAAACAGACACAAATGTTGGCGAAGGCTTACTCGATGACCACCTTGTGGAATTATTCTTCAAATCCCCGATGCGTCTCTTCATCTCTTCGAAGATCAGAAGTACCTCGTCTGTACTCAGAGCAGTTAGAGGATCCACAGAGCCCATGCAAGGAAGCTCTAGGAGAAATTCAACATCTTCGAGTGTGGGACCAGCTTCTAAGGTTGAAAAGTGAAAGCTGTGGGTTTTCTTCGAGTATCTAGAGAATAGGGTCAGCAACATGTCCTTGTCAAGTCGCACACTCAACCCCTTGGTCGCCCGCACAGCACCATAGATTCCTGCCTTCGTCAGTGTGGATTTTTGGTGCTCGAGAACGAACTCTTTCCACTCCTCCATGTAATCCAACTTCTCGGTGAAGGTTTGGTGAAGAAGATCTGTGAACGGGTGAAGCCTAGCTTCGAGACTGAGTCCATGAATATCATTAACATTGGCGAGGTCCCAATCATCTATTTCGGGTTCCGCGGCAAATTGCAAGACTTTCTTGGCAGGGGTGGATCAAGAGTAGTGCCTCTTATCGTGTCCAGATAAAAATCTTCCCCTCCCAGGTAGGGGGCCTTGCACCATAGCTCTCGGGACCTTTTGAAGGGCAACTGCTTCCTTCAAACTTTTAGTTATGGCCATCTATGTTAAAAAACAACAAAAACACGTACGAAACAAGATGTAAAGATCAAAACCCTGTTGGAGCATGAAGAAAAGTGAAGAACATGAAGAAATAGTAGTTTTAAACCCAGATTGGGTACTGGTTTGGATTAAAGAGGTGAAGTGAAAGATTCGAGCCACTAACCTTGTCGTCTTCCGAGTGATTGGATTGACTGAACGACTTGATCAAGGATCTGGTTGAAGATCTGGACGTCTTGTTGGGAACTCACTCTCAATATCATAAAACTTAAGTAGCAGCAATGACGGAAAAGTTCTAATCGTTGCAACGAGGGGTTTAAATAGGGCACATAAACCTGAAGAGTCGCGACTGCTGACATTCGCTGAATCAGCATTACCTTGATAACCGGCGAAATTGGTGACCTATCAGGCAACTCTGAGTTATTCTTGCCTCGAAAAGCGTCGAAAGTATGTGGACGGCGTGTGGTTAGTTTCGCAATAGCCACGCCTCATTAAAGGCTATACGACGTCTTAAAACCCTAGGAAATCATGGCTACATTTGGGGGCTAGGCATTCGAATAATATTCGAACTAATACGAGGATTTGTATGGGGACCACGCACGGCTGATTTTGCGCGATTATACAGCAAGCGCGCGCGTGATATTCACGCAAAAGGGGGTTAATGTAGATGGCGCATTCCAGACAGACAGTCATAGCCACGTGGCGGCCATCCAGCACATATGATTGTGCTCCGTATACACCTCATCACTGCTCATACAAATCCACTTGGGGGCTGCGAGACAGGGCCACCCTCGCGTACTAACTGCACGGGACTTGTAGGGACTTAGTGGTTTGGAGGCTAGAGTAAGGCCCGTCGCGCGCGAACGACAACCAAGCTCGTGCGCGACCTTTGGTAATTGACTTTAGAGATTTAATGACCATATGTCCTATAAACCCGGTCGATCTCATGACGGACTCCGGTATATGCAGACGGATGCGTAACGTTCCCTATATATACGGTCGAGCGTGTCGTTACGAGGCTGTCATTAAGCCGCCATTTATGGGCGCATTAACACCTCGCAACGGTCACTTCCCGCCTATATATAGGATTAGACCTCCATTGCAATCTTCTGGATTCACCGAAGCTCTTGCTGTCATTAGACTGTCTCTCTCTCAACCTGTTGCTGTTGCTTACTCTCTCCTACTCAAACCTTTCATCTCTCTGTGTTCTTGCTCTCATTCCCGACTTGAGGTGTACACTTGAATCTCTCACAAGGATTTCCTTGTACACAAATTGCAGCAATTCTTCATGTCCTGATAGTTCGCGAGCTAATGCGAAGGCCACCGGTAGGGTGTGTGGATTACGTAAAGTCAACTCTCGTTTGAGGTGATTTTTTAAGCTGGCGCGAAAGAGGGACACAAGAACCCATTCTTCAACGCCCGAAACCTTAGTCAGTACCCGTTCAAAATCTCTTTGATACGCCATAACTGTAGTAGTTTGCTGAAGTTTAAATAACATCCCCATATAGTCTCCGTAGTGCCCAGAATCAAACCGAAGCCTAACAGTCGTCAAAAAATACATCCATGTCGCATTCGGATTATTGGACTGGTTGTACCTGAACCAATCCGAAGCCGGATTGTCAATTAAAATAGCCACCAGTTGTAGACAGTCCAAATCGGCGGTACGATAGTAGTCAAAGTACTTTTGGATCCGAAAATTCCATCCCACCGGGTCATCTCCATTGAAACAGGATGAGTCTACTCTTATACACGGGTTTGGTTTGGCACTATCAGGCGACGGTTGGCCTGAGGCAGGGGGCTGCCAAGCCGATTGCAGACCACTGCTCCCAATCGGGCGGGTCTGTGGTGGCGCTGGTGCTTGCGATGGAGCACCGGACTCTCACGTGAGCAATTGCCAAAGAGCGTCGCAAATCTCTGCGACCACTTTCTCGTGGCGTTTGTCCCGTGTGTACATGTCTACTTGCAGGTTCGTGGTTGTGGCCACCATGTCGTCCTGACAGAGGGCGGGTTTGGCTGCCGTGGGTGTGTTGGTTTCCTCCACCATGGTAGTGAATGAGAGTTCACAATCGTCGCGTGAACCGTCCGGCGAAAAACAATGGAAGCACCAGATGTTATCGTCCTGATAACTCATTGTGCTGCAGCCAAGACCAGAGAACTGGAAAAAAATGGGCTGAAATTTTTCTTATTATCTTTCAGAAAATTACACCATTTTTATATCACTAACCCTGACGGTTCGACATAATCATAATCCAAATGAAGAACCATAAAGAAACCCCGGATAAAACTGAAAATTCAACTTGACCCCAACTGTTTCAATCGCAAACTAAAATAACCCAACAAAATAAAATACTAGCGACTAACTATAAAAATTTAACGTTTCAGCTTGGGCTGAACATAATCTTATAAATAAGACAGAAGAACCACATAACGCCTAGAACACTCTCTGGATTGCACCTAGGGAGTCGCCGAAACCATCGTCACTGTCACCGTCGTCCATAGGAGGGGTCTCTGTACCCGTATCAGGGTTCAATTGATTTTGGCGAGGGAGTGTGACTACCGGGTTTCAGTGAGTATTAGGACGTATAGGACTATGCTTCTAAAAAGCCGACCACACCCGTCCTATAGCTGTCAACAATAAAACCTATATGAAATAAAAGTTCGGATGATGTGCATTAAGGATATGTTCGAGTAGCGTGTGAATGCAGAGTCTGTAGTTCTAGTGCTTCTTTCCGCTAAACCTAGACTGGTCGCGAACTCCTTTTAGTCAACTGAAAGGCCTAGTCAGGGTCGTCTCAAGGAATTTAGGGGCCTTAGGCTAAATTCATAATTGGGGCCTAAAGGAAGTAAGAGATAATTAATTAAAAACAAAATTAATTAAAAACAACAACTATTACCACCGGCTTTTTCTGAGAAATTGTTATGTCGTCCATTGGGTTTGAACCCGGGACCTCATGCAGGGGCTTGCAACGCTCTACCACTTGAGCTACCACCCTAGCTGCCTATCACCACCGGCTTTATGAAAACTATATTAATTAAATTTTGAAATATTTCATTAAAAAAAACTGGTGGTTACACTTAGTAAAACATTTTACATTTCTCGAAAAAAAAATTACTAATCTTCCAAAAGAAACATTTTAATGGTACTAACAATTTTATCGTAGCCGTTTTTCTGAAATATTATTTAAATCATATCCATACTTTTCTAGTTGTGTGTTAAAATAGAAATCTTATAACAAAAATAATTCTGAAGTAATCTTAAAAACCAGTCAAAACTAAAAGGAGATGAAACTAAACAATTGAAGGATACTCAAAACCCCTAAATGGAATAAACCTTTTATGTTTTTGATTGAAGAAAAGATGGAAGCTGATAAAAACATGAATGCAATTCCCAAAGGAGGCAAGGACTTTCACAGATTTGGTAAAGGCAACCAATTTTTTACCGTAATAAATTTCTCTGTTCTAACTTTAAGGATAATTCATTGAATTTCTATAGAAAATCTCCCAAAATTATTAATGTGGAAAGAAAAACATTTCTTCTCTGGTTGTTTTTTTTTTTTTTGAGAAAGTAGCCTTTATTTTCAAATTGGGCTTAAAGCCTCCTCTACAATTACAAATTTGGCCCATTCGGGCTCTTCCAAATACCAGTAGCTACTAGAAACAAGTTGAAGCCCACATTTGGCAAAACCGTGTGCGCACCGGTTTCTGTCTTGGGACACGTGTTCGACTTGATGGACCGTTTAGTTTCCGAGGCATTGAATAATCTCATCAATGGCCTCTGCTGCTTCCCAGAGGTCTTCATTCATCTCCTCTCTTCCTCTTCTGCTTCTTCTTTCTAGCCAAAGTTTCACCATGTTCTTTGCATCACTTTCGAAGACCACCGGGTTGAGGTCTAGAAGCTTAACCAGCTTCACCTCCTCTCTCATGGCTCTGGCTTCAGCTACCTCCGGAGATGGCCCGAAGGGGAGTTGTTTGCTGAGTTCGGCGATGAAGAGACCATTCTCGTCCCGTACAACTACTCCGGCGGTAGATCGTTTTCTCCGACTGTCCCAAGTGGCATCGGAGTTAACTTTTAGCCAGCCAGGTGGGGGGGGATCCCACCTTTGTTGTGGCGGGGATGAGATCTGAGCCTGAACTTCCGATCTGTTCGTCGGAGATGGCGGATCTGGAGAGATCTCCGGCGTTGACCGGTTTCTCAACATTTCGTTGACACACATCTGCACTTCATGTTGTGATTTGTCCGATCCTTCATGGATCTTTTTGTTTCTGCTCCACCATAGTGCCCAAACACCTACTGTGAATTTCTCCCTTTCCGAATTAGTCATGCAATCAAAAGTATCGGGGAACCAGTTCTTGAAATCGCCTTTTATGGCTTTCACGAACTCCTGGTCAAATAGATCTGACCACAAACTTCTTGCCTTCTTACAGTACAGAAAGAGGTGAGTTTCTGTTTCTTTCTCTTTGTTGCAGCAAGGACAAATTTGATTTATTTGAACTCCTCTTCTTGCCAGGTTAACACGAACAGGGAGACTACTTTTGAGAGCTCTCCAATCCGAGAAAAGAGCCTTTTTTGGGATCTTTTGTGACCAAAAGGTCTTCCAGAAGGTCCTGTTTCTTTCTCCTCTATCCGAACTGCTTTCCTGATTAGGGTATGCTTCTTGTAGAAGTCTGAAGCCAGTTCGTACTGAGTAATTTCCGTTCTCCTCATAATGCCAGATAAGCCGATCGGGTCTATCTTGTTGGGGAATATCAATTCTCAGAATCTCGGAAACGTCTTCTTCACAGATCACTTGCCGAAGTTTATCCACTTTCCAGGTACGGTCAAAATCATCTATGAAATCTGCAACACTATACTCACTCCGTTGGAGAGTAATTGGTTTAAAAGTCCCCGACTTTAGTAACCATGGATCTTTATGTGCATTTATAGCTTGACCGTTTCCGATCACCCATCTGGTTCCTTTCAGAATGAGACTTTGTCCTTGCATTATGCTTCTCCAGATAAAGGAACTTCTAGAATCAACTTTTGCCTGTAACAGACCAGTAGTTCCGTAATATTTGCTTCTCAAAATCCTTGCCGTGAGGGATTCTGGTCTTTGGAGGAGTCTCCATTATTGTTTTGCTAGCATAGCAATATTGAAGCCTCTGAAATCTCGGATGCCCAGACCCCCTTGCGTCTTTGGTAGCTTCAAATTATTTTTTGCGATCCAGTGAATTGGATTCTCTTTATCTTTTCCTCCCCACCAAAACTTTGCAATTGCTGCATCTAATTTTTCGCATAACTGCTGTGTTAGGAGAAAGCAGCTCATGGCATACGATGGAACCGCTTGGGCAACGGCTTTTATGAGGATCTCTTTCCCGGCGAAAGTTAAGGCCTTCTCCTTCCAATTCTTTAGTTTGCTTTCTACTTTCTCAAGTATATGCTGGAAATTAATCATCTTTTTCCTGCCTATTGATGTAGGGAGGCCTAAATATTTGTCGTGAAGGGCTTCAAGTTTAACGCCACATTGACCCGCCAGCTGCACTTGCCTTTCTTTCGCAACATTACTAGAGAAAACAACAGCAGATTTTTCTAGACCTATCTTTTTCCCTGTAGCTCTTTCATAGTCTTGTAGTAGGTTGGTAATTGTTGTAATCTCCTCAGATGTAGCCTTTGTAAACAGTAAGCTGTCATCCGCAAAAAAAGAGGTGGGTGACTGTCGGTCCCCCTCTAGATGCGGTGACTCCCGACAACAAACCAGTAAGCATAGATGTTGAGAGCGCGCGAGAGAGAACTTCCCCCACAAAGCAGAAATAAGTCGGGAGAAAGGGGGCATCCTTGGCGAAGCCCTCTTTCGGGTCTAACAAAACCACACACTTTACCCTTAAAACTGAAAGAGAAAGTTGCAGTAGTAATACAATCAAGTACAAGATTAATCCAATTCGAACCAAAACCAAGTTTTTGAAGTACCTGGCACAAAAACTTCCATTCAACACGATCGTAGGCCTTGCTGATGTCCATCTTCAAGGCCAAAAAGCCCTCTTTTCCTTTTTTGTGGGTCCTCAAAGAATGAAGTAGCTCAAAAGCTGCTATCACATTGTCAGTGATTAAGCGTCCCGTCACAAAAGCACTTTGGGTTTCTGAGATGATGCTTGGGAGCACCTTTTTAAATCGGTTAGCCATTGTTTTGGTAACAAATTTGTAAATTACAGTATAAAGGCTGATCGGCCTTAGGTCCGCTGGTTTTCTTACCTGCTTCACCTTCGGTATTAAAGCCAGCACCGTGTGATTAAAGTTGCTGACACTAGCAGTCCCATTGAGAATCTGAAGAACGCATTGTACTGTTTCATCGCCCACTATGTGCCAATATTTTTGGTAGAAGAGCGCCGAAAGCCATCCACCCCCGGAGCCTTTGTGGGGCTCATCATTTTGAGACTCTCTTCCACTTCTTCTCTCGTATAGGGCTGCTCCATCCAATCTCGATCTTCAGAAGAGATTGGATTTTCAATGTGGGTAATCATTCTATCCAAATCCGTTTGAGAGGGATTGGTAGAAGTGAAGATTCCACCGAAGTACTCCTCGAGAACCCGAATAATATCAGCTTCCCCAACTTTCCAATCTCCGGAATCATCTTCAAGGCCTCGTATACTATTTCTAGCTCTTCTCGCCGAAGCTTTGAGATGGAAAAACTTTGTGTTACGATCCCCTTTCTGTAACCATTGGATTCGAGAGCGTTGCTTCCACATCTCTTCTTCTCGGCTAAGAAGAACATTCATCTTTTTTCGTAGCTCTTTTTTCTCATTTATTACCTCTTTTGATTGTCTTCGTCTGCCCAGTTTTTTGAGCTCCTCCTTGATTTGTAAGCGGACGTTGCCAAAGCGTAATCTGCCCCAATGTGTCAGTTCCTGCGTTGTTCGCTCAACTTTTTGCGCCAACGAGGTGGAAACACCTTCAATCATCCATACCTCTTTGATTTTTTCGTTGCACACATTGTGTTCAGTCCACATCGACTCGAAGAGGAAACGTTTTTGGCCACTGTTTACCTGATAGCTGGTAATGTCACACACGATTTCCAGCGGAGCATGGTCAGAGGTGGATGAACCGAGATGATTGACCCGGGCATTGCCATATCTGTTCCTCCATTCTCTGTTTGCAAGGGCTCTATCTAACCTCTGCATTATATTCGCTTCATCTTCCTGAAAATTATTCCACGTGAATGGATTGCCCTTATAGCCCAGATCTGTGAGTTCGCAGACATTTATGGCCTCTCTAAACCCCTCAGTTTGGCTAAGGGTAACATCTCTTCCTCCAATCTTCTCAGTAGACGTTGAAATTGCATTAAAATCCCCACAAACGCACCAGGGAAACGAGCTATCCATCTTCAGTCTTTTAAGAAGCTCCCACGAATGGTGTCGCTGTTCCCTGTCTGGGTCACCGTAAAAGCGGGTAAACCTCCAAGAATCTTCATCTTCAAAACGGATTAGACAGTCACTATAGAAAAGAGATGAGGATCTGACAGAAATTTTGGTTCTGTCAACCCATAAAATGGCCAATCCTCCACTTCTTTCAATACTGTCAACGTAAAAACCATTTTGCATACTAACTTTTTCTCGAATTAACTCCATCTCACTGCCGCTTTGTTTGGTTTCTGCAAGAAAAACCAGATTGGGCTTCTTGTCCCTCAAGATGTCCTTGAGGGTTAGAACGTTTCGGGGGTTCCCAAGCCCCCGAACGTTCCAGCAGATGGTTTTCATTGCGACAGGCGGTGCTGCTCAGCAGCCACCGCCTCTGGGTTTGTGTTGTGATCATCAATCATCAAAGCGGTATCAGTGCAGACTTCCCCATCTTCAGGAGCTTTGTTGGTTACCTTGGGAGGATGGATACATTGAATTTCATCATTTTCGCCGCATCTTCTTTTTCCTCCTCCCGTGATGAGACCACTATCAGTGGCTATAATCAGTGCCTTTGAGTTTGACTTCCTTTTCCCTTGCTCCGTGTCTTCCGTCAATTTCTCCTTCTCCTTTTCGGTGGAAGTATTGACTTTTCTCTTCCTGGCCCGTGCCTTGAGATTCTCTTTAATCTTTTTAATTGGGAAATTTGCTCCAAATTGATAAGTTCTGGTAATTTGGAATTATCCACTGCATTTTTGGCAAAGCCTAATTCCCCAATTGAAGGGATTGACACTATCTCTTCATAATCAAAGATTTTTGACTTTCCTTTCGAAGTGATCTCTTCCGAATCTTTTGCCCGCCATTCTTTCCTGTCGTTGACTCGCCGTTGACCGCCCGGATTGGGCGGTACCGCCCTTTGTCGCTGTGCTGTCTGGTTCACCGGTTGAGATAGCACTTTTGCATAATCGATGGCTCCGGGCTGTTGTGGTTTCTTCCTCTTCTTTCTTTCAGGACTGTGAAACATCCACGTACCATAATCAGGGCTCATCTCTTGTTCCTCAAAAGATTGTCTTTGAGAACAGCTAGAGTTGGTATGATTCAAACAACCACACCACTCACAGACTGTTGGAAGTTTTTCATACACAAACATAACTTCCAACTCTTTTCCGTCGTCTAACTCAATAACACCTTTTCTTTTGCGGGGCTTGTCCGCTGGGATACGAACTCGTACTCTGATGAAACGAGAGAGTTCGTTTCCTTCCTCCTTTGGTATTGCTTTGTAGACCTCGCCCAAAGTTGATCCGATGAGTTCTCTTACTTCTTCATTGATTAGGGTTAAAGGCAAACCCCATATTTGGACCCAGACAACGGCTTCGTTAAAATTGATGTCGTTTACACGAGTACTGGCTTGCCATTGCTTAAAGAGTAAGAGTTGATTATCAAAGACCCACGGTCCGCTCTTTTTGATATCCATCATTCTTTCTCTACTTGGGAACTTGAAGAGATAGATTTCGTCCGTCATCTCAATGATCTTCAAGTCTTCCCCTTCCTTACACCAGAGTCTCTTGAAAAGATCTCTCATCATCCAGTCATCAATCCTCTGGTTTCCAATGAACTTCCCCGCCAGGCAGTTTTCAAATCTTTGCACTGCCCTCTCGCAGACCCCCTTATCGATCTTCAGCACCTTTCTTTCCTCATCCGTTGGACGGATCTTGCTGATCCGATCCTTGAACTGTTCATCCATCAAGCAAGCCTGAGTTCTAGAGAGAGAGAGGGGAGAGAGACGCTCTCTAGAAAAAAAACTTCTCTGGTTGTTTTCCTTCGAAAAGAACAATTAATCATGTCCATTCAGACTCCTATTTAATCTCATTCTCTTCCTCTCTCAATCTAATCTCAACAATTTCGTTTCCTAAAATAACTAAAACTCCTAATTTTACTCCACATGATCTCTATTCCATTCCTTTTTCCACGCAAAAATGTGGCCTAATTACTCTCATTCTCTCTCTCTTAATTCATCATCATCTCCTAAAATAACTCAATATTTCTAATGATTCACTACGTTTTTTCACCGCGGTATCCTTTATTCCCTACATTACACTATCTGTTAGTATATTGGACCTACAAAATCGGGGGCCTTCCCAAATTTGAGGCCTTAGGCGGTTGCCTAACCTGCCTAACGGGAAGGCCGGCCCTGGGCCTAGTGCCTATAGCATCGAAGACAGTCGACATAGTAGGGCAAGCGAGATGGTACTGCTGTAATCATTGCTGCTGAGAGAAAAGGACAAAGTCAAAAGAATGATAGTGGTAAGGTCAAGCCTGTAGATGATGGTAATACTAAAACGGGAGTAAGATATTTTAATGCTGGAAAGAAGTCGCTGACTATCCCGCGGAGCTCCCCATAGATGAAAAGGCAGCCCTAAGGTTACTCGAGGAACAAGAGTGAAAATTGCCTGTTTAGAACTTCAATCAACATTTTCCGAGATACTATTTAATTAATGGATAACTCTAATTGAAAATGTTTAACTCCAATTCCGCAAATTAGAGACTTCTTCTAATCTTTCATTTTTTGTACTATTATAAATATTTTAAATTTTGACAAATTTTGAATTTCTATTACTTTTGTGTATTTAAGCGATGTAAGCCCCCTACAGATCAATATTTTCCTCTTTATCAATGAAATCTATGAATTCTCTTGTTTGATAATTGTTCGTATCATAGGATGTGTTTTGACGTCTTTGATCGCTTCAATTGTGTCATAATAAAAGAAATGATTTCATTAGTAAGATATCTTCTCTCACCCAATCTGATGCAATCGAATAATCAACAAGGGAAGGAAGTGGCACAGGTTATGATCAAAGAATTTATAATATACTACAACAAATATCTTTAAGCAATAATTTCATTCTGCTTGCAAGCCCTGTGCTTGACTTCAGCTATGTGCCCTTTACCAACATTCACAACTTCACAGCATTCACTTCTGTCAAACTGGGAGAGAAATAAACACATAATCAAATTAGTTTTTTAACAAACTTTCAAAAAAAAAAAGGACTTTCAAAAAAATTAGTTTTTAACATGGAATTTATCCAAATCAAAAAGGACAGTAAGCAACTAGCCAGGACTTCTTTCCTGTATTACCTTATTGAGTTTACTCGCTGGCGACAAAACCCGAACTTTGGAAATAAACTCAGCCGAGTGATCCCCTCTCGGCAAACATGTTCCTATCCCACGAGGAGATGACCGAACATACTCCGTGATAATCTGACCGTTTTTAAATTTCTTAGCTGATTTGAAGAAAAAAACATGAGGAGCAAAACATGGAGCAGCAAATGGAAATCCCCGGGTGTTGAAAATGTAATTGGGTTGCTGTGAAGGTATCCATGGCTTGAACGTCTCGAGTGGCTTCTTCAAATCTGTTCTGGGCAGGACATTTTCATAGATATGGGCTGAGTACCCCCATGAAATTGAAAAGGACCAATTGGTTGGCTTGTGATAGCAAATGGTTTGTTGTAGCATTCGGGACTGGTCCGTCTTGGCGGCTTCCATGAGATGGTTGGTGGATTGGTATCGGTCCATGGAAGGGAAGATTGGGTCGACCACGTCAAAGTGGTGCAGCGAGAGGAGAGGAGATTGTGGGTGCGACGAGAGGAAACCTGATATGTCACCTCGTAGATCAATCTACATCCAATGCAAAAAAAATAGCAACAGGGTGAGAAAGTAAAGCTGTTATAGATGGGCCGAATGCTGTGACGGTACTAAAAACCGATTTGTGAGAATCATTATGGAAAAGTTGCTGTGAATTTCGGTTAAAATATTATTTGATAAATATTATGTGAAAGTTATTGTGTGTTATTGACACAATAATTTCATGTTTAGTAAAATCAACTGTGAACCAACTGTGGGAAGGTAAAATGACAAAATATATTACATGTATCAGTTCTGTAAATATTGATACTTTTTAAATTTGTAAGGTTAAAATTGATTGCAGATAAATTAATCAAAATACTTTCCGGAAGAAACATCTCCTCCCTTACTTCCTGAAAAATTGTTGTGGGACAGCAGTAACTGTCCGAAAAGTCGAAGAAATCATTTTTACCAAACGCACTAAAATTGTTTCCGCTGTGGGAAAACAGCTGTGATGGCAGTAGAAGCATTCCCAAATTGGCCCGAACTCAATTTTTAGAAAGAAAAATCTCTCAAGGATTTGATCGAACACCTTTACCACTGAAACATCTGTTTGTTAGATTGCCTCGCTGAACAATTCAAATAATGCGAAATTGGATGAGCCAGTTAGCTGTGAAAAGGTTGTGATTTGTGAAGAATTTGGCAGATCTTTTAGTGAGTTGTTAACACCTGTTATTGACGAAGTCCTCTTATTTTCACTCAGGCAATTGATCGAACACTAAAACGCACTACTACAACATGTGTTTGTTAAAATGCCTCACTGAAAAAGAATGAATCAAGATGTAATAAGAGAGTTACCTGATGGATACCTCTCTCAGGGGAGAAAGAAGCTCCAACTTCATCGACGCAGAACTTGGTAATGAGATCTGCTGAATTCAACCTCGGGTATCGCTTTATGCACCCTTCCAAATCATTCGACATTGCTTTCGCCAACGGGTAGCTCAGAGCAAATCCAGCTCCGCCAAATCCTTGATCGAAAGAATAGTAAAAATTTGACATAATAGTCTCCGAATGCCCCCCAATGTAGACATACTCATTGTGATCGTACTTGTCAAGAACACTCACCCAATTATCAACAAAAAAGATGGAGTCGTCGTCCCCCATCACAATCCATCTAACCCCTTCATCCGTCTCCCTAAATGTTTCCTTAATCGCGTGCACCATCCGAACCATAATTGGGGCAGCATGATTGGACTCATTCACAATTCTAGAAATATCATCTGACACGCGGAGAGGAGGAGAGGCCTTAGACCAAGGGAGTAAATCGTCGAGGAGATCGTTGGATGGGGGTTCATCGAGGAAGAGATAGCCACGTGTCACATTAGGCCGCCACCACGACTCGATATAGGCCTTCCTGTCCCTCCATGCTTTGAGAGAACCCACAAGACCAAAGACAAGGTGGGAGATGTTGGTGGGAGGAGAAGAAAAGGTGTTGTTTTCTTGATGATCATTATGATGATGATAATAAGGAGGAGGAGGCGGAGAAGAAGAAGAAGATGATGAAAAATTGGATTCAAATGAGGTGAGTAAGTTTGAAGATGAGCAATTTGGTTGATTGCTAAGCAATGTGTACACAAAGAAGAGGACTGGCCCTGAAACTAGAAGAACTATGCATAAGCATTTGGTTTCAAATCCATGTTTTTGGTGAATCTTGGAAAGCATTGTGCAGAAGATAGAGAGACAAAAAAATGAATGTACTTGTTTCTTGATTGTCAGCAAAACTGGAGGTGCTGATCATCAATTTGTGTAGGACTAGGTCATGCACATGTTTCCTTCTTTGAATTGAACATTGACTTGTCATTAGTTTTTAAACTAGACTTTTTCCAGGCTGTGATGTTTTTAATTACAAGTAATGTACCAAGTGGAAATTAAGTTAGTAGATTTTAAAAATAAAATTATTGTTTTAATTAATACCACCATCTAGTCTCATTCTTTTTTGTCAACTGAAACTTAGTACTTTGAGCTAAGTCTACTCAACTACCGGGGTTATTTAAAAGCCATTCCTCTGGTGAAAATAAAAAAATAAACATGTCACCAACATGTAATGGGAAGCACCGTTGTATAATGAAAAGAATTATGTAAATCTTGTCTGGTATTACACAGATAAACATGTGCCATTAACAAGTCACTTTTGTCATATCTGCGTTTCAGGAATATAAGTCTCTAGTTATCGGTTACGGATACTATCAAGTTCGCACAAAAAACACATATTTAAGCGGTTCGCACAAAAGCTCCTTGACTTTCTGAGATAATATTTGGCATGATCATTTTTAACCGGTTTGCCATAGTCTTTGAGACCAGTTGGGAACCGGTTAAAAATGATCATGCCAAATGTCATCTCAGAAGTCAAGGAGCTTTTGTCCCCGGCAGCTCACAACGGATAATATCATCACAGCCTTTGAGATTTTACATTCCATGAAAAAGAGAATGAAAGGGAAGGAAGGGGTACTAGCGCTAAAGATGGACATAAACAAAGCTTACGACCGTGTAGAGTGGTCCTTTGATACGGTACTTGTATCAATTTTATCGTATTATTTACTTATTTAGTTGTTCAATCAATTATTAGTATTTAGTTATGTTATTCGGGTTAATTAATAATCCGGGCTTGGCCCGTTAGGTTAGGGTTAGTATTAGTCTATTTAAAGAGATGTAATCCCCCTGCTTATTAATCAATCAAGAAGAATATTTTAGTTTATCAGTTTTATTATCGTGTGTGTGTGCGTGTGTGTGCCCGATCGTTACCCGGGTGGGTAACAATTGGTGCTTTCATTGAGAGCGTCGGTCGGACATTTTGTTCGTGTCGCTCGTCGTCGGACTCCATGGCACTCCCGTGCGCCATTCTCGATCTCAGTCGCGGAGTTGTCCAACTAGTGCTTATCGGTGACATCGATGAGCTCTACCAGCAAGCAGGTGAAACGATCAATTACCTCACCATAGTAGAACTGCAAGGCCTACAATCACGTGGGTATTTGAGTATGGCAGATCTGGAAAAAATCAACGCAAATCGGAAAAACGATTCCGGTTAATTTCCAGTGATGAATTTTGTCGCATACAAGACATTGTCAGATCCGAAGAACAGTCGCCGCTAGAAGAAGAACAGCAACAGGAGCCACCACAAGAACAAGACGAGCAGGTCGCTGTTCCGGCGACGACTCAGCAGCCGGTATGGAAGCAGAATGATGAAGGGCAAAACCCGTTGCCGCAAGAGCGACAGGATACCATGCAACTGCCGCTAGATGAAGCTCTGGAGCCGAAGCAGCCTGAACCCGAATCGCAGCAAGCGTCCTTACCACAAACCCCGCAGATCGACGCTTCCTTCCCGACGATTCCACGACATGTGCATTCGCCGGAAACGCCATTGATTCCGGCGATTCAAGCTCCACCATCACCGCCGGCTGTGCAAACCCAGCAGTAGCCGGAGTCACCTCCACCTCTGCCTCCGTCAAACAACCAAGCAGATCCCCCGTCGATTCTGCCGAGCAAACCACCGGAGACTCCTTCCTTATCACCGTCGCTGTCACAGGCAAAGGTGAGTCCCATTGCCAGTTCGCGCCCCCGGCACCACAGCCATCATCGCCCCTCTCACCGTCGGTTCAACCACCAGCCAAACCTCCCGACCCCAATCACCCAATCACTTAGCTACCCCGTCATCGTGCGCCGCATGTGCCATCTCCGGCGCCACAGAACGGAGAACCACCGCCGCCCCTCTACATACCAGATCCGCCGCCGCCTCCAAGCTAGCAGACCCATAAGGGTTTTTTCCTTCAGTCACAATTGATTGGGCTGTATTCTTATAATCAAAATGGGCTTAGCAACACAAAAGAGCCCAATGCACAAGTTTGGACTAGATCACCACTTCAGCCACAACTTATTAGTGGACTTAATTCTTTTGGGCCAAGTCCACCATTTGAGCCTCAATCTCATGATGGACCTACTTATTTTTGGACCCAATTCCTTTTTCCAATTGGGTCTACATTTTCATTCGGGCCTAATTATTTTTGGCCGAAAATATTTGGGCCTATTTTTGAGTTAGAACTAAAATATGGTGTTCTCAACCTCGCTCAACATCCATTTGATCCGGGCAAGATTAGTGGCGAGTTGAGACTACGAAGTGGCGTTTTGAAGACCGTTCGACGTTAATTCGATCCGGGCAAGAATAGAAGCGATTTTTCAACGTACGGCAAGGCGGTTTTCAAGCGTGGGTGAATTGATACGGTATCTGTATTAATATTATTGTATTATTTATTTATTTAGTTGTTTAATAAATTATTAGTATTTAATTATGTTATTCGGGTTAATTAATAATCCGGTCTTGGCCCGTTAGGTTAGGGTTAGGGTTAGGGTTAGTATTAGTCTATTTAAAGAGATGTAATCCCCCTACTTATTAATAAATTAAGAAGAATATTTTAGTTTACCAGTTTTATTATCGTGTGTGTGCGTGTGTGTGCCCGATCGTTACCCGGGTGGGTAACATCCTTTCTCATACGGATTTTGCAAAAGCTAGGTTTTGGTCCAAAATGGGTGAAACTCGTATATGACTGCATTTCTACAACCTCGTTCTCTTTCTCTTTTAAGGGACAAGTTGTAGGAAATATTTTTCCCAAGCGGGGGCTTCGTCAAGGCTGTCCCATCTCACCGTATTTATTTTATTGTGGTAAAATTCTCTCTCGTGCTCTCACGTCTTGTATGGCTAGTGGTTCTATTACAAGAGCAGTTGTGTCGCGTGGAGGACCCCGGTCTCTCACTTGTTTTTTGCCGACGACAGCATACTCTTTGCCAAGGCAATTACAAGTGAAGTTCAAGCCCTATCTACAATCTTACAAAGATATGAAAGGGCAACAGGCCTGAAAATCAACCTAGAAAAATCCTCTATGGTCTTTTCTTCCAATGTGACAGCAGCAATGGGAGATCAGCTCAGCCTACTGTGTGGAGTGAAGAAAGAAGCCCTGCACGAGAAATATCCGGGCTTACCAACCGAACTGGGCAGAAAAAAGATGAACAACTTCCAAAATATTCATGACAGAGTTGAAGGCAAAACAGGTAACTGGAAAGAGAAATTTTTATCACCAGCAGGAAAAAAAGTTCTTTAAAATCTGTAGTTGAATCTGTTGGAATAGATGCCCTAGAGCCAATCTAGTTTAGTATGAATTTAATTGTGGCTAGAAATTCATTTATTATTTATTGGATATTTAATATAATGAAGTCCTTAGATTTAAAATTGTGTTGTTTATCTTAAATATCCCTAGTCCAGTATAATGATTAATGGGACAATCATCTATAGACTAGTATGGGGTTGTATTGATATGCAGATATCATTATTCAACACATAGGTGTGCATTAAGGGTAATGACGCACTGGATTGACCCATCTCCGAGCAGGCTACATACACGTTATGTTGAGTCACAAGCGCTTCTCGTGGTGCAATGGTATTGTCATCCTTAGACTTGAAGTCACTAGATATTCTAGTTGTGGATGATTGTGATTTTGGTAGCGTTAAACGCTAAACCGTAACTGGGTAGTTATAAAGGCGTGTACCGGATACAATAAGAAGCAAGCATATAGATCGTAGTGGACGTAGATAGAATTTATCCCTCCCACATAACGGGAGAAAATATCCTAGGCCACTCGAGGGATAGTGCTTATAGAATGTCTGGCCAGACTCAAATAAATCAATATGGGATATTGATGTTATTTGCACGAATAAGGCTATTCCCATGGATCGAGAAACTGTGGAGTGGATATACGAGTGTGACTTGTATGTCTCGTGTCCAATCCAGATATAGAGACAAAGGCATGAGACAATTACTTGTACAAAGGTTGTCAAGATGACTATTCTATTAGTTGGCTAGAGTGGATGTTTTGCTAGAAACCGCTCCATATTAGCAAATTGTTGCTACCAACTAGATAGAACCTATGGGGTCACACGCTATATAGAGTTGAACTAGATTTGGGAATTAATGAATTGGATTATTTAATTAGAAGGATCACTTTGCAAAACCTTGCAAACTTAGTAGGGACTAATTTTCAAGGAAGCGACTAAATTGAATTCTAGTAGGACTAGAATAAGTCCTTTAGGTAGTTGACAAGGAGTTGTTGGACTATATAAAGGACCTTCCTTCCTTCCCATAACTTATGCTCATTATTGAACATAACAAGATTGGGAGAGAACAAAAGGAGAGAGAGAAAGCAACAAGAGGAGCCCGACCGCCCCTCTTGCCGCCGCCCATCCCGTCGGCCACAAAGGAGGCCGAGAGCCCCCTTTTGGTCTCGTTTTGCGTGACTTTTCTTCCTCTTCCTCTTTCCGGGCTAGCACCAAGGACTTGGGAGATCTAGGATCAACTCTAGGCGTGAATCAACCATAGAGAACGTGACACAATTCGCGTTTGAAGTCATCAAAGGAGAACCCTAAGGTGTGTTATTGATTTCTTCCTTTACCATCGTTATGTCTCTTGACTTGTGATCTTTGGAGGGTTTTGCATGGTTATTTTTGTTTCCGTTGCGCATCCATGATTCAAAACCCTACAGAATCTATACCAACCTATGCTATGGGGTGTTTTAAGTTACCTATCAATTTATGCGACAAACTTGAAGCATCCATGTCGAGGTTCTGGTGGGGATCCGAGGAAGGCCGACGGAGGATTAGCAGGATCTCATGGGACATAATGAAGAAGAACAAAGCAGCAGGGGGTTTGGATTTCCATGACCTGAAACAATTCAATACCACCATGTTAGGAAAACAAATCTGGAGATTGCTTATGAAGCCCGAGCTATTACACGCTCGGATTCTATATCACAATTATTACAAATCTACTGGTTTAATAAAAGCAGAAGCGAAGCAAGAGTCTTCTTATCTGTGGAGGAGCTTGCTATCCAGTAGAGACCTTGTTCTAAGTGGTTGCAGATGGCTTCTAAGTAATGGGGAGAAACTGGATGCGTTTAAAGATCCCTGTTTATTTCGAACACATCTATTCAAACCATTCACCCCAAACAAATATGGGCAGACCATAAAGGTTTCGGGTCTCATTACTACAGATCGAAAATGGGATGAAGTCAAGTTGTCAGAATTATTCTGGGATGAAGATAAAGACGAAATTAGAAGAATTTCAATTCCCTCTTGTGATCTGCCTGATCGATTAATCTGACACTACTCAGAAACGGGCAATTATACAGTCATATCTGGGTATCGATTAATTACGGCAACAAACATATCGTGCAATAACCCCAGAAGGGGGTTCGTCAAATCCACAGACAGACTGGTGGAAACTTTTTTGGAATCAAGCAATTCCAAAGAAGATCCTATACCCTGTGTGGAGAGCCATCAACAAGGGACTCCCTGTTAGATCAAATTTGAGCCAAAGAAGAATCAATAGCGATCAAAACTGTCCAGTGTGCAAGAACGTTAACGAAACAGAGACCCATCTCTTCATGGAGTGCATTCAAGCAAGGAAAAGCTGGAAGTTGATGTTCAACAGAGATTTTTGTCAAAACATTAAAGGTCCTTTCCAGATCTGGTATCCAGACAGGTTTTGAAAAGCAAATAGTGAAGAAAGGAGGAAGATGAGTATTTTGATTTGGAAGCTGTGGTCAAACCGAAACAATCTCATTTTCAAGAACAAGTGCTCAAGCCCAGAAAAATTAGTAGTGGGCTCCATCTTCTACCTCAAAGAGATAGAAGAAGCCATGCAAAGTAGATCGGAAGGCTTACCGGCTCAGAGTTGTCACAACCCTCTGGTGGCCGCAAGAGAGCTACCGCCGGAGGGATGGCTTTGAATAAACACCGATGCGACATGGAACCAAAAGCTCCGAAAAGTAGCAGTCGGCCTTGTGGTGAGGGATTCCAACGGTAGCTTCATCGTCGGGAGATCCAAACCCATCCCTTTTGGTATTTCGGCAAAAGTTGCAGAGGCTGAAGCTAAATAGAGGGTGCGAAGCTAGTTGCGGAGATGAAATTGGATCTCATCCGTTTGGAAACGGACAATCTCTCTCTGGCTAGAGAGATGAACAACTTAGCTAATGGAAAGCCCCAAGAAGATAACACCGAAGTTGGAAGATTCATTGAAGAGTGCAACGTGTACCTTGGCTGCTGTAAAGGCGTCTCGGTAAGACACGTCTCGAGAACATTAAACCGGGTAGCTCATAAATTCGAAGTAGAAGGGATTGGGCTTTCTATATGCAAGACATGGAAAGCCCATCCACCGGATTGGTCTATTAGTGAGCTAGCAAATGATGTAACGGGCCAGCGTGCCTTTTCTCTTTAATCCAAAGTGATTTCCTCAAAATATATATATATATATATATTTATATATATATATATATATATATATATATTCCTTGACTTTCCGCCAAAAAAGATACATTCCTTAACTAAGTCTAAAATAAAATAAACATGTCACTGTTATATGCTACATCTGTTTCTTCTCTATCAGCTTACTTCACTTTTTGACACTATTCACTTGGTCATTTTGACCCGGTGATTTGGTTAGGAAAATGATACACGAATTTGGTAATCTTTGAATGGTCTTGTAAAGTAAACTTTACTCTACTATATAATTAAAAAAATACCAAAAAAGCACATCGTTTTGATATCCAATTCACCGAGTCAAAGTGACCCAGTTACAGGTAAAAAATCAACCGCAATTGAAAAAGAAGAAACAGATGTAGTAGTATGAAAGAAAAATAAACAGATTACGATGGATATCCGTCATTTTCCGCTCCTGCAATTCTGCAAATTGAAAGACAAACATGTCATTCATTTTTCCTATAAAGCCATTAAAGGAAACAATGCTGGTGAGAAAAATTGGTTTTTGTTCTGAAAATGCTATAATGCATTAATGTACTTTCCTTTAAAAAAAGAGCTTTCATGTGAAACTAGAAAAGTTGAATGTGTCAAACCCAATAATCAGTTGTTGTAACCTAACATGAAGAAACTATTGACTGTTGAGTTTTCTGAATGTGTCTTTCGGGTTGACCTAACTATACGATGCACGTGAATTTTTCTCCAAATCCAACTTGTTTCCAACGTTATTCCCAAACATGGGATGTAAATCCTCTTTAAAGGGGGTATTGCTCATCTTTAGCTCAGGAGTTTTTCAGACCAAACCGCCTTTGCTCATCTTTAGCTCAGGAGTTTTTCAGACCAAACCGCCTCTAAGGCGTTTTGAAATATGAAGAGTCTGATTTCATAGGCCATTTCCTTTTCGAATGTAATATATTATCATTTTAGACTATACATTGCTCAATAATTCAACTATACCTTTTTTTATAGAATAATACATTTAACAAAGTAATACTTACCGATCATTCAACAAAAAAGATGTTGGTGATTTTAGTGTCATCGGTTATTTGTGTAATCGGATTTACTTACGACCAAAGTAGACATTGGCATTACGTTGTACACGTTAGGAGGTGTGGAGTACACGCGTGCACACAACTATGTTATTATCTTGAACAACGAACTCGCGGACGACTGCGGGGGTTTGGGGGCGGCGCCCCCGGTGGGGTCCAAGGGGCAACGTCTCGAAATTAATTTTCTGTTGGAAAACGGACTGAAATCTGGCGGTTGTAACCGCCAGATTAACCGCCTTCTCCCTTCTTATTTGTCAGTTTGGTCGAATTCAGAAACACAAAACAATCATATTCGTTTTTGAACCTCTCTGTTTTATCCGATAATCGATTTCGTGTGTATACCACCGAAATACCTGAATCTGAGAGTGATTCACACGACTCAGAGAATATCCAAGTCATATTGTTCCCGTTCTAAACACCCCATAAATTCCTACAAAAGATTATCATGTAAAATAGTATATAAGAAAGATTGTGTAGATCACTCCATTATATGAAAATTGTTGTACCGATGCATATCTTAGACGGACAAGATATACCACTTTGGAGGAGGTCAATAATTTTCTTGCAACAAGGCTTGTCATTTTATTTAGTTAATAGTGTGCTTATCACACACCCAAGTCCCATACAAGCCTTCAGACCAAATTATAGCCCAAGACAAAACATCAGTAGCTATTAAATCCAATCCCGCTAAATTATGTGGAAGGGCATTTTCGGTACATCCAACAATTTTATCCTCCACCTCTTGTGTTTAATTTTTATAAATTTTTGACCAGGGCGGATCTATCATTTGAGATGTTGGAGCTATAGCCCTGACTCAAGTTTATATAATTGTTTCCCTTAAAAAAAAGAACTATATGTTTTCTAAAAAAAATAACTATATGTAATTGTGATTTTATCTTATATTATGTCCAGTAAATTCAGTTCAAAAATATCAACCCTAATTACTTTTGTTTATTCATTAACATTTTATGTTTTTAAAATTTAGCCCTTAGATGTGCCAAGTCACACGCCTAACTCAATCACTATCAAAGCGTTGTTTCATTTAGCACTGATGTTAGAATATTGTTTTTTTTTAGAAGAGAATATTGAGTTTTTTGTCTTTTCTTTTAAGGAATAATGTTTTCTTTAAGGAATCTAGAATATTAAGTGTTACGTATTTTAGGAAGATATTTCTATTTCAAAAAAAAATAAGGAAGTGTTAGGATTTCCAATACGTGAGAAACAAGAGAAAGCAAGAAAACAAAAAAACAAGATCAAGAACACAAGCGATTTAACGTGGTTCACTAGTTTTGAGAGTAGCTACATCCACGGCCAACTCAAGCCCAATTTATTGATGAGAAGCCAAACCCATTACAATGCACACCGTGACCACAACGGTCACGGCGACCACCAAAAACAATACCGACGCACACAATAACAATTGTGAGCACAACACAAACTATAAATAGACTTCTCATACTTGGAGCCAAAGAAACAAGTCATTCTGTCCAACATGGATTCCAAAACTAATATAGAATCTTTCCAATTATTGTCAACCACTAAGAATAGAATTTGACTTTTTCTACCAAAGGAATACTGCTCCAAGTACAACACCGCCCCAACCAACTTTGAATCAATTGACACACACATCCACGTTCACACATGCACCATGCACCAATTAACCAAAGCTTGCACCAAATAATTGTTTGAATCAACAAAAATTATCCAACAGGAAGGCATTTCAAAAAAACGGATGTCAAAAAATATATACTTTAGAAAGAAAACCAAATGTTAACTAATATAAATGTACTACTGCTATATTAAATAATTTCTTGCTCCGGCTTCCTCTGGCTTCCATTCACGCTACCTCTTCAAGTGACATAGATTGGAACTCGCAGTCCCTATTAGCACATCACATGAAAGAGATTTATTCCTTAAAAATATACGATCCTGCAGAAGTAGTTAAAACCAATAACAGTTGCGGAGCCAAAAACTGATTAGTGTGTAAAATCAATAATAAATACTGTACTTAATTTAGGTGTGTACTAGTTGGAGTTGGGCATGTGCCACTCCGACCATTACTCTGGCTCCGCCCCTCAATAACATATTAGCATGCATACCCCCAATCCCCAACAGATTGTGGAGTAATGGAGTAAAATTGTACAAGCAACAAGGGCAAAGATCAAAGTACAATCCCGCTCAATTGGTCATAAAGATACTCCAGTTTGTCCTTAACGCAAAGACCATCATTCACTTTTATTTAGGCTACCTCTTCAAGGGACCACGTTCCCTCCTCTCTGAATCTTGTACTACCTCTGTTTCTTTTCTTTCACCTTACTTCACTTTTTGATAGTCACTTTGACCCAGTGATTTGGTTAGCAAAACAATACAAAAAATTTGTAATCTTTGCATGATCTTGTAGAGTAAACTTTTACTCTACAATACTACGAAAAAATTGCCAATTTTTTTTTTATCGTTTTACTATCCAAATCACCGAGTCAAAGTGACCTAATTACGAGTAAAAAAGTCTACCTAAGGTGAAAGAGAAGAAACGGAGGTAGTACTACATACTACTACTAACGTTACTTTTCCCAGGGATCAGAAAAAAGAACATTGTACTGAAATGTTGTTTATTATTACCTCTGTTTTTTTTCTTTCACCTTACTTTATTTTTTGACATCATTTATTGTGTCACTTTGACCTGGTGATTTGATAGAAAAACGATATATAAATTTGGTAATCTTTGCATGAACTTGTAGAGTAAACTTTACTCTACAATAATATGAAAAAAATACAAAAAAGTTACATGGTTTTGATATTCAAATTGAGTCTGACTCAATTACGGATAAAAAAGTCAAGCGTACCTGAAAAAGAAGAAACAGTATTTTTCAAATGACACTCTCTAGCTTCCGGTGCAACAAATGAAACTGGTTTTTACAAATAAGTAGAGGGTAAAAGACAGTTCCACCCCCTCAAGTTTGATGTGAAGACATTTTCACCCATTCTAGTTTTGGAAATGACCCTTTTCCTTTTTTGTCAAGTCAAATTTTAGAATATTTACACTTTCTAATTATGACATCGTTAGTTTAACTGCAGTGGTCCGCCAAGTAGTTTTGAGGACAAATTTGCTCTCTTGAAATATGATATGATACGGTCACTGGGTGTAAGTTATCTTGAATTTCGAAATACAGAAGGGAAAAGTGTTATTTCATGATTGTCATATCATATTTCATATTTTGCATTTTTCAGATAAACTTTTTGCAGTTTGTTTCCCTAGGGTCACAACTACAGAAATGTCAATGTTTTTTCTGACTCTCTGAAGTTAGTTCTCTCTTCGCCAAAAAAAGGTAAGAGTAAAAATATTTGATGAGAATCAATTGCCATTTCCCGGACCGTCTCGGCTAGTTTTTTTAACTTTTCTAATTCTTTAGTTGGTCGAAATAATGGTTCTTTGGACCATGCTCTTACCAAGGTATTTCATGACTGCACTAGTTTTTTTTTTTTTTTTTTTGAAAGGATGACTGTACTAGTAATCTTCTTATATCCATGCTATTTCTCAAAAAAAACTTTTTGTAAAATTCAAAAAAGGTTACAATACATTCAAATAGACCTGGCTCTCTCTCTCTCTCTACCTTTGCCTATGAAATATAGCTTTGTTGGGTAAAACCTACTTTGGTAATCTCTACGGCTCAATAGGATGGATCCGTCGATACATGACATCCCCCATCAGAGGCTAAAAGAAAATGCAAAATTTTTCTATAAAAGCAGCAATGGAAAAGAAAAATTATGAATACACTTAGAGACTCATGCTTATTGAGACAATCTCAACAGGGAAGTTAAACTTGCAAAAACTAACTACATACACCGACGCACGGGGCTTAAATTGTCAGCTCAAGCTTGATCGCGAGGACCATCAAAAGCTTGAGTCTTCCTCAAGTTCCAGTGAAGGCCTTCATGGATGCTCCTTAAGAAATCACTGGTGGAGTCGCTTTGGCACGCAGTTGGGACGGGCCAAGGGGCCATGCTGCAGACGAGGGCGTCTCCAGGCGCTAATTTCTTCCTGTCCTTTCCGTCAAAGGATGCCCAGGCATGGCTTCTGCTATTGAAGGGCACTTGCACTCTCAGTGTCACGTGCTCGGGGAGTATCAGAGGTCTGAAGGACAGAGAGTGAGGGCATATGGGTGTAAATAGGATACCCGGAACCTGCAATTCAGAAGAAATTGGTTTTAGCACCAGTTATGCAACAGTGATTGGGTACTAGATCCCAAAATATCTACAGCATAAATGTAACATGTGACTTAAAAAGCTAGTACTTGATATATTCATACAAAAATTCATAGGAAGGATTGAGAAAGCAACAGCATGATGGAATATAGTTAGATGACGAAGGGGAATGCTCATTGCAGCGGTAATGTGACTTTCAGAGAGAGAGCTGAGTGATCAGTCGACATGATTTTGCAATAATTTTCCCAACCATTCAAAGTGACTGATCTGGCCCGAGTCCCCAACTTGAGCTGAGAGATCAGTAGTAACACTTGTACCACGTTGGGCGTTCTAACATATTTGTTAATATCTATAACCCAACAAACTATATCTTCTACTTAAAATCAAACTCCTTATGTTAAAACCACTTCTACCAGTCCACTGCAGAAGCCAGAAAGAGTGCCTCCAAAGGCAGATAATAAGGACAATAGTATCCTGCAACACACCTCAACTCCTCACTCTCCTTCAATATTATTCTGAAAATCTTTCGCCTCTTTCTCCAAGTTTTCCAATCCCTTTCTGACTCTATACCGTTGACTGCAATAATGGTACACAAATTTTGTATTCTCACAGTGGAGACATTGAGGAGTTAAATTTGAAGGACACAATACTGTCTGGAGCTAGTATTGGTAAAGCCAACTAATTTATCAGAATTTATCCTTTATAGGGCTCAGTCATTTATCAGACTTCATCCTTTATTGGGCTCATGACTGAAGTCTATCCCGAAAGCATATAGGTACGCTTGGAAGCATGGATTTTACTAGGGAAAAAAGTGAACCTTGGAATCCTATGCTTTGCTACCAGATGAGAAAATAATGCTAATAGTATTCCTTTTACTATTTATGAACTTATAGAAAGTGAAGCATTTATGTGAAATCAATCAAATAGATTAGTCTTTTTATTTGTTTCTTTTTCCTTTCATTTTCTTTTCTTCCAACTTCCAAGCATAGCCATAGTAACCATTCTAATTCTAGAGTTGGAAAACCACCAGAAGCCATAGAAACCAATTCCTTACACATGTAGTATTGGCTCCCATGATTTACTCATTTATCATAATCTTGAATTCTCAGCCAGACATCTGTTGAGGAATGGATTTGCATAAAGTCTGCCCAAACCTAACCTTCATAAGCTTAGTCCATATAATACAGTAGACAAGTAGAGGCAGAGGGGTGTGTGTGTGTGGTGGGGGGGGGGGGGGGGGGGGGGGGGTGGGGGGGGGGGGGGGGGGGGGGGGGCGCTGTTGAAGAGTGATACAATATATTATTTATCTTCAACTGAGAAATTACTAGTACTCCTAGCTTTACTGAAATAAAGGTCATGGTGAAACGAGAATGAGGAAAAGACATCAGTAGGCTTGAACAGACAGACAATAATTTACCCCAAAAAAGAGACACAGACAGAGAGCGCAATTTGACACAGTGAAGCTACCAATCTTGACAGATACGAGAAAAGGATAGGGAATTGAGACAAAGGACAAACATGCTACTATCTTGTACTTACAGTCAGGTCAACATTGAAGAAGTTATTTCCCAGAACACAGGGCTAACAAACATTCAGTATTTGACGCCAATAGCCTAACTGCCTAACACATGGACTCGAACACTTCTACACGTGTCATGAGAAAAATACCGTTGCTAACTACCCCAAAAGACTCTTGGTTTTGGTCACCCTGACGTATAGCTTTGTAGAGAACAACCAAATATCTTACATGTTCATATATCATTAGAAACTCAAATTTACCCATCAATTATCTTTATTTGTGATTTAATTAAATTTATTTACATCCCAGTACCCACCATGGTTTTAAATAACGGTATGGGCCGACTTATCGGTTCCGGTCACGGGTAACGGAATCGGTCAGTATCGGAGAAACTGTAACAGGAATCGGGAACTGAACACGTGAATGCTAAAAAATCGTCAAAAGATGCAAAAAAGTATTTTTAAGAGAACGTTGTGTATCAAATATATATATATAGTCCTGTACTAGTTGTTTAGGCCATGCTTAACTAGTGTTTAGACTATTAGACATTGTACACTTCATTATATAACAGACTAATATAATGAGGATACAGCGTATTGGGTGTATCGCCAGGATATCGGTGCATATCGGCCGTTACATGAGGATATCGGTGCGTATCGGCCATGTCACTTGTGAATATGATTCACGTGAACCGTAGCGGACTCGGCCACTGCCTTTTCAGTTAAATATCGGTCGTAAACCATCATATTATGTTGATTTTCCCAAATTGCGCACTCCAATAGACACACAGCGATATGTCTACCAGTTCTACTGGTTCAACTCCTCTATCTACCGGTTCTAATAGCGAAACCATTCAGGTGGCATGGGAGGTTCCTCCACCAAAGGAATCAAACTATAGACATGCAATAATACTTGAGACCATTCCAAGTTAAGAGAACCAACCTGTGGATGGACCATTGACCCTCCAGCTGCCAAGGAATATGCTGTACTCCCAGATGTTGTTGACAAGATCAAACCATCCCCTTGAACACACGTGACAAAGGAGTCATCGCAATAACATTCCAAATTTGTAAGAAATGATGAGATTCCCCGGTCTATTGTAACTTCATTGAGAACAAGTATGGGCTCTTCGGTCTCGCATTCATTTGTAGCTGTATCCCGCACAACATGGCATTGCAACCGATGCCGTAGTGTAATGCTAATGGGGCCGCGAAGGATTGAATCAAGATAGTCTCTATAATGTTCGCTGTCTGCATAATGTTAAGGATCACTTTTGGATCAGAAAGAAGGCAGCTTTTAAGAATGCCAATGGAAATTATGTTCAAGAAATTCTCTATTTTATTTTAAATATAAGATCTCTAGCTAACAAACGGAGCTCATCAAGGTGTCAAAGGACCGGTCTGGCATGTGGGCCGGGCTAGTGGGGGCGGGCTTCGAAGAGGGCTGGGAGTGGAGGGGAGGGGGGCCGGGCTCTCGGGGGGAGGAACGTGATCCGGACCGGTTAGGGGCTAAAAGCCCTTGGGTACGGGACCGGGCTAATCCGAAGAGGACTTTCGCTTGGAGGGGGCGGGCCGGGCCGGGCTACTGGGGGCTAAATGCAACCCGAACTGGTTTCGGGGCCGGGCTACTTCGTAGGGGGGCGGGCTGGGGCCAACGATGGAAGGGGGCCGGGACAGGGGTCTGGGGCCGGGCTGGGCCGATTTTGCCCGCGACCGGCCCTATTGCCACCATAAGGAGCTCATGATTAATTAGTTATTTCAGAATTTAAAACAAAAGCAACAGAAACAGCAGCGGTGAAGGATACGGAATGGAGTCATAAAGCCCAGAGAACCAAGAGAGAACGAGACAACAGGAGGAACTGGCCCTTTAAACATTGATGCTGCCTGCAAAAAGGATGGTAGTTATAACTGATTAGACCACAGAAAAACATAAGTAAAAAGAAGGACTTACTTTCTGCAAACAGATTTAACATATTTTGATATATTTAATGAAGCTTCTGATCTTTATTATAAGAAACCTGCAAAGAAATAAATAATTCACAACTAAAAGGCATACAATTCTCCCATCTAATCATAACTGGTGGTTTGTTTAACCTAAATATATGAATACCATGTGACTTTAAATTTAGAAACTTATCAAATGTCTCATTTAACTCAACATAATCATAGGTTCAGAGAAGTATTATCCGTAGAAACACAGTTGAATTATTTTCCTGACAACAAATTGCCACAAAAAGAGAGGCTTTTTTCTTTCATTCCTTCCAGTTTAGGCGTTATCTTACAGAATGCTTCTTTTTAACAGGAAGGTGGAAAACATCAATTTATTCTGTTACGTATCACCTATAAAACAAAGTGTAAGAGCATAACATAATCTAAAACACCTGACAAGCCTGCCAATAGTTCAGGTGACAAAGAATTTACTTACACTCCCATCAGACATGAACAATTTATTCATATTTCTTACATAGCGTTGCACAGTACGTTCTAATCAGGACATTGTTTCAAAATTTAGAGAAATACCCAAAGGACCGTCCCATCCCCACCAAGAGTTACAACGAGGTCGACTTTTGTGTGCATTAGCTGAATCTCCTCATCTACAACAGCATCAATGAAAGAGAAATTAGTTATGTATAAGCAGAGATATGAGAATCTACAAAGAGAGAAAACCACGTATACTACTTGGATGTACTTTAAATCTGAAAAGAGGACCCAAGAGAGCTCCTAGGTTTGGTCATTAAGCCATATAGTAAGCCTAACAACCAAGCCATATGTAGGATAGTGATGGAATCCCAGAGGTCCAGATGTAAAAAAAAAAAAAAAAAAAAAAAAAAAATTATTAAAGGGAGAGGATAGACTTGTTATTATGATTTCGTTTGAAGGAAAAGAAAGACTAAACATGCTGTAGCCTGTAAGCAATTGGCCAGATATATTGACGTTAGCCATTAGATGCTGGTTCTATTCTCTAATCCAGTTTTAAGAAGACAGCATTTTTTTTTAAATGATGGAAAGTGCACTCACGAAGGACGTGGTTCATGAGAATATTCCAAAGCTAAATGACCTCATCTCTCACAGAAAAAATGTTTGTGTATCATCAATTTAATAAAAGAGATTTAAGTATTACAAAGGTTTGATTATTTATCAACCCAACATAATATGTCAAAAAATATTCATGAAAATATCCAACAAGAAGGAAGTATGAAGTTAAGAATGAACAAGCATAACAGTACCAAAATAAACTGAAAATAATCACAAGGGGTGTGGAAAAAAATTTTAAAATGGCCATCATAATGTTTAAATTTTAATGGCAGAAACAATGAATCGCAGAACTCACCGCCTTGCCACGTTTGTATGAAGCTGTAATACGTTGATTCTGATAGAAGTTCCCCTTTAACTCGTGGTTCCACGAAAATATTCAAATTTTTGTTCTCCTTCAACCATCTGTAATCAGAAAGGACATAAATTGAGGTCTCTTCATACATTTTCTACAATTTAACCATGAATCCCAAAAGAATCAATGCTTTGTTATTAACGCGGTTTCGACTTCAACAAATATCAAACAGCAGGGACAAGAATAACATGAAATTGAAAGCACCATGAATGTATGAAATCTTGTGCAGCAGATATGCAATTTCTGGTAATGATATATATGTATACAGTGTAAATGTGTGCATGTGCGATGTGCCTTGTTTGGATGAGCGAATGGGATTGAGTGGAAAATGGAGATTATTGGACTGAGTGGTTGAGGTGAGGCGAGCATCACCTCAACCAGTCATTCCAACATCTACACTTCCTCTCTCTCCCATTAGCTCATCCAAACACCCCAAACTTATTATAAGAGATCATTCTAAACTAAACCGTGAAACCAACACATCTGACATCACACACTCATAGAATTGATCGAGAAAGAGAGAGAAGATCTACTACATTGATTGTTCCGTAGAATGAAGTTTAATAATATTAGATGGATGGTTCATGGATAAATGCATTTATTTTACTTTTGTTACTAAACCTATCCATATATCTCGTTGGCTGGTCAGATCCAGGTATGGAAGAAACACGCGCGCGCGCGCGCGCGCACGCTTGTATATCAGGCCTCATACTTCCTGCACCATCATCAACCTAGTAAGTGGCTGACGATTCTGAGTCTTGTCTTCTAAGTGTCACTCTCCATTTCTCATGATGCATCGGTCAAATGATTAAAGGAACAAGATATTTGACAAGAATATGGGGGATCATTACAATAAGTATTTTATTGAGGCTTGTATGACGAAAAATATTGATAAATGTCAGCTTGCATATGTCACTAGACATTTTTCAGGATTAAGGGGTAATTGAATTTAAAACTGGATGCTCTCAATATTCGGTAGGTTTCTGAAGATCTGAGGATTTAACTCCAGCTGCAGTTCAGCAGCTTTGGAGTCCACTGGAGCTGCAGTTGAGCAAGATTTGGAGTTTTAAAACCTTGACCACACCACCAGAATTATTTTCAATCATAGATTTTGGTTAGGTGTTGGTTCCTCACTCTAAACCACCCAAAGAGTTCTGGAAAGGACAAAATGGTAACTACTAAACTATAGTTGCTCCCAACTAAAATCAATCTACCAGTCCGTTACACCGTGAAATAATCAAGCAGCCGCAAATATCTAAAAGTAACAAACTCGGAACAGCTTCAAGAAATAGCATCCCCTGAGCATTTGTGAATTAGTTCTCATTAATTTGGATCAAGATAGTCCTCTAAAAATTCAGATGGGTCTCACCTCCAGTATGGATAGATATTGAAAAGTTTAATAGAGCCCATACCTGACCATTTCTGCACATAAAATGCGGACTGCAGTGGAATTTGGTTTCGTCATAATAAGTACAGTCTGTGGCTGTGTTTCCCACTTGAGAGATATCTGAGAATTAAGATAATATTTGATGAGGCTGAATAAGAAAGCACAAGAGGAAGGATATAGGAGACGGGCTTTGTAGAGAAGGATACACACACACACACGCACGCACACACGCACGCACGCACGCACGCGCACACACACACACACACACACACACACACACACACACACACACACACACATATATATATACAGAAGCAAGTGTACCTGCTTGCTGCTGCGTTCGGCAGTAGTTATATCTCCTTTCTCAAAAGAGACAACGTCGTGCTTCTGCTGATCATTCTTCTCACCGTTGCAACACCATGATAATTTAAATGATGCCTGAACCAAAAACGCAAATGTTTTCATGGCATTCCAATTTGGCATTGAGTTAACAAAACATACAAAACAATGAGATTAAATTCATAGGCATAATAGGTGATTAGAAAGCTTAGTGAGGTTAACAACAATGAAAGTTCAAAATATAGAAGCTTTGGGAAAAAGTACTACTTAACTAAAGCATTATGATTATGTCAGAAAGAAGTAACGGTCTTGGACCAAAGTAGACTCAATATCAAAAGTATCTGATACAAGGATTGAATGGAGATGCGAAAGAAGTACCTTTCTCATCATCTTATTTTGAACCGAGCCAAGATGAGAATCAGGTTCTCCATCTTGAAGAACATCATGGGAGCAAATACCATCCTTCCTACAACAACCCTCAGATTGTCGATTAGGTAGATTCAACTGCACGCATTGGTCTACTGAGGTCTCTGGCCTCTCGAAATGAATCTTACTATTACAATCGCCAGAAGACAGCTCTGCAACACATACCATCAGGAAGCAATTACTTTGAGAAAACGACCGAAGTAATCCCACTGTTTTGGGATTATTTTGAGAAACATTTTAAGATAATGCTCTCTGTTACTAGGCATACATTACAATATGTATTCATTAAATTGCCATTACCTTTGTGTTCAAGTCGAGCATTTCGTGCCCTCTCCAACTCAAATTTACGTCTCCATTCGGCTGCCTCGGCTTGTGCAGAAGCCTTCCCTTCAGCAGCTTTTCTTAGTGCCTTAGCAACAGCTAAAATAAAATAAAATGTTTTCAGAAAATCATAAGTTTGAGCATAAGATTCACCAGGTTAACTTGTCGCAGTTTTGCAAACAACATAAGCAAATACACCAGACTTGAAAGCTAATAACCATACTTCTCAAGGCCTCTGAGAACTCTATGAGATTATCCTCGATTCCTTGAACAAGTGGCTGCTGAATAATCTCCTGAACAGCCTTCTCCGAGTTCAAGCTTGATAATGAATCAAAGAAACCGATCTCGTGATGGGGAACACTTCCGTTGCCCTGCGTGTTGAATAATTTTCAGACTTATGTATGTAAGAAAAGGCAGAAAATATATTTCTCGTATTACACTTTCTTAAGATGTGATCATGTTCATTAGTGCTACCTATCCCTCTATCATGGAACTTTCTCGATCGTTCCATAACTGGTTATAATTCTATGACACTAACACTAATAAACGTGTGCATTCGGCGCTTAAGAAAATTACTCAAAGAACGTTTTAACCCAACTATTCAGGGAATTGAAGCAAACTGGTCAATCACTCGTCTTCCCAACAAACCTTTTTTCAATCAGATCCCAGAAATGCAGGTTTCTCCCAAATTTATACCCATAAAAAGAGGTGACTGAATTGCATTATTGCTTTTTTAGTACTATTGGATAATATTCAAGTGCTCAACACTACTACACCAAAACTATCGATTCAAGAAGATCAACTATGCAAGAATTGTCACAAATCAAAAAGAATAAAAATAAAACATGCAATACCCAGCAAACCCAGGAGGACCATGTAGAACAGAATTGATTGAAACCCATGTTCTACTAGAAAAGTCAAAAGGCAGTATAATTTGAGAGGTCGAGTGACAACATACGTTGGGGTTGAACTTGCTGGGAGCCATGGCTTCGGGCGGCGTAGTAAGCGGTGGTGCTGAATTTCTCCGTTTTAGTCTCCGTCGTCACCAGCGTCGTGGTGGTGGTGGGTTTCGATTGAGTTGAAACTTGAAACACAAGAAGAGAAAAATAGACTTTCTTATAAGAAAGAAATAGAGACGAGATGGGAGGAGGAGACCGTGAGAGTGGTCCCACATCAAACGCGTGGACAAGCTCGGCCAACTACTTCCAAAATTCATTCTTGTTCAACTATGGTGGCCTCCTCTGCTTGACTTTCCCTGCTAAACACCCACGATCTAACTTCAGTCAACCAAAGAGGTTTTGTCCCTTCTATCTTTAACAAGAAATAAAACCAGAAGAGTAAGTAGCCAAAAAAGTCATGCAGGTATTGAGGTTCTTTAGAAATCAGGGTTTGAAAAGCTTAAAGTTATTTTGAGCAGTCTAGAAATCATAAAAATCAAGTTAAAGAAGATCGCTTTAAGAAGTCGTGCTTCTTTCCTGAGAAAGTTAAAAACCAGTACCATTTCAATTTTCAAGTGTTGATATCTAAGACAGGTGATATTCCCGTTTGGATCATTTTGAATTTTGATTGGGTGATTTGAATAGTAAAACGATACAATCTATTGGAAATTTCTTCATGGCGTTGTAAAGTACAATTTATTTACAAAACCATGTAAAGCTTACCAAATTCACGTATCGTTGTGCTTAGGAATGGCAATTGGGCGGGTTTGAGGCATTTTCATTAAGACAGGTGATATTCCCGTTTTCAACTAGTAACTGGATCACTTTGAATTTTGATTGGGTGATCTGAGTAGTAAAACGATGCAATCTATTGGAAATTTCTCCATGGCGTTGTAAAGTACAGTTTATTTACAAGACCATGTAAAGCTTACCAAATTCACGTATCGTTGTGCTTAGGAATGGCAATTGGGCGGGTTTGAGGCATTTTCATTAAAAGCCGACCCGACTCGACACAAAACCCGTATGTGCCCGAAAAAGTTGTGCCCAAACCTGACCCATGCCCGAAAATCACTTGCCCGTTCGTACCCGGACCCCAACCCGAACCCGGACCCGGAACCTATACACAAATAAACTTAAACTGCATAACATGAATAATACAATTATGTAACAACTCATTCTAACAAGCAGCAGCAGCATCATTCTCAAACTACTCTATACATCAAGCTAGTTCAATAAAATCAAACAGATCATCTGAAGTTAACATTGCACTTTCCAAAAGTCAGACGCGCAAACTACCGAGTCCAAGACTTCATTGACTCAAGTTAACATTACACAATTCTAACACAAAACAAGTGCAGAAAGGGTTCAAATTCAGCAACTCCAGGAGTCAGACGCGCAAACTACCGAGTCCAAGACCCTTCAGCACCTGCAACAAGGGTTCTTGAAGGCAACTCAGTTCAGTTCGTCTCCAACGCGCAAAGTTGTGAAATAGCAACTCCCTCTTCTGTGATTTTGAAAATATGCAGAGAATAATACAACATATAAGAAATCAGGAGAGTAATACAAACCAAGATCAACATATAGGAATTCATAATTACATGAAACCCAGAATCTAACATATAAGAAGTCAGGCTGTTAGTGCACTAAAGTGTCCATGAGCTGTTCTTAAGTTCAGACAAAGGGTTCACTGAGAATCCGAATGGCAATGGATGCTTCTGCTGAAGTTTCTTGACCAACAAACCAAGCTTTGGGAAATTACTCACCAAACAAGTTTAAACCATAAATAATGGTTGTTGGCAAGTTCATGTCACCTCATAACAACAGCCCAGACCTCAAAATATAAACTAAAAAGCTCACAAAACAGTATAAACATCAACCTATTGCCTTTTATAACAGAAATCATTTTTGTTGAAAAAGTTACAATAGGGAACCTATTCCAATCATATAAAGAAAACTTTGCCCAAACATGGAAAAGTAAAAGATCATAGACATTGGTCCCCCACAAACATTTCATAGGATCTAACCACTACCAATTTGAATTCAAGCTCAAAACAGTGTATCCAATAGCTTCAGAAAAAAGTCTCAACAGAAAACACAGCAAGATAAAAAATGGATAAAGATTACTCAAAACCAGCTTTAATTTCATAGCAAAACGACATATATGCATATACATGTGTATCCATATATGTTTTTAGGGACAGAGCAACCCCATAGAAAGAAAGTCATCATTTTCTCAGATCACACCTCCACTACAACAGACCCAAAACAACCAGATAAAACCCTAATTTTAACAATCTATCAGTAGAACAGTTCCATGATAGAATAAGACCCGACAACACCAGATCATTTTAAGAGACTCCATAAATTTCATCAACACAGACCAAAACTGAAGCAAAAGCAAGGTAATTAAAAGCTGAACATCAGAGGGGGTGTCAAAAACGTGAATACTCACGAGTTAGAGACCCGTTGAGACTACATTATGAATTCAACTCTACTTCTTCCATAGGTTTCAAAACCCTAATCACTCACCGCACTACATATCGGAACTTAGTTTCAATCGAACATGTCAGCCTCTCATCTTAAATAAATGAGCCATTAGGCAAAAGAATTCTTCAAGTAAAGTCTATAAATTGAAACCATGAGAGCAACACGCAAACTTTATCCTTAAACCGAAAACCCATTTACACTCTAGTACTCAATGCAACACCAATATGTAATACCATATACAAGTCGGCTAGATATATTACAAAGGGAAAGCAACCTTATTGTTCTTCAAGAAAGGAGAGGATGAAGCAAAACAAATAAAAGGTGTAGACATAAACAACCAAGGTGGAGAGGAGAGCTACCTTTAGTGTGAAAGCAACATTATTTTATAAACTCTAACAACTATCATACGCAGTACCTATAATCTCATTTCAAAGCCAACTTTGCAAGCACGTGAGTGCCTCAATAGTTGTAGAATGCATCCTGCTACGATGTTTTGAGACGACTCTAGCACCTATACTAAACATTGACTCAAACAAAACCGTTGATACCGGAATCGCCAATGCATCCCTTGCCATCCTCTGTAATGTAGGAAATTTTCCTCCATTTACTTTCCACCAGCTAAGTACATTAAAATCTGGCGTCCTAGAGGAGAGTTTTTCTTCTAAGTAAAAATCCAGTTCTCAGGTATTCCCAACTACAGTGGCATTGTCACTTTCCACAAGCATATCAAATTCAGCAAGCGAATCATCTTCATTTAGGTCATGTCTCAAGTTATGGGAATGAGATTCTACACCACTAGACAAGTTGACTCCAGAATCTTTATATTCATGCAGTAAATTGAGAAAATTGTGCTTAACTCTTTCAACATAAGATTCAGCCATATCACCATAAATCTTTTGATAATAATGCACCACAAGATTCTTTTTCAACCTTGGGTCCAAGACGCATGCAACACACATGATATCATGACATTCATTCCAGTATTTATCTTACTTTCTCTAACATTTTAGTAGCCATCACCCTAACAGTTTCAATTGGACTTTCGAGCCATGAAGTTAAAGAAACTTTGATTTGACACAGTTTAGGGAAATACAAATTGGCTGTAATGTACTTTGTGCCTGAAAATAACTCTGTGACACTGTTTAACAATTTAAATTTACCAAGAAGCTCATGACCAATCTTCACCAGTGGGCAAACAATCATAACTCCTTTCACCACGCTTCAAACGTGTGAATATTTCTCTGTAGGGCAACGTAGATTCGATCATAAAGTAGGTTGAGTTTCAACGGGTTCTCACATCGAGTGCCAAGCCCTTGGAGCATGGTACTTTCATGAATTTGGTCATTTCCTCAAATTTTTCATTCCGACTCGGCTACCTATCGAATGATAACAACTGTCACAGATCCTTTGAATTCCCCCCTCAACTACTTTTAAACCCTCCTCCACAATTAACTTCAAGATGTGAGTACAACAACACATGTGGACAACTTTTCCTTCTAACATAAGAGAGCGTGTAGGTAGTTTCTTGACAATACTTGACATCACGGCATCGTATGTAGTTTCATTGTCTACCGGAACTGTGATTAACCCAACATCAACTCCCAAGTCTATCAAAGTGTCAACTAGAACCTCTTCGTTATGTGGTGCAGGAACATATACGAACATGAGAAGTTTATTTTTCAAAACCCAAGATCTGACTATGTAATGGGCTGTAACAGCCATTAACCCTCTTTTAGTAGGCTTGGCAGTCCACATATCAGTGGTAATAGACACCCTACTCCCTGAATTCTCGAGCAATTATAACAAATTAGCTTTTTCATAGTCATATATATATATATCCAGTATATCTTTTTAATTGTGTTTTGTGACACCATTTTAAAATTAGGTTGGAGCCCCGAAGAATATCTCCTAAAGTCGGTATGTTCCACCATCGACAAAGGATACTCATGTATAATTATCATTTCTGCAAGATCCTTTTTCTACTTCCCCTGATCAAATGTTTGATTAACGACACATCCACTATCTCTTCCATTTTGCTTATCTTTTTTAGCCAAACACCTATACACATGTTGTATCAAGTGTTTGGTACCATTTCTGCTCTTAGCACTGAGATGAGAATCGCAAATCCTACATATAGCAACATCTTTGTTATTAATCGTTACCTTTCGCATTGTTTCCAAAACCCTAATATGTGCCTCTTACTAGAAGGTTCTTCGTCATCCGGAATCACAACTGGTGGATTCGTTGCCGGAGATGAAACTGAAACATGAGACGGGGATGAAATTTCCAGAGATGCAGGGCTACGAGTACGAGGACGTCTTGCACTTAAGTTAGAGGTGCTCTGTGTTTCTCCTTGTTGCGACACTCCGTTAAAGCAATACCTGAATGCAACAACAACAATCATATTGTGTGAGAGATTGAACTAAAAAAACAAACACTTTTAATATCATTAGATATTCTTAGAATTAAAAATATTTTTGCTGCAACTTTGTAAACTCCTTCACTTTCAGTAAATAACAGCTAATAGTTAGGTTTACTTCATCAATTCGACAAGATTTCAAGGAATCATGATTGTGCACAAGCATATCTATTCAATGAAGTTAAAACCGCCACCACCATCGCCTTATCTTCATCACTCCAATCCACACCGCCCAACAACCCACAAAATAGAAACCTTCAAACAGCAATACCCAGTTGGCCAATTCTTTATATCTACCAAAATGAAATCAAATATGTTCAAGATATGAACAGATTTCTTAATCCCCAATAGATCTTCTTCTTCATCAATAAGTTAACTCTCATAACTCAAACATTTTTCAGATCTTAGAAGCTCTAAGTTATGGTTACAGAAAATGAAACCCATATAGACCTAAAACTTCATGAAAAATGCAAATAGGTAACACAGAATGAAGAAAAACACTTATAGTGCAACTAGTACAAAAATCCAAATTGGTCAATACCTGAATACGAATTTACAGAACACCATTTTTGACAAAAACCCACAATTGTTTTTGAATCGATGACGAAAACCATCAAGTTGAGAGAAATAAGAGTAGAAATCACGAATCTGAACCAATATGAAAAGTGGGTAAGAGGCTAACCCTTCGAACCTGTTCACGTCACTAAGGGTGGACTCGATGTCCAATCGTCGTGACCACAAACAGCTCCCGGATTCGCACTTCTTCTGCCAGAATCACCATCTCACCGACCGCAGGACTTTTGTGATTTCGATCTCATCCCATTAGAGAGAGAGAGTAGACGAGAACGAAGTGTGCGGCGGTGTATTTCATTCGGGTTCTCATAGGGTGAGTGGGGCACCCTAAAAACTCATGGGTTTTTATATGCCCCACACTCGAACCCGCAGTTGCACACGCCTGTTTCAAACCCGAACAGGTATGGGTGGAGCCTTTACCCCATCCACTCACCCGAACTGCCATCCCTAGTTGTGCTAATCGAATCACTAGATCAAAGAGACCCGGTGAATAGTGACGAAATGTGATGTAGGCTGAAAGAGAAAAAGCGAGGTAGTATTACGTATGAAATAATTCCCTTTGCTTTGGATAATGGAGATTCCATATCAATTCAACCTTATACAGCGTATTGCAAATTACATTACATGTAATGTTATGGAGATTAGATTCACATCTGACAAGGAAGAACCAGACTAATAATTTAATATATCGTCCCACATCGAGATATTGTGAGTGAATTGTTTGGTATATAGTAAAACTTGTGGATTATTACTAGCACCTTCAAGGCTTAATCATTTTTATCTGGTGGTACGGGTAAAAGAAATTGTTGGGACGACAATCTGCAAAAAGGTTCATGAAAATGGTATTAGAGTCAACCCTGGTCCCGTAAGAGCTCTGTGGAAGTGCTGCTAGCAAAGGGCATACGTGAATGGGCACACTCAACGATGATCTCAAGTATAAAAGATGAGGGAGTTGTAATATCTCGTCCAAATCGAGATATTGTGGATGAAATTGTTGGTATATAGTAAACTTGTTGATTACTACTAGCACCTTAAGGGGTACCCATTTTTATTCGGTGGTACGGATAAAGAAGTTGATGGTACAATAATTTGCAAGGGTTGTTACAAATAATCACCAAGGCAACTAGACCTTAAGTATCGAGACCCTATACTAAACCAATCGATATAGTAGGGAGTAAATATCCACAGCATGATAGGAAGCATGATAGGAAGCAAGCTTAGGGATCGTAGTGATGTAGATAGGATTTGTCCCTCCCACATAATGGGAGTACTATCCACGGCCACTCGAGGGATGAGTCTTATTGAATGTCTGGCCAGAATCAGATAAATCAATATGGATACATTGATGTTATCTGCTCGCATAAGCATATTCCCAGAATCGAGGAACTATGGATTGGATATACGAGTGTGATTATTTATGTCTCGTGTCCAATCCGGATATGGAGACAAAGGGAAAGCGCAATATAAGATATTGGGCACAAGAGGTTTGTCGGGATCACTGTATATTTCTATTAGTTGGGTGGCATGGATGTGTTGCTAGACACCGCTCCATGTTAGTAAAAGTCACTACAAACTAGATAGAAACCTATGGGGTCACACGTCAAATAGAGTAGAGCTAGATTTGAGATTAATTAATATTTAATTAATAAGAAGGATCATTGTGCAACACCTTGCAAACTTAGTAGGACTAATTTGCAAGGAAGGGACTAATTCAGGTTCATGTAGAATTAGGAAACACCTTTATGGAAACAAAAAGGAGTTGTTGGAGTATATAAAGGAAGCTCTAGCTTCCTTCCCACTTAATGTTATTAGACATAACAAGGAGAGTGGGAGAGAGAAAAAGAGAGAGAGAGTAAGAAGACCTAGAGGCGTACGCCCCTAGGCCATCTGCCCCTTCCCGTCGGCACAAAGAGGAGGTCGAACCTCCTCTTGTCCTTGTTGCGTTGATTCTTCTTCCCTCTTCCTCCGGTTCAAGCTAGCACTTGCAAGAAGGAAGAATCTAGATCTCACCTCTAGACGTGGATCAACCGTAGAGACGAGGACATCATTCTTCGTGTGATCTCAAAAATCAAAAGATACACAATACTATGTCCTTTATCATGTTATGATGTCTCCTCCTGACGATCCGTGGTGGGCTTTGAAGTAGGATTAATTTTTTTTATTCCACTGCGTTACCTATGTCAAAACCCAACAGACTGAACTCTATAAATCATTTGTCTCTTGCATTTACAGTTCATTCATTTTCATAGTTCTTGCTGCTCTCAAAACAGTCTGTTTTTCAAGGATTTGAAACTCTGTTCAAGGTCTTGAAATAGGCTTATTTGCTTTAGTACAAACTGCATCTCTTTCAAAGGCTTGAACTTGTTTTCAAGGCCTTGAACTTCATTTGTTTTCACAAGATTTCATCTTCCTAGCAAGGTTTGCAAAAAGTTGGCATACTCTATTCAACCCCCCCCCCCCTTCTAGAGTATTTTAGCTGCATTACCACCTGCACACTCACACTTTCACTAATATTCAGAAGAAGGTTACTCCAGGAATGAACAAGGTGCTAACTCAACATATCACTGATGAGGAGATCAAATCAGCTTGCTTCGAGATGGGCCCTGACAAATCTCCTGGGTTCGACGGCTTCACAGCTAGGTTTTTTCAAACCTATTGGCATATAGTTGGCCCGGATGTTTGTGCTGCAATCAAAGAGTTCTATTCATCAGGAAAACTTCTCAAAAGTGTCAACCTTACGCACAGTGGCGGAGCCAGGAAATCAACCCAGCCGGGGCATGATTCGAGAAGTCAAAAATCAAAATTAAAAGTCAAAGTCAACAGTCAAATGTCGCTATATTTCATAAGCAATTATACACACAAACATCAAATTAATAATGAACACAATACTCACAAGTCACAATGCGTACTTTTTTTCAAGGAGACAATGAGTTTCTAATGGTAAATGGTAAATTGGCAAAACAAAGTTGACCGGGAGGAGAATCGAACCTGTGTAGTGGGATTTTCCAACTACAACAACTAACCACTTGGACAACTGGGCAGTTTGAAATTTTAGGGGAGGGGGGGCAAAATTATATATTCCTTTCGGGTTACTCATAAAAAATCTATAAAACTGGGGGTACTAGTAGAAATTTTCAAATTTCAGGGGGGACAACAGCCCCCCCTTGCCCCTACATAGGTCCGCCCCTGCTTACGCACATTGCATTACTTCCAAAGTTGCAGAATCCTCTCTCAGTCAAAGATTATAGGCCAATCAGCCTATGTTCTGTGATTTACAAGATTCTGTCTAAGACTCTTGCTAATAGGCTGGCAAATATTCTCAAGAGCATAATTTCAGATTCTCAAAGTGCTTTTATTGAAGGGAGAGCCATCACAGATAACATTCTCATTGCACATGAGATGCTTCATGGTATTAAAAACAGAAAAAATGGCAAAGAGGGCTGGATAGCTGTGAAATTGGATATGATGAAAGCTTTCGATATGGTTAGCTGGGACTATTTGGAGATGGTCATGACAAGACTGGGCTTTCATCTGAAATGGATTAGTTGGATCATGTCTTGTGTAAAATCAGTGAGTTTTAGACTCACCATAAATGGAGAACTCAGCAGCTTTATCACTCCTACTAGAGGAATAAGGCAGGGGGATCCTCTCTCCCCCTACCTTTTTGTATTGTGTGCAAAAGGACTCTCAGCCACAATTAAATACTTTGAAGAGAAGAAATGGCTAACTGATGTCAAGCTCTCTAGACAGTGCCCTGCCGTGAGTCATTTTCTTTTTTGCGGATGACTATATACTTTTTTGCAAAGCTACCATGCACGAGTGTAGTGCTCGTAATCTGATTCTAAGGTGTTATGAAGGGGCTTCTGGCCAATTGTTAACAGGGACAAGTCCCAATGTTTCTTCAGCCCTAATACAAGTTCTCTTCTCAGAAAGACAATTCAACATTTTTTGGGTATTTCCAAGACTTTCAAGGACAGCTCTTATCTAGGGCTACCTTCTCTTTTTGGAAGATCCAAATCTCATACTTTGCAATTTGTTTACGACAGAATTGAGAAAAGACTTGAAAGTTGGAAGTGTTTATACCTAAGTCCAGGAGGAAGAGAAACGCTAATCAAATCTGTCCTTACGGCCCTCCCAAGTTTTGCTATGTCGTGCTTTTTACTCTCCAAAAAACTTTGTGACAGTATCTCCTCTCTCATGTCTAATTTCTAATGGGGGAGAAAAGAGAAGAATCAAAAAAAGATTCACTGGAAGGCATGGGATAAATTATGTGACGAGAAGGAGAAGGGTGGCCTTGGTTTTAAGGATATTCACTCGTTTAGTTTGGCCCTATTGTCAAAGCAAGCTTGGAAGCTTTCTACTGATGATAGCACCTTCTTCAAGAAATTCTTTAAGGGAAGATACTATCCAAATTGTTCTTTTTGGCATGCGCCTGTCCCCAATAACAGTTCTTGGGCATGGAGGAGTATCACAGAAGTAAGAAATATTATTAGTAAGGGCTGGAGGTGGAATGTTATGAATGGGAGAAGCATCAAAATTTGGAGCCATCCTTGGCTTCCAAGAAAGGGGAATTTCAAAGTCAATTCAAGCAAGCTCCCTGGTTGCAACATTAAGTATGTATCTGATCTTATCTGTCACAGTTCCAGAACTTGAAGGGAGGACATGATCAGAGGGATTTTCTGTGATGAGGAGGCCTCTCTTATAATGTCTATTCTAATTGGTAACCCATCTAGCAATGACAAAAAGGTCTGGCATTATACAAAGTCTGGTTTGTTTACTGTTAGCTCAGCCTACAAGCTCATCAGACAACTAAAATGTGATCCTGATGATGTGTCTGATGATTTTATGGCATCTACCAGTATTGATCTATCTCAGCTCTGGGGGAGACTGTGGAATACTTGCATTCCCCCAAAAATTAAGTTTTTTTGGTGGAAAGTTCTTCAAAATATTCTCCCTTCAAGTGCTGCTCTCTTTCACAAAGGTTGTATTGTTGATTTTATTTGCAGCAGATGTGGTGAAGATGCTGAATCAGAAATCCACCTTTTCAAAAACTGTCCTTCTTCTTCCCAGGTATGGAGGCTTTCTCCACTAAGATTTGTTGCAGAAATGCCCTCCAATCTTAGCCTATTTGATTGGTGGATGGAGGTTATTGAAAAGCTTAATGAAGCTAAGAATAAATTAATTGCCAGAGGTCTCTTTATTTCTATTTGTTGGGAAATATGGCTTCCAAGGTGTGATTGGTTGTTTAACAAGATTTATTGGAAGCCACACCTTATTGTCTCAAAGGCCATTTCCAAATTTTATGAGTTCTTTGATGCAATTACCAGCAGTTCCACCTCTTATACGAAGGTGCTTTCCTCTCCTTGGTTTCCCCCTCCTGACAAGGACTTTTTAATCTACACTGATGCTTCAGTGAGGTTAAAGCTGAAGTTGGGTAGCGTTGCAGCTGTGATTCTGGATAAAAATGAGAATATTCTTGAGAAGTGATCTGAATTGGTTGTTCATATTACATCTGTGGAGGTTTTGGAAGCTCTGGCCGTTAGGGAGGCATTACTCCTGGCAACTGATCTGAAACTCTCCAATATTTGCATTCTATCGGACTGCCTTGCTGTGATTTCTGCTCTTTCTGCTGTGCACCATCAATGTATTTCAGCTATTGAGGCTATTATTGATGATTGCAAACATCTTTCTTCTTTTTTCAGCTCTATTTCTTTTATTTTTGTCCCTAGATCACATAACCAGCTTGCTCACTGTATTGCGAACTCTGCTTTTGAGCAATGCTAGTTGTCGTCATTGGATCTTTATCCTTGTATTTGGCTGGGTTAGCCCCTTCTTTATCAATGAAAGCTTCAGTTTGTTTGAAAATAGTTTATTTTTAAATTATTAAATATATATTAAAATTATTTTTGTTGGGTGGGGGGAAAGGAATGGGTTGGAGATGAGTAGTTGTTTAGGGAGGGGGGAGGGGAAAATGGTGGGCTGAGGGGAGGGGGAAGGGGAGGTGAGGAAAAGGGGAAAGTGCCATGAGTTGGAGATGCCCTTAGAGGGGTGATCTGTTTGTAGTCTCTTATTGTTTGTGTTTCTGTTAGAAAATAAAATTACTATACGAAGGCGTTGTGTTCTTTGGTTGAGGTCTCTGTTGTATTACTGGATTTTCAACAAACTTCTGGGTTTATGGAGAGGTGGGAGATGCTTTTGAAGGGAGGGGTGCTGACTTCTGAGTGTTATGTCAGGTTGTGGTTTACAACTGAACTCCTTTATTGGGTGCTCTCGTGACCAAGAAAGGCCAATAGGGCCAGAGTTTGGAAAAGACAAAAGCATAGTTTGCAATTAAAGGCTTTCAGAACTCGAACCTGAACACTAAAAAGGGGTAAGAGATAAAGTTAGGTTAAGGAGCCCAACCATATCCAAGTGAAAAAACTTGGGGACAGAAGCAGTATTATCACTGTCAAAACAATTCTAACTATGCAAGAGCCATAGAGAGCAACACAAGCATCATAACAAAAGCAGAAATACTCATAATATCCTCCCATCTGTAAACACTACAAATTAAAGGGTCATATAATGTTTCACTGCAATTATTCGAAAAAAAAAAAAAAGTACCGAAAACTAGGACAAAATATTTTCATTAAGACGAGGAATAAAATAAGGCTTCTCTCTCTACTTTTTCTCTTCCTTCTCCTTTGCCTCGGCCACCTTCAACCTGGCACCCCAGTGACGCTCAGTTGTGCGTTCCTTCCTCAGAGTGTTGTAGGCTCTGAAAGATTTCATCTCATCAGTCACCTTCACAAACTCCACAGCTGGCTTCTCCCTAACAATGGGCAGGTAAGAGCCTTGAACTTGGGTGGCTGATGCCAATTCCTCAGCAGCAGAGTCACCAGCCTAAAGGAACAACATTACAATGTAAAATGTTTCCAAAAGAGAGCCCATTCTAGATATATATACAATAGTAGTAGTAAACAGTCAACATGAACATCATTACCTTGAACTTGCGTGCACGCGTTGGGAAGACAACCAACTTGGCCTTGTAGGTCTTCAGCCTCTGGATGTTGCTTTGCAAACCCTCCAATGATCTGTTGCGGCGGCGGTGGTCAACAGATATGCCAGTAGTTGAGGCACATTTCCTTGGGATACCTGCTGCCTGGTTTTGTTCAAAGACATCTTATGAATTCAGGATTCTGATCATTGGAAAAGATTTGCTCTTGTACCATGGTCATCAACTAAATGATTGCATCTGTAACTATAGGATTAGCTGCATATATAATAAACAATACCACGAACACTCCACGATATTGTAACAATAAAAAAGAAGACCAAATATACAGACCAGTTCAGACATGTGGATACTTCTTATTAGAAATGGCCAATTGAGTTCACAATTCGAGTTTGGTTAAAACAAGATTTCAACTAACTATTCCATGCATGAACTAGAAAATGGTTTCAATAAGGGGCTTTGGTTTCTATGTTTGCATAAAACAGTGCAAAAATTAGAGACAAATATGATTGTGCCAAGGAAAACAACTGACCTTAAGCTCCTCAAGAGAAAATCCCCTGCCAGCCCTCAGCTTCATGTTGTATTTCAAAGTCTGGCCATGGACGACGGGGCGAAGAGGTCCTGCAGTAGGCCTGGGGAACGTCTTCACAGCCTTCTTCTGTCTTGCTGAGAAAGCATTCAAAAGTAAAGCAATGAGAAAAAAGGGGCACTAAAAAATATATGAAAGCTAACAGAAGAAGATGAAAAATCACAATTCACAGTACTAACCAACTCTTCTTCTGGTCTTGCGAGCAGGCTGGTTGAACCAGGTTTTCACATAGTTCTGCGGGTGCTTCTTGTAATGTCCATTTGGGACAACATTGTTGTGCTTCACCATGATTCACCTGCATAACAAACAAAATCAGAGAAATCTTCAACACTATATATATCAAGGAAAGTAGAACAACCACAGCACAAAACACACGAAAATGTCTCATCTCGCCCTAATACTTGGCATTTTCTTTCCTATGCTGTAAAACCAACACACTGTCAGATAGGATGCTTAGACTTCAGTTTATATAGGCAATAAAAAAACTGTAAAATGCAGGTATACAAAGAAACTAGTGAGTCATACAAACATAGCAATGGACAGCGGAGTGAAGAATCATACAAAACAAAGCAGAACAAACCAAGTCTAGGAATGCCGATTCCCACAAGAAGCATGAAAAAAGGATTCAACTTGTTTAAGTTGACATTCAGGGATTTAGTAGCAAGCCATCCCTTCAGCAGGTAGCAGAGTGAGAAGTGCCAAAGGTAATACAATTCTCCTCATATGATATACAATTCCCAATAACATAGATTATAGTTATATAGAATTCTCTGACCAGCATCATCAATCAGCATCATCAAATGCACTGTATTCACGAGTTACAGAAGCCGCAGGATCAATTATCGAAATCAAACAAGCGGAATAATCGACGGAACACAACATGATTTCATATAAACAAAGAGGTTCGATTAGCTAAAGAAATCGCCTCAACTCTTCCAAAACAAACAGAAAATGATGCAAACGACGAAGGAAGAAGAATCATTCACAGTTGACGAATGGTAGGAGAAATCAGTCGAACGATGTACAGACTTACGCTTACGATTTGCAGAAGAAGCTAACGGAGTATGCGGTGGCTCTTTCCCCTTCTCTCTGGCTCTCACACGCACTCTCTCTAGGGTTCGGATGAGGCTGATATATATAGGTTTCGGAACCCTAGAGAAAGAGCAGGGCTAGCTGTTTTTGGTCCATATAAGCCCCTAATTTAACCCGAGTCCATAACTTGTCGGATTTGGATCTTTTACAGCGTACAACCCCTGCAGGGGAAGATCCAGACCGTCAATCCTCGTAGCTCCTCCAGATTCGAACACCTGTTCTGCTTCTCCCAACTAACAGACACCAACAATTGATACTGTTAACCTACATGAGCAGAGACTTGAAATCATCTTAGTATCCTCTTGAAATTAGGTTTGTCACTCAGGGTGTCTTCACGATCTTAAGTCAGTTTCTGGATTAGTTTTGCTTCCTGAATATTCAGCATCGATCAAAGTAAGGTCATCATGGAGGGGAATTCTTTTCCTGCTCAATGAGGTTGAGTCAAAACCCATCGACATGATCAAACCCCTCTAGTACTTCTCTGACCATTTGGACATATCTCTAGTCCCATTAGAATCCTGAAACACAATGAAGACTCTGATGCAGAACATGTAACTTGTCATTTCTTAAAACTTAAATAATTCTAGGTAACTTGAAACTTTTTGAAGGAAGATCACGAATTCTTAAAACTGAAATAAAAGGTAACTTGTCATCTCTCTTGTCGAGTTGTTGGATCAAACTCCAATAAAATATTGGAACTCGCTGTTGATGGAGGCGGCGTCTTATGGTTCAAAATAGTACATTTTCACTACCACGACCAGAAGCTGCATGCGTAGGGGTATACTCGTAGACCTTAATCCAATCTTCAGAGGTACAATTACATTACACTTGTATAACTCTTTAACTTTTCTTTAATGTGTGTGTTTTATCCTAATTTTGCCTCTTTTCCTGTAGAGAATAAACGGACGCTAAATGTTGAGCAGTATACCTCCCTTCACGTGCCTTGGAATGCGGATTGACCCGTCGGTCGATTTGACTTTTACGATGGCGGTCCATGTGTTCCACAATTACATTATTCAAGTGTGATGAATCAAAGGAATGAGTTTGATTGACTTGGATGACTTGGAATTTGATTTGAAGAGGGGGACTTGGATGACTTGGAAACTATGTAGTCAGAAGTTACTGTATATGCCACCTGTTAATGATTTGCAGGGAAGCTTATTTTCTATTTTGTGAAGTTCATTATGGTATGAAGTCAAGTATTCTGAGTTACTCTTGATTCTTGAATGAGCACGGGATAAAGTTACATAAAATTAAGAAATAGGTGATGTGTCATTTTTTGCTAAACGACTTTTTTTTCTCGACAATACTGTTAAAAGCTGAAGTTATCATCCACTCACTAAGCTGTTTGGTGAAGAATTCTATCCAGTATCATGTGTCCATCGGTTGGTGGACTTGGTTCTTCCGATGTTCACAACAGCTTGTCTTTGACATTGATATGAACCTCTATCCCACAATTGCCATTCTCCGGTTCAATTCACCACATCTCAACACTCTCTTGTGTATCAATCATCTCTTCACAAACAACAAAAACTCCCAAAGACTAAGAAAAACATTCCAGAGATTAGAGTAACAAAAGTGAGGAAAAAAATTTGATAGGCTGGTGGCAAAGACAGGAATCAGGAACAACTGAGGAACAACTACAGTTAAAAGTCGATAACAAAGGCGACAGTGCGCGGCTAAAATATATTAAAAACTGGGTGTACTAAGTGAATTCTGAAATACTTGGGGCAACCCGTGCAAGGCACTACCCCAACTCTTGATTGACGAACTACTCCCGGGTGAATCTACAGAGCCTGTGTATAGTGTGTTCAATACTGATAAACTTTATTAGGACTATTAGAACATATTCGAAGTCATCAACTTGACAAGTAAAATCGAGCAAAAGCAAAGTTGTATATATTCTTAATTGATTTTTATTGAGGATAGAATTACTAAAAAATATTAAATTGCTTGTTGCAGTAGTGCATTTATACAACAGAGACCTATCTATCAAAGGCGCGGCCTACTTCTTCAATATTGAGCCTGCTAAAGGTACAATGTTGGATGCTTCATCTTCAATATTAACCTGGAGTCCTATATGATTGCCTTGTTTGGGAGGTACTTTATTTTCTCAACCATTATGAGGTCTTCTGCAACCCAATTGTTCATCCGATCAGATACTTGTTGATATATCAGTCCTTTGTCATTTTCAGGCCATGACAGAATGCATAGACCATTGCCTTGAATCTGTGCAGATCTCTGAATGTCCTTCAAAGCCCATCAACATGTATGTCTGTGCACTTCTGAAAGTTTCGCTAGGTATGCTTTCACACTTACAATGTTAGATCAGACACAAAAAAACTGAAACCGACCGACTTAGGAGGAACATCCGAAATAACATACACAGTCGAAGTAACAGCCCGAAAGAAACAATCAGCTACACTATAGTTCAAGAAGTGTAAGCTGATTTTCAATACATGCTCTTACAAGCCAATGTCCAATCAGATAAATCTCATATCAAAACATTGGGGTTATGTAGAATTCAAATTTAAGCTTTTAGTTTTCAAGTCATTGCTTAAAAGTTTCTATTCACAAAAAAGGATGTCAACAATCTGTGTACAACACATATAAAATCTAGTTGTGAGGTATTGTTCCTAGTAAAACAAACCATTAACATACCTGAAAACCTTCGTTCGAGGCTTCGTGACTGCAAAGAAAGTGCATAAACACATCCACCTACATGACTTTTGACCAAAGAGATTTTTTTTATAAAACTATAACTTTCTCACAAGCTTCCTCCTTACATGCTCGTGCTCTAACTACATGAAACGGATTCTCTATTCCTATTCTCCTCAAGGGAGAACAATCTGAATTTAGCTCTTTCACAAGTTGATCAGTAGCCATGTTAGCCTCTATTAGGCACCAAGTAAGAAGTATTAAGTTCAATAACCTTAGATGTTAGGCCAATATATATGCGAAGGACTCTGGTCAATGAGCCTAATATATGTGTTTCAGCAAATAATGCATTGATGCATGTAAATTTATACTTAAAATCAACATCACACAAACAGACAAGGTCATAAGGAATCCGTATGCTTTATTATCAGAACTGAATAGGGAGGCATTTACATATCCCAATAAAAAAGGTTCAGCATTAGGGATGGCAATGCGGTTCGATCCGATCCGAAATCCGAGTGATTCGATTCGAATGGATCAAGTCCGAATTCGATCCATTTTAAAATGGATCGGATATGGATATTGAAAATCAAAATCCGATCCGTATCCAGATTCGATCCGAATATATTAGGATATCCGACCCGAAAGGATCCGAACACTCATAGTTTTACGAAAATACCCTTACAGTTATGAAAAATATGTTTTTACCTGCATATATATAAACAGATTACAGAAATTACTACACACTATATTTTCAGGCTTGAAAAAAATATTCCACTACGGTTATGGACAATTTTAGTGTTGTTTTGATTGAATTTGTAGACAATTTTAGACATTATTGGTGTCTTTAACCTTTGAATGACTTGTTTATATTTCTTGGTAGATTTACGTTTGTCGTATTGCTATTTTTTTAAATATATTTGTACTTGTTAGGCAGATTTTTTTGGTGTGGTGACCCATTTTACATATTATTATATATTTGTTGTGTATTTCTTATGAGAAGTATAACAAAAATTGCTCAGATTTCAGATTCGTTTATGGAGATTTAAATTGTCGGATCAAATACGGATATTGCAAAATAGATCCGGTCCAGATTCGATCCGAGTCCGATCCATTGCCATCCCTATTCAGCATCCATCAAAGTTATCTGCTCTACGTGTTACTTTTCTCCTGTTATCCGGTAATATTATCTGCATCTGTTTTCCACTTTCAGTTAAAAGTTATTTAGTTTTGGTTCACCGACTTTCACCTACAAAATATGGGCTTTGGGGTAAGATGGGAATCCAGGAGCAGGACAAAAACATAATGCTGGAGTTATAAAAACTATTTGACAAAGACTAAGGGGGAAAATTAGAATTTAGCAAAGTTTACAAGACAGGAAGGTTTATTGGGTGGGCCTTTCCAGCGAATTTCACCTACTGAGCAATCTTCAAAGTTCAAACTATAATAAATTCTAGTATCACCGAACGACGCTTTCAAGTTCTAGGGTTCCAACGATGGATGAAAGACTCGAGAGGTTTGATGATCAGGTTCTCTCCATCATCTTCTCCAAGCTACCGTTAAAAGCCCTACTGCAATTCCGTTCTGTCTCCAAGCATTGGCTCTCATTGATCGACCATCCTTACTTTACTAACTTCTACTTTTCCCATCAATCCTCACAAGTACCATGTATCCTATCCCTCACTAATTCTCATCCCACCAACCACAGGCACAAGAAAACCAAAAGATTCCGTGTAGTGCAAGAAAAGGGAAGAGCCTTGAAGCCATCCAACGATCCTATCTCTGAGCTACCATTGGTCGACTCCTCCATCACTCTAGAAGGTTCTTGCAACGGATTTCTTTGTTTTCTGGATTCCAAGAAAATATCTTATTTTCTCTTGAATCCTTGCTGCAAGGAGTTCATTGCCCCCCTGCCGCAACCCGGACCCATCATTCCTCCAGAAGACCAAGAGCAGCAGCAACACCATCATCATCATGTCCCAGTAAGGATAATTTCTGGTTTCGGGTACGATAGTTTCAGTAACAGATACAAGGTTGTCCGAATGGTGTACAAGGGACTCGATTCCCATGTGTCCAGAACCAAAGTATTTACCCTGGGCACGAGTTCCTGGAGGGAGATAGATGAAATCCCTCCATACTCGGTTCACGGAAAGCCAGTTTACGCCCACGGGTTTCTGCATTGGCTAGTCAGCCCTTATGCTAATAATGATGATGAGAATTTGGAGAGTCTGATTGTTTGTTTTCATGTTGGGGAGGAGAAGTTCAGTTTTACTCCTCACCCAAGTTTCGAATCCAAAGACAGCACATTGTTCGGGTTGCTTGAGCTGAAGGGCGAACTGGGCATGGTTGATCTTTCAATGGGGACAGAGATTGATATATGGGTGATGAAAGATTACGAGAAGAAGAGGTGGGTGATGGAATATCGGATTGGTTTTCACGCACCAACTGGGAGCGTAAATAATGGGCACATTAAAGTGGTAGGCCTATGGGAGAATGGTGAAATATTGCTCCAAACTGATGGAGGGTTCTTCGTGCACAACCAGAAGACTGGATTAAGGTACAACCAGAGTTTAGGCCTGGAAAGTGATGATTTTGTTCTGCTTCACAGTCACTATTGGAGCTTGATGTCAATCGATAGTATTTTTTAACAGCTCTTCCTGTTTTACATGCATATACGTCTCAATGTATATTTTTCCCTTCTAAGGATCATCCTGACTGCTTTGTTACACGAATAATTTTAAACGGACAAAATTTTAAATTTTAAAGATTTCAATTAGTTGTCAATTTTTCCCAGGGTTAAGCATTTCTATAGTAGAGTTTGGTTTCACTACATTAGAAAATTTATGTCTACATTTATGTCTAAAATTCTGTCCATGTAACTTGTAACACTCGTTATACAGTCATGTTGGTAGACCGTGTTAAATAAATTAATCGAGACGGTCAAGTTCAGAGCTGGTCAAGTTCAGAAGTATGATGGATCAGTGCTCCCTTCTTTTCTTTTTCTTTTATTATTTCCCTATCGTTCTCCTGATATCTATTAACAAAAAATGGCTTATAATACTAGCTTCTAGGGCTTTCAAAACTAAGGCGCGTAATATAAAGGGGTTGACCGTTCTATGTGACGTAACTAGTGTGAAATCACGGGCTACCAATCCAATTGAATTTTAAGTTGAGACTATGTTACCTAGTATTCGACAAAAGATACAATTTTATCCATATCAACTGTTTTGAATTAAGTTAAAATCAAACAACCAGTCAACCATGATAGTGCAAGTAACAAATATGAGGTTTTCTGAGTGCTGTATGCAGAATTTGAATCCCCATCTGTCGAGAACCAAAGTGTATACTTTGACTACAAGTTCTTGGAAAACCAGTCCCGTGAATTTCTGCATTGGGTAGTCAGCCCTTTTGCCAATAATCATGAGAATTTCGAGGGGCTGGTTGACGTGTGTATATTCTGTGTCTTGTCCATGCCAACCAATAGTGTATTGTGGCAAGTTTTCTTAATATTTCCTCTCAACGCTAACCGTGACTACTTGTAAAGCTCATTATGGACTCAGGTTTGCAGATTTTTCGATAAATTAATCGAGCTGCTTAGGAAAAGACGTAGGCTATGATTGAACAATTTTCTATTCTTTTGTCTGGACTCTTTTTTTCTCTATTTTCCCTTCCTTTCTCCTTTTTCCAGAATGCATAGTATTTCCAGGTCTTAGAAAACCAAAAGCCTTAAAACTCAAGAGGCAAGACCATTTTATGCGACATAGTTGCCATGGAATAATTTTACAGACATCCCAATCCAATTGAATTCAAAGGTTAGGACGAGACGGTGTCATGTTACCTAGCATGTCAAAGGAGCGAAAATACAATTTTTTTGATGTCAGTTTGATTAAATTCTTTTGAACTGAGTGAAGAACAAAGTACCAATCTAACGATTGTGACATTCTGATAACTCCAATGGAATAGACGTTTTTCGTGTGCTTATTAATGTAATTGACCTTCAAAATAGTTTTAGAGGACTCAACTGGTTCCTTATTCAATATTTATGGTTTATGAGATATGAAAGGTAGGTCAAATAAGAGATCTTAACTTTAACTATGCCCCTCACTTGACATACTACATCCTTAAATTGTTGGAGCAAGAGTTCAAATCACATCACGTGAGCTGCATATTCACCAAATGATTTCATTGTAATCTTTACTACAAGGCGCTTACGGACTGTAAGTTTAAGCTCTTTAATCAGTGACCACTGTAACAAGTAAAAGGCCAGTACCTGAGATTTTACAAATGATTATTTGACGCAAGAGAAATTTTGAAAAAGTATATGCAGTATATGCCAGTTTTAGAAAAATTGTTTAGGTCAAAAAGCAGAATCAGTAGAGAAATTTAAGGCTTAAAGATTCCGGCAAAGTCATAAATTATGTTGAGTGGAAAATGCATTCTAAAAGGAATGCCCTTCAACTTCCATTTAAAGCTCGAAATCGTCAGTTTTTTGTTATTTTCAATATATTTGTTTTGTTAACTAGGATGTTAATTTAAACCCAATTTGGGTAGATGTTTTTGCTGAGTATTTAATTAAGTTATAACTATTATTTAGTATTGCTTTTTACTATTTCGCATGATTTTTACTATTGAGTAATTTCAAAATCCTAGGGAGGTTTCTCATGTGGTTTTCATGATTATTTTTTTTGAGAAAAATAACAGCATTATTAGAATTTGGAAGTCATGTGCAGTAGATCGTTCGTAAATACATCCTCCGCCCATTGCGGTATCACCTAGTAAAACGACATATCGTCTTCAACATACCCTTTCTTAGCAAAAGAATGAGCTAGCTGATTACCGGTCCTAGCAATAAAAGAAAAATAGATGCTATTAAAAGCTTGAGATAGCTTATGGCATTCATCTAGTAACACCTTCATGTCTGCAATTGCTTGGATACCCTTTTATTTTTCCTTGTCTTCTGTCAATAGCTTCAAAGCCACCCTTTAGTCAGATTCGATTCAGATGTCCCTTATTCGCAATTCTGCTGCTAGACAAAGACCCCCTGCCACCGCCGCTAATTCTGCAATCAATGGCAAGCGTTGGCGAGGTAGCCGCTAATGGCGTCCCGCAATAAAGCCACCGTTGCTATCTCGGAGGACAACGCCTATACCTGAAGCTATGCTGTGGTCTATCCATGATGCATTAGTGTTTTTCGTCCTTCCAGGGCTTGGGCCACTCCATCGCTGCTCCTTCTCTTTGTTTGCTGTGAAATCATCTCCCATCAGACCCTTAAGCTTTGCCTCGCGAAACCAATTCAGATAATCACAACCCATCCGTGCTATCTCCTATGGTGCCTTCCAATTGTTGTTAAATCTCAAATTGTTGCGTTGCCTCCAGATTGCCCAGAGAGTAACCACTAAAAGTTCACCGTTTGAAGGATTTTGAGTGCTCATTACCTCATAAATGATGTCGCGAGCGTTACCTGAGATATTGTCCGCATAGTTGTATCCAAGGACACTCTGCCATACCTGTTGGGAATATTCGCAGTTGAAAAGAATGTGTTGCTCAGTCTCAAACTCCTAGTCACAGAATTGGCATCTAGGTGAGGCATCCATTGCACGCTCGCTCCACCTGGTAGCAATATGAAGTGACGAGTGCCACGTCCTCCAAGTAGTTTGTAGGATTTTCTTGGCTACCTTAAGCCGCCAAATTTTTTGGAGCCACTTGCGATTGACATGTCCGATTGAAGAAGAAGGGTCGCCATTAGCTCTAGTCAACTGCTCTTTATACCCTGAAGTGACTCTATACAAGCCATCATCTGATAAAAGCCAGGAAAACAAGTTCGGTTGGAAGTTTCCGGGCAGTGGGATTAGCCGGACTACCTCAGCACCACCGGTAATAAGATCTGATCGAGTTTTGCTTCATCCCAAACGTTTAGATCATGGTCAATAAGCTCCCCAACCGTGCTATTCTCCATTCCAGGGGGAAGAGTAGAAATTACCATGAAGCTGCTTGATTGCGGTATCTACTCGTCCTTAAAATTTTTAATTTGGTTGCCGTCTCAAACCTTCCACATTAACCCGTGTTTAATCAAGTCGCGACCAGCAAGAATGCTTCGGAAAGCATATGAGACTTGACTTCCTGAGGAATAGAAGCATCTAACAAATTAGAATCACAAAAATATTTAGCACTTAATACTCGGCTAACCAAGTTGTTGGGATTGCGAAAGATTCTCCAGTTTGTTTTGCAATAATAGCGACGTTGAAATTGTGGAAGTGGCGAAATCTTATACCTCCATATTCCTTTTCTAGTTTCTAATAGCAAAATTATCAATATAGCAATGTATAGGGACTTTTATGTAAATACATTTCGTGTATTGTTCTTTATATACAGAAATAATACGATCTGTCCAGGATGAGGACTTTCACAATCTTACATGGTATCAGATCAAGGGTTATAGTCCCCTCTTCTTCTCTCCGGCCTCACGCCACTGCAACTGATCCGACAACCATTGATGTCGATCAGTACCGTCCCTGAACCCCTATGTTTTTAGGGTTTTCGTTCCTCTACGTCGTTTTCGTAATTTCTGTCGGAATACTCACAAATCCACCGTCTTTTGGTTGTCTTCTGGTCTCACCACCACAACCACTCGATTCGGAAACAAATTCCGAGTCAACCCTGAAAAATCGACGGAAAACGACCACCGGACGCGCCTACACGCGCCTCCCAAAGCTGCTGTCTCGCCGTCCGCCGCGATCCACGCTCCTCCAGTCGCGTCAGCCGGCTTCGTGTGTGCGGCTCAATCGAATTTTCTCCAGTCGGCTTCTAAATAGAAGATCGGCTCGCATCGCGGCTCGCGGCTTCCGCCTGCGCCGCCAGCTCAGCACGCGGCGCGCGGCTTCCTTGTCATCCGCTCTTCTCCATCTCGGCTGGAACCGGCTTCCTCTCGGCTCAGCTACTTAGCCGACCTTTCTCCTCGGCTTCCTTGCGGCTCCAAGCAGCCCGCGGCTTATTCTCTTGGCTCTTTTTTTTTTTTTTTTTTAATCCTTGACCACTGTTTCCAGATTTCGACCAACCCAGACTTGTTCCCAAGGTTTTTCGGCGTTCTGAAGCCGTTTCCGAGGTCTGTTTTGCGAATTTCAGCCTCTTCAGCGTACTTCTACTACTCCATGGCATACTCAACTACATGGGATACATCGAACCAGGGAGGCATATGGGTTTGGCGTCCTGCATCGCAACCCACTCCACCGCCTCTTGCATGTGACCCGAGTCTACCTCATCCGAGCTCTGGTCCATGTCAACATGCTCTTAAGGCTACACCGAGTCCCACATTGCAAGCCACAGATTTAGACAACACTTGGTATACGGATTCGGGGGCCTCTTCCCATCTTACATCTCAGTCAGGTATGCTATCTTCTGTCTCCGCCGATAGTCCTATTTCTCATATGTTTATTGGAAATGGTATGAGTATTCCAGTTTGTGGTTCCGGTCAGCAGACTCTCAGTACCCATAATCGACCCCTTCACCTCAATAAGGTTCTTTTCCCCCTCACATTATTAAAAACCTTGTTTCCGTTCGTCAATTCACTGTTGATAATAATGTATCCGTTGAATTTGACCCCAAGGGATTCTCTGTCAAAAATCTTTGTATGGGGGAATTATTGTTGGAAGCATTAGTACTTGAGATCTTTATCCGCTTCACTCCACTCAACCCACTTCCCAACCGCAATCTCTAGCTGTTCTCCCAGCACCTATGTGGCACAACCGTCTTGGCCATCCTGGAAGCCAAGTCTTAGACTTTCTTCGAACTCATAGACATATCTCGTCTACTAAAGCTCATACCACCACTTTATGCCATGCTTGTCAGATCGGTAAACATGTTCGACTACCTTTTCCCCCTTCTTTATCTTGTACTGCTGCACCATTTGACCTTATTCATAGTGATTTGTGGACTTCTCTCGTTCCTAGTAAATCAAATTACAAATACTACCTCTTATTGCTCGATGATTTCTGCCACTTCTTATAGATTTATCCTTTGAAACAAAAATCTGATGCTCTTGCCAAATTCAAGCAATTCGGTAATTTTGTTCGCACTCAGATTCATGTTCAAATCAAGACCTTCCAATGTGACCTAGGGGGTGAATTCGATAATGAATCTTTCAACGACTATGCCGCACAAAATGGTATTGTCTTTCGTTTCGCGTGCCCCCAAACCTCCCCACAAAATGGTAAGGCCAAACGCATGATTCGTCGTGTCAACGACATCTCTCACACCCTTCTTGCTCAAGCTTCCCTCCCCCCATCCTTCTGGGTTGAGTCTCTGTCTACAGCAGTCTACTTGCACAACATTCTTCCCACCACTGCACTTCAGAACAACATTCCGACTGTCATTCTCTATCATCGCAGACCCACCTATGATCATCTTCGCACTTTTGGGTGTTTGTGCTACCCAAACCTTTCTGCAACAGCTCCCCATAAGCTAGCCCCCCGCTCCGCTCGTTGCGTCTTTCTCGGATACCCTCCGAATTTTAGAGGTTATCGCTGCCTTGACCTCTCCACCGGTAAAGTTCACATCTCTCGTCATGTAACTTTCGATGAGTCTGTCTTCCCCTTCGCTACCCCTGGCTCAGCCTCCCCTCCCGTGCACCGGTTTCCTGACCCGGACGAGAGTCTTCCTCCCGCTGCTCTTGTCCGACAGTGTCATACCCCCTCTTCTCCTTCCGCATCCGTCCAGTTAGGGTCACCTATGGCCGCACCTGGTCCTTCGGACCCCTCTCCTATGGGTTCCTCTAGCCCTTTGCCTCCACCTATTGCGGTACCCGAGCAACCACCTCCCCCTCCCCACTCCCCACAAATGACCACCCGATCCAAACACGGCATCACCAAGCCCATTCAGCGCCTTACTCTCCATGCCCAAACTTCTCCCTCCATCTCGCCCCTACCTAAATCTCATGTGTCTGCTGTATCGGACCCACACTGGAAGGCTGCCATGGATGATGAATTTGGGCTATGGTCCGGAATCATACTTGGGATTTGGTCCCACGGCCCGCCAAGGGCTATATTCTTCGGGCTATTTGGCTGTTTCGGCACAAGTTTCGGGCTGATGGTACATTGCAGAGATACAAGGCCCGACTGGTTGCCAATGGTCGTTCCCAGATGGTTGGGGTGGAATGTGAGGAGACTTTTAGCTCAGTTTTCAAGACGGCTACTATTCGTAGTGTGTTGACAATAGCTGTGGCGCGTTCTTGGCCTATCCGCCAGCTTGATGTCAAGAACGCATTCTTGCATGGGGATTTTAAGGAAACTGTCTACATGCATCAGCCACCTGGTTATCGTGATTCTCGCCATCCTAACTATGTCTGTCGTCTTCGGAAATCGCTATACGGCCTCAAACAGGCACCCAGAGCCTGGTTTCAGCGATTTGCTACTTTTCTTACTAGCTCAGTGGGATTTTCGGGGTGCATGACAGATGAGTCACTCTTTGTTTACCGTCGAGGATCTGACGTTGTATATCTCCTTCTCTATGTGGACGATATTATCATTACTGGCTCTTCCTCTGACATCCTTCAGCATCTAGTTACATAGTTGTCTCGTGAGTTTGCCATGTAAGATCTCGGACCTCTGCATCACTTTCTCGGTATTGCTGTCTCTCGGGACTCTTCTGGGTTGTTCTTGTCTCAGCAACAGTATGCTATGGGAATTCTTGCTCGTGCTTCCATGACAGCCTGCAAACCCGTAACCACCCCCGTTGAGACTGGTGCCAAGCTCACAGGAGGATCTGGTGTGACACCCACTGATTCCGAGCCTTCCGTTCCGGACCGGAGAGCTCGGGAGGGTGCTATTCAAATAAATGAATCGGCGGAAATCGTGAACCAAACATCCATACTTAATATATTACATAAACATGATTGTCTCGACATAAAACATGACATACTATTAAACATGATGATCATTGTCTAGGTGGATCATTTATTTAACAATAACATAACTAGGTGAGTCCGCGTTTCCCTTAATCCGAGCTTCCTTAACCTAGACCTGCGGGGGAAAGAAACAAGACCGCAGTTTTTCCAAAGTCAGCACAAAATGCTGAGCAAGTAAACACCCAAACGTGTAAACTGGAAAGAGGCGTATTTTCACTTTTAAATAAAGAGGAATAATATGGAAGTAAACCATTGTTATTGAGAAAGCGTAGATATGAATATTCCAACTCTTTACTTAGCATTCTCAAATCATCCCACAATTTCAAAGCAACAGTTGCTTTAATTTCTCATATGAAAAATCCACATTTATTATTTTAGTTGTGGCGGGGAACGAACCAATCCAATAATATAGAACCAACCATCTCGCATGCATCCAAGACCTTAAGTGCCGACACCCCCTAAGACTCTTGCGGCCAGAGATGTGAGTACAGGGAGCAGCCCGGGGCAAATCGCAACCGAGCAAAATATCATAATAGGTTGGGTGGCTGTGCCATCCCAATAATCATAACCACAATGTATATAAGGTTCCACCGCACAACTGTTTCCACTTTACGTTATTACGTGTTATTAATCTCTTGTGATAGTTTCCAAAGAATCATTTAGACAAGTATTTGAAATCTCAAATCGAGCACGTGTATCACAAATCACATTTTGAGACATAAAATCATAAAATTATTTAGACACGAATGGAGGACGGGCACATTAGGTAAGACAAATTTACTCACCTCGAGTAGCAAGACAATTAGCACAACAAAGCCTCTACGGATAAACGAAGCCCTCGTCTACGAACTCGTCACATACAATTTATAATTCCTAAATTAATTACAAATCCAAAGTGTGCAAGTATGCTATGCAAAATTTCTCTAAGTCTCATTTGAAATTACCCCCATTATCCAATTAATTATTAGCATGTAATATTTATATAATAATCCGACGACGTAGACAGTTGTATTTTTCTCATAAAATCACTATTTATACTAACTCTTAAAATTTACTTAAGTAAGAAATCATTTATTAATTTAGACACTCTAATATTTAGAAAATTAAATAATAATCTGTTTCACAACGCATTTATTTGTAAGTGACTACAAAATTTTATTCAACTAATTAAATTATTGCTACTTATTTGTTATAAAATATATATACTATTAAAGAAAATAAAACTCACAACAATGTTTATTCAAATAAAACAAGTGTTTAGTCACACATAATTTATTACTTTATTTTGGAGAAACTAATTTCTAATATCTACAAATAATAACCAAGCTTTAACCATTTATAAATAGAGAAATTTTCTTGAAAGTTATTTTCATATTTAACTCTCTAACTTATTTTATGTTGGCAATATTAAGCAAATAACATATTTACTCAAAACACTAATTTTTAAGTACTTGAAATATTTATTTAATCACACTAAATTTATATGATTAAATCAACTATATAATTTATCTTGCTTATTTTTCAAGATGATAACAATATTTCATATTAAATAATACATAAATAATTTTAATAACAAAAACATCTTTTATATAATTAAAACAATAACTAGAAATATTAGAAATTAATTCTACTACAAAATTGCATTTTTAATTTTACATTTTATTTGCAGTTTATGTAAACACTAAATAGATCCCCCCAACTTCTCGTTAATGACATCTAATCACCCTCGCAACTACAAAACAGTTTTATTATGCTACACAAGTCACCCTTAACTTTTCTGAAATTACAAGAACAACCCCCAACATGAACAAGTATAAATCCAACAACCCGATTCAATATAGAGCTAATAAAATTGTATTTTGATGATAAAAAACGAATCAGAGGGTGATTTAGGAGTTACCCAAGCGAAAAATCGCGAGAAACGGTCAAGATTTGGGTCCGATTGGGTTCGCCGTCGATGGTGGCCGGCGGTGATGAGAGATTCCGGCGATTGAGGTGTTGTTAGCTCCGATTGGCAACGATTACAGCACCCTCGAGCTTCTAGGAGTTGATTAGGACCGATTGGAGGGGGTGGGTCACGTCGAGTGGCTCAGGCTGAGCTTTCGCCGGCGTTAATGGATTCGCCGGCGGTCGTGGCGGCTCCGGGTGGTTTCTGCAGCAACTTGCTGCTTCTGTGACTTCCTTTCAGGTCGAAATAGAGAGTGGAGGTGAGAGATCTGGTCGAAACGAGGGAGAGAGGGAGTTGTGGTCGTGGTGGCGGCTTGGTTGCCGTCGGGGAAAGCAGTGGCACCAAGCTGCTGCTCTGTTTTCGTCGGGAGAAACAGAGGCAGAGGGGGAGGTTGAGAGGTGGAGAGGGAGAAGTGATGGTGGTGCAGGTGGTGGTGCTGCCGGTGGTGGAGGTGGTGGTGGCGTACGGTGCTGGTTGTGGTGGTCTGTGAAGAGAAGAGAGCTGATGATGTTGTATTTGAGGAGGAAAAGTAACAGGAGAGAAAAAGAGAGAGAGGGACGTTGGGGAGTGGGAAAATTCCACCAAAAATGGGAATAATTTATTATCTTCATCTTTCTTCTTTTTTTTTTTTTTGTATTAGTAATGTTAGGGTGTGTTGGGTGCACCAATAGGTAGACTAATCTAGCGGGTCGGGTACACACTAGGCTAGACAATTTATTACTTAATATAAAATAATAAATTACTAAAAAAAAAATTCTCAATAACGGTATCGTTTTCTAGGAATATAAATTAACCGTCTCGACTATGATTTGAATCCAAAAATTATCCAAATTTTGTAACTCGAAAATAATATTAAATTCCTCGCACAAATTACCAATTTACCCTTGTATTAAAACGGGGTATTACATCCTTCCCCCCTTAAAGAGAGCTTCGTCCTCGAAGCTAAAGCTACTAAAAGAGCAAATAGTTTCTATACGATGCAAGGGTATATCTATATGTTGATGCATAAAGTATATTATGAAACTAACCAGAGATAACAGGAAAGGTCAAGATTTATTTTAGGATCATAAGGGTACTAAATACTAAAGCGAAAGGTTACATCCTCTCCCCCTTAGGAGAGTGACGTCCCGAAACTCAGTTTACCTCATTAAAAAGATGAGGGTACTTCTGTATCATGTCATATTCTGCTTCCCAAGTAGCCTCTTCCGTCTGGTTGTTTGTCCATAGAACTTTCACTAGCTTAACGCTCTTGGTACGCGTGTCTCTTGTCTTAGTATCTAGAATCTTGACAGGGTGCTCCTCATAAGCCAAAGATGGATCTAACTCAATTGGTTCGGGATCCAACACGTGAGATGAGTCAGGTACGTACTTTTTGAGCCGTGAAACGTGAAAGACGTTGTGTACTCGTCCCAAATTCGAAGGTAAGTCCAGTCGATAACCAACCTCTCCAATTTTCTCCAGAACTAGCAAACCATCCGTGCATCGCACGGAATAAGCTTTGTTTTTAAAAATTATGGGAAAATAATAGTCGAATAATTTAAATTTCATACAACTTGTAAGGACATGATGCAGTGAAATCTACAATTTACTTACTTTACTTAGAAAGAAAGGTGTTGACATAAACTCGTCATCTACTAAGACCATACTTATAAACTCGTCATCTACTAAGATCATACTTCATCCTTTATATCGCATATGTATATAATTTACTTACTTCAACTATACACTGACAATACTTCGTCATTTTTGGCTATATTGGAGAGCTCCCAGTTCAGAAAATTAGTCCTAGATTATAGCTTCTAATTATTTGTGGTGTACTAATTTTTGTAACATAGGAACCCCCAGCTAAATAAGAATAGATGTACATGAAGAAAATTATAATATATAAATTCTCGAAAAAAATGTTATGGAAGTTTTCTCCTCGTGTGGACAAAAAAAAAAGCATATAACAAAGTTACTATTGTTTTATTTTTCTGAAATAGGATAACAAAGTTTTCTAAAAGTAATAGGATAACAAAGTCAATTAATTTGGAATATCTTTAGAAAAAAAATCACAACTGAATTGAGAGTGTTTTTCTTTTCTTATTTTTTTTTATTCTTAAGAGTATCTTTATTAGTCTCTCCACTTTCTTACTTAGCCTCCTAACTCATCTAGGGCTACCAATAAGTTTTGATGCATTGAGCTAGTTCGAACTAAAACGGGCTAAACATCTATAAAAGTGAATCCAAGCTCAACCCATTCATTGGTTGGGCGACCTCTCAAGCATAAGCCATGTACATTATTTTTAGAGGGGCTCGTATGTGCGAGTGTTGGCGGAGTAATAAATAGATATATTCACAACATAGTCGTAATCAATTAAAAAATATTAAATCTAACCCTACCCATATGCTAAAAATAATTTTATTTATCCAAAAAAATTGCATTTAAGTATTAAAATATATAATCACCATAAGCTTATTTATATCACTTTATGTACAATTATCATCAAATCGATCACAACAGTGAGTAGATCTAACGTCTTTCAACAATATCAACAATATTTTGTACTATTTAACGTAACATATATTCAAGTAATTAGCTTGTAAACATTAAAAATCAGTATTTGTTTTTTGGTGTATAAATAACAATACAAATAATAACCAAATAAAAATTTCAAATTATGCCAAAGTAGTGGTGGAAACGGACGCCAATAAAGTCATCTACGCTATCATGGATACAAAGTCATCTAGAAGGATTAGAGCTGAAGTTGGTGATGTTATCCGGCATGTTCAGCACTTAGCACAGCATTTTGATGTAATTTCTTTCCGTTATAGCCATCGTAGCACGAACTTAGTAGCCTATGAATTTTCAAAGTTTAATCTCTCAATACCAAACAAATTCGTGTAGTTAAATAGTCACCGTTTATGGGCCCAATAATTTCCTCTCAAAGATGTAATGGGGATTCGAAATCTCATTTTGTTACATTAATAGAAGTTAGTCTTCTCTCAAAAATAAATTCAAATTTAAAAAAACCACGCCTAACTCCTTATGTTGGCTAGGACCGAATTCAGGCCCGATCCCAAGACAAATCACAACTTGCTGAATCCGAGCCCCCAAAAGAGTAGTTTAGTTGGGTGGGTAGGTAGCCCCCTTGCGCCAATTCCAGGTCTAAATTCATCCCATTAGGCATTCAAGTATTGTAATTGTCAAACAATTGGTGAACTTGTAATAAGTAAATAAAAAAATCTCTTAAAAAGGAATGCCTTAACAAAGATTATGCAAAATAAAATTGCATACCTACAAAATATGCAGTGAAGAAAATAATCAGCCTCATACTGTTCAAAACTCACGGTCTATTTTCTCAATAATAAAAAATAAAATCTCCTAAAAAATGAAATAAATATAACGGCCTCTTTTAAATAATAAAAATTTAATAAACAATCTAAACGACTTACATCTAGACCCTTAAAATATTCTAACTTCATTGCAGGAAATTTTCTGAGAAAATATAACAAAGTTTCAAAAACTAATATTTTCCAATATGCGCAACTTTAGTGAAATTATAAATGCATTGAAAAAAAAAGAGAAGGAAATCTTATGGTTGAGCATTCCTAACTTGATAAAAGAAAACTTGACTCCATTCCCTTGCCCCTTCCACTCATGGTCCTCTTTCCCTTCCCAATCACCAAGTACATATCATCTTCAACCCATGACGATCATCTCGTCCATATTAATTAATTTGAACATCCCTAGCAGTAATGGAAACTCCAAAAACTTCTTACAAAAAAACAAAATACTCCAAAAACTCGTAAAAACTTTGTAGGAGACAAACAGATAAGTCTAGAAAAAATTGAAAGTTATCAACTTAAGAAAATAAATATTTAAACTGTAACTGTAAACTAATTTCATATCTCAATTTTTTAAAAAACAGATAAACATGTAAAATAGTAAATCTTATCTCGGAAATATGGGTTCATGAGATGATGAGATTCTCTATTTTAAAAAGAAGAAAATAAAAATAAAAATGACGTATCCTCTTTTCTAGGTAAAAATTACGCATCTTTTGAGAGTTCTAGATAGGGGAAAAAATTATAAAACATGGAGAAGAATCCATCATATCTAAAAGTTTGGGTTTATTATATTTTATATTTAAGAAGAAGATAGATAACTAATAGAAAATATGTTTGTTCATGTTTTTTTGAGAAACTAAAGAAAATATGTAGAAGATTACATGTATTCTAGAAACATCAATACATTTAGGTTTCATAATTTCAATTTCAAACATGACGTGAAAGCGCTGAGTGGCGGAGGAAGGCACCATGTATTGGGATATTGAACCAAAGTTGGATAAGACAATAAGGTTTTAGTAGATGGTGTTTAGTTGAACTAGTTCCTTAGCCGCTTCTAATTTCTTCTCAAAATAACGAAATTTTAGAATCCCATCCGTTGATCATTTACGTAAGAGAGTGTTCCAACACTAAGTCTCATACTATGAAAAATTTGCCGTGTGAGATTTTTTTTAAACTGCGATACGTTAAGCCTTGGTTAGTTATGTAACCACAAATGTTTTGTTGTTGATTTGTTTATATACACTCAAAGCTAAAAACAAAATCAAATGATAGAGTTGTTGGAGACAATAACAAATTAGATATATAGTTGAACTCAAAAATTAAAAACTATAAAAAAAAGGATATTCATAAAAATCCCATCGTCAATCTCAGAATATATCCCAATCGTGATATCAATGATCCTTGTAGTAAAAAGGTAAAAAAATTAACATTAACAACAGCGGTTAAAAAAATAGTTTTGTACTATACAAAAAGTTTGGAGAGACGATCTATTAATATTAATTCAAAAGTAGTATACGAAATTTTGGAGAGATATGAAGCTAAAAATGCTGATCTAAAAACTATGGAGATCTATAAGAGTAAAACTTTACTCCTTAAATTTATGCACACCAGAATACTAAATCCAAAAATAATGAACACTGAAACATCTAATCTTGAAAAAGTGAGAAAGCATCTTGGATCCATCACTCTGACCCATCACTTTTCATTCAATTTAGAAGTTCCACTACAGTAGAAAGGGGCGAACATCGAATTTGTCAGCCCAGATTCAACGCCGGAGTTTGACATCGGAAGTTTCAACTACCTGAAAACGATATTCCTTTAAAAATGATTGAATATTAAAAAAATATTGAAATAGACATACATGAAAAGCATTTACAATTCGGTGTACAAACCAAAATCTTATATTCAAGATAACTAAAAAAGTGAAAGACATCATGAAAAATATGAACTCCAGTGACAGGGAGGAAAATAGAAAAGATCAAAAAAACGTAAACAAATTTACCAAACCTCGCCCAAGTTGTTGCCATATAACCTCTTGAGGGAATAAGAGAAATAAACTTAAAATTAGTTACTATGTGTGCATACATGCACATAGAGATTTGAATAATGAAGAGCAGATGAGTTATGATTATATAGTGATTGGTAAGGATAAGAATCAAATAACGTGAGATAAGATTTGGAGGTATTTGAATTCAAAAAACAACGCATTTGACTTGTTAAAAAAAAAATGATTACGCAACTAACATCAACAGATTTATCATAATTTTCAATTAAAATATTGATTATGCAACAGATTTGCTTTTTAAATTGATTTATCACGTTTATGGAAAGTGAGAAAAGGATAGGGTTGTCATTTATGGAAGTTTTTGAAAACGTTCGTTCTGCTATTATATATATAGATGTCATATGGGCCGATAAATTTTGGGCTCAATTTCCCCTTTTGATTGAATCTTGTTACTCCCTTCGTAGGTGAAACTTTTAGGAACGCTTTTTCACCCACCTGGAACTCTAATGGCCTCCTTTTCTAATCTGCATAGGACTTCTGTCTGTCTTGTGCTGCCCTCATTCTCTGTTGGATGAGTCTCACCTGGTCGGTCATTTCTTCGATCATTTGTGGGCCTATAACCACTGTCTCGCTGATGTCACTCCAACATAGAGGTGTTCGACACTTTCTCCCATACAAAGCCTCGTGTGGTGCCATGCCTAAGCTGGCGTGGTAGCTGTTGTTGTATAAGAACTCTATCAGTGGTAGCTTGTCAACCCATGAACCTTGAAAGTCCATGACGCAAGCCCTTAGCATGTCCTCCAATGTCTGAATCGTTCTTTCTGTCTGTCCATCCGTGGCTGGGTGGAATGTCGTACTGAATCGTAACTGGGTCCCCATTGTTTCCTGAAGCGCCTTCCAGAAATGAGAGAGAAAGTTAGGGTCTCTGTCAGAAATTATCGAGCTTGGAACTCCATGATATCTCACTATGTTTTTGACATACGCGTCTGCCCTCTGCTCAATGTTCCACGTGTCCTTCATCGGAATGAACCTTGCTGTCTTGGTCAATTGGTCTACTACTACCCAAATCTGATTAAGTCTGTTCTTTGACGTTGGCAGTGCCGTCACAAAATCCATGGAAATGGAATCCCACTTCCAAACTGGTACGTCCAAAGGCTGAGCTAGGCCTCCCATCCGCTTGTGTTCAAACTTCACTTTCTGGCACGTTAAACATCGAGCTACGAATTCTGCTACTTCCTTATTCATGTTTGGCCACCAAAATGTCTTCTTCAAGTCTTTGTAGAGTTTGTCGCCTCCAGGGTGTACTGAGTATGGCGTGTTGTTCGCTTCACGCATCAATTTCTCTTTGGTTTCTGCACACTTTTGTGGTACATACCACCTTCCTTTGTAGCGTATGCTCCCATCTTCGTGAATTTGAAAGTCTTTGGCTTGTCCTGCTGCAATCTTTTTCTTAATTCTCTCTAGTTTGACATCTCCTTCTTGATTACTTCTTATTTCCTCAAAGAAATCTGGTACTGCCGTCATACTGCCAAGTAAGTTCTGTACTCCTCCTTGATCCACGACTTCGATCTCGAGCTTTCTGAATTCGTGGCATAGCCATTCTGGTAAAATTACCATTGCATTCAAATAGTGGCTCGCCTTTCGACTTAATGCGTCTGCGACTACGTTTGCCTTCCCTTCGTGGTACTGGATACGTAAGTCATAGTCCTTGATGATTTCTAGCCATCTCCGCTGTCTGTTGTTCAACTCCTTCTGTGTGAAGATGTACTTTAGGCTGCGATGATCTGTGTAAAGCTTACAAACTGCTTCGTACATATGATATATCCATATCTTTAGCGCAAAAACAATTGCTGTCATCTCCAAGTCGTGAGTAGCATAGTTCTCCTCGTGGGGTTTCAGTTGTCTTGATGCATATGCAATCACCCTTCTGTCTTGCATGAGTACGCATCCTAACCCCTTCTTTGATGCATCGATGTATATCTCGAACTCGCCTGAATCATTAGGTAGAGCCAAAATTGGTGCGGTAGTTAACTTTTCCTTTAGTGTCTGAAACGCTTCTTCACAACTTTCGCTCCACTGATATTTTACGGCCTTCTTCGTTAGTTCTTTTAGTGTCCTGGCGATCTTGGAGAAGTCCTTCACAAAACTCCTGTAGTAACCTGCTAAGCCAAGGAAACTCCTTATCTCGGACACATTCTTCGGTGTTGGCCAATCCTTGACTGCTGAAATCTTTCCTGGGTCCACTGATATTCCTTCCTTTGAGATGATGTGACCCAGAAATGGAACACGATCCAACCAAAACTCGCACTTTGACAGCATAGCATACAGTCGTTCTTGTCTCAGAGTCTGTAACACTTCTCTGAGATGTTCCTCGTGATCTTCCTTGCTCTTCGAGTACACAAGGATTTCATCAATAAAGACGACAACGAATCGGTCTAGAAATGGCCTCATTACTCGGTTCATCAAATCCATGAATACTGCAGGTGCATTGGTCAAACCAAATGGCATCACAGTGAACTCATAGTGGCCATATCTCGTTCCAAAGGCTGTCTTCGGGATATGTTGCTCCGCTACCCGAAGTTGATGGTACCCTGATCTCAAATCCATCTTAGAGAAGACACTAGCCTTTTGTAATTGATCTAAGAGATCGTCAATCCGGGGTAGAGGATATTTATTCTTGATGGTTGCACTGTTCAACTCGCGGTAGTCAATGTATAGCCTTAAGCTTCCATATTTTTTCTTCACAAAAAGCACTGGTGCTCCCCAGGGTGACACACTTGGTCGTATGTACCCCTTATCCAGGAGTTCATGTAATTTCTCCTTTAGCTCCTTCAGTTCTGCTGGTGCCATCTAGTACGGTGCTTTTGAGATTGGTGCGGTTCCAGAAACTAAGTCCAGAGTAAATTCCAACTCTCTTCTTGGTGGCATTCCTGGAATCTCGTCTGGAAATACGTCAGGAAACTCCTTTACAACTCGTATCTCCTCTACCACATTCTCCTTCTTGGAAACGTCTTGGATGTAACATAGATAAGCAGAGTTCCCTTTCCTCACTTGGTTGACTATGGTCAGTGCTGACACTAGTCTGATACAAGGCTCCTTCGTGATTCCACGGTAAGAGATTCTCTCACCGTTGGGTCCCCTTAACCGAACCTTCTGATCATGACAATCAATGACGGCTCGATATTTACTAAGCCAATCCATCCCTAGGATTACATCTAGACCTCTAAGATCAAACTTAATCAAGTCTGTAGGAAAGGTGAATGCTAGGATTTTCACTCCTACCCCATCGAATACGGTGTCGCATACTGTTATTTGGCCAGTGGGAGTTGCTACTGGGATAGATTTCTTAGCACACTTATCCAAACCCAATTTATCAGCAAATGATGATGATATGAATGATTATGATGCACCCGAATCAAATAATATAAAATCTGGTTGCTCATGGATAAGGAAAGTACCCGTGACGACTCCATAAGCAGCATCAGCCTCTGCCTAGGTCATGACAGCAATCCTTCCCACATTCTGAGCTCCAGCTCCTCCAGCACCAGCTACATTGTTGTTGTTGTTGCCTCCATGACCAACATTGTTGTTGCGGTTCTGAGCTCCATGTTGTCCTCCATTTCCCTTGTTGTAGTTCGGCTGCCTACCATAGCCTCTTCCCTGGTTGTTGCGGTTTCCAGGGTTCCTGTTCTCATATTAGAGCTGCAGGATCGCAGGTTGCTGGTTCACATACTGTGGGTGGTTTCCCAGATAGTGGTTCTGCGGTTGCCCCTGATAATTTCCTCCACGGTACACTTGCTGGTTTCCGGCTGGTCGAGCTCTACATTCATAAGCACGATACTCCTTTCTACCACAGTTGTGGCACACGACTAGGTTCCCCATGCAGTCTCTTCCACGGTGGTTCTGCTGACAACGGTTGCATTTTTAGCGGCGAACTGGCTGCGCTACCTGATTCTGCTGGTTCTGGTTGTTTCCTCCATTGTTTGGCTTCAATTTCTTGTTGCTGCTACTTCCTCCTGCCTCAAGTGCCTTTTGCTTCCCACGAAACTCATCTTGTACCTCCTGAACTTGCCACATGTCAGCTGCTCGATCATATGCCTCATGCAAAGTGTCGTGAGTCCTACTACGCATGATCTTCTGCAACTGAAAGTGTAGTCCCGAAATGAACTTGTTGATCTTATCAACCTCACCAGGTACCGTGTGGCCTGCAAACCTTAGTAGCTCCACGAACTTCTTGAAGTAGTTTGTCACTGAGCCGTGCCCTTGTGTCAAGTTGTTGAACTCATTGCACTTTCCTCTCTTAGCATGAGCCGGATAGAACCGCGTCCTAAGAGAAGTCTTAAAGGCTTCCTAAGTGAAATTGGATCGAGCTAGCAAGGCTTCTTGCCTGGTTGTCCACCAATCATCTGCGTCTTCTGCCAGATGGATGATGGCGCAGTTGATCTTCTCATCGTCAGGGCAATGCACAACCTTAAGTAGCTTCTCGAAATGCCTTATCCAGTTCTCTAGTTCAACGGGGTCCTCCTTGCCAGTGAATTGGCGAGGGTTCAAGTCAGCTATCTGCTTAGCATAGCTTTTCCTTCCACGCTCCTCATTACCCACTACTCGGTCCATGAGTTGGGTCATCTGTGCCATCTGTGCAACTAGTTGTTCCATTGGTGGTTGGTTGCTTCCTTCAGCTGCCAGTTGCTCTCGGTTGACTCTCCTGGTGTAGTATTGTAGTGGTCTATCAGTCATATTCCTACACTATCACCTATTGTATTATTGCCTATTCTATCAGGAATAACTGATTAAAATGAATTATCTCATGAAACACAAGTATATCATATTCAAATAGGACAATTATCGCACATAATAGTCAAAGCATATAACTCTTCTCCTTACGATCATATAAGAATGTATCAACACATATATCTCATATTCCAAATCAATAAACTCAGATATCATCAGGTTCAAAACTTCATTCCGAAGAGGAAAAGGACGTGGGTGGGTGGGACTTAGTAAAAATCATACTACCCTTAACCCCCAAGCGGCTTGTCAAATTTTTAAATTTTCTTACCCTATATTCATTTTAAATTACCCTACATGTTTTAATTCCTTTTTGGATTGCCTGCTCTAATACCTACTGTGTTACCCCCTGATTCCGAGCCTTCCGTTCCGGACCAGAGAGCTCGGGAGGGTGCTATTCAAATAAATGAATCGGCGGAAATCGTGAACCAAACATCCATACTTAATATATTACATAAACATGATTGTCTCGACATAAAACATGACATACTATTAAACATGATGATCATTGTCTAGGTGGATCATTTATTTAACAATAACATAACTAGGTGAGTCTGCGTTTCCCTTAATCCGAGCTTCCTTCACCTAGACCTGCGGGGGAAAGAAACAAGACCGCCGTTTTTCCAAAGTCAGCACAAAATGCTGAGCAAGTAAACACCCAAACGTGTAAACAGGAAAGAGGCATATTTTCACTTTTAAAATAAAGAGGAAAATATGGAAGTAAACCATTATTATTGCGAAAGCGTAGATATGAATATTCCAACTCTTTACTTAGCATTCTCAAATCATCCCACAATTTCAAAGCAACAGTTGCTTTAATTTCTCATATGAAAAATCCACATTTATTATTTTAGTTGTAGCGGGGAACGAACCAATCCAATAATATAGAACCAACCATCTCGCATGCATCCAAGACCTTAAGTGCCGACACCCCCCTAAGACTCTTGCGGGCAGAGAGGTGAGTACAGGGAGCAGCCCGGGGCAAATCGCAACCGAGCAAAATATCATAATAGGTCGGGTGGCTGTGCCATCCCAATAATCATAACCACAATGTATATAAGGTTCCACCGCACAACTGTTTCCACTTTACGTTATTACGTGTTATTAATCTCTTGTGATAGTTTCCAAAGAATCATTTAGAAAAGTATTTGAAATCTCAAATCGAGCACGTGTATCACAAATCACATTTTGAGACATAAAATCATAAAATTATTTAGACACGAATGGAGGACGGGCACATTAGGTAAGGCAAATTTACTCACCTCGAGTAGCAAGACAATTAGCACAACAAAACCTCTACGGATAAACGAAGCCCTCGTCTACGAACTCGTCACCTACAATTTATAATTCCTAAATTAATTACAAATCCAAAGTGTGCAAGTATGCTATGCAAAATTTCTCTAAGTCTCATTTGAAATTACCCCCCATTATCCCATTAATTATTAGCATGTAATATTTATATAATATTCCGACGACGTAGAAAGTTGTATTTTTCTCATAAAATCACTGTTTATACTAACTCTTAAAATTTACTTAAGTAAGAAATCATATATTAATTTATAAAATATAATATTTAGAAAATTAAATAATAATCTGTTTTACAACGCATTTATTTTATAGTGACTACGAAAGTTAATTCAACTAATTAAATTATTGCTACTTATTTATTATAAAATATATATACTATTAAAGAAAATAAAACTCACAAAACTGTTTATTCAAATAAAACAAGTGTTTAGTCACACATAATTTATTACTTTATTTTGGAGAAATTAATTTCTATTATCTAAAAATAATAATCAAGCTTTAACTATTTATAAATAGAGAATTTTTCTTGAAAGTTATTTTCATATTTAACTCTCTAACTTATTTTATTTTGGAAATATTAAGCAAATAACATATTTACCAAAAACACTAATTTTTAAGTACTTGGAATATTTATTTAATCACACTTAATTTATATGATTAAATCAACTATATAATTTATCTTGCTTATTTTTCAAGATGATAACAATATTTTATATTAAATAATACATAAATCATTTTAATAAGAAAAACATCTTTTATATAATTAAAACAATAACTAGAAATATTAGAAATTAATTCTACTACAAATTTGCATTGTTAATTTTACATTTTATTTGCAGTTTATGTAAACACTAAATAGATCCCCCAACTTCTCATTAATGACATCTAATCACCCTCCCAACTACAAAACAGTTTTATTATGCTACACAAGTCACCCTTAACTTTTCTGAAAATAAAAGAACAACCCCCAACATGAACAAGTATAAATCCAACAACCCGATTCGATATAGAGCTAATAAAATGTATTTTGATGATCAAAAACGAATCAGAGGGCGATTTACGAGTTACCCAAGCGAAAAATCACGAGAAACGGTCAAGATTTGGATCCGATTGGGTTCACCGTCGATGGTGGCCGACGGTGATGAGCGATTCCGGCGATTGAGGCGTTGTTAGCTCCGATTGGCACCGATTACAGCACCCCCGAGCTTCTAGGAGTTGATTAGGACCGATTGGAGGGGGTGAATCACGTCGAGTGGCTCGGGCTGAGCTTTCGCCGGCGTTAATGGAGTCGCCGGCGGTCGTGGCGGCTCCGGGTGGTTTCTGCAGCAACTTGCTGCTGCTGTGACTTCCTTTCAGGTCGAAATAGAGAGGGGAGGTGAGAGAGCTGGTCGAAACGAGGGAGAGAGGGAGTTGTGGTCGTGGTGGCGGCTTGGTTGCCGTCGGGGAAAGCAGCAGCACCAAACTGCTGCTCTGTTTTCGTCGGGAGAAACAGAGGCAGAGAGAGAGAGAGAGTGAGGCAGAGGGGGAGGTTGAGAGGTGGAGAGGGAGAAGTGATGGTGGTGCAGGTGGTGGTGCTGCCGGTGGTGGAGGTGGTGGTGGCGTACGGTGCTAGTGGTGGTGGTGTGTGAAGAGAAGAGAGCTGATGATGTTGTATTTGAGGAGGAAAAGTAACAGGAGAGAAAGAGAGAGAGAGAGGGACGTTGGGGAGTGGGAAAATTCCACCAAAAATGGGAATAATTTATTATCTTCAGCTTTCTTCTTCTTTTTTTTCTTTTGTATTAGTAATGTTAGGTTGTGTTGGGTGCACCAATAGGTAGACTAATGTAGCGGGTCGGGTACACACTAGGCTAGACAATTTATTACTTAATATAAAATAATAAATTACTAAAAATAATTTCTCAATAACGGTATCGTTTTCTAGGAATATAAATTAACCGTCTCGACTATAATTTGAATCCAAAAATTATCCAAATTTTGTAACTCGAAAATAATATTAAATTCCTCGCACAAATTACCAATTTACCCTTGTATTAAAACGGGGTATTACATCTGGCCCGCCAGTTTCTGATCCTACTCTATACAGAAGTTTGGAAGGTGCACTACAGTATCTCAGATTCACTCGCCCTGAGCTCTCTTACGCCGTTCAGCAGATATGTCTCTTCATGCATGATACTCGTGAACCTCATCTTCATGCACTGAAGCGCATTCTCCTTTATGTCCGCCGCACTCTTGATCACGGGTTTCAGATCTCTACATCGGCTCCCACCGGTCTTACCGCCTATACTGATGCTGAATGGGCTGGCTGCCCTGACCTTCGTCGATCAAACTCTGGTTATTGTGTTTTCTACGGTGACAACCTTCTCAGTTGGTCCTCCAAACGCCAGGCCACGGTATCGCGCTCTAGTGCTGCAACCGAATATCGTTGAGTTGCCAATGCCGTCTCCGAGTTGTGTTGGCTTCGCAATCTTCAAATTGAGCTTCGGCTCCCACCGCCTCCTGCCTCCATTGTGTACTGTGATAACGTGAGTTCCGTTTACCTTTTCGGTAACCCGGTCCAGCATCAGCGCACCAAACATGTAGAGATTGACTTGCATTTTGTTCTTGAGAAAGTTCGATTGGGGCAACTGCGAGTTGTTAACTTCCCGACTGACTATCAGTACGCTGACATCTTTACCAAGGGGTTACCCCGTCATCTCTTCGAGCGTTTTCGATCCAGTCTAAGCGTTTGTTCTCCCGCTCTGACTGAGGGGGCGTAATATCACAATTATCAATATAGCAATGTATAGGGACTTTTATGTAAATACATTTCGTGTATTGTTCTTTATATACAGAAATAATACGATCAGTCTAGGATGAGGACTTTCACAATCTTACAGTTTCATCTTCTCCCAAGCAACCCAGCGAGTCTTCCTGTGTTCTCCATCACCTCCCCACCAAAATTTGCGGATTTGTCTTTAAATATCTAAGCACGTCCTCTTCGGGAGTAGAAAGCAACTCATAGCATAGTTGGGTATTGCTTGTATGACTGCTTTTATCAATACTTTCTTCCCTACAGCAGGTAATTATTCTGCCTTCCAACCTTTGAGCTTCCTTTGAACCCTCTCAGGTAAGATAGAAAAGGTTGTTGTATTCTTTGTTCCAATTGTCGTTGGTAACCCAAGATAGCTATCATGTTCCTCCACCAATTGAACCCCACACTATTGGCTGAAGGAGACTCTATCTTCCATGCTAACTTTGTATGAGAAGATGAACGGGGAATTCTAGAGATTCAGGAATTGTCCAGAAGCCTCCTCGTAATGGTGGAGTACCTCACGTAAATTTGCAATTAAATTTAGAGGGCCCACTATCCCCCATCTTTTCTTTGCTGATGACTGCTTCCAGTACAAGTTGTATCTGCAAAGAAAAGGTGGGAGTTAGTGGGCCCTCCCCTGGAAGCAGCGAGACCCAAGAGACGGCCCTCCTGCACTGCAATAGAAAAACTACGTGAAATCGTTTCACTAACAAGTAAAACAAATATGGTGATAAGGGGACCCTTGCCGTAATCCTCTTTCTGGAACAATGGATCCATGCATCGCGCCATTGACAATCAGACTGTAGGAGACTGTTGAAATGCATTTCTTCATCATATTTATCCACCTAAAACTGAAACCCATCATCTCCATAACAGCTCGAAGGAAATCACACTCAACTATGTCTCAGGCTTTGCTCATGTAGGCTTTTAGGGCATGATAGCCAACTTTTCCTTTCTTCTTGTTCTTCATTGAATGAAGTGGCTCAAAAGCTGTAATAGTGTTATCTGAAATCAATCTACCAAGCATAAAAGTGTAGGGTTTTGATTCATGGATTGGCAACGGAAACAATAATTAACCATGCAAAACCCTCCAAGGATCACAAGTCAAGAGACATAACGATGGTAAAGGAAGAAATCAATAACACACCTTAGGGTTCTCCTTTGATGACTTCAAACGCGAATTGTGTCACGTTCTCTATAGATGATCCACGCCTAGAGTTGATTTCTAGATCTCCCACTCCTTGGTGCTAGCCCGGAAAGAGGAAGAGGAAGAAGAATCACGCAAAACGAGACGAACAAGGAGGTGTTCGGCCTCCTTGTGGCCGACGGGCGGCGGGCTAGGGGCGGCGAGCTCCTAGCTTGCTTGCTCTCTTCTCTCCTTTTGTTCTCTCCCACTCTAGTTATGATCAATTATGAGCATAAGTTGTGGGAAGGAAGGAAGGAAGGTCCTCTATATAGTCCAACAACTCCTTGTCAACTACCTAAAGGACTTATTCTAGTCTTACTAGAATTCAACTTAGTCCCTTCCTTGCAAATTCGTCCCTACTAAGTTTGCAAGGTTTTGCAAAGTGATCCTTCTAATTAATTAATTCAATTAATTAATTCCCAAATCTAGTTCAACTCTATATAGCGTGTGACCCCATAGGTTCTATCTAGTTGGTAGCAACTATTTGCTAATATGGAGCGGTTTCTAGCAAAACATCCATTCTAGCCAACTAATAGAATAGTCATCTTGACAACCTTTGTACAAGTAATTGTCTCATCCCTTTGTCTCTATATCCGGATTGGACACGAGACATACAAGTCACATTCGTATATCCAATCCATAGTTTCTCGATCCATGGGAATAGCCTTATTCGTGCAAATAACATCAATATCCTATATTGATTTATTTGAGTCTGGCCAGACATTCTATAAGCACTATCCCTCGAGTGGCCTAGGATATTTGCTCCCGTTATGTGGGAGGGACAAATTCTATCTACGTCCACTACGATCTCTAAGCTTGATTCTTATTGTATCCAGTACACGCCTTTATAACTACCCAGTTACGGTGTAGCGTTTAACGCTACCAAAATCACAATAATCCACAACTAGAATATCTAGTGACTTCAAGTATAAATATGACAATACCATTGCACCGCGAGAAGCTCTTGTGACTCAACATAACGTGTATGTAGCCTTCTCGGAGACGGGTCAATCCAGTGCGTCATTACCCTTAATGCACGCCTATGTGTTGGATTGTGATATCTCTATATCAATCCAACCCCATACTAGTCTATAGATGATTGTCCCATTAATCATTATACTGGACTAGGGATATTTAAGATAAACAACACAATTGTAAGTCTAAGGACTTCATTATATTAAATATCCAATAAATAATAAATGAATTTCGAGCCACAAATAAATTCATGCTAAACTAGATTGCCTCTAGGGCATCTATTCCAACAAAAAACACTTTGAGTATCCGAAATCAAGGAATCCAGAATGGTTTTCAGCCGGTTAGCCATAGCTTTAGTCACTATCTTGTAAATAGAATTACACAAACTAATAGGACGTAAATCTGTAGCTTCCCTGACTTGTTTGACTTTTGGATAGAGCGATAAGTGTGTGATTGTGCCTTGTGATCTCTGCGTCTCCATTAAGGATCTGTAGGCACATCTTAGTAACTTCAGGGAAACCTATACTCCAGTGCTTCTAAGAGTGCGGGAAAACTGTCCTCTCCTGGAGCCTTCAACGGCGCTAACTGACCCAGAGCCTCCTTAATGTTGTTACTGGTGACAGGTTGATCCATAAACTGCCTCTGATCCAAGGAGACCAGCTCCTCTATACCTCACATCATCGGTTCCATCTGAAGTCTAGATGGATCATCGGAGGTGAAGATCTAGTTGAAGTAATCTTCCATAATACCGACCACTTGCTGTGGTTCCTCCTTCCAAGTCCCATCTTCATATTCTAGATCCCTCATTTTATTTCGTGCTCTTGTGATAGTTTCCTTACTATGAAAAAAACCTGTGTCTAGATCGCCTTTTTGCATCCAAGTCTCTCTAGATCTTTGTCTCCACATCTCCTCTTCTCTTAAATGGATTTGAAGAATGTCTTCTTTGATTACTTTAGCCTCAGCTAAAGCCTCCGATGTCTGATCTCCCACCATAATAGCCTGCAGCCGAGCCCTTAATTGTTTGAGTTGTAACTTTACTTTACCGAAAGAAGAGACTTCCCAACGTGTAAGAGCTCCTACAACTTTGGTTAGCTTGATATCAACCGGGTTAGCCGAGCTGGCCCATGACTCGGCGATCACATCCTCGCAGCCCGAATGATGAAGCCACATTGCCTGAAATTGGAAGCGACGTCTTATTCCCTGTAATCACTAGCATCCATACTCCAATCAGTTGAGAAATCAAACCTCAGTATTTTCTTCTATTGGATCAGTAGTTTATATACATGATCGATCTATTATAGGTAAAGAGTAATTACAATAATTATAGAGATTTACAATCAACCTAATTTTAGCAACCTCTTATCTACCCCTTTGATCCTATTAATCACAAGTCCCATAATTTACTTTGAGTGTCAAATCAATTTAAGGAATCAGATCAATCTTAGGAAATTCCCTAAGATATGAATAATTTCAACACCCCCCTCAAGTTGGTGAGTATATATTCATCATCCCCAACTTGCCAACAATAGAACTATATGAGTTGTTGTCAAGCCCTTTTGTCAATATAGCAGCCAACTGCTTTGTAGTTGGTATAAAAGGAGTGCACCTCTGTCAACTTTATCTTTGATGAAATGTCTATCTACCTCCACATGTTTCGTGCGATCGTGTTGTACATGTTTAGGAGCTATAGATATAACTACCTTATTATCACAATATAGTTTCATTGGGCTGTCAACCTTCACCTTCAAATCTTGAATGATGATTTTAACCCAAAGTAACTCACATATTCTTAAAGCCATCTCTCTATATTCTGCCTTAGCACTGGACCGTGCAACCACGTTTTGCTTCTTGCTGCGCCAAGTTACGAGGTTTCCTCCAACGAATGTGCAATAGCCTGATGTAGATCGTCTATCCATAATAGATCCTGCCCAATCCGAGTCTGTATAAGCTTCAACCTCCAATTTTCCACCTCTAGCATAAAAATTTCTTTTGCCAGATCTAATTTCAAATACCTAAAGATCCTGAAAACTGCTTCCATGTGTTCCACCCCTGGTTTGTGCATGAATTGGCTAACACAACTTACAGCAAATGTAATATCTTCCGTGTATGAGAAAATTATAACAACCTCCCAACTATTCGTTGATATCTTCCTCGATCTACGACATGAGTTTCTTCTTCACGTGGCCTGAGCTTAGTATTGACATCAATGAGAGTGGTGATAGGCTTGTAGCCCAAAATACCAGCTTCTTTTAACAAATCAAGCACGTACTTGCGTTGAGAGATAAAAATCCCTTGACTTGACTTAGCTACTTCAATGCCTAAAAAATACTTTAGTACTCCAAGATCTTTAATTTCAAATTCTTGTGCCATCTTCCTCTTGTTCATCTCTACTTCATTGTCTCCAGTGATTACAATGTCATCAACATAGACTATTAGGGATGTAATCGTACCATCTCACGAGTGTTTGATGAAGAGTATGATCATAATGACTTTGATGGTAAGCATTCTTAGTCATAAATCTTGAAAAACGGCCAAACCAAGCACGAGGTGATTGTTTCAGCCCATAAAATGCTTTTCAAAGCTTGCAAACCTCATTCCACTTGTTATCCTTTTCAAATCGTCCGTGATCTCCATATACACTTCTTCTTCAAGATCTCCATGCAAAAAGGCGTTTTTAACATCATATTGGAACAACTTCCAATCAAAAATAGCTGCAAAAGATAATACAATCTTGATGGTATTAAGTATAGATACTGGAGCAAAAGTCTCAAGATAATCAATACCATGAGTTTGAGTATATTCTCTTAGCCACCAATCGGACTTTATATCTTTCAATTGTCCCATCATACTTGGTCTTGATTGTAAAAATCCATGTGAATCCAACCGGTCTTTTTCCTTTTGGAAGTTCCACAATATCCCATGTTCGGTTATTGTCTAATGCATCAAGTTCCTGTGGAACTGCTTCTCTCTAGTGTGGCACCCTTAGAGCTTCTTTACAATTATTTGGTATTTCTTCTCTTGACAAGCTTGATGTAAATGCTCAGAAACACGGAGTTAGACGATGATAGGATATATAATTAGATATCAGATATTTTGTGCATGCTCTATCACCTTTCCTGACTGCAATTGGAAATCTAGTTCTGCATAAGAATGAGTATGTTCAGAAATTCTTATCTCAGATGAATCTGACTGATCTTGCAAGTGAGAGGTGGGTTTTTTTTCGCTGTCGTTAGTTGTGTTGCCTTCTTCTGTTGGTAGACTTGTAGAGGTCTTTCATGTCTCGGCCTTACTGGGATACAAACTGGATCTTAACATGATGATTCATGATTCCGAACATCCATTGTTGTAACCTCTCTTGAATTAGAATATTCCCCAGTAGTAATAGGTGGAGGTATTACCATAGGGAGAGAACCCCAAGTTCTGATCAACTTCCAAGTCTTCAGTCTCCCCTTGCTGATCAGACTTCAGATAAAACGGGATATTCTCGTTGAATGTAACATCTCGACTCACAAATAACTTTGTGGTTCATGGACAATAGCATTGGTATCCTTTCTGGTTTGGAGAGTACCGCAGAAGCAAACATTTTCTAGCTCGCAGATCCAATTTACTTCTTCCCTCTTTGTGAATATGAACATATGACACACAACCGAAGATTCTTAGAGGTAGGTCAGTATAGATTTTTGAAAAGGCATAGGTCTCTTTTAGGACATGAACAGGAGATTTAAACCCCAACATTCTTGAAGGTGTCCTATTTATCAAATATGTTGCTTTTGAAACACCATCTCCCCAAAAAAGTTTTGAAACATTTTTAGTAAAAATAAGGCTGCGAGCAACGCTTAAGAGGTGTCCATTCTTCCTTTCCGCTAATCCATTATGTGGCGAAGTTTGAACATAGGACATTATGTGTAATATCCCCATTTCATCAAAAAACTTACTCAAACTACCTTCTATGTATTTATGCCGTCATCACTTTCTAATATTTTGATCTTGGAAAAAAATTGAGTTTGGACCATAGTATAAAAGTTCATGAACAATTGGACAACTTCAGATTTTTCCTTCATTAAATACACCCAAGTAGTTCTTGTGTGCTCATCTATGAAGGTGACAAACCATTTCTGTCCAAAAACATTTTGTACTCTTGATGGTCCCCAAACATCGGAGTGAATAATTGAAAAGGGAAGAGAGGACTTATTAACATAGCTCAGAGGGTAGGAAACACGACGATGTTTAGCAAGTTCACAGATCTCACAAGTAAACTTAGAAACATCAATACGACTAAATAAAGCAGGGAATGGTTTCTTAAGAATGGGAAATGCGGGATGACCAAGACGTTGATGTCACTGCAAAACCTCTCCAATATCATCCAGATTGCTTCCCGAAAATCCAGAACTTTTATTCTTGTCCTCTCCATGCTTCACATAAAATAACCCACCTCTCTTCTCAGCAAGCCTAGTCTTCTTCATTGAGACTAAGTCCTGAAAATAGAATTCAGCAGAAAAACATACCAAGAAGTTTAGATCCTCACTTAATTTACTTACTGAAATCAAATTAACGGATAAATTTGGCACATTTAAAACATATTTCAGTATCAAGTTGCTTGAAACTCGAATGGTTCCCTTCCCAGCAACCGCTGAAACTGTGCCATCCGCTATTGAAACTTTTTGTTTTCTTGAGCATGGAAAATAACTTGAAAACAGTGAGGAATCACTGGTCATATGGTCAGTTTCCCCTGAATCAATATTCCATGGATCTAGATATGTAAATACATTGAGTGCAGAAGGATAGTTACCAGCTTTAGCGATACTAGCAGAAGCTTTTGGTTTCTCTAAAGAGAATAGGCGCCTAAGCTCCTAAATTTTCTCTTCAGTAAACAATGATTTTTCACTCATTGTATCCGCTGCTTCGATCATATTTGCCCTTGGAATTGTTCGCATTCGTTATGACCCACTTTGATTTGGCTTCCGGTGTAACTTCGAGCATGATGCCCTATCATGTCGAGCCTTGCGACAATAGTCTCACCATAAGCCATCCTTCGCTTTTTTAATGTCAGTGGGCCCATTCTTTTCTCGGTTGAATACCAACACAGAACTTTGAGGCTTCTCCCTTGTCATAACACTTATGCTACTTTCCTCACTTTGAATATAGGAAAAGACTTCATTGAGAGAAGGTAGAGGGCTCCTCTTGAGAATCATAGATCATATTTTATCATACTCTTGATTTAAACCTGCCAAAAAAATCAAAAATCCTTTCCCTATCCAACATTTGAGAGATCTTGACAGATGTTGATACAGATTCAAGTTCAAATCTTTGATAGTAATCAAGTCTAACCATAACCCTTTGAGTTTATTGAAGTAGGTAGTAACACCCAAGTCCCCTTTCTTGGTGTCCCTAAATAAATCTCGAAGTTCAAACATAAGTCTAACATTACCAACCTTTGAATACGCCTCCTTCACAGCCTCCCACACGTCCTTTGCACTGTCTAGGATCAAATATGTCCCCCAAATGTCAGGTTGCATTGAGTTAATCAACCTGGACATCAACATGGAGTTCTCTTCCTCCCACTTTGTATAGGCTGTTGCATCCTCCTTGGCTGGCATCATATTACTTCCATCGAGATAGCCCATCTCCCCCTTGCCTTTAACAAATAACTTCACAGATTGAGCCCACTTATGATAATTACTGGAACCCAACTTTTCTGTAGTTATATGAAGATTTGGGTTGTCAAGGGTATTGGTTGTCACAACAGGAGTTTGGCTTTCAGCCATTGTAAAATGTAGTTTGGGATGAGAAAAAGGTTATGGCAGGATATTGAGATTGGGAGGTTGAATGGCTCTGATACCAAGTTGAGAAATCAAACTTCCGTATTTTCTTCTATTGGATTAGTAGTTTATATACATGATCGATCGTACAACTATTCTAGGTAAAGAGTAATTACAATAATTAAAGAGATTTACAATCAACCTAATTATGCAACCTCTAATCTACCCCATTGACCATATTAATCACAAATCCCATAATTTACTTTGAGTGTCAAATCAATCTTAGGAATCAGATATATCTTAGGAAATTCCTTAAGCTATGAATAATTTCAACACAATAAGTCTTCAATGGAAGATGATCTGATACCTCAACCACCAAGTGTTGAACTCTGGCCCGCCGAAGGTCTCGATCCACGAATATGAGACTAAACATCTGTCCATTCTTTCTCTGATAGCTGCAGAATCACTCTGATTGTTACTCAAGGTTAACCGTGGTCCCGAGAAACCATATCCCTCAGCTTTAGTTGGTTGATTAAGCTACAAAACCCTCTATCGGACTAAAGGGTACTAATCGACTCCCTTCTCTAACATAGACGAGTAAGCGTTAAAATGCCCAATAACACCAAGGATGATTACTTGGACAAAGCTTCTCTAGCAGGATCCAACAATTCTGTCTCTCGTTCCTGTGTAGGTCTCCATAAAAACTGGTAAACAATCCATTCTTAGAATGTTATTCTAAGCACAACGTGCCATGAAAGTGGAGGTCTGACCAATTAATCAAAGTGAAACGGATGGTGTTATCCCACAGTAAGGTGAGACCGCCTCTTCTTCCCCCTTCACTGCCATCACACTCCCTGAAAATGCCGTTAACGAAACCCAATATTCTCCTCACACGTTCCATCTCCATTGCATACAATTTAGTATACATCAAGAAAACTGTGTACAAGGAAATCCTAAAGAGAGATCCAAGTGTACACCTCAAGTAGGGGATTAGAATAGAACCCAGAGAAGTGTATGGTGTGATTAGGGAGAGAGTAAGCAAAGGCAACTGCTCTTGAAAGTGAGGCAGTAAACTAGCAAAAGATCTGAGAGAGATTAGAGATCTGTAAAGGAAAGCCAACGTTCCTATATATAGTGGGGAAGTGACCGTTCTGGGGGAGTTAATGCACCATAAATGGCGGCTTAATGATAGCCCCTGTAACGGCACGTTCGACCGTACATATAGGGAACGTCACGCACCTGCCCGCATATATAGGAGACCGTTATGAGATCAACCGCATTTATGGGACACATGAGCCTTAAACCTCTTAGTCAGTTCCCATAGGTCGCGCGCGAGCTTGGTTGTCGTTCGTGCGCGACGGGCCTTACTCTAGCCTCCAAAGCAGTAAGTCCCTACAAGTTCCGTGTGGTTGATACGCGAGGGCCCTGTCTCGCAGCCCCCGAGTGGATAAGCTTTGGTAATGATTGGATGTGCATGGAGCACAGCTAGGTATGCTGGATGACCGTCACGTGGCTTTGATCTATCTGTCTTGAAAGAACCATCGACATTAGCCCCCTTTTGCACTAATGTCACGCGCGCATTTGCCGTGCAGTAGCGTAAAACCATCGGTGCTTGGTCCCCACGCTGATCCTCGTACCGATTTGAATAAAATTCAAATCCCTAGCCCCCAGGCGTAGCCATGATTGCCTAGGGTTTAGAAGAGCCGTTTAGCCTCTGATGAAGCGTGGCCACTGAGAAGTTAATCAGATGCCACCCACATATTTTTCGTCGATTTTTGAGGCAAGAATAACTTAGAATGATGATAGGTCGCCAATTTCGCCGGAAATCGAAGCGTTGCTGACTCAGCAGACGTCAGCCGTCACGAATCTTCAGTCTTTAAGGGATATTTAAACCCTTTTGCTTCTTCAATTGGAACTTTTCTACCGTCGTTTGTGACTCAAATTTTATGAGCCAGAGAGAGGATCTTTAGGAAGAAACCTTCGATTAACTTCTTGATAAAGTTTCCCAAGCACTTCAGGCTCTTAGACCTCGTCAACAAGGTTAGTGATTCTTTACATTTTGATTGCAAATTGACTTTTGAATTTATACTGGCAGATACTCTTCTCCCCCTTCTTTTTCTTTGCATGCGATCCAATTCAGGTCTGATGTCCTTGCGTTTACAGAATTGGCTCCCAAGAAATCTAACAAAGAGGCCATTGAGTTCCCCGAACTTCATAGGGAACTTTGGTGCAAAGCCCCCTATCTGGGTGCGGATGATTTCTTCGTGGATACCATGAAGGCGACCACACTCCAAGAGTCTCCAATAGAGGATGCTCTACAACTGGTGCCTGAACTGGAGAGCTCGGATTGGGACGTAGCCAGCACCCAAGATGTGCAACGGCTTGGCCTCGAAGCCAACATGTATGCATTCACTGATATAATTCCCCAAGCCTTCATGGAGAGACTCGACTGGATAGAGGAGTGGACGGAGTTTGTCCTAGACAACTATGCGAAGGAATTGAAGTGGGCCAATATTTTCCATGTTGTTCGCGCGACGTAAGGCCTCAGTGTTAGGGTTGACCATGTCCTGCTACAAACCCTATTCTCTAGATATTCCAAGAAGACGCATACCTTCATTTCCCCAATTTTGAAGCCGCGCCTACTCTGGAAGAGGTTTTGCTACGTCTCCCGAGTATGGGGAGTGTCAATCCCTTGGCTCCTCTGACCTTGCCAGAAAAACTTCGTTTGTTTGAACAAATGAAAATCCATATAGCGGATATGAAGAAGGATGCTTCAAGGTGGAAGCCAGACGCGATTAAGCCTTGCGACGAGTTTATGTCTGTGGTTTCCAGCGCGAAGAATATTTGGTCTAAGTGGGTGATGTACTTTTCATGGACTTTGTCAAGCCAAATGTAGCTCGAGAGTGGCGAGAGCATGATCCTGATGCCATAATCGGTGTCGACGGGAAAGGCTCCGCTTTTACCCTATGTGGCTTTCTTTGCCTGTGGCTGTCGCGCTCCCTGATAGATGGGTCCCCTCGCGACGGAGTCTTCATCCACATACTCGCAATTGCTGTTAAACTGACGCTTGGGAAGAAGGTAGCTCTCGTCCCCCTTGTCTTAGGCACATTATACTATCGTCTAGATTTGGTCACGACGCACGTTGAGCAGTCGCAGGGAAGGGTTGATGTCATCTCCGTCGTCAATACTGCATTCCTGTCCATGTGGGCTTTCGAAAGGTGGCCCACGTATGCTCCCGTACTTGTTAATGTGGAATTATGGAACGCGCCTAATGCCAAGAAGGTCGACTTTTGTCCTCGAGCGTGGCGTTGGTACAAGAAAAGGTCTCCTCAAAACACTTTTTTCCTTGATATGCGACGATATCCGCTACTTTGAACCCATGCCTTATGTAGCTCGAATAGGGAACGTAGTATTCTTAGAGAGTTTCTACCCCGAGAAGGACATAGAGTTCGAAGCTGAGCACATAAATGAAGGAGATTGGATCTATGGGCGATCCGTTAGCTGGGTGCGAAGGGGATATCTGTCTGCTTTATCTGAGTATGTGCCAGGTCCTGAACCCCTAGCTACGAACGAATTCACTGTCTTCTTTGATCCCGTCTGTATAAGTCCCCAGTTTGGATATAATGCTGTTGCACCTCCCTTGTGGTCTGACTCCATTGTCAGAGGCTACTATGATGGGGTGATATATGAGAAAAGCACTGCCCTACTACTTGCTGAGCTTGCCTTGATTTAGCCTTCGTGCAACAGAAGAGGGCGAAATACTCCTGGTTGGGTTGACTTCTGGAATTTCCAAACTCGCCGTCTCATCAAGCCTCAGGCCCAACTTTAACCCAGCAAGGCACCTGCGCTTCTAACCAAGGAATACCCCTTCAAAACGAACCGCAGTTGGGGTGACTCCTAATATGGCTTCTACTCTCTTTTGGCCAAGTATCATCAGCTGTGTTCCCAACTGATTCTTGATGAAAATATTGACATTGTTAAGAGGAAATCCTTCACGGCGAGGGTCAAGTATGTGGATAACTTCAAACAGGTATGTTAGCGCACATTCCCTTTATTCTTATACATAAGTATCATTTTTAACTTGCCCGTATTGATGTCAGTGTTGTCTGAGGCGCTTCGCGTCCGAAGACCGCAGTGTAAGCTTCATGGATCATCTGTGAGCAAGAAAGGCATCCGCACCTGACATCCCTATTACTCCAGCGAAGCCCATGACTCTTTAAATCCAACAGTTGGTCTCCGATGAACTAGAGGCCTATTTAGACGCAATTAGCAAAACCTCCATGAGGAAGAGGAATGCTGACGAGCCTGAAGCTGGTGACGCAGTCGTTAAGCAATCCAAGCGCCCTCGAGGTGATACTGCTGCTCTAGCTAAGAGGGCCCTTCCTTCCAAGTAGACTCTTGCTAAATAAAAGTTTATCAGAAGGAGAGGTAATATTTCATTAGTTTTCCTCCCCCCTTTTTTTAGGTAAACTCTTTGTTGATGAGCCCTTGGGACTTTGTTTTCACTCTGCTATACGCAGCGACAACTCTGATGGGGAGGAGATGGGAGAGGCGTTAGTCATGAGGAAGAAGCCTTCGCATAGTAAAGGAACATGGATGAAGAAAGAGAGAGAAGAGAGATGGAAGAAGAAGAAGACAAGCAACTCCAAGAAGTTTTGCAAAAGAGTGTTGAAGAGCGAGGGCCTCCCAGAAGGCATGTTTCGCGCCCAGATGGAGTGCAGACTCGTTCAACTGTTGCCAAGATAAAACAATCGCAGATAGCTTTCCATGACCTTACCGGCGGTGAGGACGAAGAAGGTACGTTCTTTAAATTTGCTTTGTCACATCATGATCTTATCTTGGGCGCAATATATCATGGGGTATCTGGATATGATATTCGGAGATGGTTACGGGATCAGTCTGGGGAATCCTCAGATATATCCACCTCCTTAGAACCATCATGCTTTATGCTTGCTCTCGCATTACAATAGAGATCTATTTGTACTTCAGGTCACGCAAAATCCAAAGGAGTTGACGACAATCTTTGTGCGGATACTCCATATGAGCCTGGAAAAAGTGTCTCATTATCATAGCCCTCTTAGCCCTTTATGATTGACCTTTATCTTGGGACTAACTGTGAATGTTTTACTTTGTTGTAGATGTAGAGCCATTGAATCAGAGATCCCGCAAGCTTCGCAGCGCTGTTGTTCGCGTGCCTCCCTCTGTCATTGAGGCCAACTTGGGGGAAATGGAAGACACTGCAGTTGTGCCTCCGGAACCCATTACTGAAGAAGAAGCCATCACGCCACGAGAGCCCAGCACTGAAGTGATGGATTTTGAGAGTTAGCGCCTCAAAATCATCATGGAACATGTGGAAGCAGAGGAGGGTCTTAAGCAAGAGAAAGAACACAATGCTGAAGAAAGAGAGAAAGAAGCTTCCCCAATAGTTGTTTTAAATCCTGCATTAACAGAGATTCCCCTTGAAGCGTCTCAGCAAGTTGAGCTTTCTTATGAGATTGAACTTTCAAATCCTTTTCCTGCAGATGTGGCAACCAACCTAGGAGGGTCTGAATTTGTAACACCCCCGATTTCCAGAAGAGCCGGAGGCCGGGTGGTGCCCTCCGTATAGGGGATTTTACCCTTTCGTAAAAGGAGTGGTAACCATAAACAAGTGAAAAGCAACGTCCACTACTAATTCATGCTACAAAAGCTAACATTGTTTAACGAAAAATAGTTTACAACAAGAGCTGACTCTCCAATTTTAATTAATAAACTCTAGTGTTTGAATGAAAGAGCTATCGTGGTTCCAGCGCGTTACCCCAAGCAACCAGTCATAAACCTGCGGGGAATTAAAAGAAACACAGGGACGCAGTTTTTCCGAGTATCAGTAAAAACTGAGTGAATAAACAACTTAGCATGTAAAAACAGAATGGCTAGACATGGTTAGAGGGTTTTGTATTTAAAAGAGTTTAAATAGTTTCAGAGTATAAGTATAAATGTGCGTGTTAAAGACTTTAAATTATCAAAAGAAAAAGTAAGAATATCACAGTGCGAGGATAAATGTTTGCTAATCAACAGAGTTTCACAAAAGTTGTTTGATCATTTGAGTTGTTATTACAGAAGTAGCCAATTCGTTTATCGAGATAGTCATAAGCTTCTGAACATGGAATGTATTTGAAATAAAGATCACTCACAAGCAGTGTGTAAATCAGAACACTGTAAATACCCAGATCCCAAGTGTATTAACATAAGAACCTTGTTATTATATTTTGCGATACCGGAGATCAAAATCAATATCTCTAGTCAACCAGGCGTAGAATCGTGCCAACGAAGTGCAAAGCCAACAAAGGGCTAACCAATCCATACTAGACCTTAGCTGTTGCAACACCCCCTTAAGAAGAAAAAGGCCAAAAGGGTGAGTAGTAGACGGTACTCTAGCCAACAAGGCAAAGAGCCGTGCCAACAAAGGGCAATCCAAGCCAAAAAAGGGCTAACCAAGACATCAAAGGGAAAATCCAAGCCAACAAAGGGCTATTCCAAGTAACATTCAACTGATCCGGAATATACGGTCTGTCACTTTACGTAGTTCATGAATTCTGACTTAGTAACATTTGAATAATAGGCTTCCTGATTTTTCAAGGCGAGTAGTAACGTGCGGGTTTAAATCAAGTAGAGTACATTTGACAATTATAGAATAAATTATGCCAGTTATTTTCAAATAAGCAAGTATATCACATTAAAGAACTTGACACGTAAAGTTAAGAATGTAAACTCACATGTATATTTTGAGACAAGAAATTATTGAGGTTTTGACACGAAAGAAGACAAGTACGCAACGCTAAGCATGGATACTTACACGAAGAAAGGACAAGATATATTATGCTAAGCATGTCTACTCACCGCGAGAGCCGAAGATACGCTAGCAAATCTTTACTGGTAAACTATGCCTGGTTCTTCAAGTGACAGACTCTACAAACAAACACATATAATCCTAATTACAAGCAAGTTCGATCGACAAACGTATGACGATGCACGTGTCCTATGTGATATGCAATAGACATCTCTAATCATATTCCCCCAAGGTAATTATAAACCCCTATACGATGTTTGGAAGATACCGAATAAACTTTAAGAAGATAAAACTATTTAAATTTTAAAATACGATTACTAGCAAATAACAGGAAATTTAGAACCCTCGTTAAATTACGTAAAAGAATGATTATTATACTTTGTAAAAGACATGTTAATTTTCAATTAAAGAAATTATTCCTTTATAATTTACAATTACTATTTTATTTACAAAATAATTAATTATACTTTAACAAAGACATTATCAAACTAAACATATATATTCATTTGTAAAAAGAATAACGTCGATATTTGCAAACATTTTAAAACTCGCTATTCATTTACTTAAAACAAAATTGACATTTATTTAGTATCTAAAACAATATTTTTAAAGGATTATATAATTTAACGTATAAAGTTTTTTTTTTCTTATTAACTTATCTTTCACAACAAAACTAAGTGTAAATATTTAATATGTAACACATGCTAATTTGTATTGCATTCCAAAAAGTGATTTTGTGTTTATCTACTAACTTAACATGAAATTTGTAAAGTGGTAATAACATATAAACAATTAGTTGAAAACTAATATAGTTAAATAAAAACAGTTTGTAATAATAACAGTCAGCTCCCCTAAGGTCTTAGAACATGCAATCCAGCCCCTAACGTTTATGAAAAAGACAAGTAAACCCCCTATTCAAACACGATCGGGAACACACATATAATCAAACCCAACATGATTCAAATTGGCATTCAAGCTAGCAAATGGATGAATTTGACGATGGGAAATGAAGCAAGAGGTGGATTAGAGATTAATCAAACCGAAAACAAGTCGAATCGGGGAAGAACAAAGGTGGGTTGATTTTCCGGCGACCTCCTCGCCACTTTTCGTGGAGGTGGCGGTGGAGCTGCTGGTTCTTGATCGGAATGAGCAGAGAGAGGGATGGCGACGACAACGGCGTCAGCGACGAACAGAGGGGGTGAGGGAGCAACGATGGAGACGGCAGCGTTGGGGCTCTGTTCGGCGTCGGACCCCGTTGGGCTTTCCCGTCGGGTCAACTTCGGCGACATCGTCGGCGGCTGTTTCCTTAGCTGCTGCTACTGTTTCTTCTCGCCAGAGTGTGCGACGGAGATCGAGAAAGGAAGAGATGTGGTCGGGTCAATCAGTGGCAGTGGTGTTGTGTTAGTGGAGCTTGGTGTTGGAAGCAACAATGGCGTTGGGGGTGGAGAAGGGTGGTTGTTTAAATGGGTTCTCTCGGGTAATCAGAGAGAAGGGAGTGAGACAGAGAGGTGGGGCGTTGCGGTGGTGGAAGTGGCTGGAGGTGGTGGTCGTTGTTGTTGTGTGGTGTCATTTGTGGTGGTGGGTTTGTTGGGGCAAACAGAGGGAAAGAAAGGGAGAAGAGTGGTGGCAGTGGAGGTGGTGTACAGTGACGTGTTGAGGTAGTAAAGGTGGTTGTGGCCGTAATGGTGTTGGTAATTGACGAGGAAGGAGAAGAAAAGAAAAAGATGGTGATGGGAGACAAGAGAAAGGAAGAGAGTGTGATGTAAACACAAGAAAATGTGATGTCACTTTGGTGGGTAGATTCAGTGAGGTTGGAGTATGGGTTAATGCGGTGCTTCGACATGCGAAGATGAGTAAATGAGACGGGCGAATAAAAAACAATATGCGAAATAATATGTGGATATGCGAAAAAGTTTTGGAACGAGTCGATACTTTTATACGCGACTAATAAACTAAAATCAACAAACAAAATTAAATTTATCTGATAAAATAAAATTTGACTGCTAAAATGAAACTCGATTAACAAAACAAACTTTAATTGATAAAACTGAATTTGACAAATAAAAGACATCTGACTGTTTAAAAATAGTTTTACCTGATAAAAGTTAATTTGACAATTAAATCGAAACATAACTCTTAAAAAATGAACTTGACCGATATTTCGAAATAAATTTGGACGTTTTACTTTGAGAGTTTAAATGATAAACTTTTGAGACTATTTTGGTAAACTAAAATAAAAGTAGAAAATAGAATAAAATAATTTTATAAAACTTATTAAAATATAAATAAATAAAAATAATGACTAATTTATATTTAGAATTAAAGATGCTTGTTTAAAAGTAACTTGTAACTATAAGTTAGTTTGTCAAAATAATTATAAACGAAACGTATAGTTAATCACTACAAAATGAATTGCGTAGAATATCCACATCGTCTTATTACGACTAACACTAATATCAAACAAACACAACTTCACACTTTCTTAAATAATAACTATGCAGTGCCAAATTACTGAAATGCCCCTATGGTAGATTTCGGGTTATTACATCCTTATCAATCAAACCCCATACTAGTCTATAGATGATTGTCCCATTAATCATTTTTAATGGACTAGGGATATTTATGATAAACAACACAATTGCAAATCTAAGGATTTCATTATGTTAAATATCCAATAAATAATACAATGAATGTTCTAGCCAATTTATTGTTCATACTAAACTAGATTGCCTCTAGGGCACCTATTCCAACACCTAAGAGATCACAAAAAGCTCCAAACGTCCTAGGGTCTCACCACCTATGGTAGAAAGTAAGGAAAAATGACCTAAGTCTCCAAAAAAAAATTGGGCTCAACACAGAGTGTTAAGGACGTCTTATTGCCTCGAGAAGTGTGCTAATCACTAATTAATTAATCTGGAAATTAATAAAATTTTCTTTATTTTCCAAAAAATATGAAAAAATCCCGGAAAATAGGAAATCTAATTCTGAGTCTGTAAAAAAAATCTTGGAGAAATGTGACGGCGGGAGGAGGCCGCACGTGCCATCGTCGGCCATGTGCCACGTCAGCATGCCATGTCATCTGCCATGTCAGCATACACGTGAAGTGCCACATCATTGCCACGTCAACTACCACGTCAGTCCTAGCCACGTCAGCAGCCGCCGCCAGCACTTTGGCGCGTGGCAGCGCGTGCCCGCGCGTGTGGGCGGCATTGGTGGCGCGTGAAGCCCACGCGCCGCCTTTCCTTCCTCCGTTTGCGATGATTCTTATACCATTGGACTCGTCTCTTCACCCTGACTCCGATTATGTGTTCAAAGTCCGATTTTAACAACTTTGGAAAATCACGTTTATAGAGATCAGATTAACAATGCAGATTTTGATAGTTCCGAATCTTAAAATATTCATAAATTATTCACCGTTTGTCCAAAAAATACAAAATTTATATTTCTGGAATCCTCGTGTAAAATTTTATCCATGCATATAGGATTCTGATACTGTTTATGAAATTTCAGAAACTCGATTTTCTAGGTCAGATTTTCGGGTACGCACTACGAGGCACGAAAAACAAGTATAGGGGCCTGATACCAATGATGGACATGTCTGATCTAAACATGTATATATCAAAACACATAATAAAGCGGAAGATTTGTGTGTTACCTCTTCTCCTTAGCTCCTAGCACAGCGGATTGTGATCTTGTTGTTTCTTGTTTTCACGTGTTCTTGCTTCCATCGATCTAGTGTGCAACTCGAGGTCGAACACTATGATCCACCCCACGCACCACCTTCTTGATGCAAAAGTTAGAGAGGGAGGCTAGGGTTCCTAGAACTGTCTTTGATCAGCACATGATCTCTACACAGTAGTACATAAAATATGTAGGAGGCTGTCTCCTTTTGTAGACATGTTTATTCCTTGTTTTCAATATAAACCCCTAGGGTTTATGCCCTTGCTACTAACCCCATAAGGTTTGAGCATGTTCCAACTAACTCCATAAAGTTATAGATAATTTCAATGGGCACCCCACATGGGCGCAACGTGTGCTAACACTAATAATAGTCACTGTTGCTATCATTCTGTCAGGTGTTTCCAAAGAACTGGATATACTTGCTTCATATGAAAGGAACATATTGTTGGAAATATGCCCTAGACGCAATCTATTTCTTGTGACATTTATATGGACTTACTGTTCGTTATGTTATCGATATGGCGATATGTTAACATGAATGAAGTACTTACAATATAAATGTAATATTCTTAAATATCCCTAGTTGAGTAATACAGTTAATATGACGACTGTATTGCATTGAGACTAGTGTGTGGGTAGATTGATATGGGGATATCAAGTCTAGCACATGGGTATGCATTAGGGTTAATAGCATACTGGAATGACCCACCATGAGAAGGCTGCATACAATTTATGTAAAGTCAGAAGTGCTTCTCTTACTGACAATGATTTTGTGGTCCTTAGACTTGAAGTCACTAGATACTCTAGTTGTTGAATATTGTGTTTTGGTATCGTCAAACAATACACCATGACTGGGTGGTTATAAAGGCGTTGATCGGACACAATAGGAAGCAAGCTTAGAGATGGTAGTTATGTAGATAGGATTCGTCCCTCCCACATAACGGGAGAAAATATATGCGGCCACTCGAGTGGTAGTGCTTATAGATTGTCTAGCCTGACTCAGATAAATCAATATAGGATGTTGATGTTATCTGCATGGATAAGACTATTCCCAAGATCGAGAAACTATGGATTGAATATAGGAGTGTGACTTGTATGTCTTGTGTCCAATCCGGATATAGAGACAAAGGGATAATACAATACGGTAACATTGGTCATACGGTTTTTCGGATTACTGACTATTTCTATTAGTTGGGTGGCATTGATGTGTTTCTAGACACCGCTCTATGTTAGTAATTTTTACTACCAACTAAGTAGAAATCTATGGGGTCATACTCTGTATGGAATAAACCAGACTTTGGAATTAATTAGTTGGACTAATTAAATAAAAGGATCAATACGCAACTACATGCAAACTTAAGAGGACTAAATTTCAAGGTGGACTAATCCGTGTATGGACAAGATTAGGATTGGGATAATATGTAGTTAATAAGGAGTTATTAACTATATAAGGGAACTCCTACCTTATTTTCTCATAATGTTGGATCATTATTGTGACTGTGAACCAAGCACGGAGAGAGACAGAAGAGGCTCGACCTCTACCCGTCCGCCCCTATGGGTGCCGTCGGTCACCCCTTTTGGCAGGGCTCCATGCTCTCGTTTTGCATGATCTTCTTCTTCTTCCCTCTTTCCTATCTAGAACGAAGGTGTTGACGGATCCGGAGACTATCCTAGGAGTGGCCTTCTATAGAGACGTGGACATTATTTCACGTGAAGTCATCAGGGAGACAAACTAATGTACACATGAGTTTCTTCCTTTACGATCGTTATGATTCCTAGTCCTGTGATCATTGGAGGGTATTGCACGAAACTAATTAAGGTTTATTCCGTTACGTAATTTATATCAAAACCATACAGTGCTATCCGAGCCACATGTCATAGTGCATAACGTGGTTTATGTGTTACTTTATTGTTAGTTTTTACACCGCTCTACTACTTCTCGCATAAAAACTAAAATTGTCATATGCAATTTGAATATGATGCAAACAAGAATGATCTAATTTTACATATGATACAAATATTAGTGAATTTGGATCACATATGATGTGAAATTTTAGATCTAGAAAACTAGGATTTGGGCACAAATTAGGAAAGTTGGGTTTTTCTTAATTTGGAAACAAGCAAACTCGGGAGACAAGGAAGGAGAAGAAGGAAACAACCCCAGGGCCATCTGCCCCCTCCTCGGGCGCCAAGGAAGCCACGACCTGTGGTCCAGGACGCCCTAGCGCGTGGCTTGGCTGCGAGGGCTAGGGGCCGGCCGGCCCAAGGCCTTTGTGGCTGTTCATTAGGGGTTCAGCCAAGTAGTTGGGGGCCCTCTTGGACTGTTTTGACCCTATTACATCCAAAATGAATTAAATTTGACTAAGCGCGTTAAAATTAGATTTTAACTGTATTATGTGGTTCTGCATGGTGATTGAATATGGCCTTGGATGTGGATGTTGTGAATGTTTACTTTTGTGGTTTGGTTTTATTGTAATAATTAATTAATTAGGTTTTACGGCCTGCGTGCCGGTCTTTTCCTCAACTTGTGAGATATCTCTATTTATTATAGATGCAAGCTAGTATTAGATAGATTATATGATAGTCAAGAATTGGAGAAGAAGCCTAAAGAATTGAAGAAACCACAAGATGACGGCATTCCACAAGCTAAGGCGCATGGACTAAAAGATGGAGGCACATGGAGATGAGCTTGATATTTTTAGGGCTTATAGATATTCTCATTGAATTGGGAATATCCTAGTTTTAGGAGACCATATTCACATCACGTTTATTTTTATTGTTTGTGGTTGTTTAAATATTGTCTTGATATTAATTGTTGGTGTATGAATGATTCATGCAAATTGGTAACAAGATAATACAACCTGGATCTTTTATTTTAGAATTCCCCAACTTAAATAAGTAGACCAGTTGATATGGATCAACAAAACAATTAATATAAAATGGAAAATCCCTCAAACCTAAATATTGCATTTTCTGCTTCTCGTTACTTAACACTCGTCACAATCAGGATTTATCAAGTTCGGCTTGCCAAAGCAATGCGACTTGATTCATCATGATGTGACGCGACGACACAAGATAGTAATGTGCGATTGTTAGAGTAAGAGGTTGGACGCAACTAGACTACTTTAATTGGATTAAAATCCTAGAGGAAAACAATTGGGATTATCTATGGGTTAATAAATAAGGTGTCATTTTCCCAATTGAACCAAGAGTTGCATTTGATGCAATTGGAAATTTTCCTACCTAAATAACTAATTTTTGGGTGACTTGCCGAAGCAAGCTAAAAAAGAAGTGAAATATGGATCTTGGCCCACTAGAAAATATAATAATATTTTCTGCATTAATATGGAGGGTTATTAATCCGAGAAAAATAGTGGGAACTATGTTTGACAATTTAAGTCCTTGTTAAATATAGTACAACGTCACAAACTTTGCATAATTCTTTCTGTGTTCAATACCTGTGGCATAAACAAAAAAACTCGACTTTATGATTACAGTATGTTTTTGAGAAGGAAAAGCTGTTTGGAATCAGTTCTCTAGACTGGTACAAAAAGGGGAATCGTTCTCAAATGAAAGGAAAATGTTGTATACCCTAGAGCATGAAATTCGCTTCCACCAACTACCTAAATACACTAGAAGCCTAATGAAAGGAAGTGTAGGGTTTTGATAACGAATACGCAGCGGAATAGACATATATTAATCCGTTCAAGACCCTCCAAGGATCACAAGAAGAGACTACATAACGATAGTAAAAAATTGGAATCAAAATACCTTTTGGATCTCCTTTGATGACTTCACACGTGAAATTGTGTTCACGCCTCTATGCATAGTCCACTCCTTGGATTGAACCCGGATCCTTCAAGCCTTTGTGCTAGCTAGGATTGAAGGAATAAGAGGAAGAAGATCACGATCGCGAAAAAATGGAGCAAGGAGGGGCGGTCCCAAGGGTGATTCGGCCCACTTTGGGATTTTCTCTCTCTCCCACTCAATGTGTTATGAGTATTAGTTGTGGGAAGTGTTGGGTTTAGACGTAGGCAACGCAGCAGAATAACAAAAAATAATCCTACTTCAAAGCCCACCACGGATCGTCAGGAGGAGACATCATAACATGATAAAGGACATAGTATTGTGTACCTTTTAATTTGTGAGATCACACGAAGAATGATGTGCTCGTCTCTACGGTTGATCCACGTCTAGAGGTGAGATCTAGATTATACCTTCAACAAGAGCTAGCTTGAACCGGAGGAAGAGGGAAGAGGAATCAAAACAACAAGGAAAAGAGGAGGGTTCGGCCTCCTCTTTGTGCCGACGGGAAGGGGGCGGACGGGCCTAGGGGCGTTCGGCCTCTAGGTATTGTGTTGCTCTCTCTTTTGTTCTCTACCACTCTCTTATGTTATGAGCATTCAGTGGGAAGGAAGCTAGAGTCTCCTTTATATACTCCAACTACTCCTTGTTGTTTCCATAAAGGTCCTTCCTAGTTCTCCATGAACTTGGATTAGTCCCTTCCTTGAAAATTAGTCCTACTAAGTTTGCAAGGTGTTGCACAATGATCCTTCTCATTAATTAATCATATTAATTAATCCCAAATCTAGTTCTACTCTATTTGACATGTGATCCCATAGATTTCTACTTAGTTGGTAGTAACTTTTACTAACATGGAGCGTTGTCTAGCAACACATCCATGCCACCCAACTCATAGAAATAGTCAGTGATCCCGAAAAAACTCTTGTGTCCAATATCTTATATTGCACTTTCCCTTTGTATCCATATCCGGATTGGACACGAGAAATAAATAGTGACACTCGTATATCCAATCCATAGTTCCTCGATCCTGGGAATATGCTTATGTGAGCAGATAACATCAATATCTCGATATTGATTTATCTGAGTCTTGCCAGACATTCAATAAGCCTCATGCCTTGAGTGGCCGTGGATATTTACTCCCATTATGTGGGAGGGACAAATCCTATCTACATCACTACGATCTCTAAACTTGCTTCCTATCATGCCCGATAGCCATCTTTATAATTACCCAGTTACAGTGTAACGTTTGATAACATCAAAGCACAATCTTCCACAACTAGAGTATCTAGTGACTTCAAGTCTAAGGATTGAAATTATATTAGCACTACAAGAAGCGATTGTGACATGACATAATCTAATGTATCCTTCTCGTTGTGGGTTAATCCAGTATGCCATTACCCCTAATGCATACCCATGTGTTAAACTTGATATCTCCATATCAATCTACCCACATACTAGTCTATATTTGATCGTCCTATTAATCAATATAGTGGACTAGGGATATTTAAGATAAACAACACATTGTATCTCAAGACTTCATTATATTAAATATCACAATATTTAACAAATGAATATTCTAGCCAAAAACAATGTTCATACTAAATATTAGATTGCCTCTAGGGCATCTATTCCAACAGTCTCCCACTTGCACTAGAGCCAATCTGGCGCATCTCGTATGCCTATAGATCTGGCGTGCCCTTCATGCTTTCGCTGCGCAAGAGGTTTTGTGAGCGGATCTGAAACATTGTCATCCGTTGGAATCTTGCACATATTCACATCTCCTCGATCGATCATATCACGAATAAGATGGAATCTCCTAAGTACATGCTTTGATTTATTGTGTGATCTTGGTTCCTTGGCTTGTGCGATCGCCCCACAGTTGTCACTGTACAACTCTATGGGATCCACGATGCTAGGGACCACACCGAGCTCAGTGATAAACTTCTTTATATAAACTGCCTCTTTTGCTGCTTCCGCAGCAGCAATGTACTCATCTTCTGTCGTAGAATAAACCACTGTCCCTTGCTTGGAACTCTTCCAGCTCACAGCTCCTCCATTCAGGCAAAACACGTATCCGGACTATGATCTGTAGTCATCTTTGTCGGTCTAGAAGCTTGCATAAGTGTAACCCTTTACACTCAGCTCTTCCTTACCTCCAAATATCAAGAACGCATCCTTATTTCTTCTCAAGTACTTTAGGATGTTCTTGACAGCAATCCAGTGACTCTCACCCGGATTGGACTGGTATCTACTCAGCATACTCAACGCGTATGATACGTCTGGTCTATTACACAACATGGCGTACATGATGGATCCTATGGCCGAAGCATAGGGTATCCTGATCATGCGGTCCTTCTCAATATCATTTGAGGGACAGTCATTCCTAGAAAGAGTGACTCCATGTGACATTGGCAAGAATCCCTTCTTGGAATTTTGCATGTTGAACCTCTTCAACACCTTGTCTATATATGTAATTTGACTTAGGCCAAGCAACCTTCTAGATCTATCCCTAAAGATCTTTATACCAAGTATATAGGCTGAGTCTCCTAAGTCCTTCATTTCAAAGCACTTTCCTAGCCAATCTTTAACAGATTGCAAAGTAGGAATGTCGTTGCCAATGATTAGTATGTCATCCACATACAAGACCAGAAATACTACAAAGCTCCCACTAACCTTCTTGTAAACACAAGGCTCATCTTCGTTCTTGATGAAACCAAACTCTTTGACTGCTTCATCAAAACGTCGATTCCAGCTCCTAGAAGCTTGCTTCAATCCATAAATGGATCTTTGCAGCTTACAGACTTTATTGGTATTCTCTGGATCTTCAAAATCCTCCTGTTGTGTCATGTACACATTCTCGAGGAGGTTCCCATAAAGGAACGCTATTTTGACATCTATTTGCCAAATCTCATAGTCGTAGTATGCTGCAATAGCAAGTAGAATTCGAATGGATTTAGTCATGGCGACTGGTGAAAAGGTCTCATCATAGTCAATACCATGAATTTGTCTATACCCTTTAATCGCCCCTTATAGGCAACTACCTTACCATCCAAGTCGGTCTTCTTCTTGAAGACCCACTTGCACCCTATGGGCCGAGCCCCTTCGGGTGGTTCCACCAAAGTCCATACTTTGTTGATGTACATGGAATCCATTTCGGATCTCATGGCTTCTAGCCACTTCTTAGAGTCTGGGCCTGTCACGGCTTCTCCTTAGTTTGCAGGCTCATCATCCATGAGTGGTACGTCATTGGGCTAAGTCACGAGAAGTCCATACCTCTCTAGCTCATGACGCACTCTTCCTGATCTACGGAGTTCCTGTGTTACCTGAAAAGACTCCTCCACAACTACTTGTGATTCCTGTTCATGTTCCATCAATAGTTATTGCTTGAACTTGAATCTTGCACTAGTCGAATCTAGGGTTGAGGAATCTTGCTAGTTAACTAGAACTAAGAGTTGATATCAAGATCATAATGCATATTTAAACTTAAGTAGGCTAGAGGAATCAGGTACAAGAGTTTAAATATAGACTTTGGTTGAGGAATCTTCAAAGTGAAATTGCTCGTTTGGCTAAGTAGAAAACATCCGTGTTGTATGAACATAAATCATAAGTGGTGTGAATTCCCTAGTGAACCCGTAGAGATATCCTGAACTTGTCCACTTGTTAAGTAACTTAAAAATCATTCTTCGTTAATCGTGAAGCTTTTCACCTGATTAATTGAGATCTTTGTCTTTCAATTTCAGTAGAGTTAGTAGAACAAACCACTGCGCTTTTCCCACACAAGGTTAATAACGAATAGCTAATTTACAAAGAAGTCTCTTGGGATTCGACAATCCGGACTTTTCCGATTATTACTGCACCGATAGCCATACACTTGTGGTTTGGACGTGTCAAGTTTTTGGCGCCGTTTCCGGGGACTTCGGCTAAATCAGTTATAATTCCTAGCTTTAGGGATTTTATTTTATTGTTTATATCTATTACTCACCTACTTTCTGTGTGTAATCTGTGTTTTCAGGTTGAACTTCACGGTGCATGTCCCGTTCTTGAGACGAGCCTTTGCACCCAACACTTGAGGACCCGGAAACTTTGTTACGCGCACAACGTAGAGACAAGAGGAAGACAAGCTCAGTTTCTATGGATGACGAAACTAGAGCTGAGTTTGAGAGGATCCGCAAAGGTATGCAGGATGCGGAGGCAGCTACAGCAGCAGCTGTATAGGATGCAGCCAATAAAGCACGAGAAACTGAGGAGCTGAGGGCTCAAATGGCTGAGATGCAGGCAATGATGGATCGCTTGGCTCCCCCAAATCCACAACCACGTCCTGGTGTGGGGGCACAAGTGGCGAACATCGGTGGGAACAATAATGGGAATAATGGGGGAAACAACAGGCAGAACAATGCCGAGATTGAAGAACGCCCTATGGTGGATTATTTCAGGACTACTCCAGCGTGTTATCAGCCTACCATTGTCAGGCCACAGATCAATGCCCAACACTTCGAGTTGCGCCAACATATGATCAATATGGTTCGTGATGAGTGCGCATTCAACGTAGCTCCAGGAGATGATCCCAATCACCATCTGCTGGTATTTGAGCAAATCACATCAACCCTGCACGACCAACGAGTTCCAGATGAAACAGTTAAGCTATTACTATTTCCCTTCTCCTTATCTGGAAAAGCCAAGAAGTGGCTTATGGAGCTGCCTGCTGGTAGCAGTGTGACATGGGCGGATTGTTGTCATGATTTTCTGAGGAAGTATTTGCCACCATCCAGAGTCGCTCAGCAGATGGCTGAGATTGCAAAATTCACTCAGGAAGAAGAGAGCTCATTGGGAGATGCTTGGAGGAAGTTCAGCCAAATTCTCCGTAGATGTCCGAATCATGGGGAGCCATGGCACAAGCTCTTCCATTATTTCTACACTACATTAGACAAGGAGACAACTGACCAGTTAGATATGCTAGCTGGAGGTAATTTTATGGGGCTTGGAGCACATCGAGCTCAAGATCTGCTGAACAACGTGTCAAAGAGAGAGTCTACACGAACTGAAACTCGTAGGTACTCCAAACCGGGGGATGCAGCCTTAGTCAACAAGATTGAGTCTATGGAGCAAAAGCTGGAATCCATGACCTCAGCATTTCACAACATGCAACCTCCATCACAAGTGAAGCCCATGGGTGAGTTACTCGCGGATGAGAATCAGGGATATGGCTCCATTGAAGATGTGAATTACATGGGTCCACCACGACAGCAGCAGTGGACTAACACTTATCATCCCAACAACCGCAATCACCCCAACTTTAGCTATGCCAACCCTAACAATGGGTTATATGCGCTCGGACAGCAGCCGAATTCTCAGTATCAAGCTCAAGGGAAATTTCAACAGCAACAGGCTCAGCAACCAGAAGAGCAAGAAACAAATGCTTTATTGAGAAAGTTACTAGCTAATCAAGACAGGATGGAGAGCACGATTGTCTCACTACAAGCAACAATAAAGAGCCACGAGACTCAAATTGGGCAGATTGCCAATCAGAATGCTAAATTTCCGCCAGGTATGCTTACTTCCAATACCATTCTTCCTACTGAGCAGCTCAAGGCTATTACTACTCGCAGTGGTGTGACTACTCAGGATCCTCCATATCCTAGCCATGCGAGAGCCGAAGCTACAAAAGCTACAGAGAAGGAATTGGGTGAAGAGTTGCCCAAGGCCGTGAGTCCCCAATCAAAGGACACGGTTGAGAAGAAAGAAGAGTCCAAGGGCACTCCAGATCCAGCTACTTATGAGCCACGAATTCTATATCCGGTGGCAATAAGGAGGAATGATGAGGAACACTTTGGGTGATTTATGGATATATTCAAACAATTGCATATCAACATTCCTCTTGTAGAAGCACTTGCTCAGATGCCCAGGTATAAGAAGTTCTTGAAGGAAATCTTATGGGGGAAGAAGAGCATAGAACCCTATGCCACGGTAAAGCTAACAGAGACGTGTAGCACTGTCATACAAAGAGACATTCCCAAGATGAGAGATCCAAGCAGTGTCATCTTAGGTTCCACTCTTGGGGGTGGATATCATACACACGGTCTCTGTGATTTGGGAGCAAGTATTAATCTAATGCCATTGTCTCTATTTGAGAGACTGGGCATTGGTGCGCCAACCCCTGTGAAGATGGGTCTGCAATTGGCAGACAATTCTATAGTTACGGCAAATGGGGTGATTGAGAACTTGCTCGTCAAAGTGGGTGCATTTGTCTTTCCAGCTGACTTTGTGATAGTGGATATCAAGGAGGATCGCGATGTTCCACTAATCTTTGGAAGACCGTTGTTGAAGACAATGCGCGCAAATGTGGATCTAGAGACTGAGGAGTTGACTATCAAGGCTCTAGACTCATCACTCGTGTTCAAGGCATTTGTTCCGAGCAAGGGGAAGAATAAATTGGCCATGATCAAGTTTAGAGAAGATCGTGTGGATCCTTCTCTTGGGTTGCCTACAGTTTTGCATCCCGATCCACCCGAATCGCAGAAGCAGCCAAATGTGGTGAGTGCACATGATGTGGTGCAGAAAATCAAGAGCAAGAAATTGAAGGAGGAGGCACGTCGTGCTAGACCTACTTAACATCTTTTGAGGTAACTGGGTCGGGCCGTCGACCTTAAATTACAAGCGCTTGTTGGGAGGCAACCCAACGTATTTTTATGCTTTAGTGTAGAGAGTGTGTTTAAATATTGTTGTGTGCGTTTTTCAATACAGTTTTCTTATCTGAGGGGTGAGAGAGTGAGGATCTTACATTTGAATTGAGTCTCTGCAGGAATACAGGTTGGAGACGCTATCCGGGCTCCCATTCTTGATGCGCGTGGAAGAAACGCACAAAAATCGAGAAAGCGACGTAATAGTCACGAAATTAGAGGTCATAAATTCTGAAGTTTACTCCGGTAATTTTGGAGTAACACAAGCAAAAGGAGAAAGAGCGCGAAACGAGCTTTCCGACGGTATATTATATGCGTGCATCGGAGTCCGGGAGCGTAAAATAGTAGAACAAGAAGAAAGAAAAAAAAAAAGAAAAAAAAAGAGAGAGAGAGACGCTGGTACTTGAAAAAAAATTGGGAGGCTAATTTTTGAGCAACCTACTGCTAGTGTAGGATCACAATGGCTGATCCTATGGTAATTTATGTGATCCCATGATCACATTTTTCTTCTCACGATGATGCTCATTAAAAAGGGCAAAAGGGTATTTTTTGTGTTTTAAGTGAAAAAGAAAAAAAAAAAGGAGACGCACGCGGAATTAAAAAAAAAAGAAAAAAAGAAAGAGAAGAAGAGAACGACGAACTACAGAGCACTCAGAACACAGAGGAGCGACGGGAAAGAAGACTCGCCGGATTTTCACCGGCGTTTGGTGGTTCTCGCTCGGCACAGCAGCGCCGACAGACTCCGGTGGCCCGTTTTTGAAGAGAGGGACGAACTCCAGAACGAAGAAGACCCACGGAGAGCCCTCACGGACAGAGCTGCCGACCCGAAAATCGCCGGATTTTGACGGTGGTTGGTGGGTTCTGCTCGGCACAGCAGCGCCGGCGACATCCCGTCTTCAATTTTGAAGATTTGGCAAGAATAGTGTGGGAGGCAGCCTAAAAGCTAGGGTTTTCTCAAGAACAAATCTTCAAATTCATTCTCAACCGGTTGGAATTTGATTAAACCGTTTGCGGGGTTGTGACGGGGACAACGAGGAGAAGCTATTGAGCTAAAAATCTCAAATCGCGAAAAGTATCGAAAAATCAGTCGACTGTACGGTCACTTGACTGATTTTGTCGATTCAGCCCCGTTTGAACGGAACTCCGGGGCTTCAGGTATATCTAATCTTTCTCTTTCGCAATTTAATTTTATCGAGTCTAGGCACATTGAGTAAAAGCCCAAATTTATTATTGTTGTCGCTTAGTTGCGGCGTTTGGGGGCGATTGACTAGTGTCCTAGGACTTATCTGCTAAATTGCTTTCTTGCTTTGATTCAGTACACACTCCTTGTCACGTGCACGTAGCGAATTTAATCTCTAAATTTGAATTGCTACTTTCTTGTGCAATGAGACCGTTTAGAAGTAGTTGAGGTAAAGAATGACGATGGTTCTGACTAGATACACCGCGCCTCGCACTAGAATTGCCGAGTCCTCTTGATTGAGCTCTATATTCGTTGAGGACAACGAAGCATTCAAGTGTGGGGAGGATCTTTAATCTTAACTAGCCAGTCCGTGTCTGCATTAACCTGTCACATATAGATTGTTAGGGCGTATTGTGTCGTCTTCGTGGTCCGTATCGTGTTTTGTTTTAGTGTCGTAATATGTATGTTAGTTATATATATATGTGTTAGTGTTAGACTCTTGCACGTTTATTTAATTGAGTCCACCTACCCAAACTGAGTCAGTTTTGAGTCTTCTTTCGCGTCTGGCCTTGCATGTAGAGTTAGAATAAATAAAGTAAAAATAAAAAAAAAACAAATAATTAAAATTTTGAAAAAAAAATAAGAAGGAAATTTGAGAAAGGGCAATCAAAAGAAGCTTAAAATTGGTAGAATCGAGGAGTGTGCGAATTTTAGGCGTAGGGCGTGACTTGTGACCGAGAAGGACAAATTGAGTTCCCCCTAGTACGTATAGAGAGACTTCCTTTACGGGAATGTCTACCTATTTTATTACACTTACTTGATTTGCAAATCTAAAGTGTGTGTCGTTTTTTTTACAAGAGTTGAGCTAGGTGTGAGCTAAACAAGCCGAACGTTCATGTGTACGTCTTAGGTAGTCGCCAGCCCGCCTCGTAGTGGCACACAGAACAGCTGTGCGAGGATGCGTATTAGGGCACTCACTGCTTAATAGATCTCACCTTGTAGGACCATTAGAAAGCCTAATTTGAACCTTGGTTTTATTCATAACCTCTCGACCTAGGGTGACGATTCTTGTCCTTCATCATAAATCGTTTAGAATCACCACTTTAGTGCGTCACGAGGGAGTCATAGTTGAGGGGGTTCGATGAGGGGGAGTTGTACTGCATATACTTGTGAGTTCTACATGATCGCTTGCGTATTATTACATATCTTCGAGGGGATGCGAGGGTGAGTGAGTAGGCTTGCACACTTCGGTGTGGCGGTGTTCCATGTCACTACACCATGGACACAGTTGTGGAGAGCCGTGAGTGCGTGACGTCTAATCCGCACAACAATGGGGTGGTTGATCTTAATTGGTGGATCGTGCTAGGTATCGTTTCTTTTTATCATCACGGTGTAGGAGGATCGGTTGGATTTGGCACAAGACTTACATACAATTGATTACTTGAGAGGGGGCATGTTTACATTCTAGTGTGGGGATGTCGAACTTTTACTACGGACATCGAGATTGAGCTTCTGACGACTACATCCCTACACACGCACTTTGACTATTTGGCGGCTTTGTTTGGTGACACCGTGTACTTCATTGAGTTAGGGGTAGATGAATTTTACTTGTGATATGCATTCATTGGATCGTCTATGTCCTCCCCTTAACATGCTTGCTTTGCTGGATTCTTGGGAGACCACTTGGATACTTTTACGGCATTTTGTTATATTGAGAAAAAAAAAAGAGAATGAAAAAAAAGAAAAAAAAAACAAAGAGAGAAAAAAAGGAGAGATGGAATAAAGGAATAAATTTGAGCTTATTGGAAATTGAGTGGTGGAAAGTTACTAGTTTGTTGACGACGGTTTGCATTTCGTGCACATATCGCCATGGTGGCCACGGAGATCGTTATTGTACCGGGGTTTGAGGGGATCGAGGGCCGGAGACGGTGAGTTTCGGGTTGCGGTTTCTATCATCGTGGTGAGGGTGTGTGAGATGTGGGGTTTAATGTATGAATGTGACGCTTAGGACTTGTTACTACATACTTATCCTTTTATCCCTAAGCCTCTACATTCTAACCCGTTAGCAGAATAGGAGCTCGGACCTTGAATGTGGCTTAGCCTAGCGTAGCCTCTTATTTATCGGCACACGCGAAGAGGTAGGTTATTCTTACACTTAGTAAAGCTAGGCTTTCTATACTAACTAGGGGAAATTCTCGTTGTCGAGTTTAGTTGCAATTCATGCCTTGTTCCTAGATTGATCATCATTCCATGAGAATCGGTTTGAGCTAATTGAGATTGCCCAATCTCGCAAAAGAAAGAAAAAAAAAATAATGTGTTTTTTTGTTATGTGCATTGTATATATTGCATTTTCATATTGTTGCATCGTTGAGTCATGTACTGAGTCGTGTTTATGTCGAGTCGGCTAGTCTTGGTTTGTATGCAAGTGGTGTTTCGAAAAGTATGCAATTGGTTAGACTCGTACCATGATTTGTTGGGGAGAAAGTTTGGAGATGATGGCCGGTTTTGATAGATTGCTCGGGACGCGCAAATGGTAAGTGTGGGGATATTTGATAACTCCATAATTGGAGTTATATTCTATTGTGATTACTTGTCATTTCGCGTACTTTCGATGCATTTATGTGTGTTTTAGGCCGAATTCTTATATGTTTTGAGCATACTTGAGTATTTAGACTTCATTGTGTAATCCGGGCGTTTTATGCATGTTTTATGCTTTATTTGTCGCATTTGATCTTCCGGTATTTGTTCGTGTTGTGGATTTCAGGAACCGGAAGCGTGGAGTGCGGATTTTGGAGCGGAAGCGAACTTCGGAAAGAAAGAAACTCAAGGAATGCATGAGAGAATAGAAGAAGAGGAGAAGCTAAGAGGAGAAAAAGACTTAGCCAAATTTTCAAGAGGTGAAAAGAAGCAACACACATGGAAGATCAAGGTGATCCTACAAGACAAAAGGTGATCCTATGATCACCAGATCAAGTACAAGACCACCAACGTGATCCTACAATCAACTAAGGTGATCCTAGGATCACAAATTGTGATCCCAAGATCACATTAGTAGATCTGACGTGATTAGAATAGGGGTAAAAAGTGTAATTTTTAAAAACTTGAAAGAAGTGACGTGATTTAACAAGGAGAACGACCTAGGGCTTGGAGGATTCATCATTCTACGCCATTGGAGATCAAGGAGCATTCTTGGGAGCTTGGAGACCATCGTTTGATTCTCTATTTTCTTCCCCTATTTAGTTTTTGTTTATGATCATTGAAACTTTGTACTTTGATCATGTGTTTTAGTAGCTAAACCCTCTATTCGGGATATCTCATAGGGAACTAGGGTTTTGAACACCATATTTTGGTGATTTATGGATTATGCTTCATGTTTATTGACTTAATTGGATGTTTATGCTTAGTTATGCTTGATTCATACGCGTAATTCTATCTTCCATATTGTTTGATGTCACAATAAGATTGATCTAGGTGATAATTATTAGAGGAATCAATAGTTATTGCTTGAACTTGAATCTTGCACTAGTCGAATCTAGGGTTGAGGAATCTTGCTAGTTAACTAGAACTAAGAGTTGATATCAAGATCATAATGCGTATTTAAACTTAAGTAGGCTAGAGGAATCAGGTACAAGAGTTTAAATATAGACTTTGGTTGAGCAAGATCAATGTGCTCGTCCAGGAAGTTTTCCTTGATCGGTACCGGGTCAACCTTCACGTTCTCAAGTCTGGATAGGTGATCCGCTACCACGTTCTCAACTCCCTTCTTGTCCCGGATGTCCACGTCGAATTCCTGCATCAGTAGTATCCACCTCAACAGTCTCGGTTTCGCGTCCTTCTTGTCCAGCATGTATTTCAGGGCACTATGGTCGGTAAAAACGATAACCTTTGACCCGACCAGATAGGGCCTGAATTTGTCCAGGGCATACACCACGGCCAGCAGTTCCTTTTCTGTCGTGCCATAGTTGAGCTGGGCATCGTTGAGTACCTGACTCGCATAATAAATGACGTGGCAGACCTTATCCTTTCGCTGCCCCAAAACTGCCCCGACTGCGTAGTCGCTGGCGTCACACATCAGCTCAAACGGGAGTGACCAATCCGGCGTGGTTATAACCGGGGCTGTGGTCAGCTTCTCTTTCAAATGGTCAAAAGCCTGCCGACATGCTGCATCGAAATCAAAGGGTACGTCTTTTCCGAGTAAAGCGCAGAGTGGCTTTGTGATCTTGGAAAAGTCTTTGATGAACCTTCGGTAAAATCCTGCATGTCCCAGAAAACTTTTGATTTCCCTTACGTTCGTCGGGTATGGAAGCTGCTTTATCACCTCGATCTTAGCCCTGTCCACCTCGAGTCCCTTGCTGGAAATTCTGTGACCCAGCACGATCCCCTCGGTGACCATAAAGTGGCACTTTTCCCAATTGGGCACCAAATTTGCCTTCTTGCATCGGATCAGAACCTGACCCATATGGAACAGGCAGTCATCGAAACTATCCCCGAATAGTGAAAAGTCGTCCATGAAGACCTCCAGATTTTTCTCGATCATGTCGGAAAAAATTGCCATCATACATCTCTGGAATGTGGCAGAAGCGTTACACAACCCGAACGGCATGCGCCGAAACGCGAACGTACCGTATGGGCAGGTAAACGTCGTCTTTTCTTGATCTTCCGGGGCTATGAAATCTGGTTTTACCCGGAATACCCGTCCAGAAAACAATAATAGGCGTGGTGGGCGAGCCGGTTGTGCACAAGAGATTCCGGCGGGGAGACCTCCGTGTACACCGTATATAGAGGATCAAGGATCGCAGAGGAAGAGTGGGGTTGTGTGTAGGGAGAGAGTAAGGCAGTAGCAATGTCAGAGAGAGAGACAGAGGTTTGGCAGAGCTTCCGCGTATGGCCAGTGTGTTCTCCTTTGTATGGAAAGGTTAACGTCCTATATATAGCAGAGAACGTGACCGTTGTAGTGTGGTTAATGCGCCCAGTAATGGCGGCTTAATTAGCTTAACCATAACGGCACGTTCGTCCGAGTATATAGGGGCCGTTACAGCACGTTGTGCGCGAATACCGGAACCGTTACGAGGTTGACCGGGTTTGACCGGATTGACCGGGTTTATGGAGCTCGTGCCATAAATCTCTCAAAACAGTTACTAAAGGTCGCGCGCGGGCTTGGCTCGCACGCGACAGGGCTTACTCTAGCCTCCAAACCACTAAGTCCCTACAAGTCCCGTGCAGTGGTATGCGAGGGCTCTGTCTCGCAGCCCCCACATGGATCAGCTCGGCTGGTGATCCAGTGTGTGTGGAGCACAATATGGTGTGCTGGATGGTTGCCACGTGGCCAAGATCTGTCAGCTCAGAAAGCACTATCTACATTAGCCCCCTTTCTGCGCGTGAAGACTCATAGCTGTATAGGCTTCCATGCGCGGAAACCAACATACGCGTCGCCGCCACGCACCAATTCAAATACGGGTAAGTTCAGCCCCCGTGCGTGCCATTATGACCTAAAACCCCTAGAGTCGTGCCGTCTGGCCTTTAGGGTTTTAGGCGTGACGTCAGCTTGTCCTGTGATTGCGCGATTCGACGGTGACGGTTGCGATTCGACTACTGAAAGGACGCAACCCTTCATTGTTTTGGATAAATACTTTGTATCCCCCATTATTGCAAAGCATCACTTCTTTCTCTTAAAGGAATGGTACCCGGAGATCTTTGAGAGCAGATTCAGATAATCAATCACCAGTTCAGAACTGCAAATCGTGTTCTTCAATTGTGCATATCCAAGCAGGCTTCAAGAAAACAAGGTTGGCCTCGTTCACTTTTTGATTTGAGATGCCAGTGTTTGCCCTGAACTGCGTTGAATCTGTAAGCCCAGAACATATAATCTGTTGAAACTTGCAAAGAAGCCTTGATCTTTGAACCCACTTTTGCTTTAATCCTTCAATAATAAGGGCTTCGGATGTGAGATCTTGAAACTCCCTGATTTCTGAAATTGACACCAGAAACTATTCGTCTTTCTTTGCATAGATCTTGAATTTCAAAATTCAAACTGAAGTGTGGTATTTCTCCCCCCTTTTTTCTTGCTCTTCCGCAGGAATGGCCAAGACAAAAGGAACCAGACCTATCAAGGAAGATGAAGAGATACCCGACCTTCCGCAGGCCTTGTGGCGAAAAGCCCCCTATTTAGGCGGCAAAGATTTCTACCATGCGAGGGTTAAGGCGAAGAGGATGCCTGATCCTGTCCTGGTTGAGCGATTGCTGACACTGACTCGCCCCGTTAACTCAGCCTTGCTCGAGTTGATTGGTTCCGAGGATGTGGTTCGATTGGGAATTGAGAACGGGCACTTCCCCTATACTGCGATTTCTACCCAGGCATTCGTCCAGAAATTGGACTATATGGATGAGTGGATTGACCACGTGTTGGACCATCACGCCGCGACTCTCGATGAAGCCGGCGTATACTTTGCTATCCGTGCTATGAAGGGTGCTGTCGTGAAGCTGGACCAATCCATGCTTCTAGACCTTCTGTCCCGCTACTCGCCTGCGACGCACACATTCCACTTTGCTGAGTTCGAGGCTGCTCCTACACTCGAGGACGTGCAGATGCTGTACGATCTTTCCCCCATGGGTGAAGTGGACCCTTTGAGTCCTTTGAGGACGTCTGCGGAGATTGCTTTATACACGCAGATGGAGGAATGCCTAGCAGAGGTAAAGAAAATCTCCACCAGGTGGACCACTACAAAAGCCCTTCCAAACTGGCAGTTGGTTGATACGTCTGCGAAGAACACCTGGAATAAATGGTTGCAGTATTTCTTCCGAGACTACGCGAACAGCAGCATCACTAAGAAGCTTCTGAGTGAGAACCCAGAGGCCGAGAATTATGTAGAGGGTAAGGGCTATCATCTGACCCTTTGTGCTTGGTTTTCGAGGTACCTGATTGATGGTCACCCACATGACGGGGTCTTCTACCATGTTTTGCCACTTGCTGTGAGGCTCGCCCTTGGCCAGAGAGTCGCACTCGGACCCTTGGTCTTGGGTACGCTGTACTATAGGCTTGATCAACTGGTCCTGGCCATGAAAGAGTTGCGCGGCCGCCTCGATGTACTGACATTTGTCAATATTTCCTTTTTGACAATGTGGGTTTTCGAGCGATGGCCATCCTATGCTCCAACTGCTCTCAAACTTGACAAGTGGTGTCCCCCAGGCGAGACCGAAGAGCGTAACAGCGGCAGGGCTGCGAGGTGGTTTGGAGCGAGCAACACCAAGTGCGTGTGGAGTTTGATATGCGACAAACGGAAAGAGTTTACTGCCAGGCCCTATGCCACGCGTGTCGAGAACGTGCGATGGTTTCCCAAGCTGTACCCTTCCAAGGGTGTTGTCTTCTCAGAAGAGTTGCTCTTCGAAGAGGGATCGCATTTCCATGAGCGTTATCGCGAGTTCTTTTGCTGGTGTCTACGAGGTTCTTTTCCCGCCCTCGCAGAGCATATTCGTGAGCTCGCACCAAGGTATGAAAGGATTACCGTGGACGTTGACCCCACTCGAGTTTCGCCCCAGTTTGGTTTTGACGCGGTGGCACCATCAATCTGGCCCCAGTCCATTATCAGAGGTTGCTATAAGCGCTTGCTAACAAAGGAGTGCAAGACAGTCTTCATGAACAATCTACCCTTTGAGCAGCCTGCAGGGACCCGCGAGGGTGGTTGTTCTCAGAACTGGCTCGCATACTGGATCGCCCAGCAAACGAGGATTGAGACACAGTCGGCCGCACAGCCAAGTAGAGCTCCCTTGATCAAGAGAAATTCTTTTCCGTTTCGCCCCAATTGCAGCCTGAGCGAGTCTGAATATGGTTGCTACTCACTGTTGGATCGTGAGAACCATTTGTGTCCTGACATCATTCTGAAGGAGAAGGTCGCCGCAGTTAAGAAGGACGACACGCATGTCGTCAGATACAGCAAGGCATTTGCTGAGGTAAGCAATTTCTTCGCGTGCACTAGGATTTTTTGATTTTCTTATGCTGATGCCTTCATTCTGTACTGTTTGCTGTAGTGTCATGTGCGGAGATTCGCATCTGGTGATCGCTCCAAGTCATTGGTTAACACCATTGTTGCCACCAGAAGACAAAAGCAGTCGTTTCAGTTGGCATGGAGGATGGACCCTGAGGTCGAAACCAAGATTCGCGCAGTCATGAATGCTTTTGCTGACTCGCTGATAGACAATACTCCAGCCTTGTCTCCTCCTGGAGATGATCCGTCCCCTCCAGCGACTGCAGCGCCAAGAGTGAAGAGGCCCAGGCAAAAGGGAATTACAATTTCTTCCCCCAGAAGTGCTCCAGCTTCTCCTTCGGTGAGATCCCTTTCTGTCAAGGACAAATGCAAAGGTCGCATGCCCAGCAAAGTGCGGAAAGAGCTCGCAGTTGAGACTTTCGTTCCCTTCAACCAAGAGGAAGAAGGAGAGAGGCAGGAGCCCAGAGAAAGTGATGAAGAAGAAGAAGAAAGAACAGTTGTGATACATGAGGAAGAATCAGGAGGTACCCCCGTCGCATTTCCCTTCCCATTATCGTAACTTCTTTGCACTTCTTTTCTTAAACCAATCATATCTTCGCAGATGATGATGATGATGAGACCATTGGTGGCCTTTTGGCCAAGAGACAAAAGAGAGATATCCATTCTGGCATTCCAGACGATCCCATAAGAGAGGACATTCTTGCTGAGTCCAGAAAGACAGCCGCAGAGGCTGCTGAAAGAAGAAGGCAGCGAGAAGAGGAAGAGCTCGAGCGTGTGAGACAGCGAAGCCTCGAAGAGCAGCATGTTGACGACCTAGTGCGTCCGGTTGACGAGGAAGATGAGCTTCCCGTAGAAGTGGTTCCCCAGGCGGAGGAGGAGGATGCGGTTCCAGAAGAGGATGCAGCAGCCCTGGAACAAGTCCAAGCGGACTTTGAAGAAATCGCAGGCGGCGATAAAGGTGAGATCTTCAATCTCGCAGTAACTTATAGAGATGTTATTGTGGGTGCGTTAAAGCATGGTGTGTCAAAAGCTGACATTCGCCGTTGGCTAGTAAACAAGTGCGGAGAACCTTCAGGTAATCATTCGAGTGATACGCATGTACTAGGCCTTAGCAACTTGAAACAGGATCATGACTGATTTCTTCGCATCCCGGGTCACGCCCCTCTTAAAGACTTGCTTAGTGAGGACACACTAATAGGACATGGTTCCTCGTCTTTAGTGTATGAAGAGGCTTCAATCCCACCTTCGCGTGGAGGTGCTTGCTCTTAGCTTAAGTAAAGATAGCAAAATATTATTCAATGCGAGTTACCTCATACCACCGCATTTTGTATCGCAGGCAATGTTGAGGAACATGCGCCGGAGCAAAGAAGTCAGTCTTCTGCATCCTATGTTCCGATTCTGAGCCCCTATACAGAGAAGCCCGTCGCAGCTACTGATCAAGCAGGTGGGCCTTTCGAGGACATCATCGAACTTTCCGACGATGCTGAAGCTGGTGCTGTGCTAATGGATGAAGATGTCCATACTGGTGCTGGGGAAGTAAGGACAAGTGCTGCTAATGCTTTCACATCTGAGAGCATCCTTCGCCAAGCGACTTTGGCTGTCCCTTCGCCCCCGGCGATGACTGAGCCAGTGGCACCTATTCCTGCGTGGAGCTTTTGGGGCTCGCAGGTTGGGAATGCAGTCGCAGCTGGTGCGGCCTACACTCTTCCTCCTGACTACGAGAGGTTGGAGCTCGCAGTTGATAGGAGAGCTATGGAGCGAGGACAGTCTTCGACCACCCCAGCAGCGCGCATTCCTTCTCTTCATGAGATTCTGGAAGGAACTGGTGAGCAGAGCTTTACTATTCGCATCTCGCATTATTGACTTGCGAGTTTGACATCATAACTTAGTTTTGACATCTCTTTAGGCTTGAAGCAAACCGATGTGGACTGGGTGGTTCGAATGCGCCTCACCTACCCCCAATCGTTTGTGAGATCTCTGGAGATAGGGCCCTTCGACAGGAGGCTGTTTCTTACTGAAGCCATTTGGATTTTGGAGCAGCTGTCTGTGGCTACGCCTGCGACCATTTCTGTCCAGAGTGCTGAATTGCTATGTGGCATGTGCCAAAATCTTCTTACCAAAGTCCAGGGCAGACTGAGTTTCAAATTTATTATGAACAGAGTCACGCTGATTCGCGCAGCCGTAACTTTGAAACTCGGCCACCAGAATCTCGCAGCTGAGAAGCAGAAGGTGGAGCAGCAAAAGCAAAAGGTTGATGAAGCTCAGAAGCTCTATCATGAGATGAATGCCAGATGCGAGCAACTGAAGCAAGAAGTGGAACAGGTAGAGAAGCTGAGCCATCAGTTCGAGCCCCAAGACTCCTTGATCAAGAATTTGCTTTGACTTTTCGAATTTTGAAAAATAGCAAGAAAATAGCTGAAACATTAATGTAATGTTTGAAACATTAATGTAATGTTGCTAGGGTTTCTCCCCCTCTTTTTTTTAACAACAAGAATGAATTTGCCCGTTTTGCCCTTTCCGGGATTTGATAGGATATCTCTGTGCATATCCAATTATGACATCAGCAATTGATATTCTGCTTGATTTTCGCGCTAATTTCTCAGCAGATAAGCACGCTTTCGTTGGGAAGTCCATCCGAATCATGACCATCCGTCATTTATTAGGATACGCAATTGAATCGTCGTAGCCTTTAGTAGGGTAATTGATTGTTACCGCTTTTCAAGGCGTAAGTGATTGAACTTACCCTCTTTTCGAATTCTGCTGACTCATCCTTGGCAATTGGAGAGTCTCCACAGGGTCTATATAAACCCTGTTTTTGCCATTTGGGTTCTTCATCCCAAAAAATGTGCTTTGCCGTGAGTCCTTACGACTGCTGGCTTCAACGCTTGTTTTTCGTTGATTCATGGCAACTTCAAGTTGTGAATCCTGAGTTTGCGCTTTTTGCTATAGAAATAGTTTCCAAGATCCACTTTATGAGGAATATTGCTCTTTATAACCATCATAAAGAAGATGGGAATGATATCTCACGTGTGTTCGAAGAATTTTCTTCGTGTATTATGTTTGCAGGTCATGTTTCCGGCCGCCTCGTGGTGAGGTGCAGTGCCGAAGTGACCGTGCTACCGTCTCGTAATGAACGACGGAATTCTTCTCCAGCCTTCCTGGAGGAGAACTTGTTGCCCCCACGTTTGTGAGCTCAGGGTGGCGGAACGCTGCGTTCATCCCCGTCTACAAGGAGCCCTTGCCCTTTGGAGCTTCTGCTTGCCTGTTGATCGCTGGAACCGGTGGTTCCTTGGGCAAATGTTATGGGGTGCAGATCTGACAAGGGTCTTGTCAAATACTGGGATCTTGAACGTATGGCTTCATGTGGCTCTTTGGAGCAAGATCCCCCCTGCGACAGATGTTCACCCGCAGATCTGCGTATTGTATAGCCGGTGTTGGAACCGGTGGGTTCATCCCTTTCAGCCAGGATTCCCGTAGTGTGCCTTTGCTGGCTTGTCAGCTACTTTTCGAATGTATTGTAAGCCATGTTGGCTGTGTAGTTAGATTCGAGCTTTTCGCTTGTAAGATGCTATCTAGACAGATAAATTGTAAGTCTTTTGACTCATAATGATAAATAGCCTTTGTTATCTGCTGTCTTGTTACAACAAAATACAACATCGCATGTGTTTCAGCATATTTCGCCTGGCATAATGCTATATACATGTTTCGCATTCGCTATCTGCTATATGAATTCGCAGATGATCCACTAGATCGTTCGAGATTGTATCTTCGCAGTTGTGCCACCTCGGCGGATGGGCTTGTAATTAGCTTTCAGATTCAAGCACTATCATATCAGATAGATTTTTGTAGATCACTTAGGATCATTTTGCACGATTTTGCTATCGTGACAGATAGGCTTTGGAAGATCAATTAAGATCGTTTTTGCATAAGTTGCTATCGTAACAGATAGGCTTAAATGATCAATCAAGATCGCATTTGTATAGGCTGCTATCGTGACAGATAGGCTTAGATGATCAATTAAGATCGCATTTGCATAGGCTGCTATTGTGACAGATAGGCTTAGATGATCAATTAAGATCGCATTTGCATAGGCTGCTATCGTGACAGATAGGCTTAGATGATCAATTAAGATCGCATTTGCATAGGCTGCTATCGTGACAGATAGGCTTAGATGATCAATTAAGATCGCATTTGCATAGGCTGCTATCGTGACAGATAGGCTTAGATGATCAATTAAGATCGCATTTGCATAGGCTGCTATCGTGACAGATAGGCTTAGATGATCAATTAAGATCGCATTTGCATAGGCTGCTATCGTGACAGATAGGCTTAGATGATCAATTAAGATCGCAGTTGCGGATTGTTATTGTAGCGGATGACTCATTATTAACAGTTATAACAAACTGAAATAAAGTAAAATTGACATGCAGAAATATGAAGTTTCTCATTTGGGAGAATTTTCTTATTATAATGCTCTCATATGGGAGAGATGGGATTACAATCCTCTCATATGGGAGAGGAGATTGTGTAAATCGTAGCCACACAAGACATTAAGCGACGTTGTAATAAAACGCATGAAACGAGAGAAGTCAGGGATAGTACTTCTTAATCCAGCGCATGTTGACTGAACTCGGGGTTGAGGTTGTGCCGTGCAACCTTCGTATGCTGCAGTAGCCACTGTCGAAGACCTCTGTGACTTCGAAGGGTCCTTCCCAATTGGCTGCGAACTTCGGGTGAGTTGCTTCTCGCATACAGTGGTCAGATGCGCGCAAGACCAAGTCTCCAACTGCGAAATCTCTTCGCTGGACCGTCTTATTGTAGGCGCGAGCGATTCTTTCCTGGTACCGCTTGTTGGTCCTTTTGGCTTGTTCTCGTTTTTCCTCCAGCAATACTAAGTCATGATCGCGTTGATTTTCATAGAGTGCATGGAAGGCCAGCCTTGCCGAATTGACTCTGACCTCCGCAGGTACCACGGCCTCGGCTCCATAGCATAGTAGGAACGGTGAGGCCCCCGTGGATGTCCTTGGAGAAGTTCGGTAAGCCCACAGAGCTATGCTTAGAGAGTTAGCCCACTTCTTGTGGTCATCCGCGACCATCTTGCTCAAAATCCTCAACAACGTTTTGTCGGTCGCTTCAGCTTGCCCGTTCCCCTTCGGGTAATAAGGGGTAGAACATATCTGCCTGATATTGTACTCCGCTAACTTCGCAGCTACCTGGCGATTAACGAAGGGAGTACCGTTATCTGAAAGAATAGTATTTGGAATTCCGATCCTGCATACGATGTTTTCCTGAATGAAGTTGACCACACCTAGCGCATTTGCCGTTTTCAGTGGTATTGCCTCCACCCACTTGGTGAATAGCTCAGTTGCAGTGAGTATAAAATGGTTCCCGTGCGACGTAGGCCGGATGGGACCGATGAAGTCCAGAGCCCATGTGTGAAATGGCCATGGCGTCCCCAATGCATGTAGATCCACGGCGGGAGAGTGCACTAGGTTCCCTTTGAATTGGCACTCCTGGCAGCGTCGCACTTTGGTGCGAAAATCGACCTCCATCGTGGGCCAGAAGTACCCAATTGAGAGGAGCTGTCTGCATAATTTCGCACCTCCTTGATGCTCTACCTGATGGGAAAGGTCCATGACTTCTTGTGCTTCTCTGCCGTCTAGACACCGCAGCAAGTTGCCTTCGTGACCTCTTCGCCAAAGCAGGTTTTCTTGTTCTACGTATCGAGCTGCCTTCCTTTTCAATTTCTCGGCCTCTTTTCTCGATTCGGGCAGGGTGCCCTGAGTGAGATAATCAAAGAGTGGCTTCCTCCAATCTGTGTCATCGTTGGTTAAAGCGATGAGTAGAGAATCTTTGATTAGTGCGCAACTCTCGCACTGCCCTTGTATCAGGGCCGCGGCTGTTGACATATCTGGCCAATGAATGCCATATCTCTGAGCCTTCCGGTAGATTGACACCTCGCTTTCTCCGCAAGCATGTTGGTGAATCTTTTCTAACAACCGTTGTCCCTCTCGTTCGGAGACGCATCGCATGAGTATTCCGCCAGGACCCTTGTAGTAAAGAGTGTCGTCATGTATGCAGTACCCTTTTGTGAGTGCCCAGCTTTCACTACTTGTGCCTTCCGCAATAGCTTGTAGGATCGCTTTCCTCCAGTCTGTGTCATCCATGTGTTCGTCGTCGCACGCATCTTCTGTCAATGCCGACGATGTTCGCACTTCAATAGAGATCTTTGCGGGACATTTGTCAGTGCTGACCTTAGATCCCAAGGTTGCTAAAGCGTCCGCATGCCTGTTGTCTGCTCGGGGCTTGTGTTCGTACTTCACATCGCAGAATTGCTGCATCACCTTTTGTACTAGGGTGCGGTAAGACAGGAGGTTGATCTCCTTCAAACCATACTCGCCCGAGGCTTGCTTAACGATCAGCTTGGAATCTCCCATGACCGTTAAGTTGCTTACTTCCAAAGCTTTCGCCGCACGGAGCCCTGCGATGAGAGCCTCATATTCCGCTTCGTTGTTTGTGACTGCGAAGTTGAGCTTTGCGGACATCTGTATGACTTCCCCGTCTGGCTTTGTAAAGACTATCCCAATGCCTCCGCCTTTCCTGGTTGACGAACCGTCGAAGTGGAGCGTCCAATAGGGCACGTCGATTGCATAGATTTCAGGGCCTTCGAGCTCTTCTTCGATCACAGGTTCGTGGCTGTTGTCGGGGAACTGTGCCAACAGATCCGCTACCGCCTGCGACTTGATCTCTTGCGGTCGCATGCATGTGATATCGTATTGAGAGATGGTCATGTACCATTTCGCCAATCTCCCGCCCGGAGTAGTTTGAGTTAGCAAATATCGTATAGGGTCGCTCTTGGTGACCACTACTACTTTGTGTGATGCAAAATAGTGTTTCAAATTCTCTATCACAAAGAATAAGGCAAGGCTATGACGTTCGATGTCTGTGTACCTTGATTCAGCAGGCTGCACGATGCGAGAGATGTAGTAAATAGGCCTCTCTTGGCCTTCATACTCCTGAGCCAAGAGCGCTCCTATAAATCTCCTTGTTGAAGTCAGATATAGCAGAAGCGGTGATTCCAATTGAGGTGCGATCATTATTTTTGAAGACGTCAGCAAATCCTTCAGCTTTTCGAATGCGGCTTCGTGCTCCGGAGCCCAGTCGTACGCGGCGTCCTTCTTGAGGAGAGCACTAAAACAACAGGTGATTTCTGCGATCGCTGGGATGAATCTTCGCAGATATGATAGCTTACCCAAGAATGTTTTCAAGGTACTCTGGTTGCGAGGTGGCGTCATGCCAATGATAGCTGACACTTTCGCAGGGTCAGGCTCGATTCCTTGGCGATGAACTACGCCTCCCAAGAACTTCCCCGAGGTTACCCCGAATGCGCATTTCATGGGATTCATCTTCAGCTGAAAGCTTCTACATCTATTGAACACCTTTCGTATATCTGCGAGGTGATCTGCTTCGTGCTTGGATTTAACAACCAGGTCGTCCACATAGAATTCCACTTCTTTATGCATCATGTCGTGGAACAGAGCCATCATGGCCCGCTGATAGGTTGCACCTGCGTTTTTGAGACCAAACGGCATCACTATGTAGTTGAACACCCCCACTGGAGTGATGAACGCAGTTTTCCGAGCATCTTCGGGGTCCATCTTGATTTGGTTGTACCCGCTGAAGCCGTCCATGAAACTGAACATGCGATGGCCCGCTGTTGAATCGATAAGAAAATCGATATTGGGCAGTGGGAAATCGTCCTTGGGGCAGAAGCGATTGAGATCTCGGAAGTCCACGCAGATGCGGAGCTGTCCGTTCTTTTTCACTACTGGCACGATGTTGGCCAGCCATGTGGGATGGTGGTTCGGCTCTATGAACTTGGCGTCTAGGAGTTTGACAATCTCCTGCTTGATCTTCACGTTGAGCTCCGGCCTGAAGTTTCTTGTGCTCTGCTTTACCGGTTTAGATCCTGGAATGATGTCTAAACGGTGCATGGTGATGCTTGTATCCAGACCTGGCATCTCATCATACTCCCATGCGAACACATCCTTGTATTCTGTTAGGAGCTGTAGCAGTCCTTGCTCCTCCTCGCTGGTGAGGTCCGCACTTAGAAAGACTGGACTTTTATTTTCCTCGTTCGGGCTGAGGAACACTTCCTTTAGTTCTTGCTTTTGTGGTCTGGGCGTGTCTTCCATGCATTCAGGTGCTTCTTTGAGTTTCTCGTCTGGAGCCCCCTGTACTGGCTTTTCCGTCAGCGCGATTTGCTCAATTTGATTGATTTGCCCAGGGATATCCTCATGCCCGTGTGAGGACATCCCCGCGCACCTTCATATGCGATAGCACTTCTTCCCATTGGCGTAGAAGCTCTCTATCTCTTTGCCTTCGGGGTCATGCTTTGCGATTCTCTTCAAGGTATACACATTCTTTCGATGATATGCGATACGCGGCGCCTCTTCGCGTGTAGGCGGCTTTTCCTTGGCATCTTCCCTTGTTACCATTACGCCCGCAGGTGACTGGTCCTTGATGTCCTCCCATAGAGGCAAAGGAGTAGGGTTGAATGGTCCCGGTGTTTGCTCGTCCGCCATTTCGGTGAACCACACTGCCTCGCTAAGATGTGCTTCATCCAAGTTGAATGGGTTCGTCGAAGCCGGTATCTCAACTATTCTGTCATTCCAGATAGCTTTCATAACCTGGTGAGCCGTTGAAGGAACTGCATCGAAGCGATGAATCCAGGCCCGACCTATGATCATGTGGTACGTGGTGTTCGCGTCTATGACATAGAACTTTGCTGAGCACTTGATTTCGTTAATCTGAACGCCCAGGCGGATCCATCCGATCGTCATTCTAGAGTCGCTTCCGAATCCCATTAGCGGAGATGGACGCCTGACGATCTTATGCTCGGGGATCCCTGCTAGCTTCAGTGTGTGGAGCGAAACGACGTTGACCGCCGCTCCTCCATCGACGAACGCTCGTTTGAACTCGACGCCATTAATGATGGCCGTCACATACAGAGGTCTCTGGTGGCTCGCATCTGTCTTCTTATCGTTGGCAGAAAAGGTCATAATCTTTTCTGTAGAGCGAGACGCCCTGATGACTTTCCCGTTGGACACTACAAGATCCTCCTTGTAGTCCTCCGCTATTCTCAAGATCGCTTTCGTCATATCTGTCCGGCATTTCTCCGAGAAATTCATCTCGTCGAAGAATCTGCTGAAGCCATGCGACCCTTTCATCCGGTCGGCACGTTCATCCTCCGTGTCCATGCTGTAGTCTTCTTCTTCATGGACCTCGGCAACGATGGGTAGACCATCCTCTGCGACTTCTTCCAAGTCTACTATCGAGATCATGGCGACCTCTTTGCCTTTCGAGCCTTGCTCTGTATGAGCAGGAAGTGGTTTGTTGCGCACGTCCTTCCTGTGATCGCTGACGATCAGCTCGCCGTTCTTCATCTTCTGGTCGAATGCGAACCTGAGCTTTTTACATTCCGCTGTGGGGTGCATGACCTTGCCATGGTACTCGCACCACTTAGGGTCCCTCACCATCTCCTTGGAGGGTGTCTTCTCGAGCGGCGGTAGGACACCGTCTTTGCGCCACTGCCTGCAGAGGTCGCTTGCCTCCTCTACCGAGCATGGCAGGGGTGGCACGTCGAAGCTTACAACCTTCGCTTGCTTCTGGGGTGAAACTGTATTGACCTCAGCTATGCGTCCCCTCTTGTAACTGAATCTCCCGATCTTGTAGGTGGTGCCGCTCGAAGATCGCTCCGGGGCGTTCTTCTGTTTTTGCCTCTCGACTATAGGCTCGATGTTCTTCGTGCACTCAATTAGCTTTGAAAACGTAGGTGTTTGCAAATTGATAAGCATACCTTTGTATTCGTCTCGCATGCACTGCAGGCATATCTCTACAAGCCGGCTTTCGGGCATTGGATCTTTGCACTCCAAGGATTTCGCCCTGAACTTCTTGATGAAAGTGATCCCGTCCTCCTCGCGCTTCTGATAAATTCTCGAGAGATGGATCATCGTCACCTTTTCTTCCATCTGGAAGAACTTGGTGTAGAATTTCTGGACCATGTTGTCCCAAGTCTTCACGGATCCGGCTTCCAATGTTCGGTACCATTTGTACGCTACGTTCCCTAGAGATTTGGGGACTCTCGCATCAGCAATTTGGGATCAGCTCCATATGGCCCCATGACATCAATGAAACGCATGACATGCTCATGAGCGTTTCCATTGACATCCTCGAACTTATCCCATTTAGGGGCCTTGTACCCTGCCGGGTTAGGCATGAGATAGATCTCTCGTGGAATAGGTGGATCGTTATCTAACTTCGGGATAATGGTATCCGCGAATGACTGATGAGCCAGAATAGTGTCCACGCGCTTCTGCAGAGACGTCATGCATTCTGGAATGCTCCCCTCGGTGGTTGACGGAGGGGTTGCCGCAGGCAGGGGCGACACATACGCCGTCGCAGGATTGGGAGCATACTGGCTACTCGCATTCCCCCAGATTGCCGTTGGAGGAGGCAAAGGGTACTGCAGAGTTGGGTTAGACGCCAAAGCCGAGGGCTGAGGAGTGTGAGCAGCGAGAGGCAACATCTGAGCTGTTGACCCCTGAATCGAAGGCAACTGCGTGGTCGCCGGTGGAGTCTGCAGATTGGGGTTGGGAGGTGTGGTTGACACTCCCAGTCCCGGAGCGGTAGGAGCTCCTCCTCCTTGAGAGACGGCGGCGGGTGACGAAGGATTTGGCGCAAGGGTGCCCAGAACGGCCAAGATCCGTTTCAATTGCGCAGATTGAGCCTTGAGAGCTTTCGCCTGACTTTGGACAGTGGCATCCAAAGACTCTAGCGTCGGTGTCTCGCCGGGAGTGGTAGGAGTACGACGGGTTTCGTCTCCCGAGGGAGCTTCGGTGGAGGGCGATCTGTTGCTGATATCATCCTCCTGAGACATGGTTGCTTTTGTTGGTAAGCTCACATCGGGTTCACCAAAATGTGCACAAGAGATTCCGGCGGGGAGACCTCCGTGTACACCGTATATAGAGGATCAAGGATCGCACAGGAAGAGTGGGGTTGTGTGTAGGGAGAGAGTAAGGCAGTAGCAATGTCTGAGAGAGAGACAGAGGTTTGGCAGAGCTTCCGCGTATGGCCAGTGTGTTCTCCTTTGTATGGAAAGGTTAACGTCCTATATATAGCAGAGAACGTGACCGTTGTAGTGTTTTTAATGCGCCCAGTAATGGCGGCTTAATTAGCTTAACCATAACGGCACGTTCGTCCGAGTATATAGGGACCGTTACAGCACGTTGTGCGGGAATACCGGAACCGTTACGAGGTTGAACGGGTTTGACCGGATTGACCGGGTTTATGGAGCTCGTGCCATAAATCTCTCAAAACAGTTACTAAAGGTCGCGCGCGGGCTTGGCTCGCACGCGACAGGGCTTACTCTAGCCTCCAAACCACTAAGTCCCTACAAGTCCTGTGCAGTGGTATGCGAGGGCTCTGTCTCGCAGCCCCCACATGGATCAGCTCGGCTGGTGATTCAGTGTGTGTGGAGCACAATATGGTGTGCTGGATGGTTGCCACGTGACCAAGATCTGTCAGCTCAGAAAGCACTATCTACACCGGTCCAACATCTGGTCCATGAATGGTAGCGGGAAGTGGTCCTTCAGTGTTGCGTTGTTTAGCCTCCAATAGTCCATGCAGATCCGCCAGCCTGTAACGGTGCGCTGTGCGATCTGCTCCTGGTCGTTATTCTGCACCACCGTAATACCCCCCTTTTTGGGCACGCACTGGACCGGGCTGATCCAGGTGCTGTCCGATATGGGGTATATGATTCCTGCTTCCAGCCACTTCATGACCTCTTTTCGCACAACGTCCTTCATGTTCGGATTCAGTCTCCGCTGGGGCTGAATCACCGGTTTCTTGCCGTCTTCAATTCGGATCTTGTGCATGCAATAGGAGGGGCTGATCCCCTTGATATCTGCAATCGTCCAGGCGATTGCTTCCTTATGCTCTCGCAATACTTCCAGCAGTTTCTGCTCCTGTTCCTGAGATAAACGAGACGAAACAATTACGGGCAGAGTACTATTTTCACCAATATATGCATACCTGAGATGGCTCGGGAGCGGTTTCAGCTCCAGTGCGGGTGGCTCCTTGAGTGACGGGACAAGAATCATCTTTTGCCCGCCGTCTTCGTCCCGGTGCAAAGTGGTCCAGTCCTCGGCTCTCATGGCGTGCTCGCACCGAGTCTTCTCCTTTTCTTCCCCGTACATGCTGTCGATTTCTTCCCACAATTGATCCATCTCCTCGTTTTCCCAGCCTTTGTCCACCACATCTATGGCAAAGATATCCTCGTGGTCGTAGTAATTTGGCAGTTGCAGATTTTTGAAAACGTTGAATTTCACCTTTTCCTCGTTAATCTGCATGGTCAGCTCCCCGCTCTTGCAGTTTATCATTGCTTCGCCCGTGGCCAAAAACGGCCTGCCAAGTATGAGCGGTACCTCCCCTGCCTCCATGTCCAGGATGACGAAATCTGCCGGAAAAATCAGCTCGCCGACCTTGACCAGAATATCCTCGATAACCCCATAGGCCTGTTTAACGGACCTGTTTGCCATCTGCAGCATGATTCTGGTGGGTCGGGGTTCACCGACTTTCAAACTCTTGAAAATCGTCAACGGCATCAGATTGATGCTGGCCCCTAGGTCACACAGAGCCTTTCCTGTGTAAGCGTTACCTAGGGTGACCGGTATAATGAAACTGCCAGGATCCTTTTTCTTCCTCGGTAGCCCATTCTTCACACAATTGCTCACTTCTGCCGTCAGGTTTATGGTCTCGAAATCGCTCATCCGCCTCCTCCCATACAAGTTGTCCTTGAGGAATTTGGCATAAGTGGGCATCTTAGCCAAAGCCTCAGCAAAAGGTATGTTAATCTGCAGCTGCTTGAACATCTCGAGAAACCTGGCGTAGTCCTTGCTGTCATCCCTCTTTCGTGTTCGCAAGGGGTATGGCACCTCCTTGGAGACCAGTACAGTTTCGGCATCTGTCTTGTCCTGCACTGCATCCTGCTCAACCGAGCCCTTCGGCTGGGGGCGGTCAACTGTGCTGTTATCCTGGCCCGACAAGTTGCGTTCTATTTCTTTCGAATTTTCTGCACGTGCGTGGCTGGGATACGGTGGATCCTGCAGTGCCAATCCACTCCGAGTGGAGATAGCATTGATCTGAGCCCGTGGATTGTTTACTGTATTCGAGGGTAGGTTTCCTGGCTGTCTCTCTGTTAGCTGTTGTGCTAACTGCCCCACTTGTACTTCCAAAGCGCGCAGTGACGTTTTGGTTGTCTGCATGTCTGCTGTCAGGGTGTCCATGTGCTTGAACCGGGACTCCATGGTCTGGAACATGGACTTGATCTCTTTCATCTGGGCGTCGTACTGTTGCGCAGATGGGACTGACTGAGCCTGCTGGTCCGGGGCAGCCTGCTGGGCTGGTGGCCTGTGCTGGAATCCCGGTGCATAAACTGCTGCGTTCGGGTTTCCGTACCGAAAACTGGAATGGTCTCTCGTACCCGGTCGGTACCGGCTCGGGTCCCACTGCTGCTGTACATAATTGGTGTCTTCGGTCCGTAGTTCCTCGATGGCCGTGTCCAGATCAGGTTCTTCGACTGCTGCAACAGTCTTCTTATCCGAGTAGACTTTCTTGACCAAGTCATGAACGATCTTGGCCAGGTTGTCTATCCGGTCATCCTCTGCTGGTTCGGCTTTAGCCGTCATCCTGCGATCGTCAAACAGTCGGGTGTCCTGCTTGGACAACTGCTTCATCAGGTCATACGCACCTTCTTTGTCCACGTTTTACAAGAGGTTTCCCACGGCCTCTCTGTCAATCCTGTCGGCATTCTCCCTGTCTAGGGCATGATAGAAAACCTGCAGGATTTTCGCGTCTCCAAAACCGTGGTTCGGGCACCGTTTTACCAATCTCATAAGCCTGTCCCATGCGTCCACCACCGTCTCCCCCATCTTCTGCCTGAATGACAGAATCTCGCTCTGTAACTGTATGACTCGGGAGGCGGGATAGAACTTTGCCAGAAAATCTGCGACACACTCCTCCCATGTGGTGATGGATCGGGGTGGTCGGGATTCGAGCCAGTCTTTGGCCACTCCGTACAGACAGTATGGAAACAAGATCAGCATGAGTGCCTCTGCTTCTACCCCCTTGTATATGACCTTGTTGCAGTAATCTTCGAATTTCTCGATAAAATCGTTCGGGTCTTCGTCGGCCCTGCCATGAAACGGGCAGAGAGTTTGTACCGTCTGGATGGTGGATGGTTTGATGTCAAAGTGCTCGGCGGTGATCTCGGGCACCACAATAGCTCGCTCATGCCCCCCGGTGGGGACTTCAAAATTTTCCACCAACGCCTTCCCAGATCGGTTATATGTTCTCTGGTTGCTTCGGGCAGCAAGTCCTGCTGTGACAAGTTCCTCAATGTACCGAGCCATCTGGGCTGGGGTACGTGTCTCTCGTTCCTGTCCACCCGCTTCGGTGTTCTCGGGCGTATCTCTCTGGTTGGTTGCCATCCTGCTTTCTCGGTTTCTGCGGTTCTGTTCGGTATACAGTTTTTCCAGGTTGTCGAGTGGTGACACCAAATCGCGAGGCAATCTGGGCATCAACTGAACAGTCCTGAAAACGCATATTCAAAAATGCAGTGAGATAAAAAGAAAAATAACAAAACTAAAAATAAACAAAGACTCAGAAAACTAATTCTGACTACTAAATAGACCCTAAAAAGTCCCCGGCAACGGCGCCAAAAACTTGATGCGCAAACTAACGTGCTGTCGCAAGTGTACGAATCTTGTAGTACCGGGTGTAATTAGACTCGGGTAATCGTTCCCACGAGGGCTATTTCGGGTTTACTCATGTTGTCAGTTTTGGTTAACCGAGTGTAGTAACAAGGAGGAGTAGGTTGTGATTGCAGTTTACTAAACTAAAAACAGAAATTAAAAACGTAAACGTAAATATTTTTTGTGACTTTTTCTGAAATAAGTTGAATCGGTTGTAACGATAATAGATGAGAACTAGGCTCCAGGATCCCCTAGGGTTTCTACATATTTCAGTTTTACGTTCGCTTATGAAAACACTCAGCAGTTTCGATATCTGTGCAACGTACCAGTTGTGCAGTGACTTTTCAGATTCCACACGTAATCCTGATCCTGCAGACTTTCGGATTCTTGTTAAGCTGCCTAAATTTGCAGTCTCGGTCGAAGCCTGTTAGGGTTTCTAACCTGTCCGAATGGCCCGGGTCAAATTCTCTAACAGTTGGTCTCACGTCTTTCGATGCTAGCCCTATCTCCCTTTCTCTGGTCGGTCTATCAGGGTAAGGTACTAAATCCTGGCTTTTCTTCCTAACCCTAACTTGACGTTTTCACCTACAAGCTCGGGTCTATAGCAATCCTGGGTGATCAATCCTATCATGCATACACGATAATAATCAAAACCCGAATAACAGATATAACTTGCTGAATTAAGATAACAATCATGAATCCATAAACGAAGTAGTCATAAAATCTGGATACGAAACCCTAAGTTCACCGAGAACCTAGGTAAGAAGTTTAGCTACGACTAGACATAGTACAAAACGCAGTTTCTGAATTTAAAGAGAGAGAACGAAATCAAACTAAGTCTTCGAATCTCGAATCGCGCTTTCGTGCTCTCCGTGAATGCTCTGACTTGCCCTTCGGTTGTACCGAGAATTGTGTTGTGTCTTCAAAACGAGTCTGGACGAGTCTTTAAATAGTGCTGTTTTTCCCCGAAACGCGTGTGCCCGAAATTACGGAATCTGCCATCGGTCCACCGTCTTTGACCAAAAAGTCAAACTGGCTGCGTATATACGCAGGGTTGCGTATATACGCAACCAGGGCCTATCCTCCACCTCCCCATCTCCCTGCCTTCCTGCGTATATACGCAGGCCTACGTATATACGCAGGCAGGGGGGAAGATGGGGGCCCTGCTTGGTCCTTTGGTGGGCCTGGTTGGGTCCCCTGGGTCCCACTCTTCTGCCTGACGCTCCTGGTTTGCCTCCCTTGGTGTTCTCCTGCTTTTCCGTGTTCACGTCTTGACCCGGTCATGTGCACGTTTCCCGAGACGGTCCCGGCTTGGTCCTGGCACGCTTCCCGATGCACCTTCCGAACCTGTTCCTGAAAAGGCAACACGAACAAAAACCCGCGATCATATCCAAATATAGCAATAAATAAGCAGAAATCCAGGAAATACAAATAAACGTCTCATTCTAGATTCCCGAGGCATTCTAAGGCATTTTCCGGCAAAAACCGCTATTTCCGACACAAATACTCATGAAATCAGGCTAAAAGATAACCCCTAATCAGGCGTTATCAGAAGACTTATAGGGCTAATTCACATTAGAAATGCAAGTAGCTTCCTCTGAGACTGGTTATCCTACTAGGCCTACACTGCCGTCACTTAGGTAGTCGTCAACCCTCCTCGTAGTTTCAACTGAACAACTGTGCGAGTGATGCTTTATGGGGGCCTCACGTCCGTCTCTAGCTTGTAGGTCCACTAGTTACCCCCATTGATCCGTTTAGCCCTTTTATTCGCAACCTCTAGCCTAGGAAGCATTTCATTGTGACTTTCATAACTTGTTAAAATGGCCCTTTCATATGCGTCATGATAGAGGGAGTCGAGTTAGGGAGGTTTGATGAGGGTGTGATGATTTGATATATTTATTGTGGATACTCTTACGTTTCGTCTTTTGAGGTGATGTGAGGGTGAGTTAGAGACGGCAGCACACTTCTGTGTGGCGGTGAGTCGTGTCCTTACACCACGATCGTAGGTGGAGTAATGTAGGGCGTGATATTTTTTCCGCACGATATGGGGTGGGGTTGGTTGAGCTTATAGGAGGTAGTGCGTTGATGATCATTGATATTTTCTATATCTTAGGTGATGAAGAGGATCGGTTGGAAAGGCACCAATTACATTGACTATCAGGTTGCGAGAGTTGCTTCACATTGAGTGTGGGGGTGTAGACACATATTTGATTATATCACTAATTTGACACATTCCACCCCCACATTATCTAGTTTGATAATGGATCTCCTCGGATATTAATATGGTATCATTGGCTCCATGTATTTATGTTATTGTTGTGGAAATAAAAAAAAGAGAGAAAGAAAGAAATTGAAAGTGAATGGAATAAGGAGCTTACTTTACAATTCATGAAGAACCGAGGAGATTAGCTATGGATCTCGATCACTATTTCACATTCATGGCCGCGAGAAAGGCGATGCACCAAGATTGAACGAATGAGGGCCAGAGTAGTGAGATGCGGTGGGTTTCCTTGGATTTTGGTGAGGGAGTGTGAGAATCGGGTTTTTGTGAGTTATATCATGACGTCTAGGACTACGCTTCTAAATATCCTATCCTACATGTCCTAAGCCGTCAGCAGTGTGAACCCGTGGATAAATAGCTCGGAAGGTAAGTGGTAGGGATGCGTTTGATGAGTGTGCGGAAGCAATCTCTTAAGTGTTCATGCCCGTTCTGTCTAACGGAACTGGCTGGAAGTTCTACCGATCACCAAAGTTAAAAAAAATCCGAGGGAATTTGAGAGCCTTATGAATTGCGATTTACTTTACGAGATTGTCAAATCTCTAACTAAAAAACATAAGATTTGTGTTGTTTCAATTTTTGCATTGTTTGATAATTGAGTTGCATTGTTTATAGTCATGTAGACTCCATTGGGTGTGTGTGTTGTTTTTGTCAAATGGATAGTGTAGTTGTATGCAATTTGGTGGATTTAAAACGTAGTGTGAGGATTGATTTTGCTCGAGACGCGCAAAAAGGTAGTTTGGGGGATTTGATAACTCTGTACTAGAGTTATATTTCTTACACGATTTGTTATCGTTTTGCATAATTTCCGGGTTGAATATCTTAGAAATACACTATGGACTTGAGGAGATTGAATAAGTTTAGCTTTGAGCGATAAAGTGTTAATTCGGACGTTTTTCACATTATTTACATTTATTTTGTCACTTTTGATCGCACGGGGTGTTTTCGTTTTGTGTTGGACACGAAACGGAGCTCATGGATAAAGAGGAGGAGGAGAACGAACTTCGGTACATATGCGGAAGCTTGGGAGAGAAAGAAATTGGAAGAAAAGAGGACAAAGATGGAAAAGTGGGGTTAAAGTGTCATTTTGGGTAATGACACTTAGCACCCCAATGAAGAATAGAAGAAAAGACTTAGAAAAAATGAGCGGAAGAAACGTAGGGAAACTCACTGACTTGTAGGATCAAAAGTTGATCGCAAGACCAGAAGTAGATCGCACGATCAGATTTTCAGATCGAGAGATCAGAACCAATACTTAGACGAGTCTTTGAGCGAAGAAAAGAGCCAAACTCACTGTTTTATGCGATCACCTCTTGATTGCGCGATCAGCAGCCAAGGAAGCCAAAGATCGCACTATCATAGAAAGGAGATCGTGCGATCTCCTTAACTAAAAACCACATGGACGAAGAAGAAATGGAGGTCGGGCATTCTCATCAAAACAACGTTGTTTTTGGGTTATTTCATTCCTAAACCTAATGTTGGAATTAATTAATAGAAGAAAGGATGATTATTGAGGGGTGATTGAAGCAACCAATGTGATAAGAAAAGGGAGGAGATGACGAAGAACATGAGTTTCACCATTGAAGCTTCTTTGCGTTTGATTTCTTCTACTCTTCTTATTCAAATTTAATGGAGAAAATCATGAGTATTGCTTATTTAGTTATGAGTAGCTAAGCGAGTTTTGGTAGGCATCTCAATTTGAGAGCCTAGGGTTTATGTAAACGATTTTATTTTTCCGGATTTGATCTTTGCTTCATGATTAGTGATTTCATCTTTTGAATCAATTCTAGTTTCTTGATTTCGTTAGTAATCCTACTTGAGTGACACAATTAGGAGATAAACTAGGGTTCAAGAACTATGGTTTCATTCAATAGTTTATTCATGCTGAAAGTTAGCCTTATTCTAATTCAATTGTTCATGTACTGTACGTAATACTCAGTGTTGACGGAGTAATTAACCCGAACCACTGCTTAGTTAGTGAATGCACGACAGTGATTCTAACTAACTAGGATGAGACTTAAACATCAATCCTGTATCACTTCGACTGAGAGGAGATGTGTTAAGATTGGCTAGTGTGGGTAGATTTGGTAGGTGAGATTCGACTGTTTCGTGCAACGGTGGTCCGACAGGACCCGTTTTCGTGCATGTCGATAGCCTACTCGAACGGGCCGGTAGACACAAGAGACCGATAGGAGATTGTATTCTACCGTGAAGTAGAATTACTTGAGAGCGATATGAGATAGTCAATGCTGTTACCTGGCTTAGTTAGAATATGGTTAACATGTTGCTCAGATAATTCGGAAATCGGTTACAACCATAGGTGATCAACGATTGCCTAATTTTCTCCATTTCTTGATTAAGAATTCTTCTTAATTCCCGTTTACTATTATTTCTGTTATTGATTTCAGCCACTTGTTTGGGGGTGGCAACACAAGAAATCAACACTTTTTACTCTGGTTACCTAGTGAACTACATTAAATTGTTAATTATAAACTTGTTGCAAGCTTGTCCTCGAGGGATCGACAACCCAAGTAATGAAAATAATTACTCTTTACTACTTGACCGTACGCTTGCGTAATACCCGCTAGAAATCAGCTTCATGGACGGTCCCAATGGGGGCCGATCCTCCTTGTTGGAGTTGTATCCAAAGCAACTCGTACTCCTTGTTGCCCAAGTTTAGTTGTTTCCATACTTAAATAACCCCTTTTCAAAGCATGTGCCCAAACCCTAGCCACCAATATCCAAAAATTCACATCCTATGTGATTCAAATTCACTAATCCTTACATCCCATGTAATATTAGATCTTATCTGGTTGAATTATTGACAAATTTCATCAATATGATTGATTTGTCCGTTTTACGCGATAAAAATAATTTAAAGTGTAAAAAAACATAAATCGTAACACATAAACCACGTTATGCTATACGACCTATGGCTCTGATACCATTGTAGGGTTTTAATAACGGATACGCAGCGGAATAAACATAAATTAATCAGTTCAAGACCCTCCAAAGATCACTGGAAGAGACTACATAACGATAATAAGGGATTAGTATCAAAATACCTTTTGAATCTCCTTTGATGACTTCTCACGTGAAATTGTGTTCACGTCTCTATGGCTAGTCCACTCCTTGTATTGAACTCGGATCCTTCGAGCCTTTGTGCTAGCTAGGATTGAAGGAAGACGAGGAAGAAGATCACAATCACGCAAAAACTGAGCAATGAGGGCCGGTCCTCCTTGTTCGGGCGACGGGGTAGGGGCGGTCCCAAGGGGGGTTCGACCCTCTTTGGGATTAGCTCTCTCTCCTTGATTTTCTCTCCCACTCAATGTGTTATGAGCATTAGTTGTGGGAAGGAAGCTAGGATTGTCCTTTGTTAGTCCAACAACTCCTTGTTGACTGCATAAAAGCCCCTATCCTAATCCTGTCTATACACGGGTTAGTCAAACTTGCATATTAGTCCTACTAAGATTGAAAGCTATTGCGTATTGGTGCTTCTAATTAATTAATCAGATTAATTACTTCCCTAGTTCGGTCTATTCCATAGGGAGTGTGACCCCATAGGTTTCCACTTAGTTGGTAGTAACAATTTACTAACATGGAGCGGCCTCTAGCAAAACATCCACGCTAACCAACTTATAGATATAGTCATCCGACATACCTTGTGCAAGTATTGTCTTATCCCTTTGTCTCTATATCCGGATTGGACACGAGACATACAAGTCACACTCGTATATCCAATTCATAGTTTCTCGATCCTGGGAATAGTCTCATTCATGCAGATAACATCAATATCCTATATTAGTTTATCTTATTTTGACCAGACATTCTATGAGAACCATCCCTCGAGTGGCCGTTGATATTTACTCCTGTTATGTGGGAGGGAAAAATATTATCTACACCACTACCATCTCTAAGCTTTCTTCCTTATTGTATCCGAAGAATGCCTTTATTACTACCCAATTAAGTTGTAGCGTTTGATGATGTCAAAATACAAAGTTCCAAAACTATAAAACCTAGTGACTTCATGTCTAACAATACCGTTATCACTACGAGAAGCACTGGTGACTTTACATAACTTGTATGTAGCCTTCTTGTTATGGGTCAATCCTGTATACTATTACTCCTAATGCATACCCATGTATGTAGCCTTCTTGTTATGGGTTAATCCAGTATGCTGTTACTCCTAAAGCAATCTTGTAAGAATATGGATGCCACCTATGTCACGTGGAATCAGTCTTTGGAAGGCTAATTGTCTTTCCAATTAGATTGAGAAGGACCGTGTGAATAAGATTCATGAGATACGCCATGTTATGTACTTAGGCTAGATGTGTGATATGGTATGACATATAGATACCCGCCAATTCCGGGTGAGAGTCACTGGATATTTATCAAGGATATCCTTAAGTACTTGATAAGCACTAGGGATGAATTCTTGATATATGATGGATAGGAAGGGTTAACTGTAAAGAGTTACACTGATGCGAACTTCTAATCCAACAAAAAATATTTCAGATTATAGTCAAGTTTATGTTTTTGCCTTAATGGAAGGGACTGTGAGCTGGAAAGGTTCCAGGAAATATTCAGTTGCCATTTCTACCATATGGGACTGAGTATATTGCTGCATCAGATGCAAATACCAGAAGATTCTATCTCATTGGATTGTCGATAGAGGAGATATGAACATATAAAAAGTACCAGCAGATGTCTCTCTTACATTGCGCAGCATAGGCGTGAGGGCCGCGCTAGATAAATAGGAATACGAAGCACCTGATTGACTCTAGTGCAAGTGGGAGACTATTGTAAATATGCCCCAGAGGCAAACTATTTATTTTTAAATTTTTATGGACTCACTGTTCATAAAAATATACCCTGCATAGTCTGCATCTGAGAACCCAGCTACCAAGATGTTTCCACTAGCCCCATAACAGAGGCCAATTTTTGACGTACCCTTAAGGTACCTGAATATCCGTTTCACCGCCTGCCCACGGTCCCTGCCCGGATGAGCCATAAAACGACTAATCACACGAATAGCGAATGCTATGTCCGGTCGAGTACTTACCATAGCATGCATAAGGCTTCCAACTGCGCTAGCATATGGAACCTTGGACATGTACACCTTCTCCTCCTCAGTCTGAACGGTGTACATTCCCAGCTTGTTGTTAGTTGCCATAGGAGTATCTATAGCTTTAGCTGATAAAATCCCGAATCTTGCCAAGATCTTCTTGATGTATCCCTGATGTGACAAGAAACGCTTCTTCTTCTTCTTCGTGTCTCTGTAGATCTCAACTCCCAATATCTTCCGAGAAGCTCCCAGATTCTTCATCTCGAATTTCGCGCTAAGGGACCTCTTCGTTTCTCAGATGTTCTTGATATCCCGAGTTCCAATCATAATATCATCCACATACAGAACTAGGTAAATACATGATCCACTATGCAACTCTTTGTGATACATGAAACAATCATAATCGCACTTGTGGTAACCAATCTTCAACATGAAGCAGTTAAACCTCTTGTACCATTGCCTAGGCGACTGCTTAAGTCCGTAGAGAGATCTGTTCAGCTTGCACACGTGATTCTCTCTTCCGGGAACTTGGAACCCTTCCGATTGGCTCATTTATATTTATTCTTCCAACTCTCTATGTAGAGAAGTGGTATTGACATCCAATTGCTCAAGCTGTAGGTCGTGATGTGCCACCATTTCTAGTAGCACCCGGATAGAAGAATGTCTAACCACCGGTGAGAATATCTCGTTGTATTCAATTCCCTGTTTCTGACTGAACCCTCTTGCAACTAGCCTTGCCTTATACTTGACTCCCTCTCTAGATGCAGTTCCTTCCTTTATTCTGAAAACTCACTTGCAACTGACTATCTTCCTTCCCGCACGCAATTTAACAAGCTCCCAAGTCGAGTTCTTGCTAAGAGAATCCATCTCATCTCCCATCGTGACAATCCATTGTGCTGACTCAGAACTGGATATAGCGGCCTTGTACGAGGACGGCTCATCCTCCACCCCTTCCGCTACCTGTAATGCATATCCCACCATACCGTCATCCCTGTATCTAGCCGGCGGCTTTATGAATCTCCTTGGTCTTCCTTCAACAATACTATGAAGAATTGGTTCCTCTAGTGTAGACGCATCCTCACTATCAGACTCTTCTGCTTCTTACTCTTCGGCTTCCGGCGGCAGCGTAGGAATTTCGAAATCCTTAGGATCAGTAGGATCCGAGTCTCCCTCCACCTTATTCTCTGCATCTCCAAGCTCCACCTCCACGGATTTCTTCAACATAGGAATCTCATCAAAGACCACACTTCTACTAAGTGTAATCTTGTTGTTTGCCCTTATCTTGTATCCCTTCACACCTGTTCCGAAACCCATGAATACTACATTCTTAGCTCTTAGTTCTATTCTGACATCATCAACATTAGAATAGGCAACTGAAAGTATGTAATGTAGACTAATTACAGGACCTAATACTCTAGAAGGGGGGGGGGGTGAATAGAGTATGGAAACTTTTTGGAAAACTCATATTCTAACAGATTAGCTTTGTGTGAAACTCAAATCTCAAGGCCTTGAGATTTTAGAAAACTGTCTGAAACTTTCAAAGGCAAAAATAGAAAGCTTCAAGGCCTTGAACTATTACCAGTTCTAATCAGCTTATAAACCCTAGTTTGATTTGAGTTGTGTGCAGTAGAAAATAACAAAACTGTAAAGTAAAGAACACAAAGCAATTTACAGAGTTCAGTCCCAATGGACCTAATCTCTGCCTGATGGATCTAATCCCACCAAGATTGGGCAAACACTTCTTATTACTCACACAGAAACAGCCCTAGATCTTCAAGCCTAAGTGATTTTCCTTACACCTATACAGCTTGTGGTTCCAAACCTATCTAGTTCCAGCTACTAACTGTTGAGCTAACAAGAACCTCTTGTTGTTCACTTGAACAACCAACCACTAGGTTTAGTGAGGTTTAAGATATTTAAAAGATACACAAATTACAAAACAAGTGAAGAACACATTAGAAGAAATAAGCTAATAAAGCCTGGATGTGTTCTTCTGGAAACTGGAATGACTTGATCTTCTGAAATCTGGAATTGAAGCTTGAAACCCTGTGTGTTTGAATGAATGATCTCGCACGAATTTGTTACACTTCTCTGAGTAATTCTGTAAGCCTCCTTTTCAAAATTCGAACTTGTTTCTTTTATCCACCAGCTGCAACTGAATGAGATATTTTAGGATCTCAGTTCCTACAAATCCTCCTTCTGTTTTCAACTGAAATTCAAACAGCTCTAAGTGGATATCCGTTGGAGTTTGTTGAGATTGCTCTTGCACGTTTAACAAACCTACAACAACATTAAAACACAGCAACAACAAAATCCAGAAAGATAACAATACTATGACTGTTTGGTTTTCCAGTTTCTGATAAAAACAACTGGTTAAAAGATTAGAACAGTAATCTGATTATATCCTGACAAATATAAATCATGATAAACAAGTTTAAGACTCTAAGAAATCAATAAATAATCACACTAATAAGAATCACACCCTGCAAGAAAGAATCAACTTAATTCGGTAAAAACTGTCAGCAGCTCAAGGCACATCTCAAGGCCTTGAAGCTCTGAACCTGCTTCACATATTTTCAAAATTAAGTCCAGAAAACTTTGATTCTCCCTGTTCTGATCATCTGCAATTTTGTTAGATATGTAGATAATGTAATAAAAGAATATATTCAGCAAAACCCTGATCTGCATAATCAGATATCCAATCTGCAACACAAACTTGTTAGAAAATTCAGCAGAATAAGAATAACTCTCAAGGCTTTGAAGCTCTGTCAGTATCTCAAGGCCTTGGAGCATTTGAAATGCTTTGCTGCCTATTTCATTGTCTTTGTCTTTGGCTTTCATCACTCAAAACAATTACCATCCAAAACACATTCAAGGGTCTTTGAGTCAACATCAACACAACCAAAAATTCTCAAATTCGAGTAATCCACTGCTCTACCGGACCAGACTTCCATAGGAATCTTGCATCCTATACCTGCGTGCGGGCTCCGATTTATGAGATAGCATGCCATAGAAACTGCCTCTCCCCAAAAGCCTCTAAAAGACCTGCATTCGAAAGCATACAACTTTCTTTCGCCAAAAGTCTCTTATTCATTCTCTAGCTACATCGTTCTGCTGCGATGTGTGCCGAACGGTGCGATGGCGTGCTATTCCCTGATCCTTGAAAAATCCATAAAACTTTTATGAACAAAACTCTAAGCCGTTATCCATGCGCAGCCTCTTCACCTGCTTTCCCACCTTATTATCTACTAGCGTCTTCCACTCCTTGAATCTTGTGAAGGATACACTCTTGTGCTTCATCACAAATATCCAAGTCATCCCTGAGTATTCTATGATGCTCAGAAAATACCTGTACCTGCCAATCGCCTCGACTCGAGATGGACCCCAGCAATCCGAAATGATATAATGAAGACTACCTTTCATTCTATGAACCGCCTTAGGTAACTTGCTACGTTGTAGCTTCCCATACACGCAATGCTCAAAAAACCCTAGGCTCTTAGGCGCATGCCCGGTGAGATACCCCTTCTTGTGAAGTTCCTGCATTCCACGTTCACTCATATGACCGAGTCTCATATGCGACAACTTATTTAGATCAGCTTCTCTAATCTCGGCCGAGGCAACTCCGACAGACCTTCTGATAGCCGAACCTTGTAGCACACATACAAAGTCCCATCATTGAACCCCTTTATTAGCACATCCGAACCCTTGTAGACGCATAATCCTCCACCTGTGCGGTTGTAGCTTGAAAACAGCTCCCTGTTAGAATAGATGTGATAAGTATCCCCAGAGTAAAGAAACCACGTAATCACCCTGAGAGTCAAGATGAATTACCCTTATCTACCACGGGTGCAGAGCTGTTATGTCCCTGTTGTCCTTGTTTAGGGCAAACTCTCTTCTAGTGCCCTTTCTCCTTGCAGTAGGCACATACATCCTTGGGTAACTTAGAACCCGAGAATTTCTTTTTCTTGTTCTTCTTACCATTCTTGCTTCCCATTGTTTCCATCAATCCGGAAGCATGGTCCTCTGTACCTAGGCCTGTACCCTTATGGCGCAATTCCCTAGCATGAAGCGCTGATCTGACCTCCTTTAGAGATAAGTCATACTTGTCCACAATGAATGACTGAACAAAGTTTTCATACGGTGAAGGTAACGACATTAATAGCAAAAGTGGGGCATCCGCATCACTCACCTTCTCGCCAATATTACGCAAATCAAGAAGAATTGTGTTCAATTGATCAAGATGGTCTTTAAGGTCTGTACCTTCGAGCATCCACAAAGTGAAGAGCCTTTGATTTAGCATCAACTTGCTAGTCAGACTCTTCGTCATATAGAGACCCTTTAACTTGAGCCAAAGCCCTACTGCTTGCTTCTGATCTGTGACCTCGATGATCACGTCATCCGATAAGAACAGCATAATTGTTGTGTGTGCCTTATCCTCCAACGCCTTGTACTCCGATGTATTGACATCCATGCCTCCCTTTTCCGCGGTCAAAGTTGCCCATAATCTATGCGATTTAAGCAAGGCCTCCATCTTGATCTTCCACATACTAAAGCTATTCCTCCAGTGAACCAGTCAATCTTCAACATCGATTCGGACATCGTTCTTGGTGGATTGATCTTGACCTATGCTCTGATACCAGTTTTTCGTAACAGAACTCCTGTTTCAGAGCTCTGATACCAGTTTGTTATGCAATTCACGATCTCTCTCACCTCACGAATTGTGAAGAAAAGATGCAAACACAATTTAACGTGGTTCGCTAGCCCAATTCGAGCTAACTACGTCCACGGGCAAGAAAGACCTTTATTCAACTGAGGAGAACGTCGAAACATGTTTAAATACAATTCTAGAACCACAAATGACTCTTTTATACTCCCAAAAACCGATCCGAGGCCATAAGGAAAGGTTTCCATCCTTATTTGCCGCCTCAGGATGTTGTTCGCATGAACACACGTTTTGTTCGCAAGAACACGTTCGCACGAACAGAAAACTGTTCTCACGAGAACATGTTTGCACAAACAGAAATCTGTACACACGAGAGCAAATTCTGAACCTTGACTTTCTTTGACTCTTGTTGCTCCATTGTTCGACTTCCCTCTTCAAGGCACTTATCTTAACACTTTCATTCCTCGATCGTAGTTGACACGTAAGGCATAAAGCAAAACAATTTCTACTAATTATGATACTCTTACTTCAAAGAAGTCGCATGCGAAAACATATGTGAGTCATATCATAGAATTATCAACATTTTATAGAACTTCAAAGCTATTTCCCTCAGCTTAATTCTTCATTAACTGCGAGTTTCAACACTTTTAAGAAAATTTATGCACTTGAATAGCCCAAATTTCTAATCCAAACGAACTGTTAAGATGCAATCGGGGATAGGAAATGTAATATAAGCCTTCATATTGAGGAGAGTGAAGCCAACTTGCAATAAACTTTTTTCTCGAGAAAAATTCTAGCCGGTATAATACCACCAAAATGAAAACAAAGTGCCATTGGAAGCAAAGAGTTGCATCAAAAAAGTCAAAAGATAAAAATGTTCCACAGCATTATAAGAACAAACCAAAGAATGAACTTTTCTTAAGCTCACTAAGACACAAAATGGATTCAGTACTCTACTTCCAAACACGTGACTAAATCACAATTTAAACCCTCATAGGATAAAAGAAAATTTTGAAACTGTATGTACTTTTTGTAAGAGTTCTAAATTCAATTTATCTTCCAATGATTTTTTTGTTTGATTTGTTCCAAGCCTAATGCGTTATAGTGATACCGTATAAATGGGTTGAATACATGTTGTTATAATACTTTTTTTAAACACAATAGTAGCAAAAAAGGTAGTAGTAGTAGTACTTCCTTGTAGATAGTGCTTTCCAAACAGACAGATCACGGCCACGTGGCAGCTATCCAGCACACCTAGCTGTGCTCCACATGCACAAGATCACCACCCGCGCTGATCCATGTGGGGGCTGCGAGACAGGGCCCACGCACACCACAACACGGGACTTGTAGGGACTTAGTGGTTTGGAGGCTAGAGTAAGTTCCGTCGCCCGCGAGCGACAACCTCATAACGGTTCCGGTATACGCGGACAAAGTGCGTAACGGTCCCTATATGTACGGACGAACGTGCCATTGTGGTTAAGGTAATTAAGCCGTCATTAATGGGCGCATTAACCCACTACAACGGTCATATTCTCCACTGTATACAGGATCGTTAACCCTTCCTTACATAACACTAATCACCTGAACTACGCGGAAGCTCTGCCAAAACTTTGTCTCTCTCTCTCATACAGTTACTATCGTCTTACTCTCTCCCTACTCACTACCCTATACCTCCTGTGTTTCTTGTTCTCTGTTCTTGGTGTACGTTTGAATCTTCCTCAAAGGATTCTCCTGTACACATTCCTCAAAAAGAATGCAATATTAGTAAAATTATATCTTAACAAAGCAATAGACACAAATAAAAACGTAGGAACTCAAATAATAATTTTGTTCTAGGAAATATATCATATAGCCGGGTTCAAAACCTGGACCTCAGGAAGTGCCTTCTAACGCTCTACCATAGAGGTAGCACACATTTACTACTAACATAGTAATTGTGTGGATATATATATATATATATATATATGTAGAGAGAGAGAGAGAGAGAGAGAGAGCAAGAGAGAGAGAGAGAACAATCACTTTGAGTGAATACAAATTCCAGAAATAAAATACAAAATCATTTCAGTGATATAGACACAAGATCATTATTGTATTATTCCACGCTTACTTGCAAAAAACTCGTGCATCGTGCGGGGTACCGACTACTAGTATATTAAATTAATATATGTAAAATAAATAACATATATGTGCATATTTTTCTATTTAAATTTCCCCTTTTATGTATTTTGAAATTAGGCATTTTGATTTTGCCTTGATTATAATGAATCGTAGTGTAAGGGTTCCGTATGCATGTTCCTATTGTTCAGGCATGTAAACATTTTGAGACTCTTTATAATTGCATTGATATAAGTTCATTAGAAGAAAACTAATACATTCTTCCAATGGTGTTCAGGATCGAGGGTTTGGTTAACGATTTTGGACAATTTGTCACTAATCAAATCCATATTATATTTTTTTTGTGAATTCACATCTTCCTGAAATTTAATTTTAAGAACCAACACAATGGACTACAGCAAGCACATTTGTTGTCTTCAGCGGTATTGCTTCTACCCACTTAGTGAACAATTCGGTCGCGGTGAGAATAAACTGATTCCCATGTGAGGTTGGTCTGATAGGGCCAACAAAATCCAGAGCCCAAGTGTGGACCGGCCATGGTGTTCCCAACGCATGTCAATCTACGGCAGGGGCATGTACGAGGTTGCCTTCGAATTGACACTCCTGGCATCTCCTTACTTTAGCGCGGCAATCCGCTTCCATGGTGGGCCAGAAGTAACCTACTGTGAGAAGCTGTCTGCATAGTTTCGCACCTCCCTGATGCTCCACTTGGTGAGAGAGGTCCATCACTTCTTGCGCTTCCTTACTGTCTAGGCATCGAAGAATATTACCCTCGTGGCCCCTTAGCTATGTTTTCTTGTACCACGTACTGGGCTGCTTTCCTTTTCAGTTTCTTGGCTTCTTTTCTCGATTCTGGCTCGATTCCCTGTGTGATAAAATCGAAGAATGGCTTCCTCCAATCCATGTCATCATCGACCAGAGCAATTGATAAAGAGTCCTTGACCAGTGCGCAACTCTCGCATTTTCCTTGAATCAACGCCGCAGCCGCTGACATGTCTGGCCAGTGAATCCCATACCTTTGGGCTTTTCGATAGATTGATACTTCACTTTCCCCGCAAGTATGCTGGTGAATCTTTTCTAACAGCGCTTGTCCCTCCTGATGCGAGACGCATCGCATGAGTATCCCCCCTGGGCCTCTATAATAGAGAGCGTTGTCATGTTTGCAGTACCCCTTAGTGGATGCCCAGTTTTCTTTACTCGTTCCTTCTGCGATAGCATGCAATATTGGCTTTCTCCTGTCTGCATCGTCCATGCATTCATCCTCACACGCGTCCTCCGTAAATGCCGACGACATTTGCACTTCAATCGAGATTCTTGCGGGACACTTATACGCACTAACATTGGATCCCAGGGTGGCTAAAGCATCAGCATGCCTATTATCTGCTCTGGGTTTATGCTCGTACCTGAAATCGCAGAATTGTTGCACCAGCTTCTGTACCAAATTTCGGTAGGGAAATAGGTTTACCTCCTTTAAACCATACTCGCCCTAGGCTTGATTGACGATTAGCTTGGAATCCCCCATAACCGTCAGATTGCTTACTTCTAGTGCCCTTGCTGCGCGAAGAACTGCAATGACAGCTTCGTACTCTGTTTCGTTGTTGGTGGAGTTTGAAGGCTAGAGTTAGGTGGCGTGGGTAATACTCCCAACCCTTGAGTGGTGGAAGATTCTCCTCCTTGAAAGACGGCAGCGGCCGATGTGGGGTTCGGGGCGAGGGTCCCCAGGATGGCCATTATCCGTTCCATCTGTGCAGATTGAGCCTTGAGAGCCTTCGCCTGATTCTGGATGGTAGAGTCCAAGGCCTCTAGCGTCGGAGCCTCACCGGCGGCCGTAGGAGCGTGGCGGGTCTCCTCTGTCGAGGTGGTCTCCGTGGAGGGCGATCTGTTACTGACATCATTTTCATGAGACATGGTTGCTTGCAGTGGTAAGTTCACGTCGGGTTCACCAAATGTGTACGAGAGAATCCTGCAGAGAGAATTCAATATACACCAAGAGTAGAGGATAGAAAAGACACAGGAAGTGTAAGGTTGTGTGTAGGGAGAGAGTAAGGCAATAGCACTGTATGAGAGAGACAGGATTATGGTAGAGCTTCCGCGTATCTCAGGTGATTCTCACCTTTTATGGAAGGGTTAACGATCCTATATATAACGGAGAATGTGACCGTTGTAGTGTAGTTAATGCGCCCATCAATGGCGGCTTAATTAGCTTAACCAAAACGGCACGTTCGTCCGCGTATATAGGGACCGCTACAGCACGTTATCCGCGTATACCGGAACCGTTATGAGGTTGACTGGGTTGACCGGGTTTATGGAGCTCGTTCCATAAATCTCTCAAAGCAGTTACTATGGGTCGCACACGGGCTTGGTTGTCGCTCGCGCGCGACAGGACTTACTCTAGCCTCCAAACCACTAAGTCCCTACAAGTCCCGTGTGGTGGTATGCGAGGGCCCTGTCTCACAGCCCCCACGTGGATCAGCGCGGCTGGTGATCCAGTGTGTGTGAAGCACAGCTAGGTGTGCTGGATGGTCGCCACGTGGCTAAGATATGCCTGTCTAGGAAGCACTATCTACATTAGCCCCCTTTCTGAGGTAGGGGATTTGATTTCTCTTTCTTCTAGTGATAGTGGTGATATGATAGAATTTGGTGTTTCTATCACCAAGAGCAAGCCACTGGGATCTGGAATTTTGAAACCATAAAGTTTCTTCCTTCTTAAGAGTACTATTATACTCTTTGATCAGTTCTCTTTCAAGCTGTTGAAGAGAATCAGAGAACTTCTTACAATTGCAGTTTTGAATGCCCTCAATTCTAGCAAGAAGGTGTCTTTTTTTTTCTAAATATGTTACCAAAGGTTTCTCTATTCCACTTCTTTAGAATTTCAGAGAGGCCCTGTAAAGAGTTAGGAAGAAAGTTTTGGCTATTCCAATTATCTTTAACAATGTTAGTAAAATCAGGATGATCTAACCAGCAAGCTTCAAACCTAAAAGGCCTATTAACATAAGTGTGATTAGGGGTACCTTCAAAGCAGATAACCAGGGGGGAGTGATCCAAGTGATTCCTGGGTAAGTTTCTTACCACAGCTTCAGAGAAAGTAGCTCTCCAATAAGCATTGCATAGAGCTCTATCAAGTATTTCCATAGTATTGGCAGCACCACTTCTTCCATTAGTCCAGGTGAGCTTAGGACCAGTACAACCTAGATCCAACAGTTCACATCTATCAACTCTGTCCCTGAACTTGTTGTTTCTAGTAGTTCTGTCACTTTGGGAGAGGCTTCTTCTTTCAGTATTGCTACAGATTTCGTTGAAATCTCCCCCAACCATCCAAGGTATGGAGTTTGAGGAGGCAACAGTTTCCAGGTTGTCCCAAAGATCATTTCTTTGAGACTGGCATAGACAGCAGAAAGGAGCCAATCCGGGTAATTGTTTCTGGTGACAAGGGCATGAATAACTTGGTGGTTGATGGTGATGGTATTAACATTAACCTCATCCGGATTCCAGTGAATCCAGATTCCCCCTTTCCTACCATTGGGGTCAATGTGGGAAGAGGATTTGAGCTTGATAGAGTTGAAAAAATTACCCATGGATTGTAGTTCCACTTTAGTTTCCAAAAGCACAGTGATGGACGGTTTGTGAACGAGTACCAGATCTTTGAAAGTACTCTTAAAAGCATCATTAGCAGTACCTCTACAATTCCACACGAGCACAATCATGGAAGATTTTTGGGAGGTGGGGACGAAATTAAGACATGCTTTAGTGAGGACGCTCTGGATCCTCCTTTGCATTGCTAATGGGGTCCCTTGCGTAACCACTGTGACTGTCATTAGCTTGTTGATCATTCTGGGGATCCAATTTTCCTCGATCTACATCGCTACTTCTTCGATTGCCCATCATGTGTTTAGACGGTGAATTGTTGCGTTCTCTGTATCTAAGCACAGACTCATCCCGTTGTGCGTTATTGGGTGAGTAATTAGCTGCCGTTGGAGAAGATCTCAACATAGTCAAACTCTGTTACCCACTATGTACGAGAGAATCCTGCAGAGGTAATTAAATATACACCAAGAGTAGAGGATAGAAAAGACACAGGAAGTGTAAGGTTGTGTGTAGGGAGAGAGTAAGGCAATAGCACTGTATGAGAGAGAGACAGGATTTTGGCAGAGCTTCCGCGTATCTCAGGTGATTCTCCCCTTGTATGGAAGGGTTAACGATGCTATATATAACGGAGAATGTGACCGTTGTAGTGTGGTTAATGCGCCCATCAATGGCGGCTTAATTAGCTTAACCAAAACGGCACGTTCGTCCGCGTATATAGGGACCGTTACAGCACGTTATCCGCGTATACCGGAACCGTTATGAGGTTGACCGGGTTTATGGAGCTCGTGCCATAAATCTCTCAAAGCAGTTACTAAGGGTCGCTCGCGGGCTTGGTTATCGCTCGCGCGCGACAGGACTTACTCTAGCCTCCAAACCACTAAGTCCCTACAAGTCCCGTGTGGTGGAATGCGAGGGCCTTGTCTCGCAGCCCCCACGTGGATCAGCGCGGCTGGTGATCCAGTGTGTGTGAAGCACAGCTAGGTGTGCTGGATGGTCGCCACGTGGCTAATATCTGCCTGTGTAGGAAGCACTATTACACCTACAAAGTAGGAAGGTTGTTGCTGAAAATCTGGAGAGATTTGCAGAGCTGTTTGAAGTATTTAAAGAGATCAAATTCGAAGCAACAACAACACAATTCTCAACGGGAAAATACAGAGAAAGCATTCTGGATTTTAAAGCATCAAAGAAGTTCTTCATCTCTTCCAATCCATACACAGAAGTTCACTGCATTCACTGCAGTTTTCTACTCTTATGTGATCTCCTATATAGAGCTATATTGGTAGATCATTTATGTATTACTTCTACATTCATTCTCAAGGATTGTTGAAGGTGAACAATAGATAATTCTTAGTTAATCAGTTAGGTAGAGCAGGTACTAGACAGGTTAGGGAAAACCATAAGCTGTAACAGAGTAAGGGAACTCTATGTGCTTGAGTTCTAGGGCTTGGCTTTTGATTAATAAGAATTGAGTTGAAAATCCTGCAGGGATCTAATCCCTGAGGTAGAGACGTAGTTCCAAATGGACTGAACTCTATAAATCACTTGTCTTGTGCATTTTCAGTTCATCTACTTTCAAAGCTTTTGCAGCATACAAAAATTATTTATTTTTCAAGGGTTTGAACTTGTTTTCAAGGACTTGAAAAAGGCTTACTTGTTCTAAAACTTTCTGCTACACTCAAAGGCTTGAATCTGTGTTCAAGGCCTTGAACTTCATTAACTACACTAGTTCTTCTACTTGTTAGCAAGTTTTGCAAAAAGTTGGCATACTCTATTCAACCCCCCCCCCCTTCTAGAGTATCTTAGTTGCTTATACATCTTCATACTCACACTTTCAATTGGTATCAGAGCTTGTATCACTGTATAAGATTTAACCATCTGGTGATCATGAGTACTGAAGGTGATGGTGGCTTCTCACAAGGAAGAGCTGCTAACATACCTCCTCTATTATGTGGAGAAAATTTGACTCACTCGAAAGCTCTCATGAAAATGTTTATCATTGATCAAGATCTAGAGCTTTGGACCATTATTCAAAATGGACCTCATACTTCCTCTTCTGAATTAGAGCAAGTTTCTAAGAATTACAAGGTTATTAACATTTTGTATTGTTCTTTGAGTACAGATGAATTCAACTGGATCTCTGGATGCACAACTGCTAAAGAAATCTGGGATAAACTTGTGGTTACCTTTGAAGGAACCAGCCAAGTCAAACAGACCAAGATCAACATTTATCTCAGACAGTATGAGTTGTTCAAAATGAATGCAGATGAATCCATCAGAGATATGTTTAAGAGATTCATTGATATTGTCAACAACCTTGACTCACTGGGAAAACACTTTTCCAATGAGGAAAAGGTGAGGAAGATACTTAGAATTCTTCCAAAGGCAAAGTGGGAACCGAAAACCACAACTATTGAAGAAGCTCAGAGTCTCTCAACTTTACAACTTGATGACCTCCAAGGGAAGCTCCTAACACATGAGATATCCATGAATGAAGTTGATGGAGAACTCCCAGAAGGTGTAAAAAATCTAGCCCTCAAAGCCAAAGAGAATGAGAGAATTCAGATCCTTGAAACTGATGATGGTGATGATGAAGATCCAATTGCCTTGATTTCGAAAGCCTTGAAAAGGATCCTCAAAATGAAGAGAAACTCTGGAAACAAAGAGTTCAACAGAGAAAGGCATAGACCATCCAGCAGCAAGGATTACATATGTAAGCCCTCTTCACAAAGCAAGTCAAAAGTTATGAACTGCTTTGAGTGTGGTGATGCAGGACACTTGATAAGAAATTGTCCATACAAAAAGAGCAAGAAATTTCAGAAGAAAGATCATGACAGAAGAAAGAAAGCCATGATAGCCTCATGGAGTGATTCAGACAGATCCAGTGAATCTGAATCTGAAGAAGAACATGCCAATCTTTGCTTCATGGCCAAGCATGATGATAGTTCTGAAAAGAACATTGAGGTAATGGTTAACTGTTTAATTTCAAAAGCCAAAAGAAGCTCTTTCAGAATATCTCAAAACTATGCTTTTAAATGAGGAAGATTATCTGAAAGAGATTAGGCTTTTGAAAGTGAAAGTACATGAGCAAGCAAAAGAAAATTACAACTTGTTTGCCTAAATCAAAATCTTGAAATCTCTCAGAAGCAAACTGACAGTGATTTCAAGGCCTTGAAAACCAGTTTCAAAGCCTTGAAAACACAAGTCAAGGAAGTAGTCACTGAAAACTCCTCTATGAATGACAGCCTTGTTAATCTAAAAATCATGTTGATGACTTAGAAAGACAAAAGACTACTCTTACTGAGAACTTTCGATAATCTGAACTAGTGAAAATCAAGCTTGCTGGAACAGAACAGAAGTTGAACTTGATTCTTGGAGGAAGTTCACAGTCTGTTCACAAAGCTGGTATTGGATTCAATCCAAAGTTTCCAAGAAGAAACAATACCAGATTTGTGAAAGCTGGAAACAAAACCTCTCCTACTTGTCATTACTGTTGTAAAACTGGTCATATTAATATAACTTGTCCTTTTAGAAGAAGAGACCCTCACATAATGAGGAATACTTTTCCTTTCCAACTTAAAGGACAAGTTAAGCAGATTTGGGTTCTTAAAGGGGTTAGACCACCTAACATGGTTGATCGTGAATATGAATCCAAATTCCACACTTTGTCTAACAGCTGGGTAAGGCAGTGATTGGTGCTTGCAGGTTGTCACCAAGGAACAGAAGTGGTTCATGGACAGTGGTTGCTCAAGACATATGAGTGGAAAGAGATCTCTATTCTCAGAATTAAAAGAGCAATCAGAAGGTTCAATAACACTTGGTGATAAAGGAAAGTGCAATATTCTTGGTATTGGAAAAGTTGGTCCAAATTCTGAAAAATCTATTTCTGGTGTTTATCTAGTTGAATGTTTGAAGTTTAATTTACTAAGTGTATCTCAACTTTGTGATAATGGTAACAAAGTTGTCTTTGATAAAGAGAAGTGTGTGGTGCAAAATGATAAATCAGGAGATTGCATTCTCACCTCTAGATCAAACATTTTTTATACTTTTTAGACTAACAAAGTTGCACGTGAAAGTTTGAAGTGTCTCAAGGCCTTTAAAGAAGATTCAAAGCTTTGGCATAGGAAACTTGGTCATATCAGTTTCCATACTCTGAACAAATTGATTTACAAAGACTTGGTAAGAGGATTGCCATCCTCCAAGTTCAAAGAAGATGAGTTATGCAAAGCCTGTGCACAAGGAAAGCAGATCGGAAGCTCCTTCAAGCCAAAGAAGTTTGTAAGTACAACTAGACCTATTGAATTACTTCATATGGATCTTTGTGGTCCTATGAGGACTCCTACTCCAAAAGGTAAAAGGTATATGCTAGTTGTTGTAGATGATTTCTCTATATACACTTGGGTTATGTTTCTCAAAGAAAAATCTGAAGCTATCTCTGAATTTTTAAAGCTTTACAGAGAACTTCAAAACTTGAAAAACCTACCTGTAGCTTCAATCAGAAGTGATCATGGTAGAGAATTTGATCAGTTAGAGTTTGATCTATTTTGTGATAAGCATGGTATTTCTCATAACTTTTCTGCTCCAAGAAATCCTCAACAAAATGGTGTTGTTGAAAGAAAGAACAGGACTCTGGAAGATATGTCAAGGACAATGCTTCTTTTGAACAAGTTGCCAAGCACTACTGGGAAGAAGCTGTGAATACAAAAAACTATATTTTGAACAGGTGCTTGATCGGACCCATTCTAAAGAAGACCCCCTATGAATTATTCAAAGGAAGGAAGCCAAACATCTCTTACTTCAGACCCTTTGGATGCACTTGTTTTATTCATAACAATAGAAAAGACAATCTCGGTAAGTTTGATGCAAGAAGTGATGAAGGTTTATTTCTTGGTTACTCTCTGAATAGCAAAGCTTATAGAGTGTAAAATAAAAGAACCAAACTGGTTGAAGAGAGCATTCATGTTATTTTTGATGAAAGTTATGATGGTTCTTTGAGTGAAAGTTTTGCATATTTGAATTTGAACAAGCATGAATTAGAGGAAGAGACTGAGAATCCACTTGGATTCAAGAAAGGCGCAGAGGAGAATAGAAGACATTTTCAAGACCTTAAAAATAGTACTCAAGGCCTTGAAAATACAGCTCAAAGCCTTGAAAAAGATGATCAGAAGGATTCAAGTGACAAAGCCACTACTTCAAGACCAGAAAAGATGGAGAACCTGAACCATGGTCTCCAAGAAATAGATTCAAATATCTCTCATCCCATCCAGCTGATAATATCATATCAGATCCAACCACTGGTACACAAACTAGGTCACAGTTGAAGAACTTATGTGCTTTTAATGCTTTTATTTCTCTTGTAGAACCAAAAACTGTAAAGGAAGCTTTACAAGAAGCAGACTGGATCATTGCTATGCAAAGTGAACTCAATCAGTTTGAAAGGAATAAGGTTTGGAACCTGGCTCCTGCACCTTCAAACCAGTCTGTCATTGGTACCATATGGGTATTCAGAAACAAGTTGGATGAAAGTGGCAATGTGATCAAAAACAAAGAAAGGTTAGTTGCTCAAGGTTACAATCAAGAAGAAGGTATAGATTATGAAGAAACCTTTGCTCCATTTGCCAGGTTAGAAGCAACTAGAATTTTACTTGCATTTGCATCCTACAAGAACATGAAACTCTTTCAAATGGATGTAAAATGTGCTTTCTTGAGTGGTTATTTACAAGAAGAAGTTTATGTTGCACAACCTCCTGGTTTTGAAAATGACTAATTTCCAGATCATGTTTACAAACTTGACAAATCTCTTTATGGTTTAAAACAAGCTCCAAGGGCTTGGTATGAAAGACTGTCAAAGTTTCTACTTGAAAATGATTTCAAAAGGGGTTTAGTAGACAAGACTCTTTTCACCAAGACTCATGAGAAAGATTTACTTGTAGTCCCGATATATGTTGGTGATATATTGTTTGGAGCTACTAATGATCAATTGTGCAGAGAATTATCAAGTCTTATGAGCAGGGAGTTTGAAATGAGAATGATGGGAGAATTAAACTTCTTCCTAGGAATTCAAATACATCAATTGAATAAGGGTATTTTTATGAATCAAAGAAAGTATACAAGAGACTTGTTGAATAAATATAGCATGGCTCAATGCAAGGAAGCTAAGACCCCAATGAGCTCCACTCTATCCTTAGACAAGGATGAATCTGGTAAGAGTGTCAATGTTAAAGAATATAGAGGCATGATTGGATCATTACTCTATCTGAAAGCAAGCAGACCCGATATCATATGCATGTGTGCTACGTTTCAAGCTGATCCAAAAGAATCACACTTAACTGCTGTGAAGAGAATATTCAGATATCTCAATGGTACCAAAGACTTAGGGATTTGGTATCCAAGACATTCTAACTTTTCTTTAAGTGGTTTTTCAGATGATGACTTTGCAGGCTACAAAGTTGATAGAAAAAGCACTTCTGGAACCTGTCAATTCATTGGATCATCTTTGATTAGCTCGCATTCCAAGAAGCAGAATTCAGTTGCTCTATCAAAAGCTGAAGTTGAATATATAGCTGCAGGAGCATGTTGCTCATCATTACTATGTATTGCTCAACAGCTAAGAGACCTTGGATTTGACTTGAGAGGCATACCTATTAAGTGTGACAACACTACTGCAATTTCAATTATAAAGAATATAGTACAACACTCAAGAACCAAGCACATTGATGTCAGACACCACTTCATCAGAGATCATGCTGAGAAAGGTGATATTGTTCTTGAATTTGTTGCTACTAATATGCAAATTGCATATATCTTCACCAAACCATTAGCAGATGAGAGAGTCTCAGCTCTAAGATTGGAATTGGGAATGCTAAATAAGACTGCATTGGTTTAGGGGAGCTTAAGGTAAGAAAGGTAAGTTATTTGTGTTTACAAGGGTTTGAACTGAATTTCAAAGACCTGAAAATCATTTCAAAGCTTTGATCTTTTATCTGTTGCAGTGTTACAGTATTTCAAGGCCTTGAAAGCCTTTTCAAAGCCTTGAAAATGAATCTGTTACACTAATAGTCAATAAACTTGGATCATTCTTTACTGGGTAATATCTATGTAGATATTTTCCTAATATAGCCCCTACCTTTTTCAAAAACTTATTTTATCCAAAAATAGTATTAGTATATTCTTTTTCCAACGGCATAATAGTTTGAAATTTTTCTCATCTTTGCAAATCTTTTTAGAATCAAAGAAATACTAGTTTCCTTTTGAAACTCAAACTCTTTCAGTATTTATCCTCTTCTCTTCTCCTTCATTCCTTATCATTCCATCTCTCTCTCTTTTCTTCTCCCTAAACCCAATGAGAACAAGAAGAGCCTCAGATCGAATCAAGATGGCTGGTGGTTCAAAACGTGTCTCAGAGAAGAAGAGAAAAGCAGCAGTGGAAGAGGTTCAAGAAGTCAGTGGAGACTCTAGCTCCAGAAATCCTAGTGCAGAAGCAGTTCCAGATCCTGCCCCGCCAAAGAAGAAGATCAAGAAGGCTACAATATCCTCTTTAAAAAAGCCGAAGAAGATGAAGAAGAAGAAGGCCATTACAAAAAAGCAACCAGAAAAAGAGCCTACTAGTTCAAAGAAGGTTAAGAAGAAGGCAACTTAGGGAGAAAAAGGGAAAGGGAAGGTGAATGAAGCACAACCAGAAGGTCAATTGGAGAAGGCTTTGCAGATCTATTCTCAAGTATCAACAAAGAACACAGCTCCAGATGAGACATGGTTTGTCTCAAACATCTCTAAAGGTAAGTGGTTAGATGGTTTTGCTTCAAGGTCTATTGGTTCTGCAGTTTGGTTAATAAATATGTGTTGGAACAAAGGAAACTCAAGTGAATCTCTATGTTAAAGAAGAGCTCCTTGTGGTGTATGCTAAATCCTAGGGATATTGCCTACCCCAGACTCACCAGACTCTTCTATCTGAACCTCACCCAAGTAAAGAGATCTGCACACTTAGTGATCACATCTAAAGTTGCTGGGATAACAATTGAACTTGATCACTCTGAGTTTTCCAATGTGTTAAGTTGTCCAAAGAGGTATGACACTAGCAACCATCCTCCAAAGGTAGAAACTTTTAAGCTAGCCAAAGAAGAATTCTTTCTTCCAAATGTCTCAACCTCAGCCAAAAAATTAACACACTCTGTGTTAAATGTTGAATCCAAACTTCTTCATACTATTCTGGTAAGATGTGTCTTTCCTATAGAGCACTCAAGAGAGTTGGTGACTAAGAGAATGCTGCACATCATGTACCTGATTATGCATGGCTATGAGATTGATCTCCCAAAACTAGTCATTGAACACATGCTTTTCACCTTAACCTGTAAGAGAGTTCACCCTCTGCCATATGAAAATCTCCTTACAATGTTCTTTGAGCACTTTGAGATCCCTTTTACTGGAGAAGCATCAGTCACATCTGGTTTTGGGGAACTCAATGAGAAAGCCTTTGAGAAAATTGGAGTTGTGAAAACAAAGGAGAAAGTTTGGAAACTTTACTCAGATCTTACTGAAGCATAACTAGGTGCAAAGAAGTTTTCTAAGACCAAGACCTTAACTCCCACTTCAAGACAGACCTCTCAGCCTACAGACAATCAAAGAATTAATGGTTTAGAACTGGACTTGGAGGATGTCAAAGCTACTGTTTTTGGACTAGAAAGTGATATGGGACAAGTCAAGTATATGGTAGAAAGTATCATCAGAAGCATGACCTTGCTTGATGTTCCTGAGGATCCTGAAGGAACAAATAAAGGAGAATCAGACAAGGAATTGCCTAGTGAGCATTCAGAACAGGAAGAAGCTACTCCAATTTTAGATAAGGGAAAGCAGGCAGCAGAACAGGCAGAAGATGAAGCTGATAGTCCTGATTCAGATGAGCTGCTGCTCACTCTAAAGAAGAAGAAGAAATCTCTAAAGGCAGCTGAAAAGGACTAGACTGGTGAGACAGCTACTGCAGAAGAAGTTGCAGAGGAACAGGAGGAGCAAGACAAGACTGATGAAGAAGACAATGAGAAAGAGGAAGGAGATCAGGAGGAAGATGAAGATCAAAACCCTTAATCTCGCCTATTCTTTCTTCCATATCCTCTCTGCTTCATTTCTTTAAGTTTTCAAAATTTTCCAGACACTTGATCCAACATCATCTATCTTTTTGATGAAAGTCGAAAAGGGAGAGAAAAATTCTAGGTTTTCAGTTTAGGATCTTAGGTTTATCTGCTGAACTTTGCTGAACTTTTTAGGTGTTCTGTTGGTCTTCAAATAAGTTGGATCTTTTTGCAATAACTGTGTCTTTAAATTGCAGACTAATCAGTTTATTTTGCAGAGACTAAGGATCAAACAGAATTTGGTTTTGTCTTTCATCAAGGGGAGATTGAAAGCTCAGGTTTTTCAAGGCTTGAAAGAGCTTGACAATTTCAAGGACTTGAAACAGCTTTCAAAGCCTTGAATCAGCTTCAGAGGCTTGAAATTGTTAAACCTTGGATTCAAAGCCTTGAAATTGTTAAACCTGAAAGAATATTCTCAGGGGGAGCTTTTCTATTAACTCTCTGATCTAACTTATCATCTCTCTTGCATATGTTTGATTACTTGTTGTTAGATGATGAAAGAAAAATTGTGTAACATGTTTTGAATCGTACTATATCAACTGTTTGACCATGATAATGCAAGAAATATTGTTTCTAAGTATGCAGGATTGTTTCCTAAACTGGATTGCTGCAGATTTGGAAACACTTGAAGACTTTGATCCTGTGATCAATCAGATGTGTTTGACATCTTCTCATGATGGTTAAATGAAGGATTACAACAATATCTCATAAGATTACAATCATTCAACCGTTGGAGAAGATCTCAACATAGTCAAACTCTGTTACCTACAAAGTAGGAAGGTTGTTGCTGAAAATCTGGAGAGATTTACAGAGCTGTTTGAAGTATTTAAATAGCTCAAATTCGAAGCAACAACAACACAATTCTCAACGGGCAAATACAGAGAAAGCATTCTGGATTGAAAAGCATGAAAGAATTTCTTCATATCTTTCAATCCATACACAGAAGTTCACTGCATTTCACTGCAGTTTTCTACTCTTAAGTGATCTTCTGTATAGAGCTATGTTGGTAGATCATTTCTGTATTATTTATACATTCATTCTCAAGGATTTTTTAAGGTGAAAAATCGAGAATTCTTAGTTAATCAGTTAGCTACAGCAAGTACTAGACAGGTTAGGAAAAACCACAAGCTGTAACAGAGTAAGGGAACTCTCTGTGCTTGAGTTCTAGGGCTTAGCTTTTGATTAATAAGAATTGAGTTGAAAATCCTGCAGGGATCTAATCCCTAATGTAGAGACGTAGGTCCAAGTGGACTAAACTCTATAAATCACTTGTCTTGTGCATTTTCAGTTCATCTACTTTCAAAGCTTTTGCAGCATACAAAAACTGTTTATTTTTCAAGGGTTTGAACTTGTTTTCAAGGCCTTGAAAAATGCTTAATTGTTCTAAAACTTTATGCTACATCTCAAAGGCTTGAATTTGTGTTCAAGGACTTAAAATTCATTATCTACACTAGTTCTTCTACTTGTTTGCTAATTTTGCAAAAAGTTGGCATACCCTATTCAACCCCCCCTTCTAGAGTATCTTAGTTTCTTATACATCTGCATACTCACACTTTCACTCTACAAACTCTGTATCCGAACCAGTCTTGCCGTTTTTGTTTAATATCCCATGTCGAGAAACGTATGACACCCAATCTTTCTTTTTATGTAACTAGACACATAGGGATTAATTCTGGAGAATATGGGCATTTTTTCTTTTCTCCAAGTTGTAGTAATTGTCCTTCAAAGTTGAAACTTGCTGCCATACTTGTCTCTGCACATCATTTTTTGTTCATTTTATAGCATGAGTTTTACAATAGCTAAGCATGATTTTCTCGATGTTTATGAACTTAGCCATATTTATGTTGATCATAAATTAATTTCATGATTTTAAGAGATGCTTTGATATGGTAAATATGCCTCTAAAGTTTGAGCTACAATTCTGTCCTGAATTTCACCGTTTTTAGAAAAGTTGAATTTTTAAAATTCTAAGTGTTTTGTTTGATTTATTTTGATAAGTGAACATCATTAATGTTCATTTGTGACGTATAGGACTATGTGTCATGTAGGGTTGCATTTTTATTATCTATGTGTAATTGGTTGTAACGAGTACGTTGTACATGTGATTGTAGACATAGGACTCGTAGGAGAGAGTTGTTGTTGTTGGAATGATAGTCTTAGTTTTTTGCTTTTGGTTTTGCTTCATCTTTGTGGTAAGTACATATGTTCAGAATTTTCTTATCAAAATACGTGTATGTGTGTGATATTCCAAATGAATGATTTGTTATATGTAAAAGTATGAGAATGCATAATTTAAACTCGAAAGTTGTTTTGGTATTTTATTGATCTCCTTTGTAACTCTTGAAAATTACTTGTGAAAGATTGAATACGATAAACAAAATCAATAAGACACTTCTAACAGATTTATGACGGTGTACAGAGTTGTGTTATTTATGGCTCCGGCCGGAGGCGCCAAGGGATTCTCCTTTTACTTATGGCTACTGCCTTTGAAGCAATGCTTCGTATTATAAGATAGAACTTTAATGTTCACAAATCCGCCCCTGACGAGCCAAAACGTAGCAAGGTATTTCTACCAAGGGGTTTGTAGAGCTATGGAGTTCTACTTATACTTTTAAGGGTCACTACGGTATAAGGGTGTCAAAACTTAAGGTCTTTTAGCTATGAATTGTTACCAGAGATTGATGTATGGACTTCCTTAACGCTCGGGTGAAATAGTGTTTGATACACCCTAGAAGGAACCCTTTATAATTACTTTGTGATCCATCTGTCTACATTGATCCTGCTGGTGGCTCTGGACATGCTTCAGCTGAACGTAACAGTTAATTGAATTTGAAATAATGCTCACTACTATATCGACGTTGTTTGTGGCGCTTGATATTCCCTAATCAAATGAAATGAATTGAAAGTTTGAGAATTCCATTAATACTCGTGTTTTATTCCTGCTTTAGAGTTGAAAATTTCTTGCTACCCGAATACGTATAATTGTTCATAAATTCCCAACTCTTTTTCTTAATCATAATTCAATTTTCTTGATTTATTCCAACTTATGCTTGTATGTCACTCAATGTTTTACATGTCGTAGTGTATATTTACTCAGGTTTTACTGATTGTTTTCAAAGGTGTGGTTTCTGCGTTTGTTATTTTAAAACCACCAGAGGTTAGTGCTTTTTCGGATGGGACGCGGATACAGACGAGGAACAATATCCTAAGGTAAATCACTTAGTATATCACATAGTTGTTTTCACAAACACACTACCTTTGTAACCTCATTTTTGTACTATTTGTTGTGTACCTAAATTGTAATTTTGTAAATATATTTCTACTTTTGCTAATCCATTGTTTCTTTAACCGTGAACTGAGATCCCATGTTGTTTGTTTCGATATCAGAGCATCGAATCTCCGGTTAATGAGACTTTTCGATTTCCTTAAGAAGATAAAAAAGAAAGATAACACGTTTTTGAAATTTTAAAATTGATTAGGATAACACAATTTGGTAATAGCAAAGTAAACAAGCCGTTGGGAGTTGTGGTACTTTCGTATCGTTTATCTCGATTTGTACCGTACTTGCTGATTCAATGTGTTTGGCTATTGAGATTTTATTCATGCAAAATTTACTTGCCTATTTACATGCGCAATTCTAATGTGGCATGGTTATTTATATAGAAATTCTTGCTATAATTGTGTTATGTGTATCTATGACTCATTATATTTTTGTGTTAATTTGTCGACGAGAGAGTAATGACGTTTTGACTTAGAAGACCCTTAGACCATTCATTTCTTACCCAAGAGTGATGACCTTTAAGATAATACTTTGTTTTATTTCATTTTCAGTTAATTTGACATGGTCATTTCCAAAATTAGAAAGTTTTGACAATAAAGTATTCTTTTAAATGAGTTTCTGAAAAGGGATTGGGTGTCGAGCTACCAAATGGCAAGTGATATGAACCACTTTGTTTATCACTCTGCTGGCATGACTTTTAGTACGGCGGTACTATAAGTTGTACCCGCTTTGTCGACTAAGTTGGAACATCGGAAACACATGCGAGTTGTGATGGAGAGGCACGTTGTGTGATGACACATAGTGTTCTTTTCCCCCTCGTATGCGGAAACACTTGATTTGGTTGGTTTATCTAATCCTATAAAGGTAAGACAATATTTTTAATGTACATTAGACAAGCAAAATGACACCTTAGTTTTGATCAAAATATTTTGTTTATAAAGATTTAGAGACTTGTTTAAATGCTAGAAATATTTCAAATCGCTTTGTAAATGTGAGAACTGGTCTGTTGCTCTAGACCCTTCAAAATTTGCTATCGACCTTTAGTTGAGCTAATTTTATTTGAGTCTTAATGTGACACAAGTGAGAAGAGACGTAATCGACCTAGAGCGTGTTTTCCGTTGATATAAGTGTCGCATGTGCATTAGCATAAGATACAATTTTCATATGTTTTAGTTGCATTCTCTTGAAGTATGTTCGTAATTGCACTCAAAAGTTTTCTTATGCTTTGGGGACGAAGCTTCGTTTTAACGGGGATATAATGTAATACCCCGTATTTAAGTTAGGTGTTATTTGGTCATTTCGTGAGAATTTCTAGAAATTAGTATTTCAAACTTATTCTTGACTCCTTCTTAGTTTTAAAGTATAAAGATGTCATTGGACATGTATGATTATATAGAATTTCGTTTCGAGGTTTTTTTATAGTTTTTTGAAATGGATAATACTCTTTGAAACCTTGTATATTTGGGAGATAGTTGTAGTTTTTTAAAAGTAGATTTTGACATTTACATACAAAGTGGTTTATTGAAATTATTTTGAGATTTATAATTTATGAAAGTTTATTTTAAGTGTTTTATATTAATTATAAATCTTATTTTACACCTCAAGTTTTGGTATCTTTTATACGCATCTTGTTTAAGAAATTTTGATGTTACCCTCAATTTCTAATATTTTCATATCAACCCTCATTTTCTTGATATTCCAATTACTACCACAACTAACAAGTTGGGAGATTTGTACTTTCAATCCATACCCTTCCCCAACTACCAAAGTCAACACACATTAAAATATTTTCACATGTGTAGTCTTCATACACTTACTCGTATGCAAACTCTCATACACACTCATATAGTTTTCTCCTTTTTTACTATCAACACCCATATTGAACACTCATTTCATCTTCATTACTTCATATCCCTAACTCTCTCAATTATTCATATTTTTCTCTTCAAGAGCACTCACACAGGCTCTCTTCCCTCTCTCCCAACTTCGTTCCCGTTTTTCGGTGTTGAGTGTTAAGGAATGAGATAATCTCCAATTATATCTTCCCTAATTTATGTTGACTCTCCCATGATTTATGTGCTCTGTTATTAAGTTGTTATTATATCTTTCATATTTTAGCTTATTATATATTGTATGTAAATCACTCCTCTTGTAAAAAGACGGGCCAAGGGTCATTAGAAATATCATTCACTATTTTCAACATTTACATGGTATGAGAGCTGTAGAATTATTCTTCTACACAACCCCTTGCCCTTTTTTGTCACAAATCGTAAGGCGACTGCCTTGCTTGTCGTTCTTGGACGCAGACCACCACCATCATGTAGGGTTTTGATCATGGATACGCAGCGGAAAATATAATTTATCCATTCAATTCCCTCCAAGGATCACAGGAAGAGAAGCATAACGATGGTAAAGGAAGAATCATGTTACACACCTTAGGGTTTCTCCTGTGATGAGTTGTAACGTGAATTGTGTCACGTCTCAACGGTTGATCCACGCCTAGAGTTGAGATCTAGATATTCCTTCTCCTTTGTTCTAGCTTGTACCGGAGGAAGAGGAAGAATAAATCACACAACGCGAGGCAACAAGGAGCTTCGGCCTCCTCTTTTGGCCGACGGGGACGGGGCGGCGGCAAGGTGGTCGGTTCGGCCCTCTTGTTGCTTGGTATCTCTCCTTTGTTCTCTCCCACTCAAGTTATGAATAATGAGTTCATAAGTGTGGGAAGGAAGGAAGGAGAATCCTTTATATAGTCCAACTAATCCCTGTTAACTACCTAAAGGACCTACTCTAGTCCTACTAGAATTCGGTTTAGTCCCTTCCTTGCAAATTAGTCCTACTAAGTTTGCAAGGTGTTGCAAAGTGATCCTTCTAATTAATCTATCATATTAATTAATTCCCAAATCTAGTTCAACTCTATATAGCGTGTGATCCCATAGGTTCTATCTAGTTGGTAGCAACAATTTGCTAATATGGAGCGGTCTCTAGCAAAACATCCATTCTAGCCAATTAATAGAATAGTCATCCGACAAGTTTGTTCAAGTAATTGTCACATCCCTTTGTCTCGATATCCGGATTGGACACGAGACATACAAGTCACACTCTTATATCCAATCCATAGTTTTTCGATCCTGGGAATAGCCTTATTCGTGCGAATAACATCAATATCCTATATTAATTTATTTGAGTCTGGCCAGACATTCTATAAGCACTATCCCTCGAGTGGCCTCGGATATTTGCTCGCGCTATGTGGGAGGGAAAAATTCTATCTAAGTCTACTACGATTTCTAAGCTTTCTTCTTATCATATCCTGTACACGCCTTTATAGCTACCCAGTTACGATGTAGCGTTTGACGCTACCAAAATCACAATAATCCACAACTAGACAATCTAGTGACTTTAAGTCTAAGGATGACAATACCGTTGTCACAACGAGAAGCGCTTGTGACTTTACATAACGTGTATGTAGCCTTCTCGGAGATGGGTCCATCCAGTGCGCCATTTCCCTTAATGCACACCCATGTGTTGGATCATGATATCTCCATATCAATCCAACCCATACTAGTCTATAGATGATTGCCCTATTAATCATTATACTGGACTAGGGATATTAAAGATAAACAACACAATTGTAAATCTAAGGAATTCATTATATTAAATATCCAATAAAAAATACAATGAATGTTCTAGCCAAAATAAATATATACTAAACTAGATTGCCTCTAGGGCATCTATTCCAATAGTCTCGCACTTGCACTAGAGCCAATCTGATGCATCTCGTATGCCAATGCTCCTAGTGTGCCCTTCATGCTTCCACTGAACAAGCGGCTTTGTAAGTGGATCTGACAGAATCTCATTTGTAGGAATCTTGCATATTCGAACGTCTCATCTATCGATAATATCACGAATAAGATGAAACTTCCTGAGCACGTGCTAGGATTTCTAGTGCGACTTAAGCTCCTTTGATTGCGCGATCGCCGCAGTGTTGTCACAGTACAACTCTATTGGATCCAAAATTCTAGGAACCACACCAAGTTCAGAAACAAATTTTCTGATCCAAACAGCTTCTTTTGCTGCGCCATTGGCAGCAATGTACTCAGCCTCTGTTGAAGAATCAGCCACCGTCTCTTGCTTGGAACTCTTCCAGCTCACCGCTGCTCCATTCAGGTAAAACACATATCCCAATTGTGATCTAAAGTCATCTTTTTCGGTTTGGAAGCTTGCATCCGTGTAACCCCTTACACGTAACTCTTCCTCACCGCCAAAAATCAAGAAAGCATCCTTATTTCTTCATAAGTACTTTAGGATGTTCTTGACTGCAATCCAGTGACTCTTACCCGAATTTTATTGGTATCTACTTATCATAATCAAGGCATATGACACATCTGGTCTAGTACATAACATGGCGTACATGATAGATCCTATGGCCAAAGCATAGGGAATTCTAGTCATGTGTTCCTTCTCAATCTCATTGGAAGGAAAACCACTCGTCGAAAGAGTAATTCCATGTGACATGGGCAAGAATCCCTTCTTCGAATCTTGCATGTTGAACCGCTACAACACCTTGTCAATATATGTACTTTAACTTAGGCCAAGCAGCATTTCAGATCTATCTATATAGATCTTTATACCAAGTATATAGGCTGCTTCCCCTAAGTCTTTCATTGAGAAACACTTTCCTAGCCAATCTTTAACAGATTGCAGCATAGGAACGTCGTTTCGAATGAGTAGTATGTCATCCACATACAAGACCAGCAAAGCTACAGAGCTCCCACTAACCTTCTTGTAGACACAAGACTCATCTTCGTTTCTGATGAAACCAAACTCTTTGAATACTTCATCAAAACGACGATTCCAACTCTTAGAAGCTTGCTTTACTCCATAAATGGATCGTTGCAGCTTACATACTTTGTTGGCTTGCTTAGGATCTTCAAAACCCTCCGGCTGTATCATATATACGTCCTCGAGGAGATTCCCATAAAGGAATGTTATTTTGACATCTATCTGCCAAATCTCATAGCCGTAGTACGCTGCAATGGCAAGTAGGATTCGGATGGATTTGGTCATAGCGACTGGTGAAAAGGTTTCTTCATAGTCAATACCATGAATCTGTCTGAATCCTTTAGCCACCAATCGGACCTTATAGGTAATCACATTACCATCCATGTCGATCTTCTTCTTGAAGACCCACTTGCACCCTATGGGCCGCGCCCCTTTGGGTGGTTCCACCAAATTCCATACTTTGTTGGTATACATGGATTCCATCTCGGATCTCATGGCTTCTAGGCACTTCTGAGAGTCTGGCCCTTTCATGGCCTTTTCGTAGGTAGTAGGCTCATCATCTATGAGCATCCTGTCACCAGAGTCTGTCACGAGAATTCCATACCTCTCGGGTTCCTGGCGTACACTACTAGATCTACGAAGCTCTTGTGTTACCTGAACAGGCTGCTCCACAACATTTTGTGGATCCTGTTCATGTTCCATAGTTGGTTCAGTGATTTGTGGTTCTTGAATTTCTTCAAGTTCTACAGTCCTCCCACTTGCTTCTTTAGAGACAAACTCTCTTTCTAGAAACACGCCGGACCTAGAAACAAACACTTTGTTCTCAGTTGGATTGTAGAAGTAGTAACCCTTTGTTTCCTCAGGGTACCCCCACAAACTTGCACTTATCCAAATTTGTCCCTAGCTTTTCGGATTATAAACGCTTTACATAGACATCGCAGCCCCAAATCTTCATGAACGACAGTGTGGGACGCCTCCCACTCCACATCTCATGTGGTGTCTTCATGACTGACTTAGATGGAACACGGTTAATGGTGAAAGCTGCACTTAATAGAGCATAGCCCCAAAATGAAATGGAAGATCGGTTTGACACATCATAGATCGAACCATATCCAATAGAGTTCGATTCCTCCTCTCGGACGCGCCATTCCATTGTTGCGTTCCGGGTGGAGTGAGTTGGGACACGATCCCATACTCTCTAAGATATTCGTCAAACTCTTGGCTCAAGTATTCTCCTCCACGATCTGATCGTAGAGCCTTGATACTTTTTCCAAGTTGCTTATCTACTTCACTCTTGAATTCTTTGAACCTTTCAAAGGATTCGGATTTGGCCCTCATAAGGTACACAAATCCATATCTACTGAAATCATCATAAAATGTAATGAAGTAGACGTAACCACCCCTGGCAGGCGTGGAAAATGGCCCACACACATCAGTATGTATGAGCACCAATTTCTCACTAGTCCTCTCACTTTCTTATTGAAAGGGGACTGTCATTTTTCCCAATAAACAAGCCTCACATGTTTCATATGATTCAAAACCAAATGAGTCTAGAAATCCATCTTTATGGAGTCTAGATACACGTTTCTTATTTATGTGGCCTCAACGACAGTGCCATAACTAAGCAGGATTTAAATCATTTATTTTAATCCTCTTTGTATTAATTTTGTAGACAGGATTGTTTAGATCAAGGACATACAGTCCATTAAATAATTGAGCACTACAATTGTGAATATTATTAAAATAAAAGGAACAACAATTGTTCTTTATTGAAATAATAAAACCTTCCTTGTCCAAACATGAAATAGAAATAACGTTTCTGCTCATAGCAGGCACAAAATAGCAATTATTTAATACTAAAACTAACCATGAAGGCAGAGACAGCTCGCACACGCCCACGGCCAATGCAGCAACTTTTGCTCCAGTCCCAACGCGCAGGTCTATCTCCCTTTTAGCCAATCTTCTACTTCTCTTTAGATCCTGCACATTTCGACAAATGTGAGATCCACATCCAGTATCTAATACCCATGATGTACAGATAGTTAAATTGACATCTACAACAAAAATACCTGTGGTGGTGGAATCACTATTCCAAGCCTCTTGTCCTCCAGATATTTTGGGCAGTTCCTCCTCCAGTGTCCAGGCTGACTGCAGTAGTGACATTCACCTTTAGTCACAACTATGGCAATGCCACCAACAGGCTTAAGGGCAGGTTCCTTGTACTTGGCATCAGACTTGCCTTTGCCCTTGGAGGATGAGGCAAACCTTTTCCCTTTCTACACCATCATAATGGCCTCGCCCTTACCCTTGTTGATGCTTTGTTCAGCTATCCTCAACATATTGAGTAAATCTGGCAGTGGTTTCACAATCTCGTTCATGTTATAGTTCATGATGAACTGTCCATAACTCTCAGGCAACGATTGCAGCACGAGCCCGGTGGCTAACTCTTGGCCGACCGGAAACCCTAGTCGCGCGAGATTCTCCAAGTATCCGATCATACAGAGTACATGAGTTCCCACAGGGTTTCCTTCACCATATGACACTTGACTTAGAGACCTCATACCTCTCAACCCCTGCCTGCTCGTGGAAGAGCTTCTTCAAATGCTCGATCATATCGACAGCATTCATGTTTTCGTGTTGCTTCTGAAGCTCAGAAGTCATGGTGCATTGCATAAGGCAGGCCGCATCATTAGCGTCTGCAACACGCTTTTGATACGCCTTTAGGGCTGCAGGGGTATTGTTCTTTGGACCTGCTGGAACTTGCTCCTCTATTGCGTACAGTTTCTTCTCTTGCTTGAGAACGATTCTCAAGTTTCTGTACCAATCAAGGAAGTTGGTTCCAGATAGCTTGTCCTTCTCAAGGACAGATCGTATGGAATGTTGTGAACTCGATAAGGTTTTTGCCATTTGGAATTCGAAAAATGGAAATTACGCAAGTTTTAGTATTTCTGAATTTTTTTGCCTATATTTAATAATGGCTAGTTTATCAAATATAGCTCCCACTATATTTCTACGGATTAAAAACCCTCAAGATATTAATGCGGAAAATATCCTTATATTTTCTAGTGGGCCAAGATCCATGTTTCATTTCCTTTTGAGCTTGCTTTGGAAATTCACCCAAAATTTGACTACTTTAGGTTGGAACAATTCCAATTGCATCTTATGTAACTATTGGTTCAATTGGGCAAATAACTCCTTATTTATCCATCCGTATTGATAATCCCAATTGATTGCCTCTAGGTTTTAATCATATTAATAGCCTAGTTGTGTCCAACCTCTTACTTAAGCAATTGCAAATTACTTGTTTGTGCCATCGCATTCCATCATTATGAACCAAGTTGCCTTGATTTGGCATGCACGAACTTGATAAATCATGATGATAATGAGTGTTTAAATAACGAGAAGGCAAACCAAAATATTTGAATTTTGAGGGATTTTGAAATTCAATTTTAATTTTTTTTTTGATCCATATCAAGTGATCTATCTATTTGAGTTTGGGCACAACTCCAAATGATAGATCCGGGTTGTCTAATTATCTTATTATCCTAATTGCATGCATCATCCATACACCAACTACAAAATAATAAGACAATAAAATAAACAACCACAAAATAAAATAAAACGTGATGTGGATATGGCCTTTTCTAGACTAAGATAATTCCAAGCCAATGAATTATTTATAAACCCTAAAAGCAAACACATCTTCATGCGTCTTCATCTTTTGGTCCATCCTCCATAGTCATGTGGAATGCTCCATGCTTCATGCTCCATCTTTTGTGGCTCATTTTGGCTTTGGGCTTCTTTTCTTCAATCTTGGCTAACAATCTATCCTATCTAGCACTAGCTAATCAACTATACTAAATAAAATAAATCTCACAAGCTGAGAAAAAAATGGCTCGCAGGCCATAAAACCCTAATTAATTATTACATACTAGCTAATCAACTATACTAAATAAAATAAATCTCATAAGCTGAGAAAAAAATGGCTCGCAGGCCATAAAACCCTAATTAATTATTACATCAAATTGATCAGCTCGGAGGCCGTAAATCAAACCAAAAAATTAAACAATCACATCCAACCGCATCCTAAGGCCATATCCAACACCATGCGAATTGCACATACACAATTAAAATCAAATTTTAACGCGCTTGGTCAATTTTAATTGATTTTAGGATTTATCTAGATTCAAAATGGTCCAAGGGGCCTAACCAATTACTTGACCGAACCCCAAAGAGGACCGCCTATGCCTTGGGCCGACTGACCCCTAGCCCACACGGCTAGGCCGTGCGCTAGGGCAGCCCCCGGCCCCTAGGTCGTGCCTTACTTGGGCGGCAAGCAAGGAGGGGCGGTCCCCTAGGGGGGCGAACCTCTTTGGGAGTTGTTTCCAAAACAACTCCTTTGCTTGTTGCCCAAGTTTGGTAGTTTTATTGTTTGAAAAGAACTCCTTCTTTCAATAGGATGCCCAGGAGATCCAGATCTAAGATCCTAAAATTTCTCAAACTCACTTATTCATGCATCCAATTAAAAAACTAGGTCTTGATTTTTTGATTATTGACAAATTGCATCATATGCTTGATTTGTTTTGTTTTACGCGATAAACAATCAATTTAAAGTGTAAAACTATCAAAACGTAACACATAAACCACGTCTATGTTCTACGACATGTGGCTTTGATACCACTGTAGGGTTTTGATCATGGATACGCAGAGGAAAATATAATTTATCCATTCAATACCCTCCAAGGATCACAGGAAGAGAAGCATAAGGATGGTAAAGGAAGAATCAAGTTACACACCTTAGGGTTTCTCCTGTGATGACTTGTAACGTGAATTGTGTCACGTCTCTATGGTTGATTCACGCCTAGAGTTGACATCTAGCTCTTCCTTCTCCTTTGTTCTAGCTTGGACCGGAGGAAGAGGAAGAATAAATCACACAACGCGACGCAACAAGGAGGTTTGGCCTCCTTTGTTGGCTGACGGGGACGGGGCAGCGGCAAGGGGGTCGGTTCGGCCCTCTTGTTGCTTGCTCTCTCTCCTTTGTTCTCTCCCACTCAATTTATGAATAATGATTTCATAAGTTTGGGAAGGAAGGAAGGAAGGAGCATCATTTATATAGTCCAACAAATCCTTGTTAACTACCTAAAGAACCTACTCTAGTCCGACTGGAATTCAGTTTAATCCCTTCCTTGCAAATTAGTCCTACTAAGTTTGCAAGGTGTTGCAAAGTGATCCTTATAATTAATTAATCATATTAATTAACTACCAAATATAGTTCAACTCTATATAGCATGTGACCCCATAGGTTCTATCTAGTTGGTAGCAACAATTTGCTAATATGGAGCGGTCTTTAGCAAAACATCTATTCTAGCCAACTAATAGAATAGTCATCCGACAAACCTTGTGCAAGTAATTGTAACATCCATTTGTCTCCATATCCGGATAGGACACGAGACATACAAGTCACACTCGTATATCCAATCCATAGTTTCTCGATCCTGGGAATAGCCTTATTCGTGCAAATAACATCAATATCCTATATTGATTTATTCGAGTCTGGCCAGACATTCTATAAGCACTATCCCTCGAGTGGACTCGAATATTTGCTCCTGTTATGTGGGAGGGACAAATTCTGTCTACGTCTACTACGATTTCTAAGCTTGCTTCTTATTGTATCTGGTACATGCCTTTATAGCTACCCAGTTACGGTGTAGCGTTTGACGCTACCAAAATCACAATAATCCATAACTATACAATCTAGTGACTTCAAGTCTAAGGATGACAATACCGTTGTCACCACGAGAAGCGTTTGTGACTTTACATAACGTGTATGTAGCCTTATCGGAGATGGGTCAATCCAGTGCGCCATTACCCATAATGCACACCCATGTGTTGGATCATGATATCTCCATATCAATCCAACCCCATATTAGTCTATAGATTATTGTCCTATTAATCATAATACTGAACTAGGGTTATTTAAGATAAACAACACAATAAATAATACAATGAATGTTCTAGCCAAAATAAATTCATACTAAACTAGATTGCCTCTAGTGCATCTATTCCAACACATCATGGCTACCACCACACCATCAGTGATCCTACTGAATTCCTGAACAAACCTTCCCATCAAAATTTCCTCCCCCAACTTTCTCGTTTGGCGTCAAAAAATTGATGCCACTCAGATTGGTTATGATCTCCTAGGGTTCATCGACGGTCCCACCAGAGCACTACCGCGCTATACTTATTATGCAAAATCAATTGCAACCCCATCCTACTCCATCTCGTATCGTCAAGACCATGTCAGTGTCAGTGCCCTCCTCGATATTTTCACCGCGTCATTTCGGCCACTGATCTCCTCTGCGTCCAGTGCTCGTGAAGCGTGGACCATTTTCATGGAAAGCTATGCTAGCCTCTCCTGGCCGAGTCATCGCACTCAAGAATAAATTTGCTTGCAATATGCGTGGTAATTTCTCCATTTCGGAGTACATCATGGATATGAAGGACATTTCCAATGATATTGCTCTAGCACAGAGCCGAGTGTCAACACTGACCTTCTCATATCAATCATCAATCAACTTGGAGTCGAGTACTCCCCTATTCTTGCACCTCGTCGCGTTCGTAACATAGCTGTCTCGATTGTTGATCTCGCGTCCGTTCTTGAGGAGCACGAGAATTCTCAACAGAGCGTAGAATCAGAATCTGCACCGCTCCTTGCCACAACCAATGCGACACAGCGTCACCCGGGAATGACTTCGCATCAGGATCCATACCCTCAGTACTCCCACAATGGTGGACACTCGGGGAACCAAGACCGTCGCAGACACTCATCGAATGCGCAAAAAGGATTACGTTTCCAAGCACCAGCTAGGACTTCCCATGGGCAGCTTAAGAAGCGCTGTCACTTCTGTAACCACACAGGGTATATTGTTCACGAATGTCACAAACTCAGTAACTTCTTGCGCGACCACAACCACTCAGCTGCGAACAATACACATGCGATGAACAACACAGTCAGTCAAGCCTCATAGTCCTCTGCTGCGTGGATGTTCGAAAATGGAGCTTCCCATCATGTCACTCTTGGACAAGCTTCTCTTGAAGAATTCACAACCTACGATGGTTCTTATGAGATTCGTCTTGGAAATGGTAAGATTCTTTCTATCTCTCACATTGGTAGCACTACTCTTCCCACCTCTAGTCGTCCCCTTCATGTATCTAATTTTATGTGTGTCCCAACTTATCTCAGTCTCTCAAATTTTCCATACTAACCATGCCTCTATCGAATTCTTCCCTTCTCGTTTTTTGTGAAGGATCGCTTGACCGGCACAACTCTTCTACGCGGTGAAAATCGTGATGGAGTCTACTATGCACCTTGCCCCAGCCATCCTGTCATCAACATAGATATCATCTCAAACATTGAGCGCCTTCGTCACACCTTTGGTCACCCTTGTAATAGAACGCTAGGGCTTATTTTACAGAAATGCAATCTTTCTTTTTCTCCATTCAGTTTTAGGAATTTCTCGTGTACTTCATGTCACATCAATAAAAGCCATAAGCTACCTTTGTCAAAGAACTCTCTTAGCAGCTATGGCCCACTTGAATTTCTTTATAGTGATGTATGGAGTACTAAACATATCTCTCGTGATGGCTACCTCTACTATGCCTTCTTCTATGATCAGTTCACTAAATATGTGTTCTCTACCCCTTCAAAAGAAAATATGAAGTTAATTCAATGTTGTCCCAATTCAAACGCCTTGTCGAGAAGAGGTTTGCTAAACCCATTGTTACTCTTTACTTTGAAAATGGTGGTGAGTTCATCAAACTCCTACACCAACTTAACCTTCACGGTATCACTCATCTCACTACCCTTCCCCATACCCATAAAAATAATAGTTGTGCTGAGCGCAGACATCGTCACATAGTTGAAACTGGCCTCTCCCTTCTTCATGTTGCGTCTCTCCCCTTAGGTTACTGGCCACATGCCTTCCAACTGCAGTCTATCTTATCAATCTCATGCCGAATTTTATTCTTCGAACTGGCTCCCCATACTTCAGACTCTTTCGCAATTACCTAGCTATCGGTCCCTCCAACCATTTGGATGTCAATGTTTCCCCTGGCTTCGACCATATACCTCCAACAAACTTGATCCACGTTTGATACCCTCTGTATTCTTAGGTTATTTAGTAATCCAGAAAGCTTACAAGTGTCTCGATCCCTCCAATGATGACATCTATATCTCTCGCCATGTGCACTTTGTCCCGCACATTTTTCCCTTTTCCACCTTACCTTGTACCCAGTCTCCTACCAATGCTGATTCCCCATACGATGACGGAATAAGTTGCTCCAGCTGCAATTGCGCATACACCACAATGCCTCATGCATCACATCCTGCAGCAGCGTGTGCACATGAACTTGTTCTAGCACCTCCGCCTGCACTTGTGCCTGTTACTGTAATTCCTACCGCGCCAATCCATGGTCTCGCATCTGCACCTGCATGTCCACCAGCTATAGTAACACCATGTTTGCATACACATGATCCTGTGCCTCCCCATGATGAGGTTTCAACCAATGAGGTACCTGCTCCATCTCCTGCGCCTGCACCAACTAGCACTCGCAACCCTAATCCCAATTACTACAATTCCAAGTTTCTAAACACCACCACAGGTCATCCCGTTCCATGTACCATTGAACCATGAACGGTGGCTCAGGCGATGAAAGATCCTATTTGGAAATAAGCAATGGATGATTAAGTTTCTGCGCTCGAATGGAATCACACCTGGGATCTGGTTCCTCGACATGGTTAACCTATTCTAGGATGAAAATGGGTATTTCGGGTCAAGCGCAGAGCTGATGGTAGTGTTGACAAGTACAAAGCTGGTCTTGTGGCAAAAGGCTATTCGCAGGGGTTTGGGCGCGACTACTCCAAAACGTTCAATCCCGTCATGAAAACATGTCGCTATTCCCATTATCCTCACTTTGGCACTCTCGCATGGATGGTCGGTGCGTCAACTGGACATCAACAACACGTTTCTCAATGGTACTCTCACAAACAAAGTTTTATTAGCACAACCTCTGGGATATGTGGACAGCTCCAACCACACTCATGCCTGCCAACTTGAACGAGCTCTCTATGGTCTCAAATAAGATCCCCGTGCATGGTACAATGAACTCTCTGCATTTATGCTCCAGTTTGGGTTCCAACAGTCACGCGCCGACCCATCTTGTTCTATTTCTTCGCCAAAGGTGTCTGAATATTCTTCCTATTCTACGTGAATGACATTGTGGTAACCGTAAACTCCACATCAGCTCTGTCGCAGTTTGTATCTCGGCTAGCTGCTCGCTTCTCTCTCAAGGATTTGGGACCTCTCAGCCACTTCTTGGGGATGGAAGTCATCCCTGATCAAGGTGGTCTCTTCCTCTCGCAAGCTCAATATATCTCGGACATACTTGAGAAGTTTCACATGAAAGATTCAAAGCCTGTCACCACTCCCATGTGCTCAACGGATCCCCTTTCGCCAGCTGATACTGCAAAAGCCGTTGACATCTCTGACTACTGCTCCTTACTTGGTTTTCTCCAATTTCTCAGGCTCACACACCATGATATATCATTTGCGGTGAACATGCTTTCTCAATTCCTGCATGGCCCACTTGACTCACACTTGTTGGCGGCCAAACGCATTCTTCGCTATCTCAAGGGCACTATCTGTCATGGGCTTTACCTACGACCGGGGGCGCGCATGGAGCTCTCTGCTTTCTCTGATGCGGACTGGGGTAGGACTTCAACCATGGTCCCCTCCACTACTGCCTATGTCTTATTATTGGGCTCCAATGTCATCACTTGGAAATATGCACTTAAGAAAACTGTCTCGCGGTCTTCCACTGAGGCGGAATATCGCGCCCTTGCTCATGCGACATCTGGATTAATATGGGTCCAACACTTGCTTCATGAAATTAACATAGCTCTTATTGGATCGCCACCGCTATTATGTGATAATCTCAGTGCTACATATGTCTAGAAGAATCCGGTCTTTCACTCTCGCATGAAGCACGTCGCCCAAGATTACTTCTTCGTGCGTGATCTTGTCGAATCGGCCAAACTTCACGTGCGACATGTCCCCACTCAACAGCAGATCGCATATACTCTCACCAAGCCACTCGGGCGCACGTACTTTCTCCATCTGCGATCCAAGATTAGAGTCTTTGACCGAACCTCCATCTTGCAGGGCGAGTTAAGGAATGAGAAAACTCCAATTATCTCTTCCCTGATTTATGTTAATTCTCCCATGATTAATGGGACCCGTTATTATGTTGTTATTATCTCTTTCCTATTTCAGCTGATTATACATTGTATGTAAACCACTCCTCTTGTATAAATATAGACCAAGGGTCATTAGAAATATCATTCACTATTTTCAACATTTACATTGAGATCACAAAAACACCATCAAAACTTCAAAATATAATTAACTCAACATAATGGAGTTGAAAGAAAGAACAGGACTCTTGAAGACATGTCAAGAACTATGCTTCTGGAAAAAAAATTGCCAAAATACTATTGGGAAGAAGTTGTGAATACAAAAAACTATATTCTGAACAGGTGCTTGATGATACCTATTCTGAACAAGACCCCTTATGAGCTGTTCAAAGGAAGAAAGCCAAAAATATCTTACTACAAACCTTTTGGTTGTACCTTCTTTGTTCACAATGATGGTAAGGACAATCTTGGTAAGTTTGATGCAAGAAGTGATGAAGGTATTTTTCTTGGTTATTCACAGACAAGCAAAGCCTATAGAGTTTATAATAAGAGAACCAAAATTGTTGAAGAAACCATTCATGTCATTTTTGATGAAACCAATGATGGTTCTTTGAGTGATGATTTTTCAAATTTTAATCTGAACAAGCATGATTCAGATACTGGAAAAGAATCCTCAAAAGGTTCCAAGGAAATTTTACAGGAACAAAGAAGGCATTTTCAAGGCGTTGAAACTAAGGTTCAAATCCTTGAAACAAAATCTCCAGAGAAGACACCAGATCAAGCTAACACTTCAAGTTCTCAAAGACTTGAAAAACATATTGGAGAGCCTAAACCATGGACACCGAGGAACAGTTTTAAATATCTCTCATCTCGTCCTGCTGATAACATTATTTCTGATCCAACCACTGGTACACAAACCAGATCACAGTTGAAGAATCTTTGTACTTTTAATGCTTTTATCTCTCTTGTAGATCCTAAAACTGTGAAGGAAGAAATACAAGAAGAAGACTCGATTATAGCTATGCAAATTGAACTCAATTATTTTGGAAGGAACAAGGTTTGGAATCTAGTGCCTCCACCAAGAAATCAGTCTGTTATTGGCACCAGATGGGTATTTAGAAACAAGTTAGATGAGAATGGAAAGGTAATCAGGAAAAATCTAGATTGGTAGCTCAAGGCTACAATGAAGAAGAAGGTATTAACTATGAAGACACTTTTGCTCCTGTTGCCAGGTAAGAAGCAATTATAATTCTACTTGCATTTGTATCTCACAAGAATATGAAAAATTTTCAAATGGATGTGAAGTGTACATTTCTAAATGGCTATTTTCAAGAAGAAGTTAATGTTTCTCAACCTCCAGGTTTTGAAAATGACAAGTTTGCAGATCATGTTTATAAACTTAACAAGGCTTTTATGGTTTGAAACAAGCTCCAAGGGCTTGATATGAAAGATTGTCAAAGTTTCTACTTGAAAATGATTTCAAAAGAGGATTAGTAGATAAGACCCTTTTTATAAAGACTCATGAGAAAGATATGCTTTTAGTTCAAATTTATGTTGGTGATATTCTGTTGGAGCTACTAATGATCTTCTTTGCAAGGAATTCTCAAGTCTTATGCGCAGAGAATTTGAAATGAGCTTGATGGGAGAATTGAAATTCTTTCTTGGACTTCGAATTCATTAGGGGAAGAAATGCATATTCCTACATAAAAAAAAGTACACAAAATATTTGCTAACCAAGATATAAAGTTGATAGAAAGAGTACATCAGGATGTTGTCGATTTCCAGGATCATCTTTAATCAGATGGCATTCAAATGCACTATCAACAGCAGAAGTTGAATACATAACAGCTGGAGCTTGCTGTTCACAAGTGTTATGGATAGAACAACAAATGAGAGACCTTGGATTTGATTTCAGAGGTATACCTATCAAGTTTGACAACAAAACTGCAATATAAATTACAAAGAACCCAGTTCAGAATTAAAGAACAAAGCATATTGATGTTAGACACCACTTCATCAGAGATCATTATGAAAAAGTTGATATTGTTTTTGAATTTGTTTCTACTAACATGCAGTTTGTAGATATCTTCACTAGACCATTGCTAGATGAAAGATTCTCAGCCTTAAGATTGGAATTGGGCATGCTAATTAAAGAAGCATTGGTTTAGGGGGAGAATCTGGTAAGTATCATGTGTTTCAAAGGTTTGAACTGATTTTCCAAGCCTTGAAAATATTTTCAAAGCTTTTGAGTGTATCTGCTTTAACCATATATCTTTTCAAGTCCTTGAAATCCATTCCAAAGCCTTGAAAATAAGACTATATGCCAGTTAGTCAATAATTTGAATCTTTCAATGCTGGGTGTTATCTTTGTAGATAATTACTCAATATTGCCCCTCAATTTTCAAATACCCATTTTCATCCAAAATAGTATTATATTATATACTTCCAAGGGCACACACAATTTTGAATCTTTTTTTATTCAACATATTTTCAAAGATCAGGAAGAATATTTAGTTTCCTTTTCAAACTGAAACTCTTTACTATTTAACTTCTTCTTTCTTTCTCTCTTCGTATCTATCCTACCTCTCTCTTATTCTCCCCAAACACTAATGAGAACCAGAAGAGCCTCTGAAAAAATAAAGATGGTTGGTGTAGATAGTGCTTTCTGAGCTGACAGATCTTGGCCACGTGGCAACCATCCAGCACACCATATTGTGCTCCACGCACACTGGATCACCAGCCGAGCTGATCCATGTGGGGGCTGCGAGACAGAGCCCTCGCATACCACCGCACGGGACTTGTAGGGACTTAATGGTTTGGAGGCTAGAGTAAGCCCTGTCGCGTGCGAGCCAAGCCCGCACGCGACCTTTAGTAACTGTTTTGAGAGATCTCTGGCACGAGCTCCATAAACCCGGTCAATCCGGTCAAACCCGGTCAACCTCGTAACGGTTCAGGTATTCGCGCACCACGTGCTGTAACGGTCCCTATATACTCGGACGAACGTGCCGTTATGGTTAAGCTAATTAAGCCGCCATTAATGGGCGCATTAACCACACTACAACGGTCACGTTCTCTGCTATATATAGGACGTTAACCTTTCCATACAAAGGAGAACACACTTGCCATACGCGGAAGCTCTGCCAAACCTCTGTCTCTCTCTCAGACATTGCTACTGCCTTACTCTCTCCCTACACACAACCCCACTCTTCCTGTGCGATCTCTGATCCTCTACATACGGTGTACACGGAGGTCTCCCCACCGGAATCTCTTGTGCACATTTTGGTGAACCCGACGTGAACTTACCAACAAAAGCAACCATGTCTCAGGAGGATAATATCAGCAACAGATCGCCTTCCACCGAAACCGCCTCGGGAGAGGAAACTCGCCGTACTCCTACTACTCTCGGCGAAACACCGACGCTAGAGTCTTTGGACGCCACTGTCCAAAGTCAGGCGAAAGCTCTCAAAGCTCAGTCTGCGCAACTAGAACGGATCTTGGCCGTTCTGGGCACCCTTGCGCCAAGTCCTTCATCAGCCACTGTCGTCCCTCAAGGAGGAGGAGCCCCTACCGCTTCGTACTGGGAGTGTCAACCACACCTCCCAACCCCAATCTGCAGACTCCACCAGCAACTACGCAGCTGCCTTCGATTCAGGGGTCAACAGCTCAGATGTTGCCTCTCACTGCTCACACTCCTCAGCCCTCGGCTTTGGCATCTAACCCGACTTTGCAGTACCCCTTGCCTCCTCCAACGGCGATCTGGGGCAATGCGAGTAGTCCATACGTCCCCAATCCTTCGACGGCATATGTGTCGCCCCCGCCTGCGGCAACCCCTCCTTCAGCTACCGAGGGAAGCATTCCAGAATGCATGACGTCTCTGCAGAAGCGCATGGACACTATTATGGCTCATCAGTCATTCGCGGATACCATTATCCCGAAGCTAGACAACGATCCACCCATTCCACGAGAGATCTATCTCATGCCTAACCCGACGGGGTACAAGTCTCCTAAATGGGACAAGTTCGAGGATGTCAACGGAAACGCTCATGAGCATGTCATGCGTTTCATTGATGTCATGGGGCCTTACGGAGCTGATCCCAAACTCCTGATGCGAGAGTTCCCAAAATCCTTAGGGAACGTAGCGTACAAGTGGTACCGAACGTTGGAAGCTGGATTTGTGAAGACTTGGGACGACATGGTCCAGAAGTTCTACACCAAGTTCTTCCAGGTGGAAGAAAAGGTGACAATGATCCATCTCTCGCGGATGTACCAGAAGCGCGAGGAGGATGGGATTACTTTCATCAAGAAATTCAGGGCGAAGTCCTTGGAGTGCAAAGACCCAATGCTCGAGAGCCGACTCGTAGAGATATGCCTGCAGTGCATGCGAGACGAATACAAAGGTATGTTCATCAATTTGCAAACACCTACGTTTTCAAAGCTAATTGAATGCACGAAGAACATCGAGCCTATAGTCGAGAGGCAGAAAAAGAAGAACGCTCCGGAGCGACCTCCGAGCGGCACCACCTACAAGATTGGGAGGTTCAGTTACAAGAGGGGACGCGAAGCTGAGGTCAATACAGTTTCACCCCAGAAGCAAGCGAAGGTTGTGAACTTCGATGTACCACCTCTGCCATGCTCAGTGGAGGAGGCAAGTGACCTTTGCAGACAGTGGCGCAAGGACGGTGTCCTGCCACCGCTCGAGAAGATACCCTCTAAGGAGATGGTGAGGGACCCTAAGTGGTGCGAGTACCACGGCAAGGTCATGCACCCCACAGCGGAATGTAAAAAGCTCAGGTTCACATTCGACCAGAAGATGAAGAACGGCGAGCTGATCGTGAGCGGTCGCAGGAAGGATGTGCGCAACAATCCGCTTCCTGCCCACGCAGAGCAAGAATCAAAAGGCAAGGAGGTTGCCATGATCTCAATCGTCGACTTGAAGGAGGTCGCAGAGGACGGTCTACCCATCATCGCCGAGGTCCACAATGACGAGGACTACAGTATGGACACAGAAGACGAACGTGCCGATCGGATGAAGGGATCGCACGGCTTTAGCAGATTCTTCGACGAGATGAACTTCTCCGAGAAGTGCCGGACAGATATGGCGAAAGCGATCTTGAGAGTAGCGGAATACTACGAGGAGGATCTTGTAGTCTCCAACGGGAAAGTCATCAGAACGTCTCGCTCTACAGAAAAGATTATGACCTTTTCTGCCAGCGACAAGAAGACAGATGCGAGCCACCAGAGGCCTCTGTACGTGACGGCCATCATCAATGGCGTCGAGTTCAAACGAGCATTCGTTGATGGAGGAGCCGCGGTCAACGTCGTTTCGCTCCACACGCTGAAGCTAGCAGGGATCCCCGAGCACAAGATCGTCAGGCGTCCATCTCCGCTGATGGGATTCGGAAGCGACTCTAGGATGACGATCGGATGGATCCGCCTGGGCGTTCAGATTGGCAAAATCAAGTGCTCAGCAAAGTTCTATGTCATAGACGCAAAAACCACGTATCACATGATCATAGGTTGAGCCGGGATTCATCGCTTCGACGCGGTTCCTTCAACGGCTCACCAGATTATGAAAGCTATCTAGAACGATAGAATAGTCGAGATACCGGCTTCGACGAATCCATTCAACTTGGATGAAGCACATCTTAGCGAGGCAGTGTAGTTCACCAAGATGGCGGACGAGCAAACGCCGGGACCATTCAATCCCACTCCTTTGCCTCTCTGGGAGGACATCAAGGACCAGTCACCTGCGGGAGTAATGGTGACAAGAGAAGATGCCAAAGAAAAGCCGTCCACACGCGAAGAGGCACCGCGCATCGTATACCATCGAAAGAATGTGTATACTCTGAAGAGAATCGCAAAGCATGACCCCGAAGGCAAGGAGATAGAGAGCTTCTACGCCAATGGGAAGAAATGCTATCGCATATGAAGGTGCGCGGGGATGTCCTCACACGGGCATGGGGATATCCCCGGGCAAATCAATCAAATTGAACAAATTGCGCCGACGGAAAAGCCAACACAGGGCGCTCCAGACGAGAAACTCAAAGAAGCACCTGAATGCATGGAGGACAGGCCCTGACCACAAAAGCAAGAGCTAAAGGAAGTGTTCCTCAGCCCGAACGAGGAAAAGAAAAGGCCAGTCTTTCTAAGTGCGGACCTCACAAGCGAAGAGGAGCACGGACTACTACAGCTCCTAACTGAATACAAGGATGTGTTCGCATGGGAGTATGATGAGATGCCGGGACTGGATACAAGCATCACTATGCACCGCTTAGACATCATTCCAGGGTCTAAGCCGGTAAAGCAGGGCAAAAGGAGTTTCAGGCCGGAGCTTAACGTGAAAATCAAGCAGGAGATTGTCAAACTCCTGGATGCCAAATTCATAGAGCCGAATCATCATCCCACATGGCTGGCCAACATCGTGCCAGTGGTGAAAAAGAACGGACAGCTTCGCATCTGCGTGGACTTCCGAGATCTCAATCGCTTCTGCCCCAAGGACGATTTTCCACTGCCCAACATCGATTTGCTTATCGACTCAACAGCGGGCCACCGCATGTTCAGTTTCATGGATGGTTTCAGCGGGTACAACCAGATCAAGATGGACCCCGAAGACGCGCGGAAAACTGCATTCATCACCCCGATGGGGGTGTTCAATTACACAGTGATGCCGTTCGGTCTCAAAAACGCGGGTGCAACCTATCAGCGCGCCATGATGGCTCTGTTCCACGACATGATGCATAAAGAAGTGGAATTCTATGTGGATGACATGGTGGTTAAATCCAAGCGCGAAGCAGATCACCTCGCAGATCTACGGAAGGTGTTCAATAGATGCAGACGCTTTCAACTAAAGATGAATCCCATGAAATGCGCATTTGGGGTGACATCAGGGAAATTCTTGGGATGCGTAGTTCATCGCCAAGGAATCGAGCCTGACCCTGCGAAAGTATCAGCCATAACCGGCATGACGCCGCCCCATAACCAGAGTGCCTTGAAGACATTTTTAGGAAAGCTATCCTATCTGCGGAGATTCATCCCAGCGATTGCCGAAATCACATGCTGTTTTAGTGCTCTTCTCAAGAAGGACGCCGTGTACAATTGGGCTCCGGAGCACGAAGCTGCATTCGAAAAGCTGAAGGATTTGCTGACGTCCTCAAAAATAATGATCGCACCTCAACTGGGATCACCGCTTCTGCTATATCTGACATCAACAAGGAGATCCATAGGAGCACTCTTGGCTCAGGAGTACGAAGGCCAGGAAAGGCCTATCTACTACATCTCTCGCATCGTGCAACCTGCTGAATCAAGGTACACAGACATCGAACGTCATTGCCTTGCTTTGTTTTTCGTAATAGAGAAATTGAAACACTACTTTGCGTCGCATAAAGTAGTAGTGGTTACCAAAAGCGATCCCATACGATATCTGCTAACTCACACTACTCCTGGCGGGAGATTGGCGAAATGGTACATGACCATCTCTCAATATGATATCACATGCATGAGACCGCGAGCGATCAAGTCGCAAGCGGTAGCGGATCTGTTGGCACAGTTCCCCGACAACAGCCACGAGCCTGTGATCGAAGAAGAACTCGAAGGCCCTGAAATCTATGCAATCGACGTGCCCTATTGGATGCTCCACTTCGACGGCTCGTCAACAAGGAAAGGTGGAGGCATTGGGATAGTCTTGACCAAGCCGAATGGGGAGGTCATACAGATGTCCGCAAAGCTCAACTTCGCAGTCACAAACAATGAAGCGGAATATGAGGCTCTCATCGCAGGGCTTCGTGCAGCAAAAGCTCTAGAAGTAAGCAACTTAACGGCCATGGGAGACTCCAAGCTGATCGTCAAGCAAGCCTCGGGCGAGTACGGTTTGAAGGAGATCAACCTTCTGTCTTACCGCACCCTAGTACAAAAGCTGGTACAGCAGTTCTGCGATGTGAGGTACGAGCACAAGCCCCGAGCAGACAACAGGCATGCGGAACCTTAGCAACCTTGGGATCTAAGGTCAGCACAGACAAATGTCCCGCAAGGATCTCCATTGAAGTGCGAACATCGTCGGCATTGACAGAAGATGCGTGCGACGAGGAACACATGGATGACACGGATTGGAGAAAAGCAATCCTACAAGCTATTGCGGAAGGCACAAGCAGTGAAAGCTGGGCACTCACAAAAGGGTACTGCATACATGACAACACCCTTTACTACAAGGGTCCTGGCGGAATACTCATGCGATGCGTCTCCGAGCAAGAGGGAAAACTATTGTTAGAAAAGATTCACCAACATGCTTGTGGAGAAAGCGAGGTGTCAATCTATCGAAAGGCTCAGAGATATGGCATTCATTGGCCAGACATGTCAACAGCCGCAGCCCTGATACAAGGGAAGTGCGAGAGTTGCGCACTAATCAAAGATACTTTACTCATCGCTCTAACTGATGACGACACGGATTGGAGGAAGCCACTCTTTGATTTTTTCACTCAGGGCACCGTGCCTGAATCGAGAAAAGAAGCGGAGAAATTGAAGAGGAAAGCATCTCAATATGTAGTACAGGAAAACCTGCTTTGGCGAAGAGGTCACGAGGGCAACTTGCTGCGATGTCTAGACGGCAGAGAAGCACAAGAAGTCATGGACCTTTCTCATCAGGTGGAACACAAAGGAGGTGCGAAATTATGCAGGCAGCTCCTCTCAATTGGATATTTCTGGCCCACGATGGAGGTCGATTGCCGCACCAAAGTAAGACGCTGCCAGGAGTGTCAATTCAAAGGAAACCTAGTGCACGCTCCCGCCGTGGATCTACATGCATTAGGGACGCCATGGCCATTTCACACATGGGCTCTAGACTTAATCGGTCCCATCCGACCAACGTCACACGGGAATCATTTTATTCTCACTGCAACTGAGCTATTCACCAAATGGGTGGAGGCGGTACCACTCAAGACTGCAAATGCGCTAGCTGTGGTCAACTTCATTCAAGAAAACATTATATGCAGGTTCGGAATCCCAAACACCATTCTTTCAGATAACGGTACTCCCTTTGTTAATCGCCAGGTAGCTGCGAAGTTAGCGGAGTACAATATCAGGCAGATATGTTCTACCCCTTACCCGAAGGGGAACGGACAAGCTGAAGCGACCAACAAAACGCTGTTGAGGATTTTGAGCAAGATGGTCGCAGACGACCACAAGAAGTGGGCCGACTCCCTAAACATAGCTCTATGGGCGTACCGAACTTCTCCAAGGACACCCACGGGGGCCTCGCCATTTCTACTATGTTGTGGGGCCGAAGCTGTGGTACCAGCGGAGGTGAGAGTCAATTCGGCAAGGTTAGCCTTCCACGCACTCTACGAAAATCAACGTGATCATGACTTAGTCTTGATGGAGGAAAAGCGAGAACAAGCCAAAAGGACCAACAAGCGGTATCAAGAAAGAATCGCTCGCGCTTACAATAAAACGGTCCAGCGAAGAGATTTCGCAGTTGGAGACTTGGCCTTGCGCGCATCTGACCACTGTATGCGAGAAGCGACTCACCCGAAGTTCGCAGCCAATTGGGAAGGACCTTTCGAAGTCACAGAAGTCTTTGACAGTGGCTACTGCAGCATACGAAGGTTGCACGGCACAACCTCAACCCCGAGTTCAGTCAACATGCGCTGGATTAAGAAGTACTATCCCTGACTTCTCTTATTTCATGCGTTTTACTATAACGTCGCTTAATGTCTTGTATGGCTACGATTTACACAATCTCCTCTCCCATATGAGAGGATTGTAATCTCATATCTCCCATACGAGAGCGTTATAATAAGAAAATTCTCCCAAATGAGAAACTTCATATTTCTGGATGGCAAGTTTTAGTTTGTTATAACTGTTAACAACGAGTTATCCGCTACAATAGCAATCCGCAAATGCGATCTTAATTGATCATCTAAGCCTATCTGTTACGATAGCAGCCTATGCAAATACGATCTTAATTGATCATTTAAGCCTATCTGTTACGATAGCAGCCTATGCAAATGCGATCTTAATTGATCATCTAAGCCTATCTGTTACGATAGCAGCCTATGCAAATACGATCTTAATTGATCATCTAAGCCTATCTGTTACGATAGCAGCCTATGCAAATGCGATCTTAATTGATCATCTAAGCCTATCTGTTACGATAGCAGCCTATGCAAATGCGATCTTAATTGATCATCTAAGCCTATCTGTTACGATAGCAGCCTATGCAAATACGATCTTAATTGATCATCTAAGCCTATCTGTTACGATAGCAGCCTATGCAAATGCGATCTTAATTGATCATCTAAGCCTATCTGTTACGATAGCAGCCCATGCGAAAAACGATCTTAATTGATCTAGTAAAGCCTATCTGCCACGATAGCAACTCATGCGAAAAACGATCTTAATTGATCTTCTAAAGCCTATCTGCCACGATAGCAACTCATGCGAAAAACGATCTTAATTGATCTTCTAAAACCTATCTGCTACGATAGCAACTTATGCGAAAAACAATCTTAATTGATCTAGTAAAGCCTATCTGCCACGATAGCAACTCGCGCGAAGAATGATCTTAATTGATCTACTAAAGCCTATCAGCTACGATAGCAATATTGTGAAAATGATCTTAAGTGATCTACAGAGGTCTATCTGATATGATAGCACGTGAATCTGAAGGCTAATCACAAGCTCATCTGCCAAGACGGCACAACTGCGTAAATACGATCTCGAACGGTCTAACGAAACGTCTGCGAATCCATATGGCAGATAGCAAATGCGGAACGTGTACATAGCATTATGCAAGGCGAAATATGCCGATACGCATGCGAAATTGTATTTTGTTGCAACAGCTCAGCGAATAATACAAAAGCTATTTATCATTATGAGTCAAAAAAGACTTACAATTTATCTGTCTAGACAGCAGCTTACAAGCGAAAAAGCTCAAATCTAACTACACAGCCAACATGGCATACAATACATTCGAAAAGTAGCTGACAAGCGAGAAGTAACACATCGAGGGAATCCTAACTGAAAAAGGATGAACCCACCGGTCCTGACACCGGCTATGCAATACACAGATCTGCGGCCAAAGATCTATTGCAAAAGGGATGCTGCTGCGAAGAGATCAACTCGTCATTCGCTACGTCCCTAGCAACAAGATATGGGTAACGGAACGTCCACGACCCCAAGAGGTGACAAAGGCCTCTGTCTGATCAAGATAGGCACCGGAGGAACTTCCTGTTCCGGCGTATGCCGCCGTGCAAAACAGGGGAAGCAGTCATTCCTCTGGTGATGGGTTCCTTGTCATGATTGACTAGGGCATTGACGAGCCTCCTGAGTTCAAGAACGAAGAGGCAAGAGATCCTCCTCCAGGGATGCTGGAGGAGAATTCCGCCGTTCATTACGAAACGGTAGCACGGTCACTTCGGCGCTGCACCTCACCGGGAGGCGGCCGAAAATGACCTGCAAACATAATACACGAAGAAAATTCTTCGAACACACATGAGATATCATCTCCATCTTCTTTATGATGGTTATAAAGAGCAATATGCCTCATAAAGTGGATCTTGGAAACTATTTCTATAGCACAAAGCGCAAACTCAGGATTCACAACTTGAAGTTGCCATGAATCAACGAAAAACAAGCGTTGAAGCCACCAGTCGTAAGGACTCATGGCAAAACACATTTTGGGATGAAGAACCCAAATGGCAAAGACGGGGTTTATATAGACCCTGTGGAGACTCTTCAGTTGCCAAGGATGAGTCAGCAGAATTCGAAAAGAGGGTAAGGTCAATCACTTACGCCTTGAAAAGCGGTAACGATCAATTACCCTACTAAAGGCTACGACGATTCAGTTGCGTATCCTAATAAATGACGGATGGTCATGATTCGGATGGACTTCCCAACAAAATCGTGCTTATCTTCCGAGAAATTAGCGCGAAAATCAAGCAGAGTATCAATTGCTGATGTCATAATTGGATATGCACAGAGATATCCTATCAAATCCCGGAAAGGGCAAAACGGGCAAGTTGATTCTTGTTGTTAAAAAAAAGAGGGGAGAAACCCTAGCAACATTACATTAATGTTTCCAAACATTACATTAATGTTCCAACTATTTCCTTGCTATTTTTCAAAATTCGAAAAGTCAAAGCAAATTCTTGATCAAGGAGTCATGGGGCGCGAACTGATGGCTCAGCTTCTCTACCTGCTCCACTTCTTGTTTCAGTTGCTCGCACCTGGCATTCAACTCATGATAGAGCTTAAGAGCTTCGTCAACCTTTGCTGCTCCACCTTCTGCTTCTCGGCTGCGAGATTCTGGTGGCCGAGCTTCAAAGTTACGGCTGCGCGAATCAGAGTAACTCTTTTCATGAGAAATCTGAAACCCAGCCTGCCTTGAACTTTGGTCAGGAGAATTTGGCACATGCCACAAAGCAATTCAGCACTTTGTACAGAAATAGTCGCAGGCGTAGCCGCAGACAGCTGTTCCAAAATCCAAATGGCTTCAGTAAGAAACAGCCTCCTGTCGAAGGGCCCTATTTCCAGAGATCTCACAAACGATTGGGGGTAGGTGAGGCGCATCCGAACCACCCAGTCCACATCAGTTTGCTTCAAACCTAAAGCAATGTCAAAGCCAAGTCATGATGCCAAACTCGCAAATGAATAATGCGAGATGCAAACAGTAAATCTCTACTTACCAGTTCCTTCCAGAATTTCATGAAGAGAAGGAATGCGCGCTGCCGGGGTGGTCGAAGACTGTCCTCGCTCCATAGCTCTCCTGTCAGCTGCGATCTCTAACCTCTCGTAGTCAGGAGAAAGAGTATAGGCCGCACCAGTTGCGACTGCATTCCCAACCTGCGAGCCCCAAAAGCTCCACGCAGGAAGAGGTGCCACCGACTCAGTCATCGCCGGAGGCGAAGTGACAGCCGAAGCCGCTTGGCGAGGGACGCTCTCAGATGCGGAAGCATCAGCAGCACTTGTCCTTACTTCCTCAGCACCAATATGGGCTTCTTCATCCATTAGCACAGCATCAGCTTCAGAATCATCGGAAAGTTCGATGATGTCCTCGAGAGGCTCATCTGCGTGTTCAGCAGTTGCGACGGGCTTCTCGGTATGGGAGCTCGGAATTGGAACATAGGACGCAGAAGGCTGACTTCTTTGCTCCAGCACAGGTTCCTCAGCATAGCCTGCGATATTAAACGCGATAGTATGAGGTAACTCGTGTTACAAGTCATTTTGCTATCTTTACTAAAGCTAAGAGCAAGCACCTCCACGCGAAGGTGGAATTGATGTATCTTCGTCATACACTAAAGATGTGGAACCATGCCCTGTTAGCGTATCCTCATTAAGCAGATCCTTAAAAGGAGCGTGACCTGGGATGCGAAGAAACCAGTCATGATCCTGTTTCAAGTTGCTCAAGTCTAGTACATGCATATCGCTCAAATGGTTACCTGAAGGTTCTCTGCATTTGCCTACTAGCCAACGGCGGATGTCAGCCTTTGACACGCCATGCTCTAACGCACCCACAATAACATCTCTATAAGTTACTGCGAGATTGAAGATCTCACCTTTATCGCCGCCTGCGATTTCTTCAAAGTCTGCTTGGGCACGCTCCAGGGCTGCTGCATCCTCTTCTAGAACCGCATCCTCCTCCTCAGCCTGGGGAGTCACTACTTCGGGGAGCACATCTTCCTCGTCAACTGGACGCACTAAGTCGTCAACATGTTGCTCTTCGAGGCTCCGCTGTCTCACACGCTCGAGCTCCTCCTCTTCCCGCTGTAACTTCTTTCAGCAGCCTCTGCGGCTGTCTTCCTGAACTCAGCAAGAACGTCCTCGCTTATGGGATCGTTTGGAACGCCAGAATGGGTATCTCTCTTTTGTCTCTTGGCCAAAAGGCCACCGATGATCTCATCATCATCATCATCTGCGAAGATATGATTGGTTTAAGAAAGAACTACAAAAGAATTACGATGATGGGAAGAGAAACGCGACGGAAGTACCTGCTGATTCTTCCTCATGCATCGCAACTGTTCTTTCTTCTTCTTCTTCATCACTCTCTCTGGGCTCCTGCCTCTCTCCTTCTTCCTCTTGGTTGAATGGAACAAAAGTCTCAACTTCGAGCTCTTTCCGCACTTTGTTGGCCATGCGACCTTTGCCTTTGTCCTTGACAGAAAGGGACCTCGCCGGAGGAGAAGTGGGAGCACTTCTGGGGGAAGAAATTGTAATTCCCTTTTGCCTGGGCCTCTTCACTCTACGTGCCACAGTCGCCGAAGGGGACGGATCATCTCCGGGAGGAGACGAAGCCGGAGCATTGTCTATCAGCGAGTCAGAAAAAGCATTCATGACTGCGCGAATCTTGGTTTCGACCTCAGGGTCCATCCTCCATGCTAGCAGAAACGGCAGCTTTTGTCTTCTGGTGGCAACAATGGTGTCAACCAATGACTTGGAGCGATCACCAGATGCGAATCTCCGCACATGACACTACAGCAAACAGTACAGAATAAAGGCGTCAGCATAAGGAAATCAAGAAGCTTAACGCACGCGGAAAAATTGCTTACCCCAGCAAATGCCTTGCTGTATCTGACGACATGCGTGTCGCCTTTCTTAACTGCGGCGACCTTCTCCTTCAGAATAACATCAGGACACAAATGGTTCTCACGATCCAACAGTGAGTAGCAACCATATTCAGACTCGCTCAGGCTGCAATTGGGGCGAAACGGAAAAGAATTTCTCTTGATAAATGGAGCTCTACTTGGCTGCGCGGCCGACTGCGTCTCAATCCTCGTTTGCTGGGCAACCCAGTATGCGAGCCAGTTCTGAGAACAACCACCCTCGCGGGTCCCTGCAGGCTGCTCAAAGGGAAGATTGTTCATGAATACTGTCTTGCACTCCTTTGTTAGCAAGCGCTTATAACAACCTCTGATAATGGACTGGGGCCAGATTGATGGTGCCACTGCATCAGAGCCGAACTGGGGAGAAACTCGAGTGGGGTCAACATCCACGGTAATCCTCTCGTATCTTGGCGCGAGCTCACGAATATGCTCTGCGAGGGCAGGAAGGGTACCTCGTAGACACCAGCAAAAGAACTCGCGATAGCGCTCATGGAAATGCGATCCCTCTTCGAAGAGGAGTTCTTCTGAGAAGACAACACCCTTAGAGGGGTACAGCTTTGGAAACCATCGCACGTTCTCAATGCGTGTGGCATAGGGCCTAGCAGTAAACTCTTTCCGTCTGTCGCATATCAAGCTCCAAACGCACTTGGTATTGTTCGCTCCGAACCACCTCGCAGCCCTGCCGCTGTTACGCTCCTCCGTCTCGCCTGGGGGACATCACTTGTCGGGTTTGAGAGCAGTTGGGGCATAAGATGGCCACCGCTCGAAAACCCACATTGTCAAAAAGGAAATATTGACAAAAGTCAGTACATCGAGGCGGCCACGCGATTCTTTCATGGCTAGAACCAGCTGATCAAGCCTGTAGTACAGCGTGCCCAAGACCAAGGGTCCGAGTGCGACTCTCTGGCCAAGGGCAAGCCTCACAGCAAGTGGCAAAACATGGTAGAAGACCCCATCATGTGGATGACCGTCAATCAAGTACCTCGACAACCAAGCACAAAGGAAAGCACAAAGGGTCAAGTGATAGCCTTTACCCTCCACATAATTCTCGGCCTCTGGGTTCTCACTCAGAAGCTTCTTATTGATGCTGCTGTTCGCATAGTCTCGAAAGAAGTACTGCAACCATTTGTTCCAGGTGTTCTTCGCAGACGTATCAACCAACTGCCAGTTTGGAAGGGCTTTTGTAGTAGTCCACCGGGTGGAGATTTTCTTTACCTCTGCCAGGAATTCCTCCATCTGCGTGTACAAGGCAATCTCCGTAGTCGTCCTCAAAGGACTCAAAGGGTCCCCCTCGCCCATGGGAGAAAGATCGTACAGCATATGCACGTCCTCGAGTGTGGGGGCAGCCTCGAACTCAGCAAAGTGGAATGTGTGAGTCGCAGGCGAGTAGCGGGAAAGAAGGTCTAGAAGCATGGACTGATCCAGCTTCACGGCAGCACCCTTCATAGCACGAACAGCGAAGTATACGCCGGCTTCATCAAGAGTCGCAGCATGATTGGTCAACACGTGGTCAATCCACTCATCCATATAGTCCAATTTCTGGACGAAAGCTTGGGTAGAAATTGCAGTGTAGGGGAAGTACCCGTTTTCGATTCCCAGTCGAACCACATCCTCGGAGCCGATTAACTCGAGCAAGGCTGAGTTAACTGGGCGAGTCAGTGTTAGCAATCCCTCAATCGGGACAGGAGCAGGCATCCTCTTCGCCTTAACCCTCGCATGGTAGAAATCTTTGCCACCTAGATAGGGGGCTTTTCGCCACAAGGCCTGAGGAAGATCGGGTATCTCTTCGTCTTCCTTGGCGGGTCTGGTTCCTTTTGTTTTAGCCATTCCTGCGGAAGAGCAAGAAAAAAGGGGGGAGAAAGGTGCTACACTTCAGTTTGAATCTTCGAGATTCAAGGTCTATGGGAAAGAAAGATGAACAGTTTCTGGTATCAATTTCAGAAATTAGAGGGTTGCATTATCAGTAATTCCAAAACCCCAAATCCGAAGTTCTTATTATTGAAGGATTAAAGCCAAAGAGGGTTCAAAGATCAAAGCTTCTTCACAAGTTTTATGAGTTTGCAGATCCAACACAGTTCAAAGCATACACTGGTATTTTAAAGCGAAATTGAACAAGGCCAACCTTGTTTTCTTGAAGCCTGCTTGGATATGCACAATTGAAGAAGACGATTTGCAGTTCTGAACTGGTGATTGATTATCTGAATCCGCTCTCGAAGATCTCCGGGTACCATTCACTTTAAGAGAAAGAAGTGATGCTTTGCAACAGTGGAGGATACAAAGTATTTATCCAAAAACAATGAAGGGTTGCGTCCTTTCAGTAGTCGAATCGCAACCGTCACCGTCGAATCGCGCAATCACAGGACAAGCTGACGTCACACCTAAAACCCTAAAAGCCAGACGGCACGAATCTAGGGGTTTTAGGTCATAATGGCACGCACGGGGGCTGAACTTACCCGTATTTGAATTGGTGCGTGGCGACGACGCGTATGTTGGTTTCTGCGCATGGAAGTCTATACAGCTATGAGTCTTCACGCGCAGAAAGGGGGCTAATGTAGATAGTTCTTTCTGAGCTGACAGATCTTGGCCACGTGGCAACCATCCAGCACACCATATTGTGCTCCACGCACACTGGATCACCAGCCGAGCTGATCCATGTGGGGGCTGCGAGACAGAGCCCTCGCATACCACCGCACGGGAATTGTAGGGACTTAGTGGTTTGGAGGCTAGAGTAAGCCCTGTCGCATGCGAGCCAAGCCCGCACGCGACCTTTAGTAACTGTTTTGAGAGATCTCTGGCACGAGCTCCATAAACCCGGTCAATCCGGTCAAACCCGGTCAACCTCGTAACGGTTCCGGTATTCGCGCACCACGTGCTGTAACGGTCCCTATATACTCGGACGAACGTGCCGTTATGGTTAAGCTAATTAAGCCGCCATTAATGGGCGCATTAACCACACTACAACGGTCACATTCTCTGCTATATATAGGACGTTAACCTTTCCATACAAAGGAGAACACACTTGCCATACGCGGAAGCTCTGCCAAACCTCTGTCTCTCTCTCAGACATTGCTACTGCCTTACTCTCTCCCTACACACAACCCCACTCTTCCTGTGCGATCTCTGATCCTCTACATACGGTGTACACGGAGGTCTCCCCGCCGGAATCTCTTGTGCACAGTTGGAATAGAGAAAAAAAAGAAAGGCCACTGTGGAAGAGGTTCAGACCATCAATGGAGATTCAAGTTCAAAGACTCCTACTGCAGAAGGCATGTCACCTCCTCCTCCCAAAAAGAAGTCAAAGAAAGATCAGACACCACTATCCAGCAAAAAGAAGAAGACAGTAGAGTCTGCTAAAAAACAGAGGATTCAAATTGGTAGCCCTAAAAAGTTGAAAAAGAAGGCTGACAAAGCAGAAAAAGGAAAAGGAAAAGGACAGATCTACATTGAAGACCCAGATTCAGATATAACTTCAAGTTCATATGAAATCTCTCCTTTATCATAGAAAAATAGAAAGGAGAAAGAACTTGAAGAAGTTGAGTCAAAATCTAGCATGGAAACTGGAAGAAAAGATCATAAGAATTTTTTTTCAGTGATTAAGAAAAGGACCTTTGTAAAGAAGAAACTGAAGCAGTGAAAGAAGGAATTAGAAGGGTTAACCTTCCTGTTCAATAGTGTGATGAAGACCATAAGCTCTATCATTGAGGATGTAGATGTGGCTAAGGAAAAAAGAACAAGTTGATGGTTATGAGGGAAATAATCAGGAAGCAGATAAAGAGCAGCAAGGAGATGAAGACCCAACCCCTTATCTCTTGCCTACTCTTTCTTTTCTTTTTCGAGGCCTTGAAATCATTTTCAAAGTCTTGAAAATTATATCTTTTAAACAATTTTCTCAAAATCTTTCCAAGACTCTGACCCAACATCTTTTCTCATTCTTTTTTTATGAAAGTAAAATATGGGAAGAAATTTAGGTTAATTTATTTTCTTACTAGGATGGAGAATTATTTTTTGTTCAGTAGGATTGTTTGAACTTTGCAGTTATTTGCTATTTTTCATGTAAGTTAATAAGGTGGATCTCTGTTGGATATCATGTGCTATAATTGACTGTACTATATGCTATTGAGTATTTTTTTGCATAAACATAGTACCAAACAGATTGTGGTTTTGACATTCATCAAGGGGGAGATTGTAAGTTCAAATCAATTTCAAAGGCTTGAAATAGCTAGTCTATTTCAAGGCCTTGAAATAGCTTTCAAGGATTGGAAACTGAATATGCTATATTTCAATGAACTTAGGGGGAGTTTTTATCTTGTTTCAACTTCTAAACCCCTGTGCTTCACTAGTTGTTATTTGATGATGAAAGACAAAGTCCTTTTTGACACAACAGTACCTTATCCATCTGTTTGACTTAGTTTTGCAGGGAAATTTTATTTCCTATTTTTCAGGATCTGTTTGTTAACCTAAGTTTTGCAGGATAGGAAACTGTGAGTTGAATTGATTCTCTTATCAATTTGCTGTGTTTGGAAGTTTCCCAACATGTGTTTACACAATATAAAATCAGTATCATTAAAGATACTAAGCAACTATCCGTTGGAGAAGCTGTTAGAGAAGTCAATGTTGAAGCAACAAAATAGGGAAGTTTGTTAAGATAAGATCTTGAAGATCGGCAATTCAAACTGCTCTATAAAAGAGGTAAAGCAGAAACAATACAACGGGACAATTAACAGAGACACTCCAACACATTCAAGGATTGACAAGAAACAAAGAAGCATATTCATTTCTCTCAATCCAAGCATTTGAAGAGCACTGCATACTCACTGCAGATTCAGTTCTAGTGTTCTTCTATTCTGAACTTCATTTGTATATCATTCAGATAATACTTCTAGTTCTTATTTTGTGAATTGTTAAATGTGAACAATAGAGAATTCTTAGTTAATCAGTAAGCTAGAGCAGGTACTAGATCTGTTAGTGAGAACCACAAGCTTTAACAGAGTAAGGCATCTCTGTTTACTTGAGATCTAGGGCTTAGCTTTTGATTAATAAGAATTGTGTTGAAAATCTTGTAGGGAGAAGATCCCTGAAGTAGAGACGTAGGTCCAAGTGGACTGAACTCTATATATCTTCTGTCTCTTACATTTACTTTCCAGTTCCATACTTAGTTCATGTAAGTTTCATTTCAAGGGTTTGAAGGCCTTGAAACAGACTTATCTTCTTATACTTCAAGGCCTTGAATCACTCTTCAGTCATTACAATTCTTTTTTAAACCACTCTTCTTGCAACTTTAGAAAAAGTTGGCATACTCTATTCAACCCCCCCCCCTCCCTTCTAGAGTAGTGATCATGTATTTCTACCTACTGTACACCCCTTCATTCACAAATCCGCCCCGGCGATCCAAAACGTACCAAGTTATTGTGGCCAAGGGGTTTGTAGAGCTATAGAGTGCTACTTATACTTGTAAGGGTCACTACGGTATAGGGGTGTCGAAACTTAAGGCCTTTTAGCTATGTATTGTGACCGGTGATTGACTTATGGGAACCCTTAACGTTAGGGTTAAATATGGTTTGATACACCCTTGAAGGAACCCTTTATGATTACTATGTGATCCCTCTATCTACATCGATCCAGCTGGTGGCTCTGGACATGCCTCAGCTGAATGTAACAGTTAATTGAACTTGAAATAATGCTCACTACTCTATCGACGTCGTTGTGGCGCTGGTAATGCCCTCATCAAATGAAAGTTTGAGAAATCCTTTAATACTCGTGTTATCATGCTTTAAAGTTGAAAAGTACATGCTACGCGAATACGTATAATTGTTCATAAATTCCCAACTCTTGAACTTATTTATATTTGAACTTTCATGATTTATTTCAACTTATGCTTGTGTGCCACTCAATGTTTTACATGTCGTAGTGTGTCTTTACTCAGTTTTTACTTATTGCTTTCAAACTGTGGTGTCGGCATTTGTTATTTCAAAACCACCATAAGTTAGTGCTTTTCGGGATGGGAACGTGGATCGAGACGAGGGCGCTATCTTAAGTGATATCACTTAGTTAATCCCATCGTTGTTTTTTCGAACATACTACCTTTGTAACCTTATTCCGTAATATTTATTGTGTACCTAAATTGTAATTTTTTTTATATATTTCTACTTTTGGTTATTAATTCTCTATTTACCGATTGCATAGCATCTGTTCGGTCTGAGTACACACCATAGCGTATAAAGACACCCACTGCTCTTGAATTAGGCGCTCTGGTCATTTGGTCATGGTGTCTTTTAGGGAATATATTTAGGCTCGTATGCTCTTGCAGCAAGCAATAGGAGTATCACATGACTTTTGGTCAAAAATATGGAATCAGTCAAGCATCTTGTTTGTGTACACCTTTAGCGACAATGCAAGAAGTCCCTATGAACGAACGAGAGCACTTCTTACCCTACCAATATCCTCTATCGTAAATCAAGAGGATAACTACTCCTTAGTGGACATGAATAGTCTTTAAGCTCCACTAGCTAATAGTGTGTATCCGATATTAAGTGACATGATCATCAACTCTCTACAAGTGAGAGTGATATGAATTGGTTTTCATCTGTTATCGTAAACATGTAGTAAACGATCCCCAGTTGAAATACTACTGTCCAGAGGACTAGCTAAGACCACACATGGACTTAATTAGCTTTCACACATTTCGTGCATCTGACCTTAAGTCACCTCTCCGATTTTTCCATTCACATTTATCAAGAATGGAGCTCTTAGCCCATCATCACAACTATTACTACAGAAAAAATCAGTTTTGTCGTGAAATCCAAAAAAATGGTCGTTAGAATAAAAACACGACCACAAGAGGGGGTCGCCAACCCATCGTGATAGCTCGGTCGGTAGTTCGACCGGGCGACAAAAAAAACGCTTGCCGGTGAAACATAATTGCTGACCACGTTTTCCGACCATTCTTTTTCATCTTTATTTTTGCCAACGACTTTTTGACAACCAAATTTTGTGGAAAAATTTTTGCCCACGATTATGTCGACCAGTTTTGTCGTCGTTAAATTTTTCAAACTCTAGGTGACTAGAGTTCTAGTCGTCTTTTTCTCTTTTTTTTTCTTATGGTCGCTTTTTTGTTTTGTTATTTTTGATTAAACGACATATACGCTCGTCGTGAATGTTTTTTTGCTGACAAACATGCTCGTCGTGGAATGATTTGTTCTTCTTCATAGTCGCCTGTGTTACACATTTTACAGGTCCCTGCTCAAATACCCTATTGAACCTGTGCAATTTCAATAACCAATTCCAACACAATGCACAACAAAATATGAGTTCATACACCGATGAACATGTTTTCACAACACACATTGGTTAAAACTTGTTGTTTTAAGGTTTTGATGCAGGTAACGCAGCGGAATAACAATAAATTAATCCTGCTCAAAGCCCTCCATGAATCGTTGGCAAGCTTTTCATAACACGATAAAAGAAGAGAATTGTGTACCATAGTTTGTGCAAACACTACGAAGAATTGTCTCTTCGTCTCTATGAGTATCCATACATTGGATTAGTAGCTAGAATCCTTTTCCACGTGTAGTGCTAGCAACCGAAGAAGGAGGGAAGAGATCACGCAAAACGGAGCAGCGAAGCCGCGCCAACAAATGGCCGACGACACCTAGGTCGGACGGGTAGGAGCCTTCGGCCTCCTACTTGGTCTCTCCTTACATATGTTCTTTCAATGATGCCACACCAGAGAAAAAAAAAAAGCTATGATTCCTCTATATAGTCAATAACTCCTAATTTACTACATAATTGCCTCAATACTAATCCTTTCCATACACAGAATAGTCCACCTTGCAAATTAGTCTTACTAACTTTGTTTGTTGTTGCGTTTAGATCCTTTTGATTAATTAGTCCTGCTAATTAATGCCCATATCCAATTCAATCCATATGGTACATAGTTGGTGGTAACTATTACTAACATAGACCGGTGTCTAGCAATGCATCTATGTCACCCAACTAATATAAATAGTCAGTGATCCGATAAACCTTGTGCCAAATGTTATCGTATTCTATTATCCATTTTTCTCCATATCTGGATTGGACACGAGACATAATTGTCACACACGTATATCCAATCCGTAGTTTTTCGATCTTGGGAATATGCTTATTATCCATGCAGATAACATCAATATCCAGTATTGTTTTATCTGAGTCTGGCCAGACATTCTATAAGCACCATCCCTTGAGTGGCCCGTGTATATTTGCTCCCATTATGTGGGAGGGATAAATCCTCTCTACACCACTGCCATCTCTCAGCTTGCTTTCTATCATGCCAGATAACTATCTTTATAGTTACCCGAGTAAGGCGCAACGTTTGATAAACCAAAGCATGATATTTCACAACTAGAGTATCTATTGAGTTCTAGTCTAAGGATCACAACACCATTAGCACTACGAGAAGCACTTGTGAATTTGACATAATCTATTGTAGTCTTCTCGTTGTGGGTCAATCTAGTATGACATTACTCATAATGCATACCCATGTGTTAGACTTGATATCTCCATATCAATATACCCAAATACTAGTCTATAGTGTTTGTCCTGTTAATCAATATAAAGGAATAGGAATATTTAAGATAAGCAAAACATTGTAATCTATGGACTTCATTATATTAAATATCTCCATAAGAAATAAATAAATATTCTAGCCAAAAAAAATTAATACTAAATCTAGATTGCCTCTAGGGCACCTATTCCAACAGTGTCCCACTTGCACTAGAGCCAATCTGGTGCATCTCGTATGCCCATAGATCTAGTGTGTCCTTTATACTTTTGCTGAACGAGCAGCTTCGTGTGTTGATCTGAAAGATTCTCATCTGTTGGAATCTTGCATATCTTCATATCTCCTCGATCGAAGATCTCTCGAATGAGATGGAATCTCCTAAGTACATGTTTGGACTTCTGGTGTGACATGGGTTCCTTGGCTTGTGTGATTGCCCCAGTGTTGTAAAAATACAACGCAATGGGATCCACAATTCTCGGAAACACACCTAGCTCAGTGATATTTTTTTATCCAAACAGCCTCCTTTGATGTGCCTACAGCAGCAATGTACTCAGCTTTAGTTATAGAATCAATATCGGTCTCTTGCTTGGAACTCTTCCAGCTCACAGCTCATCCATTCAGGCAAAACACATAGCCTAACTACAATCTGTACTGATCCTTGTCAGTTTGGAAGCTCGCTTTAGTGTAACCAATTCCACTGAGTTCTTCCTCACCTCCGAATATCAAGAACGCATCCTTAGTTCTTCTCAAGTACTTAAGGATGTTCTTGAAAGCAATCAAGTGACTCTCACCCAGATTGGGCTAATATGTTTTTTCCATACTCAACGTGCATGAAACATCTGGTCTACTACATGGCATGGCATATATTACGGCATGGCATACATGACGGATCCTATGGACGACGCATAAGGAACCCTACTCATGCGGTCCTTCTCAATCTCATTTGAGGGACAGTCAACCTTGAAAGGGTGGCTCCATGCGACATGGGAAAGAATCCTTTCTTCTATTCTTGCATGTTGAACCATTTCAACACCTTGTCTTTATGTGTACTTTGGCATAGGCCGAGCAGCTTCCTAGATATATCCCTATAGATCTTGATACCAAGTATATAAGCTGCATCCCTTAAGTCCTTCATTGCGAAAAACTTTCCTAGCCAATCTTTAACATATTGAAAGGTAGGAATGTCGTTTCCAATGAGTAGTATGTCATTCACATACAAGACCAGAAACACAACAGTACTCCCACTAACCTTGTTGTAAACAAAAGGTTCATCTTCGTTCTTGATGAAGCCTAACTCTTTCACCGCGTCATCTAAATGTCGATTCAAAATCGAAGAAGCTTGATTCAATCCATAGATGGATCGTTGCATTTTACAGACTTTGTTGGCATGCTATGGGTCTCAAAAACCTCTAGTTGTGTCATGTACACATCCTCAAGGAGGTTTCCATACTGAAACGCTGTTTTGACATCCATCTGCCAAATCTCATAGTCGTGATAAGCTGCAATAGCAAGTAGAATTTGAATCTATTTGGTCAATGCGAGTGGGGAAACGGTTTCACCATAGTCAATACCATGAATCTGCTTGTACTCTTTTGCCACCAATCGCCCCTTATAGGCAACTACATTGCCATCCATGTCGGTCTTCTTCTTGAAGACCCACTTGCGCCCTATGGGCCGAGCCCCTTCGGGTGGTTCCATAAAAGTCCATAATTTGTTGGTATACATGGATTCCATTTCGGATATCATGGCTTCAAGCCACTTATTTGAGTCCAGCCCTTTCATTGCCTCTCCATGGGTAGTAGGCTCATCATCCATGAGTCGTACGTCATCGGGGCTTCAAGCCACTTCTTTGAGTATGGCCATTTCATTGCCTCTCCATAGGTAGTAGGCTCATCATCCATGAGTAGTACGTCACCGGGCTCAGTCACGAGAATTCCATTCCGCTCTGGCTCCTGATGTACCCTACTCGACCTGCCGAGTTCTTGTGTTACTTGAACATGTTGCTCCACAACATTTTGTGGTTCTTGCTTAAACCACTGACTCTCTACACAATACGAACTAAACACATCCTACATGTGTAACTGGCTATGCAAAACAGATATCAGCTAGTAGACACATAAACCACCCCCACACTGAATGCTTCGTTGTCCTCAACGAATTTAGAGATCATGCATACGAATCAGCAATCAGAAGTGAAAGGCCAGTAGATGAGATGAAAGTTGACGTACACATTAAAATTAACACAAATATTAGCTAGAGAAGGCATACTCACAACCACCTTAAGGGTGGGGAAGAAAATATGAACAGCAGTCCCCAACAATAATGTGGTGCCACTATGATCCCTATAGGTCAGTGTGTACTCGCACACCAGGGTCAACTGCCCTCCTATGCTAAACTATGTGCCTGGAGAATTCCCAAATCACCATTGCAAGTCCATGTAAAGGTCACGTGTTCCAAGACACACTGGGGTATACTCTGTTGGGTTTTGTAACGGATTATGCAGCGGAATTAAACAAATAAGATCCGCACAAGACCCACCAAGGATCACAAGAAGAGACATCATAATGATAGTGAAGGTTCTAGTAACAATAACCTTGTTTGTCTTCTGTTATGACTTCAAACACAAAATATTATTTTTATCTCTATAGCTAGTCCACGCCTAGGATCAAGAACTAGATTCCTCCACACCTTTGTGCTAGCAATGGAACAAGGAAGAAGAATCACGCGAAACGAGCACCCAAGGCCGCGCCTACAAGGGGACGACGACAATGGAGGGGCCGACGTGGGGAGGAGGGAGGTCGGGTTCGGCCCTTCCTTGTCTTCCTCTCTCCATGATTTTCTCTCTCTCACTCAATGTGTTATGAGCATTAGTAAAAAACTAAGCTAGGAGTGTCCTTTAGATAGTCTGACAGCTCCTTGTTAACTACATAAAGGCCCCTCTCCTAATCCTACCTATACACGGATAAGTCCAACTTGCAAATTAGTCCTACTAAATTTGCAAGTAGTTGCGTATTGATCCTTCTATTAATTAATCATATTAATTAATTCCCAAGTCAAGTTTAATCCTTATGGCATGTGACCCCATAGGTTTCTACTTAGTTGGTAATAACATTTATTAACATGGAGAGGTGTCTAGCAACACATCCATGCCGCCCAACTAATAGAAATAGTCATCAGTTTGACAAACCTTGTGCAAGTATTGTCTCATCCCTTTGTCTATATATCCGGATTGGAAACGAGACATACAAGTCACACTCGTGTATCCAATCCATAGTTTCTCGATCATGGGAATAGTCTTATCCATGCAGATAACATTAATATACTATATTGATTTATCTGAGTCTGGTCAGACATTCTATAAGCACCATCCCTCGAGCGGCCATGGAAATTTTCTCCCGTTATGTGAGAGGGAAAAATTATATCTACATCACTACCATCTCTAAGCTTGCTTCTTTATTGTGTCCGATTAACTCATTTATTACACCCAGTTACGGTGTAGCATTTGACGATATCAAAACACAATATTCCACAACTAGAGGATCTAGTGATTTCAAGTCTAAGGATGACAATATTGTTCTCACTACGAGAAGCACTTGTGACTTTACATAACTTGTATGTATCCTTCTCGTTGTGGTCAATCCGGTATTCTATTACTCCTAATGCATACCCGTGTGTTGGATCTTGATATCTCCATATCAATCCAACCCCATACTATTCTATAATTGATCGTCCAATTAATCATTATAATTGACTTTGAATATTTAAGATAAACAAACACATTTGTAATCTACGTACTTCGTTATATTTAATATTTCCATAAATAATACAATGAATGTTTCTAGCCAAAAACATTGTTCATACTAAAAAGATTGCATGTAGGGCATCTAATCCAACAGACTCTCCCACAACATGCTCAAATATGTGACTTTAAAACTACCATTAGTCCCTCTCTCTCATCTCTCCAAATAAATATATTAAGAACACAACTATACTAAAAACATAAATTACGATGGGTTACCTCCCAACAAGCGCCTTGTAATTTGAGATCGATGACCCGACCCAGTTATCTCAGATCTTTTAAGGAGGCCTAGCACGACGTGTCTCCTCCTTCAATTTCTTTCTCTTGATCTTCTTTCCCACATCATGTGCACTCACAATATTCGGCTTCTTCTCTGATTTGAGTGGATCGGGTTGCAAAACTGTAGACAACGCAGGAGTAGGATCCACACATTTCTATCTAAACTTGATCATCGCCAATTTATTCTTCCCTTTGCTCAGGCTAAATGCCTTAAATACAAGTGATGAATCTAGAACTTTGATAGTAAGCTCATCAGTCTCTAAATCCACATTAGCGTCCATTGTCTTCAAAAGCGGTCTTCCAAAGATAAGTGGAACATCGCGATCATCCTTGATGTACACTATCACAAAGTCAGCTGGAAATACAAATTTACCCACTTTCACAAGAAAGTTCTCAATCATCCCCATTTACTGTAACAATAGATTTGTCTGCCAATTGCATAACCATTTTCAGTGGGGTTGGCGCACCAATGCCCAATCTCTGAAATGGGGACAACGACATGATATTAATACTCGTGCCTAAATTTCAGAGTCCATGTGTGTGGAATCTACCTCCAAGAGTGCAGCCTAAGATGACACTGCTTGGATCTCTCATCTTGGCAATGTCTTGTTGTATTAATGTACTACATGTCTCTGTCAGCTTCAACGTGGCATAAGGGTCAATGCTCTTCTTGCCCCATAAAATGTCCTTCAGAAAATTCTTATACTTGGACATTTAAACAAGTACTTCCACAAGAGGGATGTTGATTTGAAGTTGTTTAAATATCTCCAAAAATAACACATAATGTTCATCATCATTCCTCTTTAGTGCTCCTGAAAATGCCACATGTGGCACATGTTTAGCCGGATTTAGAGTGTTCGTGGGCTCTTCTTTCTTTTATGATGTGTCCTTTGATTGGGGAATCACGACCTTGGGCACTTCTTCACCCAATTATTTCTTATTGGCCATAGTTGCCTCAGCTCGCGCCTGGATAGGATATGGAGGATCATGAGTAACTATGATATGGGCTAGGATATGGTATCTTCTTTCTTTTCTACTGTGTCCTTTGATTGGGGAATCACGAATTTCACCCAATTATTTTTATGTGGCCTTAGTTGCCTCAGCTCGCGCATGGATAAGATGTGGAGGATCCTGAGTAACTATGTTGTTGCAAGTAGTAATAGCTTTGAGCTGCTCAGTAAGAACAATTGAATTAGCAGGAAGCATGCCCGATGGAAATTTATTAAGTTGAGATGCCATTTGACCAAGTTGTGTCTCATGGCTCCTCACCATTGCCTCCAAGGCATTTGATTTACTCTCCACCTTGTCAAGCTCTCATTGATATTTGTTAGAATGCCATATACATCAGGATTTTGCTGATGCTGCTGATATGGAGGATTGTACAGATGATCATACCAATTAGGCAGAGTGCATGTGTTGTTCTGATATCCCCACACTTGTTGTTGTCTAAGAGGCCCCAAATAATTCACATCTTCAATACCTCAACCATATCCCTGGTTTTCGTAAAAGGGATGCTCCCATATGGACTTACATGTGCAGTTGGATTTATGCGGTTAAAAGATGTAGTCATCATAGCCAACTGATGCTCTATTGACTCCATCCTTGTAGCCAAATTTGTGTCCCCACCGGGTTTTTTCAACCTCTGAGTGTCAGACCTTATAGTCTCGCGCTTTGCCACATTGTTAAGAAAGTCTTGAGCTCATTGTTCACCGATGCCCATAAAAATTTCCTCAGGCTAGTAGATCCAATTCATTTACAGTTTTCCTGTATAAGGCATTATAAAATTAGTGGAAGAAATTGTACCATCTCTCTATATGATTAGGGCATGTGCGCAAAAGTTTTTTGAATTTCCTCCATGTATCTCCCAAAAAATCATCCTCTTTCTTAGTAAAATTCATAATATCAGCCATTAGCTAAGCAACATTGGGTGGCGGTAGATACTTTCTCAGAAAACTCTTTGCAACATTCCTCCCATGTAGTAATCGGACTTGCTGGAAGTTCCATGAGCAATGTCTTAGCTTTTCCAGATAAAGACAATGGAAACAACATCAGCTTCACTTTTTCATCTGGAACTCTCTGATCATGTAACGTCGAGGTGATTTGCTCAAAATTCAGCAAGTAATCATTTGGATCATCCCCTGCAGCTCCAGTAAATACACACTCACTACGCACCATGTCAATCATCTGCTGAGGCATCTCGAAGTGAGCTGCATTAATAGTTGGTCGTACAATGGTAGGCATGTATCCTGCTGTTGTGGACCTGTAATAGTCCACCATAGGACTCTCCGCATGGGATAAATTTTTCCTTTGAGCCACAATATCCTGCCCATTGCCTCCATTAGGTGGGATCGGAGGTATCGGAGATTTGGCAACTTCCTGTCTAGCAACTACCTGAGCTTTGAGTAGCTCAGCTTCCATCATAGCATTGGCCACTATGGCCTCGGTATTGGCACTAGAAGCCTCTGTATCTTCCGCTCGCTTGCGAATTCATTCCAACTCAGCTCCATGTTGGTCACCCATTGGAGCTGTCTTCTTCAGGTCTCTGCGCAAAAGTCTATCTGGATTATCAAGTTGTTGGTACAATTGCTCGCCTTGAGAACGGGTCATGCACCAAGATAATCACCTGAAAACACATACAACACTAGAACGCATGTGAATAACAAATATAAACAAAAAGTAAAATCACTAAAGCTAACAATTCTAATCAACACAATCGAAGCCCCCGACAACAGTGCCAAAAACTATATGACGATTTACAGCAAGTGTATGACTATCGCTCTAGTAATAATGTGGAAAATAGGGTTGTCGAATCCCATAGGACTTGTAGTGACTTGAATAGGATGATTAACTCTGTGTGGGTAAGCAATATGCAAAAAACTAGATGTATACAATGAGACAAATACGAGAATTTATCTAGGATTACTAGGTGAATACCATTAACGAATTATGTTTTGAGACACAGATGATGAGTCAGGTTGTCAAACGATCAATAATACCCACTGAGTTACCAAGTAAGCTGTCAATGCCTAGGTTAGATTAAAATCAAATTACCAAGCTCTAATTGTCCCTATGACATGTATTAAGATCATCTAATTCTAATAAAGGTTCACAGTCAATGGTTGATTCCTCTAACCTGCGACTTGGTGCTTAATTAGATTATCCGGACATGACGTTGCTTCTACTAATGTATTACCTATGATCATATTATTTCTGATCGCATGATACCAAGATAGATTAAGAGCATGAATTAAACATAGCAAAACAGTTCATCATTAATTAAGTCTAATCAAAACCTGAGTCAAATCCATAAGTCGCCAATAACGGCTTCAAACCCTAGCTTCCATTGAGAAATACTGATAATAAGTTTAGCTACTACTGCGCATGATCATAACGACAAGAGATTTCATGATCATGAGTTAAAACAACAAAAAGATGAAAGATAAGAGATCAAATGCTAGAATCCTCGCTTCCACGATGAAATTCAACTCCAATTTGCTCTCCAATCTTATTTCTCTGTATCTCCCATTGAAACTACGACCTAAAGTTACCTATATACGTTCACTACGAGTCTCCGGCTCTTTAGGAATTGTTTCCTTATTTTCTCGCCATTTATGTATTCTCTTCGTGCGAAGGGAACGAATCTTCGTGCGAACATCTTCGTGCTAAGACTCCTCCTCCTTCGTGCGAAGATTCTTTGTGGAATGAGATAGCATAATATTCTGCGAAGAGTTATTTCCATTTAGAAATTTTGACTAAGTACAACTCTTTGTACGAAGACATCTTTATGTTCGCACGAACAACACCTTGAGACTTCCTGATTTTTCTTATTATCCTTCTTCGTGCGAAGGGGTATTCTCTTCGTGCGAAGAACCATGCACCTGCATTATTTCTTCTTCTTTTTTATCCTCTTAGCTTCCGAAGCTCGTTTCTTTTCTCCGTTTGAACCCCACATGCTTTACTCCTATAAATCACAACACGAACACTACCGCAAAGATCAAATGTGATAAACTCATGCAAATCATACGTAAAAATATTCAAGAAACGCTCGGATTGTACGTTTAAGCTCTAAGAGCCTGTTTGGTACAAGCTGAAAATCTCAATAATCAGCTAAAAATAATTTGAAAAGAAACTCCATCTTAATTGAGAATCACAATCTGTTTAGTATGATCTGAAATTATAGATTACTAACTTGATCCATTTAACAAAATTTAAAGAGCTCCAAATTCAAGTAATTGAATACACATATTTATAAATGAATTGTGATCATGCTAATGTAAAAAAAAAAAATCAAATTTAACTTTTTACAGATTTTCATCTGCATAATCCTCAATTTTAAAGATTCTACAATTGCACACTGATTATTTCAATCTACAGATTATCAGATTAAAATCTGCATGCATAAGAAACATAATTGTTGAAAAGAGGTCGATAAATCGATATTAATCCAATTGGATACCAAACATGCACTAAAACATCCAAAAACTCATTTTCTTCTCTCTTTTGTCTGAATCTCATCACTTTGTACCGAAATGCACAAAAATAATAAAGTAGAATGTACTAAGAATAACTCTTATGAAGGAGTTATCACATATGACCATGTAGATAACAAATGAATTTATTATTAAATGAATGTCACGATAACATTCATTGTGTGTAGGGCATACTCCAACACACATGTCATAAATTTTAGAGAACCAACATTAACTGCCAAGCTCAAGGTATTTCTCTAGTTAGTTAGTAAAGTGTATATAATTAAAAGCACGTCCTAAAACTAGGTTCAAGGTAGGATTGAGCACGTGAGTTGCATTAGAACTAGCGTACTTTTAGATGTTTTTCATTACCTATTTGCATGATAATGGATTGATTTGGAAGGTACTCCCGGTTCATTATGTGCGTAGGATGTGAAGAGCTCGTGAGTTTTATGTGCTTTATTTGGAGTCCAGACATTTCTGTGTTTTTCGAAGTTATTTGTGAAATATAGTCTTTTGAGAAGGCTGTTCATGTGTATTTGACATAAATGGATGCTTACAGGTGTCAAGGTGAAATGAAACGAACTTCGAAAATAACGGGACCTCAAGTTAAGCGAAGAGAAGCAAAGTTGGAGAAACTATAATGATCACTCTGCACTCTTTGGAGGATATCTAGAGTTATACTCATTATTTAGTGTGAGACCACTGTAAAATAGAAGTAAATTCAAAGAGAATTCCAACAATAGGTCACAAAGCTAAATCGGAGATTTCGATTCATCAAACTCTAGGATTCAAGCGTTTAATCTTCTATTTTATTCTCTTCATCTTTTAGCGTGAAAGAATTTATGTCTAGCTAAATTATTTGAGTTATACTCATAATTTTATTATTATATTCCTATGGAGGAACCTAGGGTCATGGGTTTATTTTTTTGAATTATGATTTAGATTCATGTTCTATGAAACTAGTGCAAGTACATGGTTTAGAGTATTTTTTCTATTTTTCTCTTCATCATATGAAAGCCTAGATTGGCTACTTGGAGTTGTCATCGGGTGAAACTCAATGCTGGGGGAGCTTCGGGATTAACTTAGGCAAGAGAATTGTAATGAATTCCGTATCGGGATGGACCAAAAGGTGGACCGTTAAAATTTGGTCATCGCGTAAAATTGTACTAAGGCATGCTAGAGTAGTTGACATTATAGATCGGGATGTGACAAGTTGATGACGATGGCATAGTTTCACATGAGAGGAGGGTGTGAATGTTTAAACACGGCTATAGCTTAGATCAAGCTTGTGGGCTTCTAGACAAACTCCAGAATGATGAAATACCCTATGGATCTGTAGGTGACCTATTACATATGTCCCGTGTGTTAATCAACAATTTACTCTTTCCGTTCTTGCATTATATTTATTTATTATTAAAAACACAACCAAATAATCTTTTCACATGCTACTTACTCTTTAGATTTTGTCTCTAGTTCACGATAAACCTGCATATTTTCTTGTGGGATTTGATAACTCCGGATTGAAATACACTCAATTGTATTACTTGACTATGCATTTGCGCATACACGTTAGAAATCATGTAAAAAATGTGATAAGATCATAGAAATATATTGGTAAGAGCATGCGTGAGACAGTATCCCAGTTCAATATTTTTTTTTTTTGAGGAAAAACAAATTACATTAAGAATGGGTAGTCATTCCCAAAAGATCGAACTGAAATACATCATTAGCCCAACTTGGGATTACTGAATAAAAAGAGATGTCCTCTTCATATACTCCTTTATTTGCAAAGAGATGAGCGAGTTGATTTCCTTCCCGTGGGACAAACGACAACTCAACAGTTCCCAGTCGTTCAATTCTTCGATGGCAACCTTCCAGCAAAACCTTAAGATCCAATAGAGAACTGGCCGCCTTGATCTTGTTCGCAGCTCCCTCTCGGAGAAGATTTACTGCATAAGGTGATGAAGTTTGTGATTCCCTAATTCATACACTTGATCTTATAAGTAAAGTACCTAGATCACTGTATGGTGTCTTCTTCCAAAGGTGATGAAGTTTGTGTTCTATGTTCCAGACTTCACTTCTGAATGTTAGAAGCTCAAGGAAATTATTTTTAGTAATATATGAGTAGGATGGCAACCAGGGGCATACTCAGCGAAACAGATGGAGAAATGTCATAAAATCATCTTTTTTCTCTTGTAGAACATTTCCGGCTGGTAGGGGCTGCATAAACCCGTGTATTATTAAACATAAGCAAATTATCCCCTTTACTAGTAAAGACAAGGCGATTTGCCAGAAGCTCAAGAAAGTCATCTCTAGCAATATGATCAGTAGGATGGCAACAAGGGGCCTACTTAGGGGGGAGGCATGTATTACCCAGGGTGGCACTTTTCCCCCTGAGTTTTGAAAAAATTTCACCAACACCTCTAATTTTCTAAATTTTTAATGACTAATCTTTATGAAATATACTAACTTCTCCCCGAAATTAATAACTATCAGTTCGGCCCCTCTGTATCAATTCTTGCTCCGGCTGACTTGATTTCCTAAGTCGGACGCTAGGCCTACGCAGTCAAACAGATGAGAAATGTCATACTTCCTCCGTTCACTCTTTTGCTTCCTACTTCACTATTCACCAAGTCACCTTGACCCGGTAATTTGGTAAGCAAAACGATACAAGATTTTAAATTTGTTTTTGACGGTGTTATGAAGCAGAGTTTATTTTACAATACCCTGACAAGATTGTCAAATTCTTACATTGTTTTGTTAATAAAATCATCAGGTCAAAAGTGACTTGTGAAAATTTAAAATAGGAATCAGCAAAGAGAATGGATGAAGTAATACTGTAGAACGACCCTATAAATTACACTAGGCCTTTTTTTCTCTAGTACAGTTGCATAACCCCATGTATTAAACATGCAAAAATTGGGCTCCTAAACTCGTAAATGACGAGGGATAAAGAAAATTACTCAAAAGTAAGGTTGTTAAACACGAATCGGCAGTTGTCTCAGATGGAAGTCTATTGCTAGTTAAACTGCCCATGTTCGAGCTCCAAGGACGAGAATATTCTTACCTTGGTTAAAAAAGGTTAGCATGCCTTTTGTACAAATAAAATGTTTGTTTTCGAGATTAGAAAAATAAAGTTCCCGGGATCATTTTTTTATGAATGTGAGAGTGACCATGGTATTTCTGGCCTAATCCAATTTAAAGTTCCATACAAGGGCGGATTCAAGAATTTGATGGAGTGGGGCTAAAAGTCAAAATTAAGCAAATAAAGATAAATGAGTGGGGTTTAAATTATAAATTCTAAAATATTTGTGGGGGCTAAATAATAATTTATGTAAAAATTAAGGGTAAAATTACAAATTTTGAGTGGGGGCTTTACAGGTCCGCCCATGGTTCCATATATATATATATATATATATATATATATATATATATATATATATATATATATATATATATATACTAAATAATAATTTATGTAAAAATTAAGGGTGAAATTACAAATTTTGCACTACAACAAATATGACATTTGTTGACAGTTTTTTTGTCGACACACAGTTTTATGTCGATGGTTACGCAATTAATCGACAATATTAGAATTTGTCGATGCACATGATATTTTTTGTCGACATTTTAGTTACTATATTATTCTTCCCATTAATGTGGTCAATATATTGGGAGTATTTATTTGATTTTGACATCTACTTACATAGTGACATATCTTTTTGTCAACTCCTGCTTTAAAAAATTGGAGGGTAAATTATTGATGTTTCCCGCACTCCCAAATTGTAAGGAGGGAATAAAAATTTTATCACATTTTCAAAGAGACATTTTGGTGAGACATTTTAATCACATTTGAACATTACCCCCACCAACCCATTTTTTTCTCTCAAAAAAAAAAACCTTACCCCTCTTCTCTTCTCCCCACCGCACATTTCAGAGAGTAGAGAGAGAGAAAAGAGGCACACTACAACAAATATGACATTTATTGACAGTTTTTTTGTCGACACACAGTTTTATGTCGATGGTTACGCGATTAATCAACAATATCAGAATTTGTCGATGCACATGATGTTTTTTGTCGACCTTTTAGTTTTTATTTTATTATTCCCAATAATGTGGTCAATATATTGGGAGTATTTATTTGATTTTGACATCTACTTACATAGTGACATATCTTTTTGTCAACTCCTGCTTTAAAAAATTGGAGGGTAAATTATTGATGTTTCCCGCTGTGCACAAGAGATTCCGGCGGGGAGACCTCCGTGTACACCGTATGTAGTGGATCAAGGATCGCACAGGAAGAGCGGGGTTGTGTGTAGGGAGAGAGTAAGTCAGTAGCAATGTCTGAGAGAGAGACAGAGGTTTGGCAGAGCTTCCGCGTATGGCAAGTGTGTTCTTCTTTGTATGGAAAGGTTAACGTCCTATATATACTGGAGAACATGACCGTTGTAGTGTGGTTAATGCGCCCATTGATGGCGGCTTAATTAGCTTAACCATAACGGCACGTTCGTCCGAGTATATAGGGACCGTTACAGCACGTGGTGCGCGAATACCGGAACCGTTACGAGGTTGACCGGGTTTGACCGGGTTGACCGGGTTTATGGAGCTCGTGCCATAAATCTCTCAAAACAGTTACTAAAGGTCGCGCGCGGGCTTGGCTCGCACGCGACAGGGCTTACTCTAGCCTCCAAACCACTAAGTCCCTACAAGTCCCGTGCAGTGGTATGCGAGGGCTCTGTCTCGCAGCCCCCACATGGATCAGCTCGGCTGGTGATCCAGTGTGTGTGGAGCACAATATGGTGTGCTGGATGGCCGCCACGTGGCCAAGATCTGTCAGCTCAGAAAGCACTATCTACATTAGCCCCCTTTCTGCGCGTGAAGACTCATAGCTGTATAGACTTCCATGCGCGGAAACCAACATACGCGTCGTTGCCACGCACCAATTCAAATACGGGTAAGTTCAGCCCCCGTGCGTGCCATTATGACCTAAAACCCCTAGAGTCGTGTCGTCTGGCCTTTAGGGTTTTAGGCGTGACGTCAGCTTGTCCTGTGATTGCGCGATTCGACGGTGACGGTTGCGATTCGACTACTGAAAGGACGCAACCCTTCATTGTTTTGGATAAATACCTTGTATCCCCCATTATTGCAAAGCATCACTTCTTTCTCACAAAGTGAATGGTACCCGGAGATCTTCGAGAGCAGATCCAGATAATCAATCACCAGTTCAGAACTGCAAATCGTGTTCTTCAATTGTGCATATCCAAGCAGGCTTCAAGAAAACAAGGTCGGCCTCGTTCACTTTTGATTTGAGATACCAGTGTTTGCCTTGAACCGCGTTGAATCTGTAAACCCAGAACATATAATCTGTTGAAATTTTGCAAGGAAGCCTTGATCTTTGAACCCACTTTTGCTTTAAACTTGCAATAATAAAGGCTTCGGATGTGAGATCTTGAAACTCCCTGATTTCTGAAATTGATACCAGAAACTGTTCGTCTTTCCTTGCATAGATCTTGAATTTCAAAATTCAAACTGAAGTGTGGTATTTCTCCCCCCTTTTTTCTTGCTCTTCCGCAGGAATGGCCAAGACAAAAGGAACCAGACCTGTCAAGGAAGATGAAGAGATACCCGACCTTCCGCAGGCCTTGTGGCGAAAAGCCCCCTATTTAGGCGGCAAAGATTTCTACCATGCGAGGGTTAAGGCGAAGAGGATGCCTGATCCTGTCCCGGTTGAGCGATTGCTGACACTGACTCGCCCAGTTAACTCAGCCTTGCTCGAGTTAATTGGTTCCGAGGATGTGGTTCGATTGGGAATCGAGAACGGGCACTTCCCATACACTGCGATTTCTACCCAAGCGTTCGTCCAGAAATTGGACTATATGGATGAGTGGATTGACCACGTGTTGGACCATCACGCCGCGACTCTTAATGAAGCCGGCGTATACTTTGCTATCCGTGCTATGAAGGGTGCTGCCGTGAAGCTGGATCAGTCCATGCTTCTAGACCTTCTGTCCCGTTACTCGCCTGCGACTCACACGTTTCATTTTGCTGAGTTCGAGGCTGCCCCCACACTCGAGGACGTGCAAATGCTGTACGAGCTTTCCCCCATGGGTGAAGTGGACCCTTTGAGTCCTTTGAGGACATCTGCGGAGATTGCTTTATACACACAGATGGAGGAATGCCTAGCAGAGGTAAAGAAAATCTCCACCCGGTGGACCACTACAAAGCCTCTTCCGAACTGGCAGTTGGTTGATACGTCTGCGAAGAATACCGGGAACAAGTGGTTGCAGTACTTCTTTCGAGATTATGCGAACAGCAGCATCACTAAGAAGCTCCTGAGTGAGAACCCAGAGGCCGAAAATTATGTAGAGGGTAAAGGCTATCACTTGACCCTTTGTGCTTTTCTCTGTGCTTGGCTGTCGAGGTACTTGATTGATGGTCACCCCCATGATGGGGTCTTCTACCATGTTTTGCCACTTGCTGTGAGGCTCGCCCTTGGTCAGAGAGTCGCACTCGGACCCTTGGTCTTAGGCACGCTGTACTATAGGCTTGATCAGCTGGTTCTGGCCATGAAAGAGTCGCGTGGCCGCCTCGATGTACTGACTTTTGTCAATATTTCCTTTTTGACAATGTGGGTTTTCGAGCGATGGCCGTCTTATGCTCCAACTGCTTTCAAACTTGACAAGTGGTGTCCCCCAGGTGAGACGGAAGCGCGCAACAGCGGAAGGGCTGCGAGGTGGTTTGGAGCGAGCAACACCAAGTGCGTTTGGAGTTTGATATGCGACAAACGGAAGGAGTTTACTGCCAGGCCCTATGCCACGCGCATTGAGAACGTGCGATGGTTTCCAAAATTGTATCCTTCCACGGGTATTATCTTCTCAGAAGAGTTGCTCTTTGAAGAGGGATCGCATTTCCATGAGCGCCATCGCGAGTTCTTTTGCTGGTGTCTACGAGGTTCTCTTCCTGCCCTCGCAGAGCATATTCGTGAGCTCGCGCCAAGGTATGAAAAGCTTACCGTGGACGTTGACCCCACTCGAGTTTCTCCTCAGTTCGGTTTTGATGCGGTGGCCCCATCAATCTGGCCCCAGTCCATTATCAGAGGGTGCTATAAGCGCTTGCTAACAAAGGAGTGCAAGACGGTCTTCATGAACAATCTTCCCTTTGAGCAGCCTGCGGGAACCCGCGAGGGTGGTTGTTCCCAAAACTGGCTCGCATACTGGGTTGCCCAGCAAACGAGGATTGAGACGCAGTCGGCCGCGCAGTCAAGCAGAGCTCCCTTGATCAAAAGAAACTCTTTTCCGTTTCGCCCCAATTGCAGTCTGAGCGAGTCTGAGTATGGTTGCTACTCACTGTTGGACCGTGAGAACCATTTGTATCCTGATGTCATTCTGAAGGAGCAGGTCGCCGCAGTCAAGAAGGGCGACACGCATGTCGTTAGATACAGCAAGGCATTTGCTGAGGTAAGCAATTTCTTCGTACGCGTTAAGCTTCTTGATTTTCTCATGCTGACACCTTTGTTATGTGCTGTTTGCTGTAGTGTCATGTGCGGAGATTCGCATCTGGTGATCGCTCCAAGTCATTGGTTAACACCATTTTTGTCACCAGAAGACAAAAGCAGTCGTTTCGGCTAGCATGGAGGATGGCCCCTGAGGTCGAAACCAAAATTCGCGCAGTCATGAATGCTTTTGCTGACTCGCTGATAGACAATGCTCCGACTCCGTCTCCTCCTGGAGATGATCCGTCCCCTCCAGCGACTGCAACACCGCGAGTGAAGAGACCCAGGCAAAAGGGAATTACGATTTCTTCCCCGAGAAGTGCTCCAGCTTCTCCTCCGGTGAGGTCCCTTTCTGTTAAGGACAAAGGCAAAGGTCGCATGCCCAGCAAAGTGCGGAAAGAGCTCGCAGTTGAGTCTTTCGTTCCATTCAACCAAGAGGAAGAGGAGGAGAGGCAGGAGCCCCGAGAAAGTGATGAAGAAGAAGAAACAACAGTTGTGATGCATGAGGAAGAATCATGAGGTACCTCCGTCGCATTTCCTTTCCCATTATCGTAACTTCTTTGCACTTCTTTTCTTAAACCAATCATATCTTCGCAGATGATGATGATGATGAGACCATTGGTGGCCTTTTAGCCAAGAGACAAAAGAGGGATACCCATTCTGGCATTCCAGACGATCCCATAAGCGAGGACATTCTTGCTGAGTCCAGGAAGACAGCCGCGGAAGCTGCCAAGAGAAGAAGACAGCGAGAAGAGGAGGAGCTCGAGCGCGTGAGACAGCGGAGCCTCGAAGAGCAACATGTTGACGACTTAGTGCGTCCAGCTAGCGAGGAAGATGAGCTTCCCGAAGAAGTGGTTCCCCAGGCAGAGGAGGAAGATGCGGTTCCGGAAGAGGATGCAGCAGCGCTGGAGCAGGTCCAAGCGGACTTTGAGGAAATCGCAGGCGGCGATAAAGGTGAGATCTTCAATCTCGCAGTAACTTATAGAGATGTTATTGTGGGTGCGTTAAAGCATGGTGTGTCAAAGACTGACATCCGCCGTTGGCTAGTAAACAAGTGCGGAGAACCTTCAGGTAAATGTCTGAGCGATATGCATGTGCTAGACCTGAGCAACTTGAAACAGGATCATGACTGGTTTCTTCGCATCCCAGGTCACGCTCCTTTTAAGGACTTGCTTAGTAAGGAGACACTAATAGGACATGGTTCCACGTCCTTAGTGTACAATGAAGATACCTCAATCCCACCCTCGCGTGGAGGTGCTTACTCTTAGCTTTAGTAAAGATAGCGAAATAACTTATAGCACAAGTTACCTCATATTATCGCATTTAATATCGCAGGTCATGCTAAGGAACCTGTGCTGGAGCAGAGAAGTCAGCCTTCTGCGTCCTATGTTCCGATTCCGAGCTCCCATCCCGAGAAGCCCGTCGCAGCCGCTGAACACGCAAGTGAGCCTCTCGAGGACATCATCGAACTTTTCGACGATGCTGAAGCTGATGCTGTGCTGATGGATGAAGATGTCCATGCTGGTGCTGAGGAAGTAAGGACAAGTGCTGCTAATGCTTTCGCATCTGAGAGCGTCCTTCAACAAGCGACTTCGGCCGTCACTTCGCCCCCGGCGATGACTGAACCAGTGGCACCTATTCCTGCGTGGAGCTTTTGGGGCTCGCAGGTTGGGAATGCAGTCGCAGCTGGTGCGGCCTACACTCTTCCTCCTGACTATGAAAGGTTGGAGCTCGCAGCTGACAGGAGAGCTATGGAGCGGGGACAGTCTTCGACCAACCCGGCAGCCCGCATTCCTTCTCTTCATGAGATTCTGGAAGGAACTGGTAAGTAGAGTTTTACTATTCGCACATCGCATTATTCACTTGCGAGTTTGACATCGTAACTTATCTTTGATATCACTTTAGGTTTGAAGCAAACTGATGTAGACTGGGTGGTTCGAATGCGCCTCACCTACCCCCGATCGTTTGTGAGATCTCTGGAGATCGGGCCCTTCGACAGGAGGCTGTTCCTTACTGAAGCCATTTGGATATTGGATCAGCTGTCTGCGGCTACGCCTGCGACCATTTCTGTCCAGAGTGCTGAATTGCTATGTGGCATGTGCCAAAATCTCCTAATCAAAGTCCAGGGCAGACTGGGTTTCAAATTTCTTAAGGACAGAGTCACGCTGATTCGCGCAGCCGTAACTTTGAAACTCGGCCACCAGAATCTCGCAGCTGAGAAGCAGAAGGTCGAGCAGCAAAAGCAAAAGGTTGATGAAGCTCTGAAGCTCTATCATGAGATGAATGCCAGGTGCGAGCTACTGAAGCAAGAAGTGGAACAGGTAGAGAAGCTGAGCCATCAGTTCGAGCCCCAAGACTCCTTGATCAAGAATTTGCTTTGACTTTTCGAATTTTGAGAAATAGCAAGAAAATAGCTGAAACATTAATGTAATGTTTGAAACATTAATGTAATGTTGCTAGGGTTTCTCCCCCTTTTTTTTTAACAACAAAAAAATGAATTTGCCCGTTTTGCCCTTTCCGGGATTTGATAGGATATCTCTGTGCATATCCAATTATGACATCAGCAGTTGATACTCTGCTTGATTTTCGCGCTAATTTTCGGCAGATAAGCACGCTTTCGTTGGGAAGTCCATCCGAATCATGACCATCCGTCATTTATTAGGATACGCAACTGAATCGCCGTAGCCTTTAGTAGGGTAATTGATTGTTACCGCTTTTCAAGGCGTAAGTGATTGAACTTACCCTCTTTTCGAATTCTGCTGACTCATCTTTGGCAACTGAAGAGTCTCCACAGGGTCTATATAAACCCTGTCTTTGCTATTTGGGTTCTTCATCCCAAAAAAAATGTGCTCTGCCGTGAGTCTTTACGACTGCTGGCTTCAACGCTTGTTTTTCGTTGATTCATGGCAACTTCAAGTTGCGAATCCTGAGTTTGCGCTTTGTGCTATAGAAATAGTTTCCAAGATCCACTTTATGAGGAATGTAGCTCTTTATAACCATCATAAAGAAGATGCAGATAATGTCTCATGTGTGTTCGAAGAAATTTCTTCGTGTATTATGTGTGTAGGTCATGTTTCCGGCCGCCTCCCGGTGAGGTGCAGCGCCGAAGTGACCGTGCTACCGTCTCGTAATGAACGGCGGAATTCTCCTCCAGCATCCCTGGAGGAGGATTTCTTGCCTCTTCGTTCTTGAACTCAGGGTGGCGGACCGCTGTGTTCATCCCCGTCTACAAGGAGCCCTTGCCCTTTGGAGCTTCTGCTTGCCTGTTGATCGCTGGAACCGGTGGTTCCTTGGGCAAATGTTATGGGGTGCAGATCTGACAAGGGTCTTGTCAAATACTGGGATCTTGAACGTATGGCTTCATGTGGCTCTTTGGAGCAAGATCCCAGTTGCGACAGATGTTCACCTGCAGATTTGCGTATTGTATAGCCGGTGTTAGGACCGGTGGGTTCATCCTTTTCAGTCAGGACTCCCGTAGTGTGTTTCTGCTGGCTTGTCAGCTGCTGTTCGAATGTATTGTAAGCCATTTTGGCTGCGTAGTTAGATTCGAGCTTTTTCGCTTGTAAGCTGCTATCTAGACAGATAAATTGTAAGTCTTTTTGACTCATAATGATAAATAGCCTTTTGTATTATCTGCTGTCTCTTTACAACAAAACACAACTTCGCATGCGTTTCGGCATATTTCGCCTTGCATAATGCTATGTAATGGTTTCGCATTTGCGATCTGCTATATGAATTCGTGGATGTTTTACTAGATCGTTCGAGATCGTATTTTCGCAGCTGTGCCATCCTGGCAGATGGGCTTGTGATTGGCCTTTGTGGATCATTTAAGATCATTTTCACAATATTGCTATCGTAGTAGATAGTTTTTAGTAGATCGATTAAGATCATTAAATGGTGCGAGTTGCTATCGTGGAAGATAGGCTTTACCAGAAGATCAATTGAGATCATTTCTCGCAGGCTGCTATCGCAACAGATAGGCTTGAAAGATCAATTAAGATCGCATTTGTATGTGTTGCTATCGTGACAGATAGGCTTTGGAAGATCAATTAAGATCGTATTTGTATAGGCTGCTATCGTAATAGATAGGCTTTTATGATCAATTAAGATCATTTTGCGTAGGCTGCTATCGCAACAGATAGGCTTGAAAGATCAATTAAGATCGCATTTGCATAGGCTGCTATCGTGAGAGATAGGCTTTGATGATCAGTTAAGATCGCATTTGCATAGGCTGCTATCGTGAGAGATAGGCTTTGATGATCAGTTAAGATCGCATTTGCATAGGCTGCTATCGTGAGAGATAGGCTTAGATGATCGATCAAGATCGCATTTGCATAGGCTGCTATCATGAGAGATAGGCTTTGATGATCAGTTAAGATCGCGTTTGCATAGGCTGCTATCGTGAGAGATAGGCTTAGGTGATCAGTTAAGATCGCATTTGCATATGGTTACTGTAGCGGATGACTCATTGTTAACAGTTATAACGAACTGAAATAAAGTAAAATTGACATGCAGAAATACGAAGTTTCTCATTTGGGAGAATTTTCTTATTATAATGCTCTCATATGGGAGGGATAGGATTACAATCCTCTCATATGGGAGAGGAGGTTGTGTAAATCTTAGCCACACGAGACATTAAGCGACGTTATAATAAAACGCATGAAATGAGAGAAGTCAGGGATAGTACTTCTTAATCCAGCGCATGTTGACTGAACTCGGGGTTGAGGTTGTGCCGTGCAACCTTCGTATGCTGCAGTAGCCACTATCGAAGACCTCTGTGACTTCGAAGGGTCCTTCCCAATTGGCTGCGAACTTCGGGTGAGTTGCTTCTCGCATACAGTGGTCAGATGCGCGCAAGACCAAGTCTCCAACTGCGAAATCTCTTCGCTGGACCGTCTTATTGTAGGAGCGAGCGATTCTTTCCTGGTACCGCTTGTTGGTCCTTTTGGCTTGTTCTCGCTTTTCCTCCAGCAAGACTAAGTCATGATCGCGTTGATTTTCGTAGAGTGCATGGAAGGCCAGCCTTGCCGAATTGACTCTAACCTCCGCAGGTACTACGACCTCGGCTCCATAGCATAGTAGGAACGGTGAGGCCCCCGTGGGTGTCCTTGGAGAAGTTCGGTAAGCCCATAGAGCTATGCTTAGAGAGTCAGCCCACTTCTTGTGGTCATCCGCGACCATCTTGCTCAAAATCCTCAACAGCGTTTTGTTGGTCGCTTCAGCTTGCCCGTTCCCCTTCGGGTAATAAGGGGTAGAACATATCTGCCTGATATTGTACTCCGCTAACTTCGCAGCTACCTGGCGATTAACGAAGGGAGTACCGTTATCTGAAAGAATGGTATTTGGAATTCCGAACCTGCATACGATGTTTTCCTGAATGAAGTTGACCACCGCTAGCGCGTTTGCCGTTTTCAGTGGTATTGCCTCCACCCACTTGGTGAATAGCTCGGTTGCAGTGAGAAAAAAATGATTCCCGTGCGACGTTGGCCGGATGGGACCGATGAAATCCAGAGCCCATGTGTGAAATGGCCATGGCGTCCCCAATGCATGTAGATCCACGGCGGGAGCGTGCACTAGGTTCCCTTTGAATTGGCACTCCTGGCAGCGCCGCACTTTGGTGCGGCAATCGACCTCCATCGTGGGCCAGAAATACCCAATTGAGATGAGCTTTCTGCATAATTTCGCACCTCCTTGATGCTCTACTTGATGGGAAAGGTCCATGACTTCTTGCGCTTCTCTGCCGTCTAGACACCGCAACAAGTTGCCTTCGTGACCTCTTCGCCAAAGCAGGTTTTCTTGTACTATGTATCGAGCTGCCTTCCTTTTCAATTTCTCGGCTTCTTTCCTCGATTCGGGCAAGGTGCCTTGAGTTAGATAATCAAATAGTGGCTTCCTCCAATCTGTGTCATCGTCGGTCAGAGCGATGAGTAGAGAATCTTTGATTAGTGCGCAACTCTCGCAATTCCCTTGTATCAAGGCCGCGGCTGTTGACATATCCGGCCAATGAATGCCATATCTCTGAGCCTTCCGGTAGATTGACACCTCGCTTTCTCCGCAAGCATGTTGGTGAATCTTTTCTAACAACCGTTGTCCCTCTCGTTCGGAGACGCATCGCATGAGTATTCCGCCAGGACCCTTGTAGTAAAGGGTGTTGTCATGTATACAGTACCCCTTTGTGAGTGCCCAGCTTTCACTACTTGTGCCTTCCGCAATAGCTTGTAGGATTGCTTTCCTCCAGTCTGTATCGTCCATGTGTTCGTCGTCGCACGCATCTTCTGTCAATGCCGACAATGTTCGCACTTCAATAGATATCTTTGCGGGACATTTGTCAGTGCTGACCTTAGATCCCAAGGTTGCTAGAGCGTCCGCATGCCTGTTGTCTGCTCGGGGCTTGTGCTCGTACTTCACATCGCAGAATTGCTGCCTAAGCCTTTGTACTAGGGTGCGGTAAGACAGGAGGTTGATCTCCTTCAAACCATACTCGCCCGAGGCTTGCTTAACAATCAGCTTGGAATCTCCCATGACCGTTAAGTTGCTTACTTCCAAAGCTTTCGCCGCACGGAGCCCTGCGATGAGAGCCTCGTATTCCGCTTCGTTATTTGTGACTGCGAAGTTGAGCTTTGCGGACATCTGTATGACTTCCCCGTCTGGCTTTGTCAAGACTATCCCAATGCCTCCGCCTTTCCTGGTTGACGAACCGTCGAAGTGGAGCGTCCAATAGGGCACGTCGATTGCGTAGATTTCAGGGCCTTCGAGCTCTTCTTCGATCACGGGTTTGTGGCTGTTGTCGGGGAACTGTGCCAACAGATCCGCTACCGCCTGCGACTTGATCGCTCGCGGTCTCATGCATGTGATATCATATTGAGAAATGGTCATGTACCATTTTTCCAGTCTCCCTCCAGGAGTAGTGTGAGTTAACAGATATCGTATGGGATCGCTCTTGGTAACCACAACCACTTTGTGTGACGCAAAATAGTGTTTCAATTTTTCTATCACAAAGAATAAGGCAAGGCAATGACGTTCGATGTCTGTGTACCTCGATTCAGCAGGTTGCACGATGCGAGAGATGTAGTAGATAGGCCTCTCTTGACCTTCATACTCCTGAGCCAAGAGCGCTCCTATAGATCTCCTTGTTGATGTCAGATATAGCAGAAGTGGTGATCCTAGTTGTGGTGCGATCATTATTTTTGAGGACGTCAGTAAGTCCTTCAGCTTTTCGAATGCGGCTTCGTGCTCCGGAGCCCAGTTGTACGCGGCGTCCTTCTTGAGGAGAGCACTAAAACAGCAGGTGATTTCTGCAATCGCCGGGATGAATCTTCGCAGATATGATAGCTTCCCCAAGAATGTTTTCAAGGTACTCTGGTCATGAGGTGGCGTCATGCCAGTGATAGCTGACACTTTCGCAGGGTCAGGCTCGATTCCTTGGCGATGAACTACGCATCCCAAGAACTTCCCCGAGGTTACCCCGAATGCGCATTTCATGGGATTCATCTTCAGCTGAAAGCTTCGACATCTATTGAACACTTTTCGTAGCTCTGCGAAGTGGTCTGCTTCGTGCTTGGATTTGACAACCAGGTCATCCACATAGAATTCCACTTCTTTATGCATCATGTCATGAAACAGAGCCATCATGGCCCGATAGGTTGCACCCGCATTTTTTAGACCAAACGGCATCACTGAGTAATTGAACACCCCCACCGGAGTGATGAATGCGGTTTTCCGCGCGTCTTCGGGATCCATCTTGATTTGATTGTACCCGCTGAAGGCGTCCATAAAGCTGAACATGCGATGGCCTGCTGTTGAATCGATAAGCAAATCGATGTTGGGCAGTGGGAAATCGTCCTTGGGGCAGAAGCGATTGAGATCTCGGAAGTCCACGCAGATGCGGAGCTGTCCGTTCTTCTTCACTACCGGCACGATGTTGGCCAGCCATGTGGGATGATGATTCGGCTCTATGAATTTGGCATCCAGGAGTTTGACAATCTCCTGCTTGATTTTCACGTTGAGCTCCGGCCTGAAGCTCCTTGTACTCTGCTTTACTGGTTTAGATCCTGGGATGATGTCTAAACGGTGCATGGTGATGCTTGTATCCAGACCCGGCATCTCATCATACTCCCATGCGAACACGTCCTTGTATTCAGTTAGGAGCTGCAGCAGTCCTTGTTCCTCCTCGCTTGTGAGATCCGCACTTAGAAAGACTGGCCTTTTCTTTTCCTCGTTCGGGCTGAGGAACACTTCCTTTAGCTCTTGCTTTTGTGGTCTGGGCCTGTCTTCCATGCATTCAGGTGCTTCTTTGAGTTTTTCGTCTGGAGCGCCCTGTGTTGGCTCTTCCGTCGGCGCAATTTTCTCGATTTGATTGATTTGCCCAGGGATATCCCCATGCCCGTGTGAGGACATCCCCGCGCACCTTCATATGCGATAGCATTTCTTCCCATTGGCGTAGAAGCTCTCTATCTCCTTGCCTTCGGGGTCATGCTTGGCGATTCTCTTCAGAGTATATACATTCTTTCGATGATATGCGATACGCGGCGCCTCTTCGCGTGTAGGCGGCTTTGCTTTGGCATCCTCCCTTGTCACCATTACTCCCGCAGGTGACTGGTCCTTGATGTCCTCCCAGAGAGGCAAAGGAGTAGGGTTGAATGGTCCGGGTGTTTGCTTGTCCGCCATCTCAGTGAACCACACCGCCTCGCTGAGATGTGCTTCGTCCAAGTTGAACGGGTTCGTCGAAGCAGGTATCTCGATTATTCTGTCGTTCCAGATAGCTTTCATAACCTGGTGAGCCGTTGAAGGAACTGCGTCGAAGCGATGAATCCAGGCTCGACCTATAATCATGTGGTACGTGGTGTTCGCGTCTATGACATAGAACTTTGCTGAGCACTTGATTTTGCCAATCTGAACGCCCAGGCGGATCCATCCGATCGTCATTCTAAAGTCGCTTCCAAATCCCATCAGCGGCGATGGACGCCTGACGATCTTGTGCTCGGGGATCCCTGCTAGCTTCAGTGTGTGGAGCGAAACGACGTTGACCGCTGCTCCTCCGTCGACGAACGCTCGTTTGAACTCGACACCATTGATGATGGCGGTCACGTACAGAGGTCTCTGGTGGCTCGCATCCGTCTTCTTGTCGCTGGCAGAAAAGGTCATAATCCTTTCTGTAGAGCGAGACGCCCTAATGACTTTCCCGTTGGAGACTAAGAGGTCCTCAACGTAGTCCTCCACTATCCTTAAGATCGCTTTCGTCATATCTGTCCGGCAATTCTCAGAGAAGTTCATCTCGTCGAAGAATCTGCTGAAGCCATGCGACCCTTTCAGGCGGTCGGCACGTTCGTCCTCCGTGTCCATGCTATAGTCTTCGTCTTCATGGACCTCGGCAATGATGGGTAGACCATCCTCTGCGACTTCTTCCAAGTCTACTATCGAGATCATGGCGACCTCTTTGCCTTTCGAGCCTTGCTCCGTATGAGCAGGAAGCGGGTTGTTGCGCACGTCCTTCCTGTGGTCGCTGACGATTAGCTCGCCGTTCTTCATCTTCTGGTCGAATGCGAACCTGAGCTTTTTACATTCTGCTGTGGGGTGCATGACCTTGCCATGGTACTCGCACCACTTAGGGTCCCTCACCATCTCTTTGGGGGGTGCCTTCTCGAGCGGTGGCAGGACGCCGTCCTTGCGCCACTGTCTGCAGAGGTCGCTTGCTTCCTCTACTGAGCATGGCAGAGGTGGTACATCGAAGTTCGCAACCTTCGCTTGCTTCTGGGGCGAAACTGTATTGACCTCAGCTTCGCGTCCCCTCTTGTAACTAAATCTCCCGATCTTGTAAGTAGTGCCGCTCGAAGGTCGCTCCGGAGCACTCTTCTTTTTCTGTCTCTCGACTATAGGCTCGATATTCTTCGTGCATTCGATTAGCTTTGAAAACGTAGGTGTTTCCAAATTGATGAGCATACCTTTGTATTCATCTCGCATGCACTGCAGGCATATCTCTACGAGCCGGCTTTCGGGCATTGGATCTTTGCACTCCAAGGATTTCGCCCTGAATTTCTTGATGAAAGTGATTCCGTCCTCCTCGCGCTTCTCATACATCCGCGAGAGATGGATCATCGTCACCTTTTCTTCCATCTGGAAGAACTTGGTATAGAACTTCTGGACCATGTCGTCCCAAGTCTTCACAGATCCGGCTTCCAATGTTCGGTACCATTTGTATGCTACGTTCCCTAGAGATTTTGGGAACTCTCGCATCAGTAGTTTGGGATCAGCTCCGTACGGACCCATGACATCAATGAAACGCATGACATGCTCATGAGCGTTTCCGTTGACATCCTCGAACTTATCCCATTTAGGAGCCTTGTACCCCGCCGGGTTAGGCATGAGATAGATCTCTCATGGAATGGGTGGATCGTTGTCTAACTTCGGGATAATGGTATCCGCGAATGACTGATGAGCCAGAATAGTGTCCACGCGCTTCTGCAGAGACGTCATGCATTCTGGAATGCTCCCCTTGGTAGTTGATGGAGGGGTTGCCGCAGGCGGGGGCGACACATACGCTGTCGGAGGATTGGGAGCATACTGACTACCCGCATTCCCCCAGATCGTCGTTGGGGGAGGCAAAGGGTACTGCAGAGTTGGGTTAGACGCCAAAGCCGAGGGCTGAGGAGTGTGAGCAGCAAGAGGCAACATCTGAGCCGTTGATCCCTGAACCGAAGGCAGCTGCGTAGTCGACGGTGGAGTCTGCAGATTAGGGTTGGGGGGTGCGGTTGACACTCCCAATCCTGGAGCGGTAGGGGCTCCTCCTCCTTGAGGGACAGCGGTGGCTGATAAAGGGTTTGGCGCAAGGGTGCCCAGAACGGCCAAGATCTTTTCTAATTGCGCAGATTGAGCCTTGAGAGCTTTCGCCTAACTTTGGACAGTGGCGTCCAAAGACTCTAGCGTCGGTGTCTCGCCGGGAGTCGTAGGAGTACGGCGGGTCTCGTCTCCCGAGGGAGCTTCAGTGGAGGGCGATCTGTTGCTGACATCATCCTCCTGAGACATGGTTGCTTTTGTTGGTAAGTTCACGTCGGGTTCACCAAAATGTGCACAAGAGATTCCGGCGGGGAGACCTCCGTGTACACCGTATGTAGTGGATCAAGGATCGCACAGGAAGAGCGGGGTTGTGTGTAGGGAGAGAGTAAGTCAGTAGCAATGTCTGAGAGAGAGACAGAGGTTTGGCAGAGCTTCCGCGTATGGAAAGTGTGTTCTTCTTTGTATGGAAAGGTTAACGTCCTATATATACTGGAGAACATGACCGTTGTAGTGTGGTTAATGCGCCCATTGATGGCGGCTTAATTAGCTTAACCATAACGGCACGTTCGTCCGAGTATATAGGGACCGGTACAGCACGTGGTGCGCGAATACGGAACCGTTACGAGGTTGACCGGGTTTGACCGGGTTGACCGGGTTTATGGAGCTCGTGCCATAAATCTCTCAAAACAGTTACTAAAGGTCGCGCGCGGGCTTGGCTCGCACGCGACAGGGCTTACTCTAGCCTCCAAACCACTAAGTCCCTACAAGTCCCGTGCAGTGGTATGCGAGGGCTCTGTCTCGCAGCCCCCACATGGATCAGCTCGGCTGGTGATCCAGTGTGTGTGGAGCACAATATGGTGTGCTGGATGGCCGCCACGTGGCCAAGATCTGTCAGCTCAGAAAGCACTATCTACACCCGCACTCCCAAATTGTAAGGAGGGAATAAAAAGTTAATCTATATATATATCAATACTGCCACGTTTACGACCCACATATCAATCCTCGCCCGAATTAGGGCTTACCTCCCACAGTGGTTCATCTCTCGACGCACCAGTTGCACGGTTACAGGTACGCCTTCTTCTTCCTTCGATTTATCTTCTTCCTCTTCTTCTTCGACGATTTCTCTTATTCATATACAATTTTCGTCTGGGGTTTTTTTGTTTCTCTTCTTCTTCTCCGGTTTGAACAAGTATCGGCGGCGAACTGTGCTATCGGAAACCACGATAGGCTACTTCTCCCCGTCTCTGCCTGTTATCTCCGATACCACGATAGTAGATCCCGTCGGTTTCATCATTTTTCCCGATTTCAATCTACTAATCGAATCGGGTTCTTCTTCATTCCAAGTTTGTTTCATTCTTGGTTTAGATCCCGTCGGTTTCATCATTCTTCTTTCACTCTTGGTTTGAACCAATGCTCTGTTGTAGACCTCTAACCCTACTCTGCTATGTTCAATTTTGTGTTTTGCTTACATGGATTTCGTCAATTGAACCCTGATAAAAATGTTGTGTTTTGCTTACATGGATTTCATCAATTGAACCCTGATTTCAATTTTGTGTTTTGCTTTCAGGTTCAGGTTTATATGAACAAGCTTCACTCGTGTGTTCAATTTATGTTCATATCCAGAGTTTCTCGTTGTTGCAGTTAATCCCAGTTAGTTAATCGACTCTCTCTATCCTTATGTTCTTCGTCAATTCTCTCAAACTGAGCCCCAATTCTCTTTGTCTGTGTTTATGAATCTGTTGTTGGCCGGTGATTGCTGAGTTTCCATATATTTGGGGGTAAAATTTCACCCCCTTTACTTTAAGTTTTATGAATTCATCAGGCTTGAAGTGCTTCAGTTTATCGAGTAGAATCCTTTTAGGTAAGCCTCTTTCTGTCTTATATATCAAATACCTCTCTATCTTTCTTGATCAGGATATTTTAGAGCCACTGTTGTATTACCTTATGATTTGGAGGTGGGTGTTTGTTGGTCTGGACAGAGAGGTGATGGTGTTTTGGTTGGTCAGGGAGTGGTGATGGTATTGATGTTGGTGGCTATGACTGAATTGGGGTGGCTTGGGAATTGGGTTGAGTAGTATTGGTTGTTGCAGATTGTTTATTTGGTGGAGATGGGCAGTGAATGGCTAGAAGCTGGTGGTAAAGTTATGTTGGTTCATAGAGTTGTAAGTATTGGTTGAGTTCTGCTAGGTTATGGTGTATGATGGTGTTGGTGATTGTGAAATTGGAGTAATGGTGGTAGGACGAGAGGAATTGATGGTTGTGGTGAGGTTATGAATTGGTGTGTTGGTGATAGAAAGGTAGCAGGTTGGTGCAGAACGGTGTTTGTTTAGGAGGTTGAATTAAAGTAGCACAATAGTAGCTTACTTTTAAATAACCATTCACCTAAACCCCTTCCCTTTAGATGTACCTTGATAAATATAGTATATTGACATATATGATCTTAAACGGCCCAAATTAGATATACCTTTAAGTCACTACTACCTCGATTGCTTTTGGATCATTTCCGTGACTACTAAAAGTATGTACCATCACTCCTTTAGGTTCAGTTAGATGCCTTATCCCTGTACATGCTCAAGTGAAAGGCTGATAACCGAGTTGATAGGATAAAATCATGATTTGTTGTTTCAGTGGAGAAATGCTACAAATATATTTATGCTATGCAACCATGGATTCTTCTTGAGCCACTCCTACAATCTTACATACACGAACATCCATCTATGTATTGGTTATACTGTAAATTACCTATCATTTAGAACGCCGAACTGATTCTCACTATAATTAGGCATTGAGTTCAGTAGTTTCCTGAACATCACAGGCATATAGTAATCTTTCAGCCTATATGGAGGGTTATAAAAATGTTTTCAAACATCTACCAGTACATGATTGGTTAACTGCAGTCATTTACCTAAAATGGAATACCCTTTCTTAATTTTCTAAGCTCTTTCCAGCCCTCATCTGAGCAAGGCAGAAAAATCCTGATAAACTTTGAACCATAACACTTTGATTTCTAAAAATGAACACTATATTTCCAAAATCATGGTCACCCTGTAGTTACACTTTTCCTCTATTGTTGAACTTTCTTTTTTAATCTTTTCCTCGCTGCTTGCAGACATGGGAATCTAACTTATCCTTCCACTTTTGGTACAATGCTAGATTCATGTTCTCTTTTTCGAAAATTCTCCTTTCATGAAGATTGTGATTTTTTTTATTAGTTCAATTTTTAAGGTGAATTATAAACTCGGGCTTTCAAGGTCACCAGGGACACTCCTTCCTCCTGTCTCGATGTGGCGAATAAGTGGGTATCTTTCTTCTTCTAACTGTTCTCAGTGTCACCAGGGAAGTGGAATCATAAATTGAAGTTAGCATGTAATTTTTTGGTTCCTTTTCTGATTTGAAGGGTATCTTTGATGCCCAGATGGCTCCGATGACTGGTATCTCAGTTCGCTAAGGATATAAGATGCCAAATGCTGCAGCAAGTTTTGTCAGGTATCCATCCACGGCTTCACATCTTTCACTCTTAATTTTCCATGTCTTTAGGATTTGGTTTACCTTCTTATTATCTAAGAATACATATATTTTTTTTTTCCTTTGTGAGGGATTCTGGAATTTACTTACTAACAAATATTTCGCTTCTACAGAGCTATGGACGCCAAGAGTGGGGTAAACATCTGATTTCTGCACGTTTGTTTTTTGCATATTGTTCACTTCTAGCATCTATGTGTTTCGTTGCTCTCCATTCTAAATGTAACAATGTCTACTTAAGTTAGCCAGGCATGAAAGTCACAGTTTGGAGGTGTTTCATTCATTTCCACAGCAACCGGAGTCAAATTCTGGTAATTTACATGAGAACTTTTTGCAAGTATCTTTTGTGCACTTTCAATTTCTCATCTGTGGCTTCACTACTGAACGTAACTTAAACTTAAGTGGTGTCAATTTAATTAGCAAAGGGTTCTTTAACAAGGGTTTTCTAGGAAGACCATCTTGGCGGTAGTTTTGGGAGATTGACTACGAGATATATTTTGCATTGTTAGATCAACTTAAGCTGCTCGCAAATACGTCCATCTCTCTACCAAATTCGTCCACCAGATCGCCTTCTCTCGGCTTTCGCAAGCATCACACCCAACAATATGTTCTCCCTCTATCATCTCTCTTAACTCCTTACATTTTGCTTAGTTCTTCTTCATCCCATAAAGCCACTGACTGACTTCTTCGTTCACCAGATCGCCTTCTTCCGCCACTGCTCATATTAGAAGGTTGATATCAATGATATGTAACTCAAGACAGCATGTGGTGGAGGGTTATGTGTTCTAAGATCATTCTGTACTTGCTTATGTTCAAACAGTTACTTATATGTTAAGAATCTCTTTTTCACAGGTTTGAATGTCAAGCAACTTTGCTGCAGAAACATGCAGTCCTTGTGCTTCGAAAAAGCGGACACTCTTCTAACTTTGTAGTTTGCTTTTGCTTGACAATTTCAGTAAAGTTTGGGTTATGACTCGCATTTATAATCAACTGTATTACCAGTTTTAGAAAAAAATGGTACCCGTGGGTTTTTATAATATGTACTTTTTTATGAACATTGAGTTTTACAGGTTTATCTGGACTTCCATATGAACATGGGGTTCATGAAAAATTACCACATAGTATGTTTTTATAATATGTACTTTTTTATGAACATTGAGTTTACATGTTTAATCTATGTTTCGAATCTGCCAGTTAATGAGGTGGCCGTGCCCTCAAGGCACGAGGTATTCACTAGTATTTTAGGTATATGGTTCGTTCTTATTATTGAGAATACAGCTGGGGTAAGTGTTTGTCGCTTATATCAGATATGGATATACACACAAGTAGTTATGTGTAGGGTCTTTTCTAACATCTTCTTATCCTTGCTCAGGTAATTGATTGACATGGGCATACAACATCATCTAAATGAGATCGGATCGATAGACTTCTGCAATGCTTAAGGAAGACCATATGATATCACTAACACACTCCGACAAGCGGTCTTATCCTGGGAAGACATAATGCTATTTGTTTTGTAATAGTTTTTGAACTTTGAAAAGCAAACTACTTGTTTTGTTAGCTTAATACTGCTTTAATTTGTATGACCCTTTAATTTGTACGACTCTTTAACTCGGCTAAGGATGCAAAATAGTTATTATGCAATATTATTTTTGTTTGTGATGTAAAAAATTCCACTTTTGGAGGGTTGATCTTGGATTTGAGCACAATTGTGCATATATGTTTGAGTAGTGTTGGAATTTTGGGTGCATGTCCGCATATTAGTAAAAAATCCTTTTTTTTTTATTTGGTCGTGATACAGCCGAAAAACACGTGTGTCGCAAGGAAGATGTAATCATATCTACTAGTGACAAATATTTTTGTCACTTATCTACATAAAAGACTAAATTTACTTGTCGGTAGTTTTACTAGCGACAGATAAAGTTTGTTGTTAGATTTAAACTGTCGACAAAAACTGATGTCGCTTTTTTTTTCTGCCAACGTAATTGAGATTTGTCGGCCTTCATACTAACGACCGACTTGTAGTGACCATTTTCCGTCAAAAAATTATTTGTCGGTAGAATTTCTACCGACATTTTTGGCCTTTCTAGCGACAATTTTTGCTGTCAACGGAGGCAGAATTTGTTGTAGTGGCAGACGCTAGCAAGAGAGAGAAAGAGAGAGAAGAAGGAGGGAGTGGGTATGCAGATCCATCGACGGTGGTGGGTGGCGATGGCCATGGCGATGGGCGCCGATTAGACAAACCCGACTCCGATTTGGCGAGGGCTTCGACCAGGGTTTCTTGGCGACGACGAGAATGGCGGACGAGGTTTCCTAGCCGACGACGGAGGCAGCGGACGAGTGTTTCCGACGGGCGATGAGGGCGGCGCAGGTCCGGTAGTCTCCATCTTCTCCGTCGATTAAGGCGGTAGCTGGTCTTCTCCGTCGATGGATCTTGCACAGAGGTTGGACTCTATCTCTTTCTCAAATTTGAGATCTCTCATATTGTTCATCTTCTCTTCTTCGCCAGTATCTGATTGATTTCATTCGTTTTGTGGATCTGTAATCTAATTGATGGTTCTCATGGTGGACTGGTGGTGGTGTGGTAGTGGACTAGCGGTGGTGTTTGTTGTTATCAACCAGAGACAGAGAGGAGAGAGATAGAAGAGAGGACAGAGAAGATTGTACTGGAGTTGCAGGGGCAAGATTTTACTGGAGTTGCTGGAGTTGCAGGCGTATACATCTTTACCATTCTAAGGGTTTCATATGAGTGTTCCTCTCTTGATTCAGTGTTTAATTTTCTACAGCCCAGTTATTGAGTGATGTTTCAATTGATTGGTAGTTCCATTTGATTGGTTTCATTATATTCTTGATAGTAAAGTAATACAACAACTATTTGAGATTCAACAATGCATAATTATAGAGCAGACAAAAGAGAAAAGCCAAAACCTGGAAACAATCCAGAGACGCAGACGAAACTTTGCTAATTTAAGTCCGATCTATCCTATCTTCTTCTTACCCAATGGGGTTCAACATTTCGGCATCTCTCTGAATTTTGTTCGGATCTTCCCAAACCAGTCAATTTTTTCGTTTCACATACTACTATATCTCCACACGCTCTTCCGAAACTAGTTATGATTAGTACTTTTTAGCTGTTTTTTGATCTATTTTGTGTTCCTGTTTTTTTCTATTTAGGATTCCGTTTGGATCGTCAAGAGGATCGAGGCAGCGAGGAGGGTTGAACTGTCTTCTTGGGTCTGGTACGATCTCTACTTTTACATCCCAGTTTTTGCAGTTCATTTGATTGGTCTCCTAGAATCGTAGTTTCCTATATTTATAGTCATTTTATTCTATTGTTCGCTAAACTTATGTGCATTTATCGTGTGTTTGTTTCAGTTCCGTGTGAGAATGTTTTTCAGGCTACGAAAGTCAAGCTGGCATACAGAAACGGCATATAATTGGCTCCATCGAAAGTTGAACTGTTGACGGTGATGTCCCCTTTTTTTTACTGGTAATTTCCTGGATTTTGTTTCATAAATGAGTTGTATTGAGATACTAGCACTGTGTGTTTTTTACACTTGAATTGACTATTAATGCTTATGTTCAAGTCGCTCGGTCGCAGTGAACTGGTATTGACGGATGTAGCGTCTCTGTCCGCCATCGTTAGGTTTGATTTATGGTTAGCTATAAATCTTCCAAAGATAAACTCAAATGGTCAAAAAAATAAACTCGTTTGAAAGTGTGATAGCTAGTTAAATAAGAGGCAACAAAATTGTTTAGTTCAAGATAAATCCAAAAAACAAACTATATAGCCAGCGAAAAGTTCAATTAATTTTAAAGAAGTTAACAAAGCATCAACCCAGAAAGGTTATATTCAGCATGGGTGTATAAATCATGGTGGCTAACTGACCACAAATACACTCACATCATAAGCATGAAAAGAAATCCTCCAAACTTCAGACATTATTATCAAGTTTCTTTATCTGCTAGAGAACATTATTATCATGAAGTTGCTATTTTAATCCATTTTACCTACGAAATTTCATAATTAGCAAAACCGGACAAACCAAAAAAAATCACAGTCTAAGCCAAGGACGAAGACTGAATCGAGAAGGGAATGAAAGATTACCTGTGAGGCTGTGAGGTTTCAGAGAGAGCTTGAGACATTAGTCGGTAGACAGTAGCGAGTGGAAGAGTGACACAGTTTAAATACGAAGGAAGGGTATTGTAAGCTACGCCAAGGGAAAAGAAGGTTGATCCAATTACTCGCATTCAACCCCTCAAACTACATCACTGTCTCACAAAATGTTTTGAGTATGAGCGCTAGAAAGGAAACAAAATGGCTTATATAGTGCAGGCTTCAGAGTCTTCAAACACACCCAAGAAATTCATGGTTCTTTCCCACTGAACCACCAAACAAAGTATTGCTATTACTTGCCACAATGTCATGGCTTCATTCATCAACCAATGCAACTGTGAGTTGTAACATGTAAGTTGGCATGTAAAGGGCTTCTCTTCCTGCTTGTGCCTCCCACTGGTGTCAATAATGATAAGATCACAATTCTCACTCCTGAAGAAAATTTTACCGTCAAGCTGTTATAAAAAATTAAAACAAAAAAACACAGTTGTTTATCTTGGTAGCTGGTCATTCGTCTTTGTAGAAATGACATTTACTGAATATTGTAGTGTGAGTTAATTTTGCAAGAACCAATAAGAAGATAAGAGTACCTGTTGGGCATGGCTACGACGAAATGAAACTTTAGCACCTGCAACAACAAAAATCAAAACCGAAATAAAAGAAAATGACGAGAGAAAGAAAAAAAAGATTAATAGTATATGATACCATCTGACATAATATTGATGTTCATTGTCAGAGAATACAATTCCTACTACGGGCTATCTTAACTCCATAAACTCAGAATTATATACTCCGAAATCATGCAAGATACTTCATTTAAAAGTGAACACCAGCAACAACAATAAAACTACTAATTTAGTAACTCAAAAGAAGAAGAAAAAAACATGGGAGTAAATAGTGAGCGCTGGTGTTGAAACAAGGTGGTTAACTGCATATACATACAAGCACTTCTTTGAAGCCCGTTAGCAGAGGTGCAGTCATGCCCAACTGAACAACATCCTATTCTTCTCAAGCTTATTATCATCGGCTGATCATATCTTATAGTTATTCCATGTTTAACGGTTGTTTCATTTCTTCTAAAATGGTCATACACCACTACCGGAGAAACAAGGCAGGGAATTTACACGCAATATCATTGGAAGATTTATAGCTAACCATAAATCAAACCTAAGAAGTAAGAATAGCTCATTTACATCCATGAAAGACTATTATCTGTATTGACGGATGTAGCGTCTCTGTCCGCCATACTGTGACTGTACTCTTTTTGGGGACTTGGGTACAATTAGCTAGGAGGATAGTACTTATTAAGCTCATTTGTCCTTTACCCTGCTTCTTCAGGCCCAATTTGTGATAGCATACTTGCAATTATTCGTCGAGTTGAAATATTGTACCTAACTTTATGACTGGATATCTTGCAGGGGTTCGTGAATTGAATACGTTTGCTTTTTGGACCAGATGGGTAGTTCGATAGCTCAGGCCATGGAAACAACCACTGGCGGTCTACTTCTCTTTTTTTGTTAAACAAGACTAGAATATGTTATGACTTTAGAGTTTTTGAAATAGTACATATGGTGGAGTATGATGCTTAGTTTTTGCAGTTCAGAACGATTTGTTATATATTAGAACTTGGACAAAATGACTCTCAGTTGTTGATGGAAAACACTCGGCATAAGGATGTAAAAACTTATTATGCAGTATTATTTTTGTTTGTAATGTAAAAAATCCCACTTTTGGAGGGCTGATCTTGGAATTGAGCACAATTGTGCATATATGTTTATGAGTAGTGTTTGAATTTTGGGTGCATGTCTGCATATATGTAAAAATTTCCATTTTTTTTTATTTGGTCGTGATACTGGCGACAAACATGTGTGTCGCCAGGAAGATGTAAAAGTGAGAAACATATCTACTGGTGACAAATATTTTGTCACTTATCTACATAAACTACTAAATTTACTTGTCGGTAGTTGAACTGCCGACAGAAGTTGTTAGATTTAAACTGTCGACAAAAACTGATGTCGCCTTTTTTTTCTGCCGACGTAATTGAGATTTGTTGACCTTAATACTAACGACAGACTTGTAGTGACCATTTTCCGTCAAAAAATTATTTGTCGGTAGAATTTCTACCGACATATTTGGCCTTTCTAGCGACAATTTTTGCTGTCAACGGAGGTAGAATTTGTTGTAGTGTTGAGTGGGGGCTTTACAGGTCCGCCCATGGTTCCATATATATATATATATATATATATATATATACATATACATATATATATATATGTATATACACATATATATATATGTATGTATATACACATATATATATATGTATATATATGTATACATATATATACATATATATATATATATGTGTATATACATATATATATATATATGTCTGTATATATTTTGAGAAGTGAGTTCCATAGATATTTGAGAAAAAATATCCTCTATTATTTTTGCTCTTTTTTAGGGATATATTACACTTATTCTTAGAGCTTTGTATGAATTCTTGTTGATTACTACCTCTGTTTTTTCTCTTTCAACTTACTTTACTTTTTTGATACTATTTACTGGGTCACTTTAACCCGGTGATTTGGTGAGTAAAAAAGTACACAAATTTGGTAATCTTTACATGATCTTGTAGAGTAGACTTTTGATACGGGTCGCGTATCAATATTAACTAGTTATTTATTTATTAGTTATTTAATGATAATTAGTATTTATGATTTATTGGTGGCCCGTAGGGTAGACCCGTTAGGTTATTGTTATGTTTACTAGTTTTTATCTATTTAAGCATTGTAGTTCTTCATTATTAGGAAATCAATAAGAATATCAATTCTCTGAACCCTAATCTCTCCCAACTCTGTCTCCCCACTCTCTCTCTCTCTGCCTTTATTTATCAGCATTTCTTATTTATCGATACGAATACCGTATCAACTCGTGCTTTCACTGAGAGCATGGCGGACAAGGGCGATCTCCATTGCGCTATTCTCGATCTCAGTCATGAAATTGCCCAACGAAAGCTTATCGATGACATCGATGAGCTCTACCAGCAAGCAGGTGAAACGATTAATTATCTCATCATGGCAGAACTGGAAGACTTTCAAACAAGTGAGTACATCCCCATGGAAGATTTGAAAAATGTCAAAGCAAGTCGGAAAAAATTCCGCTTGATTCCAAATGATGAAATTTTTCACCTCCAACACATCATCAGAGACGAAGAATAGCAGCCCGATACAAAAGAGCAGCTGCACGATGAGAACGTAGAAGACCAGCATGAGTATAATGTGGAAATTTCAAACTCTGAAGGAGTTGATGATATTCCATCTCCTCCGCTAAAACAGCAGACCGGTCCACAGTCGCCCCAAGATGAAGACCAGATTCAGCCGCTGCCTTCCCCGGCGCTCCCCTTTCCGACGGGCTTACAGTCGGCAAACTCCCTTACTGTCAATTGGACAACCCAGCAGCATCTACCGCCGCAGAGGTACCCCCCGCCACCCTAGACCGCATTCGGACTAATAGAACCTCCCTAGGCTACGTCGCAGCGCAGAAACGACCTCCAGTAGGCGCAAAGTTTGATTGAATCTTCCACAGCCATTCCCAACAGTCCGACGGCGCCGAATTTTGCGTCGACACTCAAAAACGGTGAATCCCGACCGCTTAATCCGAAGCCCCCAGTCCCCTCCGGTCTCCGACCTACCAAACCTCCATACTGCCTTCCGTCTTTGGCGCCCCAACTAGCGGAACCACCGCCGCCGTGCCTCCTAGTAGATCCGCCACCACCAACGACCCGTAAAAGGGATTTCCTCCTCAGCCCGTGGTTCTTAGGGCGACATGTAGGGTTTTGATCATGGATACGCAGCGGAAAAATATAATTTATCCATTCAATACCGCCCAAGGATCACAGGACAAGAAGCATAACGATGGTAAAGGAAGAATCATGTTACACAGCTTAGGGTTTCTCCTGTGATGACTTGTAACGTGAATTGTGTCACGTCTCTACGGTTGATCCCCGCCTAGAGTTGAGATCTAGATCTTCCTTCTCCTTTATGCTAGCTAGGAACGCATGAAGAGGAAGAAGAAATCACGCAAAACGAGGCAACAAGGAGGTGGCAGCCTCCTTTGTTGGCCGACGGGGTAGGGGCGGCGGCAAGGGGGTCGGGCGGCCCTCTTGCTTGCTTGCTCTCTCTCCTTTTGTTCTTTCCCACTCAAGTTATGAACAATAGGCTCATCAGTGTGGGAAGGAATGAAGGAGCATCCTTTATATAGTCCAACAAATCCTTGTCAACTACCTAAAGGACCTATACTAGTCCTACTAGAATTCAATTTAGTCCCTTCCTCGCAAATTAGACCTACTAAGTTTGCAAGGTGTGCAAAGTGATCCTTCTAATTAATTAATCATATTAATTAATTCCCAAATCTAGTTCAACTCTATATAGAGTGTGACCCCATAGATTCTATCTAGTTGGTAGCAACATTTTTCTAATATGGAGCGGTTTCTAGCAAAACATCCATTCTAGCCAACTAATAGAATAGTCATTCGACAAACCTTGTACAAGTAATTGACACATCCCTTTGTCTCTATATCCGGATTGGAAACGAGACATACAAGTCACACTCGTATATCCAATCCATAGTTTCTCGATCATGGGAATAGCCTTATATGTGCAAATAACATCAATATCCCATATTGATTTATTTGAGTCTGGCAAGACATTCTATAAGCACTATCCCTCGAGTGGCCTAGGATATTTGCTCCCGTTATGTGGGAGGAACAAATTCTTTCTACGTCCACTACGATCTCTAAGCTTTCTACTTATTGTATTCGGTAGACGCCTTTATAGCTACCCTGTTACGGTGTAGCGTTTGACGCTACCAAAATCACAAAAATCCACAACTAGAATATCTAGTGACTTCAAGTATAAGGATGACAGTACCATTGCACCGGGAGAAGCGCTTGTGACTTAACATAACGTGTATGTAATCTTCTCGGAGATGGGTCAATCTAGTGCTCCATTACCCTTAATTCACACCCATGTGTTGGATCATGATATCTCTATATCAATCCAACCCCATACTAGTCTATAGATTATTGTCCCATTAATCATTATACTGGACTAGGGATATTTAAGATAGAGAACACAATTTTAAATCTAAGTACTTCATTATATTAAATATCCAATAAATAATACAATGAATTTTCTAGCCAAAATAAATTCTTACTAAACTAGATTGCCTCTAGGGCATCTATTCCAACAGTCTCCCACTTGCACTTGAGCCAATCTGACTCATCTCGTATGCCCATGCTCCTAGTGTGCCCTTCATGCTTCCACTGCAAAAGCGGCTTTGTAAGTGGATCTGACAGATTCTCATCTGTAGGAATCTTGCATATCCGAACGTCTCCTCTATCGATAATATCTCGAATAAGATGGAACTTTCTGAGCACGTGCTTGGATTTCTGGTGCGACCTGGGCTCCTTTGATTGCGCGATCACCCCAGTGTTGTCACTCTACAACTCTACTGGATCCGCAATGCTAGGAACCACACCAAGTTCAGAAACAAACTTTCTGATCCAAATAGCTTCCTTTGCTGCGCCATTTGCAGCAATGTACTCAGCCTATGTTGTAGAATCAGCCACCGTCTCTTGCTTGGAACTCTTCCATCTCACCGCTACTCCATTCAGGCAAAACACATATCCCGATTGTGATCTAAAGTCATCTCTGTCGGTTTAGAAGCTTGCATCTGTGTAACCCCTTACACGTAACTCTTCCTCACCGCCAAATATCAAGAAAGCATCCTTAGTTCTTCTCAAGTACTTTAGGATGTTCTTGACTGCAATCCAGTGACTCTCACCCGGATTGGATTGGTATCTGCTTGTTATACTCAAAGTATATGACACATCTGGTCTAGTACATAACATGGCGTACATGATAGATCCTATGGCTGAGGGATAGGGAATTCTACACATGTGTTCCTTCTCAATCTCATTGGAAGGACAAACACTCTTCGAAAGAGTGATTACATGTGACATGGGCAAGAATCCCTTCTTGGAATCTTGCATGTTGAACCGCTTCAACACCTTTTCAATGTATGTACTTTGACTTAGGCCTAGAAGTCTCTTATATCTATCTCTATAGATCTTTATACCAAGTATATAGGCTGCTTCCCCTAAGTCTTTCATTGAGAAACACTTTCCTAGCCAATCTTAACAGATTACAGCATGGAAATGTCGTTTCCATTGAGTAGTATGTCATTCATATACAAGACCAGAAAAGCTACAGAGCTCCCGCTAACCTTCTTGTAGACACAACACTCATCTTTGTTTCTGATGACCCCAAAATCTTTGACTACTTCATCAAAACGTCGATTCCAACTCCTATAAGCTTGCTTCAATCCATAAATGGATCCTTGTAGCTTACAGACTTTGTTGACTTGCTTTGGATCTTCAAAACCCTCTGGCTGTATCATATACACGTCCTCGATGAGATTCCCATAAAGGAATGTTGTTTTGACATCCATCTGCCAAATCTCATAGTCGTAGTATGCTGCAATGGCAAGTAAGATTCGGATGGATATGGTCATTGTGACTGGTGAAAAGGTTTCATCATAGTCAATACCATGAATCTGCCTTAATGCTTTAGCCACCAATCTGCCCTTATAGGTAATCACATTACCATCCATGTCGATTTTCATCTTGAAGACCCACTTGCACCCTATGGGTCGCGCCCCTTCGGGTGGTTCCACCAAAGTCCATACTTTTTTGGCATACATGGATTCCATCTCGGATCTCATGGCTTCTAGCTACTTCTGAGATTCTGGCCCTTTCATGGCCTCTTCATAGGTAGTAGGCTCATCATCTATGAGCATTATGTCACCGGAATCAGTCACGAGAAGTCCATACCTCTCGGGTTCCTGGCGCACTCTACTAGATCTACGAAGCTCTTGTGTTTCCAAAACAGGTTGTTCCACAACTCCTTGTGGTTCATGTTCATGTTCCATAATCGGTTCAGTGATTTGTGGTTCTTGAATCTCTTCAAGTTCTACAGTTCTCCCACTTGCTTCTTTAGGGACAAACTCTCTTTCTAGAAACACACCGGACCGAGCAACAAACACATTGTTCTCAGTTGGATTGTAGAAGTAGTAAGCCTTAGTTTCATTAGGGTACCCCACAAATTTACACTTCTCCGACTTTGGCCCTAGCTTGTCTGATTGTAAACGCTTTACATAAACATCGCAGCCCCAAATCTTCATGAACGACAGTGTGGGACGCCTCCCACTCCACATCTCAGGTGGTGTCTTCATGACTGATTTAGATGGAACACGGTTAATGGTGAAAGTTGCACTTAATAGAGCATAGCCCCAAAATGGTAATGGAAGATCGGTTTGACACATCATAGATCGAACCATATCCAATAGGGTTCGATTCCTCCTCTCGGACACGCCATTACACTGTGGCGTTCCGGGTGGAGTGAGTTGGGACACGATCCGACACTCTCTAAGATAGTCGTCAAACTCTTGGCTCAAGTATTCTCCTCCACGATCCGATCGTAGAGCCTTGATACTTTTGCCAAGTTGCTTCTCTACTTTACTATTGAATTCTTTGAACCTTTCAAAGGATTCGGATTTGGCCCTCATGAGGTACACAAATCCATATCTACTGCAATCATCAGTAAATGTAATGAAGTAGACGTAACCACCCCTGGAAGGCATGGCAAATGGCCCACACACATCAGTATGTATGAGCGCCAATTGCTCACTAGTCCTCTCACCTTTCTTATTGAAAGGGGACTTTTTCATTTTTCCCAATCAACAAGCCTCACATGTCTAATATGATTCAAAATCAAATGAGTCTAGTAATCCATCCTTATGGAGTCTAGATACACGTTTCTCGTTTATGTGGCCTAAACGACAGTGCCATAAGTAAGCAGGATTTAAATCATGTATTTTAATCCTCTTTGTATTAATGTTGTAGACAGGATTGCTTAGATCAAGGACATATAGTCCATTAAATAATTACGCACTACTATAGTGAATATTATTAAAACAAAAGGAACAACAATTGTTCTTTATTGAAATAATAAAACCTTCCTTTTCTAAACAAGAAATAGAAATAATGTTTCTGCTCATAGCAGGCACAAGATAGCAATTATTTAATTCTTAAACTAATCCTGGAGGTAGAGATAGCTCACACACGCCCACGGCCAACACATCAACTTTTTCTCCATTCCCAAGGCGCAGGTCTATCTCCCCTTTAGCCAATCTTCTACTTCTCTTTAGATCCTGCACATTTCAAAAAATGTGAGATCCACATCCAGTATCTAATACCCATGATGTAGAGACAGTTAAATTAACATCTACAACAAAAATACCTGGTGGTGGTGGAATCACTATTCCAAGCCTCTTGTCCTCCAGATATTTTGGGCAGTTCCTCCTTCAGTGTCCAGGCTGACTGCAGTAGTGACACTGACCTTTAGTCACACCTTTGGCAATGCCACCACAGGCTTAAGGTCATGTTCCTTGGACTTGGCATCTGACTTGTCTTTGCCCTTGGAGGGTGAGGCAAACATTTTGCTCTTTCCTTTCTGTACCATCATAATGGCCTTGCCTTACCCTTGTTGATGCTTTGTTCAACTGTTCTCAACATATTGAGTAAATCTGGAAGTGGTTTCACGATCTCGTTCATGTTATAGTTCATAATGAATTGTCCATAACTCTCAGGCAACGATTGCACCACGAGATCGGTTGCCAACTCTTGGCCGACCGGAAACCCTAGTCGCGCGAGATTCTACAAGTACCCGATCATACGGAGTACATGGGGTCCCAGCGGGTTTCCTTCAGCCAGATGACACTTGAACAATGTCTTAGAGACCTCATACCTCTCAACTGTTTCCTGCTCTTAGAAGAGCTGCTTCAGATGCTCGAACATATCGACATCATTCATGTTTTTGTGTTGCTTCTGAAGCTCAGAAGTCATGGTGCATAGCATAAAGCAGGCCGCATCATTAGCACCATCAACACGCTTTTGATACGCCTTTAGGGCTGCAGGGGTATTGTTCTCTGGACCTTCTGGAACTTGCTCCTCTATTGCGTACAGTTTCTTCTCTTGCTTGAGAATGATTCTCAAGTTTCTGTACCAATCAAGGAAGTTGGTTCCAGAGAGCTTGTCCTTATCAAGGACAGATCATAGGGAATGTTGTGAACTCGATGAGTTGTTTGCCATTTGGAATTCTACAAAAGAAAAATACGCAAGTTTTAGTATTTGTGAATTTTTGACTATATTCAATAATGGCTAGTTTATCAAATATAGCTCCCACTGTTTTTCTACGGATTAATAACCCTCAAGATATTAATGCGGAAAATATTCTTATATTTTCTAGTGGGCCAAGATCCATGTTTCATCTCCTTATGAGCTTGCTTTGGCAAGTCACCCATAATTTGACTACTTTAGGTAGGAACAATTCCAATTGCATCCCTATGCAACTCTTGATTCAATTGGGCAAATAACTCCTTATTTATCCATCCGCATGGATAATCCCAATTGATTGCCTCTAGGTTTTTAATCATATTAATAGCCTAGTTGTGTTTAACCTCTTATTTAAACAATTGCACATAACTTGTTTGTTCCATCGCATTCCATCATTATGAACCAAGTCCCCTTGCATTGGCATGCACGAACTTGATAAATCATGATGATAATGAGTGTTTAAATAACGATAAGGCAAAACACAATATTTGAATTTTAAGGGATTTTCAAGTTCAATTTTTTTAATAGTTTTTGTTGATCCATATCAACTGATCTATCTATTTGACTTTGGGCACAACTCTTAATAATAGATCCGGGTTGTCTAATTATCTTATTATCCTAATTGCATGCATCATCCATACACCAACCACAAAATAATAAGACAATAAAATTAAACAACCACAAAATAAAATAAAACGTTATGTGGATATGGCCTTTTCTAGACTAAGATAATTCCAAGCCAATGGAATCATCTATGAACCCTAAAAGCAAACATATCTCATGGGTCTTCATCTTTTGGTCCATCCTTCATAGTCATGTGGAATGCTCCATGCTCCATCTTTTGTGGCTTCCTTTGGCTTTGGGATTCTTTTCTTCAATCATGGCTAACAATCTATTCTATCTAGCACTAGTTAACAACTATAATAAATAAAATAAATCTCACAAGTTGAGAAAAAAAATGGTTCGCATGCCATAAAACCATAATTAATTATTACAACAAATTGATCAGCTCGCAGGCCGTAAACCAACCCATAAAATTAAACAATCACACCAAACCACATCCTAAGGCCATATCCAACCACCATGCGATTTGCACATAAACAGTTAAAATCCAATTTTAACATGCTTGGTCAATTTTAATTGATTTTAGGAATTTTCTAGGGTTAAAACGGTCCAAGGGGCCCAACAATCTAATTGCCCGAACCCCAAAGAAGACCGCCCGGCCGACCCCTAGCCCACACGGCTAGGCCGTGTGCTAGGGCAGCCCCCGCCCCCTAGGCCGCGCCTTACTTGGGCGGCAAGCAAGGAGGGGCGGTCCCCTATGGGGAGCCGAACCTCTTAGGGAGTTGTTTCCAAAACAACTCCCTTTCTTGTTTCCCAAGTTTGGTTGTTTCCTTGTTTGAAAAGAACTCCTTCTTTCAATAGGATGCCCAACCCCTAGATCTAAGATCCTAAAATTTCTCAAACTCACTAATTCATGCATCCAATGCAAAAACCAGGTCTGGTTTGTTTGATTATTGACAAATTGCATCATATGCTTGATTTGTCTTGTTTTACACGATAAACAATAAATTTAAAGTGTAAAACTATCAAAACGTAACACATAAACGACGTTTATGCTCTACAACCTGTGGCTCTGATACCACTGTAGGGTTTTGATCATGGATACGCAGCGATAAAATATAATTTATTCATTCAATACCCTCCAAAGATAAGAGGACAAGAAACATAAAGATGGTAAAGGAAGAATCATGTTACACAACTTAGGGGTTTCTCCTGTGATGACTTGTAACGTGAATTGTGTCACGTCTCTACGGCTGATCCCCGCCTAGAGTTGAGATCTAGATCTTCCTTCTCCTTTATGCTAGCTAGGAACGGAGGAAGAGGAAGAAGAAATCACGCAAAACGAGGCAACAAGGAGGTGGCGGCCTCCTTTGTTGGCCGACGGGGTAGGGGCGGCGGCAAGGGGGTCGGGCGGCCCTCTTGCTTGCTTGCTCTCTCTCCTTTTGTTCTTTCCCACTCAAGTTATTAACAATAGGCTCATCAGTGTGGGAAGGAATGAAGAAGCATCCTTTATATAGTCCAACAAATCCTTGTCAACTACCTAAAGGACCTATACTAGTCCTACTAGAATTCAATTTAGTCCCTTCCTCGCAAATTAGTCCTACTAAGTTTGCAAGGTGTGCAAAGTGATCCTTCTAATTAATTAATCATATTAATTAATTCCCAAATCTAGTTCAACTCTATATAGCGTGTGACCCCATAGATTCTATCTAGTTGGTAGCAACATTTTGCTAATATGGAGCGGTTTCTAGCAAAACAGCCATTCTAGTTAACTAATAGAATAGTCATCCGACAAACCTTGTACAAGTAATTGTCACATCCTTTTGTCTCTGTATCCGGATTGGACACATGACATACAAGTCACACTTGTATATCCAATCCATGATTTCTCGGTCCTCGGAATAGCCTTATTCGTGCAAATAACATCAATATCCCATATTGATTTATTTGAGTCTGGCCAGACATTCTATAAGTACTATCCCTCGAGTGGCCTAGGATATTTGCTCCTTTAATGTGGGAGGGACAATTCTTTCTACGTCCACTACGATCTCTAAGCTTGATTCTTATTGTATCAGGTACACGCCTTTATAGCTACCATGTTACGGTGTAGCGTTTGACGCTACCAAAATCACAATAATCCACAACTACAATATCTAGTGACTTCAAGTCTAAGGAAGACAATACCAATACACCGCGAGAAGCGCTTGTGACTTAACATAACGTGTATGTAGTCTTCTCGGAGTTGGGTCAATCCAGTGCACCATTACCCTTAATGCACACCCATGTGTTGGATCATGATATCTCTATATCAATCCAACCCCATACTAGTCTATAGATGATTGTCCCGTTAATCATTATACTGGACTAGGGATATTTAAGATCAACAACACAATTGTAAATCTAAGGACTTCATTATATTAAATATCCAATACATAATACAATGAATTTTCTAGCCAAAATAAATTCATACTAAACTAGATTGCTTCTAATGCATCTATTCCAACACGACAAGCTTTCTCAACATTTGGGCCCCAACTTTACATTGGTCTTATTGCTCGCTTTGGGCCGGAATTGGGTTTATTTTTATTGCTTGGGCCCCTTTCCCAGTGGTTTTGTTTTGCCTTGGGTTGTCTTTCTCAAAATGTTCGACGTTAATTTGACCCGGGCAAGAATATCGAGGATTCTTCAACATCCACCTTGAGGACAAGGTAGTTTTCAAGGGTGGGAGAGTTAATACAGGTCGCGTATCAATATTACCATTTATTTATTAGTTATTTAATGATAATTAGTATTTATGATTTATTAGTGGTCCGTAGGGTAGACCCATTAGGTTAGGGTTAAGTTTACTAGTTTTATATATTTAAGCATTGTGGTCCTTCATTATTAGGGAATTAATAAGAATACCGTTCTCTGAACCCTAATCTCTCCTTATTCTGTCTCTCTACTTTCTCTCTCTCCCTTTGTTTATCAGCATTTCTTATTTATCGATAGTATACCGCATCAACTTTATTCTACAATGCTATGAAAAAGTTGTCAAAAAATTGTTTGATTTTGCTATCCAAATCACCGAGTCAAGGTGTACCCAGTTACGGTAAAAAAACGTCCACCTAAAGTTGAAAGAGTAGAAATAAAGGTAGTACAAATTTAGCTACACTATAGACAAATTTCACTTAAATTGATTTCATGACCACAAGACTTTCTTTAGTTCTCATTATCTCCGATATTACTCAATTGGTGACTGATTTAAAACATCCTTTTCTCTTCCTCTAGTGCATTCCGGTGACTTGCTTCATCGTCCTCATATTTGAAAACAAGCATTTCTTAGTAACCCCGTGAAAGACTTTGAATAATCAAAGATGCACTCGTACGTAATTTAGTGATAGTTCAACGACTTGACTCCGAATGGCGAATACCAGTCTGTTGTTCCTCCAAGAAAATGACTCGGCATGAATAATTGCATAAAATATAAATAAATAATTAATGATAAAGAATAAATATTTGCACTTTTTTTTTGAGAAATTGTTTTATCGTCAATAAAAAATTGCAATTTTTTTTTTTTCTGATAAATTACTCTTATTCTTAGAGCTTTGTATGAATTCTTGTTTATTACAATTTTAGCTACACGATAGACAAATTTCACTTATATTGATTTCATGACCACAAGACTTACTTTAATTCTCATTGTCTACGATATTACTCAGTTGGTAGTTTAGAGCGTTGGAAGTCCCTGCATGAGATTCGGGTGCAGACATGATTGACAACAAAAAACAACTCAAAAAAGAAAAAGCATCATTTTCTCTTCCTCTATTGCATTTTAGTGACTTACTTCATCGTCAGAGTTTCTTAGTGCATGTTTGGCATCCATATTTTTAATCAATTTTGATTAAAAACAGGGTTATTTTCTTAAACTCATTTGGTATGCATGTTTTTCTGCCTCTTAAAAACAAAAACATGCTGAAAAACAGCTGTTTATAAAAACAACAAATGTGGTGTTTTTTTGTGTTTTTTTCATACTAGTGGTGTTTAAAGACATTTCAACTATGATCAGCGACAAGAAATATCAAATATATGTCGGTACTGTACGTAAGAATGATTTTTCAAGTGAATTAATATTCGGATTTAGTAATGTTGCCAAACATGTTTTTGATTTAAACACTGTTTTTAAACGGATACCAAACAGTGTTTTGATTCTGTTTTTAAACGTGTTTTTTCGATATGTTTTTTCTCACTGTTTTTCTTGTTTTTAAACGGATACCAAACAAGCTCTAGTAACCCCTTGCAAGACTTTTGAAAAATCAAAGAAGGACTAGTAGGTAATTTAGTGATAGTTCAACGACTTGACTCCGAATGGCGAGTACCAGTCTGTTGTTCCTCCAAAAAGAAATGAGATGGCATGAATAATTGCATAATTTTTCCTGAGAAATTGTTATGTTGTCAAGTGAGTTTTAACTTGGGACCAAATGCACGGACTTCCAACACTCTATCACTTGAACTACAACCATAGTTACAATATTTGCAATTATTATTATGTTTTGAAATGTTTTAAACGATTATGTTATGAAATGTTTTTTTGGTCATCAACCGGGTTTAAACCCGGGACCTATTATGTTACCACTCCGTCCCACCTGTTTTGCACCATTGGGCTTTTACGACTATTCACTGGATAATTTTGACCCGATGATTTGGATAACAAAACTTTACAATTTTTAGATAATTTTTTTCGTAGAGTTGTAGAGTAGCTCTTATTCTAGAAGACCATAAAAAAATTGTCAAAAAATTATATCGTTTTGCGATCCAAATTACCGGGTCAAAGTGACCCAATTACGGGTAAAAAAAGTTCAAATGGTGCGTTAGACGTGGGACGGAGTGGTATGAAATGTTACAGTCAAAAGAACATTTTTTTTTTTTGAATGTTAAAAAAAAACAATTTAAATGACGTGACCGAATTATTCATAAAAAAAAGACATCAACGAAGTCATCCCAGAAATCAGAATCATTGTTTGTAAAAAAAAAAAAAAGAAATCAGAATCATTGTACTAAAAAAATCAGAATAATTAAATGTTTATGATACAGTTTAAATCTTAATTTCGTTTAGAAGAGACTAGAATCTATTGGATGACATACTGAGATTCAATCAAGTGGTTGCGTGGCCGACCCAAGATTCCAGGATCTGCGGGCCCTGAAACTTGCCAACTTGTAGTTTCTGATCCAATCATCAGGCCCCATCATTCATCACCGTCCGATCAAGTTCCCTCCTAGTCAACAATGATGTATTTGTTCTCACGATTTATGTTGTCCACGCCAATTCCTTTTTTACCGGTATTTGGGTTATATACAAAAATAATTTTAAGAATAAAAGATAAAAACACTCCTCGTGTTTGGGTTATATACAAAAATAATTTTACTATTCAGGGATATATAAAAACCACCCATGTCAGTTAACGGTGACTAACGGCAACTAGCGGAGGGGCGAAAAGACATAGGTACCCTCACCTTCAAAAAATATTACACTGCTATATAACCATTTCTTCTCCTCACCCCTCATTTCGAACCCTAACAACCCCTCTTTTTTCTCTCTCTCTCTCCCTCCCACTCCTCTTCACCTTCTTCTTCGTCAAGGCTCTGCCTCCAGAAGCCTCCCAGCGGCCTCAACAAATCCTCCACCGATTTCACACCATCAACAAAGAGCCTTTTCGTTGTCTCCCTCATCCTTTTGGTGCGGTTGCGCAGTGCTTGGTTTGAGTTTTGATTGGTAAGGCAGCAAGGGTTGATTCGAGTGAGTACTGGGTTCGTTGAGTTCATGGAGGGTACATAAAAATGATTGAGGTATCCGTCAACAATTTTGTTTGGTATGTGATAGGTGGTCATGGGTTGTTCCATTTGGTGTCGATTGAGGTCTCTAAAGGGATTTGGGTACGGTTGCGCAGTGCGTGGTTTGAGTTTCGATTGGTAAGGCAGTATGTATAAGGAATTCAAATTCGATGATGAATTCCTTAGAATATTACGAAGAAGAAGAACAATTTGGAGATGGAGAAATCAGAGAATTCAGAGATTTAGAGAGAGAAATTGATAGCTTTCAATTCACAAAACGCGAAGAATAATCTGCAACAAACCTAGTTCATAATGAGCAAGAAGGGTCCGAGAATTAAGGAAGATTGAGGGTAAAATGGTAAAATAGTCGGGCTAACGCCAGTTACAGTTATGAAGGATGGAAAGAGTATCTACTAACGACGACACCCAAAACGGCGTCGGTCTACAAAATGATTTCAACCCAACGTCTATGAGTGATCTACGGCTGAGATTAAAGCGTGCTTGACTCCATCTAACAGTAGCTGCTCCATTTGAAGTTACTGTTCATTTGGTAACTAATTTACCAAATGAACAGTGTTTACCCAATTTCAATTCCACTTCCTAGCCTCATAATTCATGAAAATCGCCTCCTTTTCAAAGATTCATGTCCTCCTGAATCGAAATTGGGGTACTGTTGCTTCAATTTGTAGTAATCCTCCCATTTGGCCTCTGTAGGAAGAGTGCTAGCCCACTGCACTAAAACTTTCACAGTTAAAATGTTTCTAGCTTTAGCTAGCTTTCTGTCCAGGATGGCTACTGGTTCTACCAGCATTTGGCCAGTTGGGCCAGTATTTGGAAGTGAGGGTTCCACCTATAAGGCCTGGCCTTTAGCCAACTTGAGCTGGCTAACATGGAACACATGGTGGATCTTGGCCTCAGAGAGTAGCTGTAATTTGTATGCCACAGAGCCAACCTTAGCAATGATATGATAAGGTCCATTAAACCTGGGAGAGAGCTTCAAGTTCTTCCTTACTGCCATTGTCATCTTCCTATAGGGTTGTAGCTTTAAGAAACCATATCTCACACCTGAAAGACTCTTTCAGTCATGTGCTTGTCAGCATTCAGCTGTTGAGATAGGTGCCCTAGAGGCAATCTAGTTTAGTATGAACAATAAATTGGCTATAACATTCATTGTATTATTTATTGGATATTTAATATAATGAAGTCCTTAGATTTATAATTGTGTTGTTTATCTTAAATATTCAAAGTCCATTATAATTATTAATGGGACAATCAACTACAGACTAGTATGGGGTTGGATTGATATGGAGATATCATGATCCAACAAATGGGTATGTATTAGGAGTAATGGCATACTGGATTGACCCATCTCCGAGAAGGCTACATACATGTTATGTAAAGTCACAAGTGCTTATCGCGGTGACAACGGTACTGGCATCCTTAGACTTGAAGTCACTAGATCATCTAGTTGTGGAGTAGCGTCAAATGCTACACCGTGACTGGGTAGTCATAAAGGCGTGTATCGGACACAATAGGAAGCAAGCTTAGATATCTTAGTGATGTAGATAGAATTTATCCCTCCCACATAACGGGAGCAAATATCCTAGGCCACTCGAGGGGTCTGACCAGACTCAAATTGATCAATATAGGATATTGATGTTATTTGCACGAATAAGGCTATTCCCAGGATCGAGGAACTATGGATTGGATTTACGAGTGTGACTTGTATGTCTCGTGTCCAATCCGGATATTGAGACAAAGGGATGGGACAAAACTTGGACAAGGTTTGTCAAGATGACTATTTTTATTAGTTGGGTAGTATGGATGCCTTGTTAGAGACCGCTCCATATTAGTAAATAATTACTACCAACTAAGTAGAAACCTATGGGGTCACACGCCATATGGATTGAACTAGAATTGGAAATTAATTAATATTATTAATTAATTAGAAGGATCTAATCTCAACGACTTGCTAAATTAGTAGGACTAATATGAAAGTCGGACTAATCCGAACATGAGTAGGATTAGGAGAGGGCATTTATGTAGTAACAATGAGTTGTTGGACTATATATAGGATGCTCCTAGCTTCCTTACCTACACACTAATGCTCGTAACATAAGTTTAATAGGAGATAAGGAAGGAGAGAGCAAGACAACAAGAGGGCCGAAACCCCCTTGTCGTCCGCCCCTACCCGTCGGCCAAGAGAGAAGGCTGAACCCTCCTCTTGTCTCCGTTGCGTGATTTCTTCATCCTCTTCCATTCTTCCTAGCTATCACAAGGTGTTTGGAGGATCTAGATCTCAATCCTAGGCGTGGATCAACGGTAGAGACGTGACATTATTCGCGTTTGAAGTCATCAAAGGAGACCCACAAGGTACATAACACGATTCATTTACTATCGTTATGAATTCTCTTCCTGTGATCCTTGGAGGGTCTTGATCGGATAAATTATTGTTTAATCCGCTGCGTATCCATGATCAAAACCCTTCAGTGGTATCAGATCCACGGGTCATAGAGCATAACGTGGTTTATGTGTTACGTTTTTGTTGTTTTTTACCTATAATTGTTGATTATTGCGTTAAAACGACAAATTAAGCATATTATATGCATGTTGAATGTGATTCAACCAAACAAGATCTACTTCTTGCATTGGATGTATGAATTGGTGAGTTTGAATCACATAGGATGTGAATTTTGGATCTTGACGACTAGGGTTTGGGCACATGCTTGGAAAAGGGGTTTTTCAAACATGGAAACAACTAATATTGGGCAACAAGGCAAGGAGTTGTTTTGGAAACAACTCCATAAAAGAGGTTCTGCCACCTAAGGGACTGCCCCCTTGTGTTGCCGCCCAAGCTAGGGCACGACCAAGGGCTTGAGCCCGCTTAGCTTGCGGCTCGGCCACGCATTTGGCTCGGCCGACCGGCGCAAGGTCACGCCTTGGTCCTTTAGGGTTTCCTCCAAAGCCATGGAGGACCCAATTGGACTGTTTTAACCCTAGCACATCCAAAATCAATTAAAATTGGCTAAGCGCGTTAAAAATTGGTTTTAACTATTTATGTGCAATTGTATGGTGATTGGATATGGCCTTAGATGTGGTTTGTTGTGATTGTTTAATTCTCCTGGATTGTTTACGGCATGCGAGCTGATCAATTTGATGTAATAATTAACTAGGGCTTTGCGGCCTGCGAGCCGATTTTTTTCTCAACTTGTGAGATTTATTAATTTAGTTTAGTTGCTAGCTTGTACTAAATAGAAGAGATAGCCAAGATTTAAGAAAAGAAGCTCAAATAATTAAAGGAACCACAACATGAAGCATGGAGCATTCCACAAGGCTATGGAGGATGGACCAAGAGATGAAAGCACATGGAGATGCGTTTTCTATTTCAGGGTTCATAGATATTCTCATTGGCTTGGGAATATCTTGGTCTAGGAGGCCATATACATATCACGTTAATTTCTTTTTGTGGAGGTTTACTTTAATGTCTTATTATTGTTGTTGGTGTATGGATGATGCATGCAATTTGATAATAAGATAAGTAACAACCAGGATCTTTCATTTAGAGTTTTGTCGGAACTCAAATAAGTAGATCAGTTGATATGGATCAACAAAATAGCTTAAAATTGAAAAGAAAAATCCCTCAATTTAAAATATTGCATTTTTTCCTTCTCCTTATTCAGACACTCTTCATGATCATGATTATCAAGCTCGTGCATGCCAAAGCAAGGCGACTTGATTTGTCATGATTGTGTTGTGATGGCACAAGCAAGTAATGTGCAACTGTTTAAGTAAGAGCTTGGACGCAACTAGGTGATTTTAATAAACTTAAAAGCCTAGAGGCAAACAATTGGGATTATCCATGGGATGGATAAATAAGGAGTTATTTTTCCAATTGAATCAAGAATTGCATAAATGATGCAATTGGAAATTGTTCCTACCTAAATAACTAATTTTGGGTGACTTGCCAAAGAAAGTTCAAAAGAGGTGAAATATGAATCTTGGCACCCACTAGAAAACATAATGATATTTTTTTCATTAATATTTGGGGGTTATTAATCCGTAGAAAAATACTGGGAGCTGTATTTAATCATCTAGCCATTATTAAATATAGTTAATTGTTCACAAATACTAAAACTTGCGTATTTTTCTTTTATATAATTCCAATGGCAAACAACTCACCGAACTCATCACACTCCCTACGCTCTGTCCTTGAGAAGGACAAGCTCTCCGGGACCAATTTTCTAGACTCGTACAGAAACTTAAGAATCGTTCTCAAGCAGGAAAAGAAATTGTACGCTCTAGAGGAGCAAGTTCCTGAAGGTCCGGAAAACAATACTCCTGCAGCCCTAAAGGCGTATCAAAAGCGTGTTGATGACGCTAATGATGCAGCCTGCCTAATGCTTTGCACCATGACCTCTGAGCTTCAGAAGCAACATGAGAACATGAATGCAGTAAATATGATCGCACACTTGAAGCAGCTTTTCCAAGAGCAGGCAAGGGTTGAGAGGTATGAAGTTTCTAAGGCATTGTTCAAATGTCATCTGTCAGAGGAAAAACCCGTGGGGCCGCACGTGTTGCGTATGATCGGCTATTTAGAAAGCCTCGGCCGCATAGGGTTTCTGGTGGGTCAAGAGTTGGCCACCGATCTCATCTTGCAATCGTTGCCTGAGACTTATGGACAGTTCATCATGAACTATAACATGAATGAGATCGTGAAACCTCTGCCAGATCTACTCAATATGTTGAGGACAGCTGAACAAAGCATGAATAAGGGTAAGGGCAAATCCCTAATGATTGTGCAGAAAGGAAAGGGAAAAAGGTTTGCATCTACCTCCAAGAGAAAAGGCAAAGAAGTTTCCAAACCAAGGACACTGCCCTTAAGCCTGTTGGTGGCATTGCCAAAGGTGTGACTAAAGGTGAGTGTCACTAGTGCAGTCGGCCTGGACACTGGAGGAGGAACAGCCCAAAGTATCTTGAGGATAAAAGGCTTGGAATAGTGATTCCACCACCACCATATATTTTTGTTATAGATGTTAATATTCCTTGCTCTTCATCTTGGGTATTGGATACTGGATGAGGATCTCACATTTTCCGAAATTTGCAGGATCTAAAGAGAAGTAGAAGATTGGCTAAAGGAGAGATAGATATGCGGGTTGGGAATGGAGCAAAGGTTGTTGCATTGGCTGTAGGCGTGTACGAGCTGTCTCTGCCTTCAGGATTAGTTTTAGAATAAAATAATTGTTATTTTGTGCCTGCTATGAGCAGAAACATTATTTTTATTTCTTGTTTGGACAAGGAAAGTTTTACTATTTTGAGAAAGGATAATTGTTGTTCCATTTATTTTGATAGTATTCACAATTGTAGTGTGCATTTATTTGATGGATTATATATCCTCGATCTAAATAATCATGTTTATAACGTAAATACCAAGAGGATTAAAATAAATTATTCAAATACTGCTTATCCGTGGCACTGCCGTTTACGCCATATAAACGAGAAACGTGTATATAGACTCCACCAGGATAGATTTCTAGACTCATTTGATTTTGAATCATATGAGACATGTAAGGCTTGTTTATTAGGAAAAATGACAAATTCCCTTTCAATAAGACAAGTGAGAGGACTAGTGAGCAATTCGCGCTAGTACATACTGATGTATGTGGGCCATTTGCCACACCTGCCAGGGGTGGTTATGTCTACTTCATTACGTTTACTGATGAATTTCAGTAGATATGGATTTGTATACCTTATGAAGGCCAAATCCGAATCCTTTGAAAATTTCAAAGAATACAAGAATGAAGTAGATAAGCAACTTGAAAAAAGTATTAAGGCTCTACAATCGGATTGTGGAGGAGAATACTTGAGTCAAGAGTTTGACGACTATCTTAGATAGTGTGAGATAATATCCCAACTCACTCCACCCGGAATGCCACAGTAGAATGGTGTGTCCGAGAGGAGGAATCGAACTCTATTAGACATGGTTCGATCTATGATGTGTCAAACTGATCTCCCATTATCATTTTGGGGGATATGATTTATTGAGTGCAGCTTTCACCATTAACTGTGTTCCATCTAATTCAGTCATGAAGACACCACATGAGATGTGGACTGGGAGTCGTCCCACAGTGTCGTTCATGAATAATTGGGGTTGCGATGTCTTTGTAAAACGTTTACAATCAGACAAGCTAGGGCCTAATTCGGACAAGTGCAGATTTGTGGGATACCCTAAGGAAACTAAGGGATATTATTTCTTTAATCTCACTGAGAACAAATTTTTGGTTGCTCGGTCCTGCGTGTTTATAGAAAGAGAGATTGTCTCTATAGAAGCAAGTGGGAGGACTGTAGAACTTGAAGAATTTTAAGAACTACAAAGCATTGATCCTACTATGGAACATGAGCAGGAGCCACAAGAGGTTGTGGAGCAGCCTGTTCAAGTGACACGAGATCTTCGTAGATCTAGTAGAGTGCGCCAGGAGCCAGAGAGGTACGGACTTCTCGTGACTGAATCTGGTGACACGTTGCTCATAGATGATGAGCCTACTACCTATGAAGAGGCCATAAAAGGGACGGACTCTCAGAAGTGGCTTGAGTCCATGAGGTCCGAGATGGAATCCATGTATACCAACAAAGTATGGACTTTGGTGGAACCACCCGAAGGGGCTCGGCCCATAGGGTGCAAGTGGGTCTTTAAGAAGAAGATCAACATGGATGGTAATGTGATTACCTATAAGGGCCGATTGGTGGCTAAATGATTCAGACAGATTCATGGTATTGACTATGATGAAACCTTTTCACCAGTCGCAATGACCAAATCCATCCGAATCTTACTTTCTATTGCAACCTACTACGACTATGAGATTTGGGAGATGGATGTCAAAACAGCATTCCTGTATGGGAATCTCCTCGAGGATGTGTACATGACACAACCTGAGGGTTTTGAAGATCCAAAGCAAGCCAACAAACTCTCTAACTGCAACGATCCATTTATGGATTGAAGCAGGCTTCTAGGAGTTGGAATCGACGTTTTGATGAAGTCGTCAAAGAGTTTGGCTTCATCAGAAACGAAGATGAGTCTTGTGTCTGCAAGAAGGTTAGTGGGAGCTCTGTTGCTTTTCTGGTCTTGTATGTGGATGACATACTACTCACTGGAAACGACATTCCTATAATGCAATATGTTAAAGATCGGCTAGGAAAGTGTTTCTCAATGAAAGACTTAGGTGAAGCAGACTACATACTCGGTATAAAGATCTGTAGAGATAGATATAAAAAGTTGCTCGACCGAAGTCAAAGTACATATATAGACAAGGTGTTAAAGCGGTTCAACATGCAAGATTCCAAGAAGGGATTCTTGTCCATGTCGCATGGAATCACTCTTTCGAAGAGTGGTAGTCCTTCCAATGAGATTGAGAAGGAACGCATGAGTAGAGTTCCCTATGCCTCGGCCATAGGATCCATCATGTACGCCATGTTATGTACTAGGCCAGATGTGTCATATGCATTGAGTATGACAAGCAGATATTAGTCCAATCAAATTGAGAGTCACTGGATTGTAGTCAAGAACATCTTGAAGTACTTGAGAAGAACTAAGGATGCGTTCTTGATATTTATAGGTGAAGAGGAGTTGCGTGTAAGGGGTTACACGGATGCAAGCTTCCAAACCGACAGAGATGATTTCATATCACAGTCGAGGATTGTGTTTTTCCTGAATGGAGCAGCGGTGAGCTGGAAGAGTTCGAAGCAAGAGACAGTGGATGATTCTACAACAGAGGTTGAGTACATTGCTGTGAATGGCGCATCAAATGAGGTTGTTTGGATCAGGAAGTTCATCACTAAGCTTGGTGTGGTTCCTAGCGTTGCGGATCCAGTTGAGTTGTATTGTGACAGCACTGGGGCGATTGCGCAATCAAAGGAACCCAGGTCGCACCAGAAATCCAAGCACGTACCCAGGAAGTTCCATCTTATTCAATACATTATCGAAAGTAGATACGTTCGGATATGCAAGATTCCTACAGATGAGAAACTGTCAGATCCACTTACAAATCTGCTTGTTCAGCGCAAGCATGAAGGGCACACTAGGAGCATTGGCATATGAGATGCACCAGATTGGCTCTAGTGCAAGTGGGAGACTGTTGGAATAGGTGCCCTAGAGGCAATCTAGTTTAGTATGAACAATAAATTGGCTAGAACATTCATTGTATTATTTACTGGATAGTTAATACAATGAAGTCCTTAGATTTACAATCTTGTTGTTTATCTTAAATATCCCTAGTCCATTATAATGATTAATGGGATAATCATCTATATACTAGTATGGGGTTGGATTGATATGGAGATATCATGATCCAACACATGGGTATGCATTAGGAGTAATGTCATACTGTTGGAATTGTGCCCTAGAGGCAATCAATTAATTGTGACATTTATGGATTTACGATTCATTATGTTATCGATATGGAGATATGTTAACATGAATGAAGTCCTTAGAATATAAGTGTTATATTCTTAAATATCCCTAGTCAATTATAATGATTAATAGGACAATCATCTATAGACTAGTATGGGGTTGGATTGATATGGAGATATCATGATCCAACACATGGGTATGCATTAGGAGTAATGGCATACTGGATTGACCCATCTCCGAGAAGGCTACATACATGTTATGTTAAGTCACAAGCGCTTCTCGCGGTGCAACGGTATTGTCATCCTTAGACTTGAAGTCACTAGATATTCTAGTTGTGGATTATTGTGATCTTGGTAGCGTTAAACGCTACACCGTAACTGGGTAGTTATAAAGGCGTGTACTGGATACAATAAGAAGCAAGCTTAGTGATCGTAGTGGACGTAGATAGAATTTGTCCCTCCCACATAACGGGAGCAAATATCCTAGGCCACTCGAGGGATAGTGCTTATAAAATGTCTGGCCAGACTCAAATAAATCAATATGGGATATTGATGTTATTTGCACGAATAAGGCTATTCCCAGAATCGAGAAACTATGGATTGGATATACGAGTGTGACTTGTATGTCTCGTGTCCAATCCGGATATTGGGACAAAAGGATGAGACAATTACTTGCACAAGGTTTGTCATGATGACTATTCTATTTGTTGGCTAGAATGGATGTCTTGCTAGAGGCCGCTCCATATTAGTAAATAGTTACTACCAACTAAATAGAACCTATGGGGTCACACGCCATATAGGGGTGAACTAGACATGAGAAATAATTAATTAATATGATTAATTAATTAGAAGGATCAAATCGCAACAACTTGCTAACTTAGTAGGACTAATATGCAAGTTGGACTAATCCATGTATAGACATGATTAGGATTTGCCAAGGTGGCCTAATTCATGTAGAGACATGATTAGGATTAATTTGAAAATAAGAACTAATCCATGTATTGACATGATAAGGACTATTTTGCAAAAAGGGACTAATCCGAACTTGAGTAGGATTATGAGGGGTTCTTTATGTAGTAGGACAAGGAGTTGTTGGACTATATAAAGAACACTCCTAGCTTATTTTTCTCTCAACACACACCACAAATCTATATGATAGAAGAAAGGAGAGAACAAAGCAAGGAGAGAGAGCAAGTCCCAAGCAAGGGCCGAACCCCCCTTGGGACCGCCGCCCCCTACCCGTCGGCCCAAAGGGTGCCGCCCCAACTTTGGTGCTCCATTTTTGGCGATTTCTTCTTCCTCTTCCATTCTTCCTAGCTAGCACAAGGGAATTGGAGGGTCTAGATCTCACCTCTAGGCATGGATCAACCGTAGAGACGTGACACTATTCGCGTTTGAAGTCATCAAGGAGAACCCAAAGGTGTGTTTATGATTTCTAACCCTTACCATCGTTATGTCTCTTGACTTGTGATCCTTGGAGGGTTTTGCATGGTTTTATGTTTGATTATGCTTCCGTTGTGCAATCCATGAATCAAAACCCTACACATACTAGATTGACCCATCTCTGAGAAGGATACATACATGTTATGTAAAGTCACAAGTGCTTCTCACGGTGACAACGGTATTGTCATCCTTAGATTTGAAGTCACTAGATCATCTAGTTGTGGAGTATTGTGTTTTGGTAGCGTCAAACGCTACATCGTGACTAGGTAGTCTTAAAGGAGCGTATCGTACACAATTGGAAGCAAGCTTAGATACCGTAGTGATGTAGATAAAATTTGTACCTCCCACATAACGGGAGAAAATATCCTAGGCCACTCGAGGGATAGTGCTTATACAATGTCTGACCAGACTCAATAAATCAATATCGGATATTGATGTTATTTACACGAACAATGCTATTCCCAGAATCGAGGAACTATGGAATGGATATACGAGTGTGACTTGTATGTCTCATGTCCAATCCGGTTATTAAAACAAAGGGATGAGACAATATTTGCACAAGGTTTGTCAAGATGACTATTTCTATTAGTTAGGTAGTATGGATGCCTTGCTAGAGACCGCTCCATATTAGTAAATTGTTACAACCAATTAAGTAGAAACTTATGGGGTCACACGCATATGGATTGAACTAGGCTTGGTGATTAATTAATATGATTAATTAATTACAATGATCAAATCGCAACAACTTGCTAACTTAGTCGGACTAATATGCAAGTTGGACTAATCCGAACATGAGTAGGATTGGGAGAGGGCCTTTATGTAGTAACAAGGAGTTAATAAAGGATCATCCTAGCTTCCTTCCCTACACACTAATGCTCATAACATAAGCTGAGTAGGAGAGAAGGAAGGAGAGAGCAAGACAACAAGAGGTCTGAAACCTCCTTGCCGTCTGCCCCTACCCGTCGCCAAGAGAGGAGGCCAAACCCTCCTCTTGTCTCTCTTGCGTGATTTCTTCATCCTCTTCGATTCTTCCTAGCTAGCACAAGGTATTTGGAGGATCTAGATCTCAATCATAGGCGTGGATCAACGGTAGAGACGTGAAATTATTCGCGTTTGAAGTCATCAAAGGAGACCCACAAGGTACATAACACGATTCCTTTACTATCGTTATGAATTCTCTTCCTGTGATCCTTGGAAGGTCTTGATCGGATAAATTATTGTTTATTCCGCTGCGTATACATGATCAAAACCCTACATCAACTTCATCCTTTCTTGAGCTTTAGCAAGGTTATCTTTGAGTAAGAGGAGTAGTTTGCTTCTATCCTTGAGGAAGATATCCACCTCTACCACTAGGATTTTGTTCAACTGATGAAATGGAAAGATGTTTTGGCTTGTACCCACACGATACTTCAAAAGGAGTGGTTTGGATGCTGGTGTGGGAAGTGGTATTATACCACCATTATGCTAGACTAAGCCATTTGAACCACTTCATAGGTCTGTCTCCATTCATTCATCTCAAGTAAATCTCCAGGAATTTGTTTATCCTCTCAGTTTTCCCATCACTCTGTGGGTGATAAGTTTTAATGTAGTTCAATTTGATGTCAGCAGGTGTGAATAAAGTATTCTAGAATTGAATCAAGAAAATGGGGTCTCTGTCAGATACCATAACCTCTGGGAACCCATGAAGTTTAGATAAATTTTCAAAGAAATCATGTGCTACTACAACAGTTGTGTAAGGGCGAGAGGGCTATGAAATCACTGAATTTGGAGTACTTGTCCACTACCACTAGTATTGTGGTCTTTGCTTGAGAGGGAGGAAGTCCTTCTATGAATTCCATGGAGATATGTGTCCATGGCTTCTCTGGGAGTTGTAGGGGTTGCAACATTCCTGTGTAAGGTAAGTGTTCATGCTTCATCCTTTGAAAAATAGCATAATTACCCACCCAAGTCTTGACCTCCTTCTTCATGTGATGCCAAAAGAACACAGAGTTGACCCTCTTATATGTACCTAAAATCCCAGAATGTCCACCTACACCTGAGTCATGTAGCATCTGAATAATGTCAGTTCTGAGGCTGCCATGAGTGCCCACATAGATGAGACCCCCCTTCTTGATGAATCCATCACTGAGGTGGTATTTACTAGTGCCACTGGTGTCTAGCACCATTGTATGCATGGTAGTTTGAGCCCAGTCATCTTGTTGATAGCTATCTAGCACTTCCTGTATCCATTTTGGTGTAATAGATGAGATAGCATTGCATTGTAGGTCTGGGTTTTCAGGGTTTTCTTCTTCTCTTCCTTGTCTAGATAGGGAATTTGCTACCAAATTATTCCTTCCTTGTTTCTAGACCATCTCATAGTCCAACCCTAAGAGCTTGCTTACCCATTTCTGTTGAAGATGCTTGGTGATCATCTTCTCCAAGAAATGTTTAAGCTTTGGTGGTATGTTCTAATAATGAATTTAGTGCCCTCTAAGTATGATCACCACCTTGTTAAAACATGAATCAAGGTCGAGAGCTCCTTCTCATAGGTGGACAAACCCACGTGTCTAGGGGCTAAACCTTTGCTGAGATAGATTAATGGTTGTCCTTGTTGCATTAAGACTGCCCCTATTCAATTGTAGCAATCATCCACTTCAATGGTAAAAGGTATAGCAAAATTGGGTAGAGATAAGACAATTATGGTTCTCGTTGCCTTCTTAAGGTGCTGAAAGGCTTCTGTAGTTGTAGAAGTCCAATTGAACTTGTCGGCCTTGAGGAGTTGGGTGAGGGGTTTGGCTATAATTCCATAATTTTTAACAACCCTCCTATAGTATCCCGTCAAGCCCAGAAAACCCCTTAACTGCCTCACTGTTATAGGCTCAAGCCAGTTAACCATGGAGAGATCTTGGACCCATCATCAGCCACCCCTTGTCCAGAAATGACGTGTCCTGAGTATTCAATGCTTGGTTGAGCAAAAGTGCACTTACTCAGCTTTACACACAAAGTGTTTTCTTGTAGTACTTGAACGGTGGTGTGCAAATTCTCTATGTGAGCTTTCAAGTCCTTGCTATAGAATAGGATGTCATCAAAAAACACCAAGATGAACTTCCTAAGATGTGTTTTAAAAATGGCATTCATCAACCCTTGGAAGGTGGCTGGTGCATTTGTCAAAACAGAGGGAATCACTGTGAACTCATAGTGCCCTTCATGAGTTCTAAAAGTTGTCTTGTGTATATCTTCTTTGGCCATCCTCACCTGGTGATACCCAGCCCTCAAATCCAACTTAGAGAACACAGTAGCTCCATGTAGTTCATATGAGAGCTCCTCAATAACTGGAATGGGATACTTGTTTTTGGTTGTGTTGTCATTTAATCCATATAGTATACACACAACCTCCATGTCCCATCTTTCTTTTTGACAAGAAGAACTGGTGAAGAGAAGGGGATGGAGCTGGGTTGGATGACACCACTGTTCAACATTTCTTTGACCAATCTCTCAATCTCATCTTTTTGAAGGTGGGGGTATATGTAGGGTCTCTTACATACTGGGTTTGAGCCAGTTATAAGAGGTATGTGGTGGTCTTGAGCTCTGTTTGGGAGGGGTAGGGTAGATGGTTCGTTAAAAACTTCTTGGTAGTGTTGAATAACTTTTTGTATTGAAGGGGGAATGGTGTGTACTTCGTCCTTGCAGTTAAGGGGGTACAGCTGAGTTAACACCACACCTTCATTCCGTTGACAATACTTTTGTAGGCTTTGGAGCTGTATGGGGTGCACTTGTGAGGTGGGTTCTTGCGCTTTCAAAGTTATGGCTGTACCCAAATGTTGAAATGTCAGAGTTCTGGTATTGAAGTCTACAGAAATGGGGCTCACACTTCTAAACGACTGAGCCCCCAACACTGCTTCACACAGCCACAGAGTGAGTATGTTGAAGTCAATGTGGAAACAATGACCTTTGTAGCTTGAGTGGTACTCCTTTTCATAACCTAGTACTCTAAATAATTCTCCCATATGCCACTTTAACTGCTAGTTTCTTGGAGTTGTTGGGTAGTTGTGGTTGATATCCCAATTGTGTGGCCACTTTGGTATCCATAAAATAGTGTGTAGTTCCAATGTCTATAAGCATGCTCACCCTCTTTCCTTTTGATGATTACTTGAAACTTAATTGTTTATGAGCTACTTTGTCCATCCATGGCATGTAAGGACACCCCAGTTGCACATTCAATCTCTGGTTCCTCCTTGATCTCTGGACACAGTACTGTCTCTTCTGGTACAGTAGGTGGTGGCTCATTTTCTTCCAGACCTTCAATGAGGAATAGTTGTTTCTTCTTGCATCTATGCCATCGTTGAAATTTGTCTTCATAGAAAAAGCATAACCCTTTTGAATTCTTCTCTTGCATTTCCTCTGGGGTAAGTCTTTTGAATGAAGAAGTGGTGTTGAGTGGCTTCTTGTCAGAGATAAACCCATGCTTTTGTTTATTTTGCAACTGTTGCAGAGGTGGTGGTGGTGTACTTGTTGTTTCCCTTAAGACTCCAATGCAGGTCAGCTAAATGCACTTCTTGAAGCTTGGCCAATGATTTAGCTTTAGACAATGTGGCTGTCTTGAGCAATTTGACAGCACTTTAATATCCCTCTTTAGTCCGCACACAAAACTTGAAATTAAATATTTCTCATTAGAGCCAGAGTGTACAGTTCTCACCCTTGGCCTAAGAGAATCAAATCTCTGTTGGTAGTCACTCACAATGCTAATCTGCTGCAATTTTCTAAATTCATCAATAATGTCCTCATGTCCAGGGTTTGAAAATTCCTCACAAACTTTAAGGCTAAATGCAGGCCAAGATATACCATGTAATCCATCAATTTCAACAGTGAACCAACTATCTGCTTCTCCTTCTAAGTGTAGTGAGGCTAGAACTAGTTTCTCTTCATCAGTCAATTGGAAATATCTGTTGATTTTAGCTATCCATCCTCTTGGGTCATGTACAGAAAATTTAGGTACTTCAATCTTAGGAACTGGTAAACCCAAACCCGAGAAATTTCTAAGTGGACTGAGAAGAGGAGGAGATTTCTCACCACTTGTTTCTGGGGAATGATATATGTTGGCTCGATGAGTAATAGCTTCTGTTGTAGATCTGTGGCTGATTATTCCTTCCCCTTTACTAGTAGCTTCGGTGGATAAACCCTTGAGCTTCTCTTTGTGTTTTTCTCCGGCTAACAGATTGAAGCTATTGATGCGTTTATTGATTTTGTCATCCAACAGATCCACCTTCTCCAATTTTTGATCCATCTCCTGTAAGTAAGATCGGACCTCTTGAATCGAGTCGTCCATAATCGACAATTGGGTGTTCAGCGTGATCCAAACGAGCTTCCTCACCGGTGCCTGATTTCGTCATGATTCGAGTTATGGGCATACAACCGATAACTTGTGGCTCCTGATACCACTTTTAAGGGATTCGATGATGAATTCCTTAGAAAATTACGAAGAAGAAGAACAATTTTTGGAGATGGAGAAATAAGAGAATTCAGAGATTTAGAGAGAGAAATGGATAGTTTTCAATTCACAAAACGTGAAGAATAATCTGCAACAAACCTAGCTCATAATGAGCAAGAGGGGTCCGAGCATTAAGGTAGAACGAGGGTAAAATAGTAAAATAGACGGGCTAACGCCCGTTACAGTTATGAAGGACACAAAAGGAATCTACTAACGACGACACCCAAAACGGCGTCGATCTACTAAATGATTTAAACCCAACGTCTATGAGTGATCTACGGCTGAGATTAAAACGTGCTTGGCTCCATCTAACGGTAGTTGCTCCATTTGAGGTTATTGTTCATTGGTAAATGATTTACCAAATGAACAGTGTTTTCCTGATTTCAATTCCACTTCATAGCCTCAGAATTCATGACAGTAAGGGCTGATTCTGAGTGACTATTGGGTTGGTTGAGTTCATGGAGGGTTGATACAATTTATTATTGGGTTTGATGGCGACGACCGTGTGATCGGAAATAAAATCCTCTGCTGGAGTCCAAGAGAGTGAAGCAATCAGCGTCCTCGCCGTCCGTGGCGTTCCCCGCAGTGGCGTAGCCCTCTTCGCAGCAACGCAGACGAAAACACCAATGACCACGACGCTCCCGATCCACCTCCTCTGTCCCATATTCTCCTCTCTGCCTCAATTTCTCTCACTCTCCATGCTTCTCCTCTTTCTTCTCCATTGAATCATGAATCCCCTGCTCTTTTACAAACAAACCCACTCCACCCAAAAACCTCCATTAACACCGCCCAAAACCTCTGAAGAAAATACCAGGTCGCCACTAGTGAGCCACAAACCTCCGTCGATCTTCATCTAAGATTTCGTCATGTTTCGTGATTTAGCTTCAGTTTAATTCGAGAGAGATCGAGAAAGAAAGATTGGTGGCGATGATTCAATCTGGGATGGGTCGCGGTGGTGGGTTGTTGGTGGCGGTCAAATTCTGGTTGGGATTACATTGATGAGGTCTAGGGTCGGAGAAATACCCAGCAATATTGAAGTTAAATCTATTTCCCATAAACCCACATTCTCAAATTTAAGGGATTTTCTTTGTTATGATTTGGTGTCGAAATCTCGACTTTGTGTAGGTGGGTTCCTTCTACTGGGGTTTGATTCGTGCTAGGATGTTTGTTTGGTGTTGGTGGTAGTGATGGGTTGGTGGTAGTGGTGGTAGCGATTCGATGGTGGTGGGGTTTATTTGTTTGTTTGTTGTTGTTGTTGTTGAGGTGGTGGTGGTGGTGTTGCCGGTGGGGATTTAGTGGTGCTGGAGGTGGTGTTCAAGAACACCAAGAGTGGTGGTCAAGAACACTTAGAACACCAAAAACAACAACACAATAAACACAAAAATACAAGTAGGGGCAAAATGTTCATAAAAAGACAGATTACACTCCCATACTAACTTATTGTAATAGAAGGGTGCTATTTGTCCAACGTCCATTCATGACAGGGGATGATTTTTGTATATCCCCGAATAATAGGATTGTTTTTGTATATAACTCAAACAATAGGGGTGGTTTTTGTCTTTTACGCAAATTTTAATTGACTATTTTATACAATTTATACGTCATTTTAATCCGATAGTTTGATTTAGAAAACACATCAAGAATTTGATAATACTTTTATGGTGTTGTACATTAATTCTCATAAAAGATAATCAAAAAATTGTATATATTATTATCCAAATATGGTTACGGGTGAAAAAAGTCAACTAGAATGTTTCAAGACCGAGGAAGTAAGTGGAATTAATACAACAGAATATGTGAAAGAAGTTAATTGTACCATACTGATGTAAAAGTAGTTTGTCTTGTTTGACTTTTCGTGATGGTAGGTTCAATATGCCAACTTGCCGAGTTGGATCCTCTTGTAAACGGCATGCACTCATAACTTATCATAGCTCTAATCTTAGTGCATGGCTGTATCGCCGATTTTAATATAATTAGATTAAAATCGGCATATTTTTAACGATTTTGTTTGTTATGCCTACAAATTATGATAATTTGTAGATTAAAATAGTCTATGTGCCATTGTACAATCTCTGAAATTTGGGATTATGCAGCTGAAAATCTCTAAAAAATTGGTTTTGATATTTCTTACGTTAGCATGATATTTTTCACAGTTCAGTTATAAATAGTTGCATTCAATTACTTGACTTTAGAGCTATTTAAAGGTTTTTTTTTTAATGAATCAAGTTAGTTATTTATAATTTGAGCTTATACCAAACGAATTGTGATTCTCAGTAAGTTGGAATTTTTTTCCAAATTATTTTCAGCTGATTATTAAGATTTTCAGATGGTACCAAACAAGCCGTTAGTCGTAGAAAGACAAGAAATAGTAAAAAATCATGGCCGATTAGGGATGGCAACGGGTAGCGTTTGGGGCGGGGTTCGCCTTTCCCAATCCTATACCTGCTTAGAAACTCTAATCCCATCCCCGTCCCATCCCCGCATAGGTTTACCCCATACCCTTCCCGTCCCATACCCTATACTCACCGGGTTTTCATCGGGTCCCATATAATATTTTTAATATTAAATTAAATCGATATATAACTTATATGAGTCTCAATATATATGTATAAAAAGTCTCTATAAACTCTTTTGGGCTTTTTTAAAATCTTGTTACTACAATTGTTCCGTGGTACTTGTACAAAATATTATAATTTTATAAGTGGTTATTCAATATATTACAAATTGCACGATGGTGTATATAATTTATTATAGACATACTAGTTTATATAAGGGTACAAATATAATTTCACTATATACTAATCAGGGTCGGGTATATAAACGGGGATATTGTCAAATCCCATCCCCATCCCATACCCTGCAGGGATTTAAGGGTTAGATACCATACCCGTTCCGTACCTTAATAATCATATCCTCTACCCTTTCTACTAGGGGCGGGTAGGGTCTGGTCCCCATCGGGTTCGGAGAAATTGCCATCTCTACGGCCGATTAAGATTGGGTTAGGTTGTTAGTGAATTTAACATAAAATGTACCACATGTGGAACAGACTGAGAACTTAAGAAGTCGTGAAAGTGTAGAGCATAGATTCCAAAAATCTGAAGACAAATAGTTGTAAAAATATCTGTGAACCCAAACTGATTGTGAAGTGTCATTTTCTAATCTTAGATGAGATGCATTTAAATAGTGATGTCTAACCTCAGCTGGTAATTACCATATATTGCAAATTAATTCAATACGAAAATGACAAATCAATTATTTGGACTCTTCACATTTTTTGTTATTTTCTTTTTCTCCTTTTACTTTCTATAAAGTATCTGATGCACCCAATTTTATTTAGGTAACAAGCTTAGGATAACAAGAAAGACTATTCCAATTAGTTCACCTAGTGGGGTCCTGGGAATAGAATATCTGGTTAGCTAGGTTCTCCTGAATAGAACAAAGAATCCACTCCGTTCCTCCATTGAAGATATTTGGAATTTTTGCTAAAGGACTACAGCAAAAGAACAATCAATCTCCCACAATTGTACTGAGAAATAATTTCCATCAAATTACTAAAAAGTTGCAAACAAAAAAGTCATCAAAAGTAGGCTAGAAAAGCTATGGAAACAATTACCAAAATGAAAGGACAAAAAGAAAAGAAAACTAGTTGGAGCTACCCAATCAGAAAAGAGTTTAACTTCCATAACATGATGATTACCATCTGAGAGTTGACAAACCTGTATCTGCTCACCTAGAGGAAGTTATGATGCAAGGACCAGTACTCCCATCTATAACTAGCAATCTCTCTCTCTCTCTCAAATGGGATGTGAGGATCATCCAACAACTGAGTTCCTGTTCTGATATGGGTTAACTACTACATTCAGTTCTTTCTGCTATGTATGGCCCATTGGGGTAACTCCAGAGGCACACAAGCCAACAAACTTTTACATGACACCATCTAAATTGGATATCTTAGTCATCAAAAGTTTTATATACCTGGTCCCTGTCCTCATTCCCCTGCACCCACCATGTCCATGTTCCATCCAAGATATTTCATCCACTGGGGGGTCTTCCTGTGCTTGCTGATTCCTTTCTCTGCTTCTGAGACTTCTTCTTCTTCTTCATGGTGTGCAGATCAATTTTTTCTGCAAGCCAATCGGCAATTCGAACAGAAGACAGACAGGTTTTGGCAGTATGAAGAGCAATCCAACAGTTGGGTGGAAGTGAAGCTACCTCATGATTTAGTCTCTTGTGTTGATGGGAATTGTACTGCGGTTGGTTCAATAAAGGAGACTGAATCTGAAACAAAGAAGGAAACTGAGGTTCCTGGAGAAGGAGGAGGTTCCAAGATAAAAGGAAGTGACAAAGGGATGGCTATTCTGCCTCTGAGAAAGAGAGTTTCTGTGATTAAAATGTCTGAGACATCGGTTTGGGTCACCGGGCCTAGCGGGTCGATTTATGAGAGGTTCTGGAATGGGGTGAAGTGGGTGATTGCACCCCATGATTTGCCAGTTTCAGCTGGTCCTGCAAAATCTGTTTATTTTGCTAACCAGACTATTTTTGCCCTGTCAGAAGCAGGCAATCTTTATCAGGTATTTGAAGACATCTTCATGTCGAATTTAATAATGAAAAAAATCACCATGAATATCAAAATCAATCTATGTTTATAATCTGTGAATCAGATTGAAAACTTCAACCATTTTAAGCTTTCAAAACTGTTATATCATTTACCTGTTGCAGATGCAGCTGAATGAAAAATCTCAGCCTGTTTGGGCTGAGGTCATCCAGACATTTGATCAGAGCACTGATGGAGGCACAGAACAAGACTCTGCTATGCCTTTGAAAGCTGGAGCTATTTCAGATGATGGAAAGTTAGTAAATTCTTTTTGTCGATGTTAAATGCTTCTATATCAAGTTTGCAGATGTTAGTCAACTTTTGTTATGGCAGAAAAATAGTCGACTTCAATCATAAGCTAACAAGAGCTCGAATTTTTACCATATCAGAATCTACTTCTGCACAAAGAATGGATCACTGCTAGAACTAAGCGGGATTGAGCCTGCAAGGTAATCTGTTTTTATCTCTCTGTAAATTAAATCGACATTTCAGATGTTACTAGTCTCTTTGCTCTTTATATTCTTGTCTCTGAATAAACTAGTCTTTTTGCTATTATATTTCATTAAGCTTTGAATCTTGCTTATTTTTCTGGTGATCACACATACAGTTGGGTGAATCATGGGTGGCCTCCAGGTGCAAACGTCGCAGCTATAGCAGATGCAGCTAAAATTAGGCCAGAAGTAATATATACCATTAGGTGAAGAATTCTACTGACATTTTTCTGATTAGACTTCAACCAATCTGTGAAAGACTACTAGTAACACAAGTATGACAATTGCTTATTGCAGTTCTGGTGGGGATCTTTATGAATATGATAGAAGCTCGAAGCCATCATGGAAGAAGCACATATGGAAAAATGAAACGAAAGAAGATACTTCACTCGCACCATTAGTAGGCACTCCTCTACACGGCCTCAGTGGGACTCATTCTGCTTCCCTTTTTCTTTTGACCAAGGTAATACCATGCCAACCATTTACCAAATCTCTAATCACCTACGCCACAAAATAAATTCATTTCATTCTATTCCATTGAAAAAGTAAGTTCCTTCCTTTGGGTTGAACGCAAGTTTCATTGAATTCTTATCATCATGATTCTAACTGTCTGTATAATGCAGCGTGGCAATCTGGTTGAGCGGAGGCTGCACCAAAGGAAGTGGAAATGGATAATCCACAGAAAGTGGGAAGAGCATCACTTCTCTGCAATCACACCAGTCCTGCACGATGAGTTGAGTGAAAATGGACCATCCTTGTTTCTCACGACAGCATCTGGGACAGTCTGGGAGTATAGAGTCCCAGCGCCTTCAGGTAAATTGTATGCAATAACATTGATGAAATTTGCATTCTGACAATGCAGATATGCTATTGTTTATAAATCTGAATATGCTGGTGATACAAATTTGCAACTTTAGCAACACAATGCTGATATGCTTAATGACACTGTTTGGTTTTCTGGACTAGCCGGATATGACTTGATTGGATTAGCCAAACTATAATTAATACTGTGTTTGATGTTGTGCAGCTTTAGTTAAGTATGAAGGTACAAATAGTCCAATCCAGGTAATCCTCTCATATAAGAGGGGACAAATTAGGGTATTGAAACACCAATTTTTCATTATTTAGTACCGGTATTAAAATTAGTCCAAAACAAACAAACACAGTATTGACTATATTTAGTCAAATCCCAGCTAATACTACCAATCCTAGAAAACCAAACATAAGTCGAACCATAATAATTTTTTGAATGAAAAGTGTTCATGTGAAGGCAGGTAAGGTACAAGACAACCGAAACAAACAAGACCAGTGGGTGAGTCATATTCATCCGCCACTAGCCAAAGTTGCAAGAGGAATTTCAGGGATACAATTCCAATCCGGGAGAATTATTTTCCCTCTAGATGACGGCAGGCTTGCAGAGCTTCACCTCTCAGGCCACGGAGGGGAACCAATAGGTTCATCTCATCAATTGAATACCCGGAGAAAAACATCAACAAAGTATATGTGGTCAATAATAGATGCCCCAGAGAGTGAAGGATGGAACACAGAGTATTGCACTGAAGAAATTGGCCCATCCAACTGCATCATGGGCATAAAAGATGAAACTGTTGATGCTGAATTCACAAGATCAGCATCATCATCAAGAGGGAGGAAAGGGGGGAAGATTCAACAAAGTTACTTGCAACCTGGTCAAGAAGCAAAAAGTGACTCAGATGTTTCTTCCGAAAGGTATAGCATGACAGATAACAAGAGTTTCCGTCTAAGAGGGATGCACGTAGGCAGATCATTTTTCCTCATTACAGACAATGGTCTGACATTTGAATATCTAAGCACCGAAGACGTGTGGATTTGGTTAAGGCATGAGCATTCAACAGCAATGACAAGTGCGGTGGGTAACTACAATGGAAGCTTGTTTCTGGTTGATGAGCACGGAACACTGCTCATTCGAGAGAGAAACAACAATGAGCTATCGTGGATAAATTGTACTGCTATGAGGAAAGGAAGGCAGGTTAATGGAGGCTCGCCATGGGATAAAGTGGCAACAAGATCCAGAGTGACTGCTGAAGATGCACTTTTCTTTGTAAGCAGAACCGGAAGACTAATGCAGTTCACGGTAAGTCAATTAGTAGGTCAGTTTGGTAATGCTTCTGATGTCAGCACATCTACTATCTGACGGCAGAAGCAGTTTTAGTGCGTTTCGTAAAATAAAAATTATATTATTTTATTTTTCTGACAGTTTCTGCTGTCCCACAGCAGCTTTCAGGAAGCAAGAGGAGAGATATTTTTCCAGAACCTGCTTTTGATTAATATATCTACAACGGATTTTAACCTTACAATTTTAAACATTTCAATATTTATCTTTACGGAACTGATATGTATCGTATATATTTGTCATTTTACGCTCTCACAACATATTCACAGCTGATTTTACCAGACACAAAATTACTATATCAATATTTCACCGTAACTTTGACGAAACCAATCATTAGTTAATCCGAAATTCACAGCAGCATTCCTACAGTATCCTGCAGCAGCTTCTAGAACCCCCGTAGCATTTCCAAACTAGCCCTAAATCATCCAATTCTTCACAGGTTGCTTTGAGGAAGTTCAAATGGAAAGACTGCAAGAGCCCTCCTAGCACAAAAATAACTTGCATAGTGGATCAGGAAGGATTTAGAGAAAACATAGTATTTGTCACAGGAAGGAACGGCCGGTTATATCAATACAACAAAGTAACTGAATTATGGCATGAGCATCACCAGTCTCAGCACTTGGTTCTATCAAGATTGCCTGGAACTGCCATGAGGTCATCATCATCATCGCTATCACTATCTGGGTCACTTTTCATGCTTTCTGAAGATGGTGGATTAGTTGAATATCACTGGAACACGTTGCATGGGTGGAACTGGGTTGAACATGGAACTCCAGATAAGAGTGTGACCTGCTTTGGCTCATTAGGACCTTGCTTGGAGGGCGACGAATTGTTTGTAATTGGTTCAGATGGTAATGTCTACCTAAGATACCTGGACCAGAACAACACATGGAAGTGGAAAAACTTTGGTTTCCCGCATGAGAGTGAGGCTAATCATCATGATCACAAAAGAAACGGACAAGAAACAGGAAATGAAGAGACTTGTACAAACGACGATCAAGCAGAAGGCTCTGAGAAAATGGAAGAAAACGGACACCAAAAATCTAGGCATTGTGATGCAAAGGTTAGCATCAGTTGCTTCACTTAGTTACAACTTTTTGTGTAATGATATTTGTTAGAACTGTGCCTTTGAATCAAGCTCCCTAGATCAGCAAAGGGGCTGGTCGCGCGATCACGAAGTCCTGATCGTGCGATCTAAAGTCTGGGGAATTCCTGAACTGCTCGGATCGTAGGATCAGAAAAGTGGCCTCTGCTTCCACACGATCCCTGCGATCAGAGAGCCCGTGACCGTGCGATCAGAGGATGTGTGGGACGGCTATTGAGTTGTTTCCAAGTTGGTTTAGGAATTTTATGACACTATTTGCATGTTTGGGAACCCGAATTTTAACCAGTTTTGATTAAAATTCCGATTAATATCTGTTTTTGACCAATTATCTGCAGATTATCTGATCTCCAAGTTTGCAGATTCTCTCACATTCTGCATATTTAAAGCTCTTACCAAACATCTTTAGAATTTCAACTACTTCAGATTTTCAGCCAGCTTATTTTCTCCAATATAATTTAGATTTGCAGTTGCTACCAAACAGGCCCTATATAAGAGCCTAGAGGTCTCTTATATCGGTGTGGATGTATCTATTAAGATGTCCCACATCGGACCTTCACGAAGAGCTAAAATTGCTAATAAGTGTCCTGGCCTACTCTCCTCATTGCCAATTGGTTTTGAGGTGGAACCCCACGGATACTTAACATGGTATCAGAGCCTGTAGGAACCTTTCTACACGGTCCACTATGTCGCCAATCGCAAGCCGATTCATAAGCCGACAAAATGATTTCCACGTGTAACATTCCACGAATGCATACACGTGAGGGGGCGTATTAAGATGTCCCACATCGGACCTTCACGAAGAGCTAAAATAGCTAATAAGTGTCCTGGGCTACTCCCCTCATTGCCAATTGGTTTTGAGGTGGAACCCCACGGATACTTAACAGTATCGGGCCTTATTCTCTCATAATTCATAAATAAAGAGTGTTGTCTTCGCTGTGGAGGCAGCTAAACGATGCCTTAGTGAACCAAGTGTAATTCGTGTCTCGATCTTGATCTATTCGTTCTTGTTTCCGACACTCTCGTTATAACAATGTGGACGACAACATCTTTCACTTTGTACAGGTTGCAGCAATACGACCAATTCCTTTCATGGCGGATTCGGTGATCTTTGAGCTAAGAGATGGCAGGGTTAGCACTCATATCCTTACCCAGAACATCTTCTTTTTCAACTTGTGTACGTTTCAGCAATGCTATTGATGGCTGCTAAAGTTTATTACTAACGGTATTCCGCTCATGGCAGTTGGCAGAAATGCGACGAATGGAAAAGGCGAATTGGGTATGGTCGCGCACCATTGGTACTCCAACAAGCTTATGCATAGCACACTTTTGGACTGGTTTGGCATCTTGAACTATTTTTACACTCCACAATATAGTGTACAGGTATAGTGCTTTGGGGAAGAAGTTGTACAGCGTGTTAAAGAGCTGATTTGTTCAAACTATAGAGTTTCTAGTTCAGTCAAAAGTGGAATTGAAATTTTTATAGTTCACTGAATAAAGAAATGAAATAGAATGGTTGAATGCAGAGAGAAATGTCCCCTCAAAAAAAGAATGCGGAGAGCAATGGAGAATGGAAGTGAAGTGTAACAACTCCTGGAAGAACACTTAGTCGCAGAGAGCCTCGTAATTTAGAAAAAAAATGTTCCTACTCTCCCTGAACAGTTTCCCAATTGAGTTCAAATCTCAATATTTGCTTCATTGTTGATCAATTCGTTTACCAATGGTGTCACGCACGTCCATATTTTTAGCAACATGAAAACAAAGAGAATTGAATTATGGAAACACTAAAAATGAACTCACAGAGAAACATTTCTGCTGGATATCTGGGGTATGGATAGATGGTCTTATAACCTTGCTTGATACAATTTAAACCTTCCTTTTCCCCCACAATTTGCACAATTCAGGAGTGCCCGCTATGTTAGAATACTCTGAAAGAAGATCCTCCATGACATTTCACAACTTACAAAAGCTCCATGATACTGTCAGAGATATTTACCAATTATTGTTGGAATATTTGGTTGGGTTTCCCATATTCGGGTTTATTTTCTCCAAGTAGGTGATTATGCCGATGATCACCGAAATGAAAGCTCCATCACATGATTCTCACAACGTACAAATCTTCGATGTTGTACACGCTGTAGTTGTTTATCGACCACTCTGTGTTTTTCCACTCAGAATACTTGTGTCACTTGCTTTCGCCATTTTATCTTTTTCCTTGAGTTTTTAACAACCAGCATTAAAGGTGGCTCTTTTTACACCCGGTAACGAAAGGATGTCATTAAATAAAAACATTCTTAAAATCCTTCAACACGATGGTTCTAGGGGTTATGTCCTCCAAACAAAGAGACGTAAAATAGGGGTAGAACAAAAGGGGGGGGGGGGGGGGGATACTGCCAAGGCTATGAACAAAAACTGTGATCTTCTCGTACTGATTTAGCAAGCTGAGTATGAAGTGGTGACTTCTACTCTGGATGATCTTATCACATAACGAAGACAAATGAAGAGTGTAATGGCTCACCAGATTGGTAGGTTTACAGTTTGAAATTGTCTATAAGAAAGGTATCTAGAATACTGTAGCTGATGCTCGTCAGTATAGAACTGAATTATAAGAATTATAGGGACTAAAAAAGCAATTAGTTTTGACCTAGCTTCTCGTAGCTCCTCAGTATTCTATATAAACAGATGTAATTTGTCAGTATTATTATTCAATACAATATTCAGTTCTATAGTCAGGAATTCCTACAGCCAGAAGGGTTCTATTCAAGCATTTTTGGAGTCTTGCCGCAGTGGGTTCAAGAAGTTCAAAACTATGTTACCACAGACGTGGTACTCTGCGGTGCGTGGGACGGGAATGGGAAACGCAATAGGTGCTTGTACGCAGTACGCTAGGGGAAGGCTTCTCCGGAACGTTGTTCCGGACGCTAGTAACGAGGAACACTATTTGGGAACAATTTTCCCTACAGTTACCTAAAAAATCCAATATCAATTTAAGTAGTTTCAGACTTCCATTCTCAAAATCCAGTTATCATATGAAAATAATTATCACTGAAAACTAGTAGTATAAACACGTCAATTATGTGCTCACTCTACGAAACGTTTGGGACGATGCTTTCTGCGTTCTGGGTCGAAAACATACCGCGTTTCGGTACGTACGACTTGGAACAAGCAACGCCTCACTTTTGCGTTTCTGGTAACATAGGTTCAAAAGTCTTTTATGCTCAAGATTTTTGGGCTACCAAGTGGTTAGAGCGACTGTTAGTAGATCCACAAGTTTCTCAAGAACACTAGGTGTCCGATGGTATTCTTTGTTACAAGAGTATTTTTTTGGGGGGCTGCGACTACTCTTAGGAAGAATTTGATTGAAATTTGTTGGTTCCAAGCCCATTAGTTAAGTGGCCCATGTGTGTGGTGTAACCAAGTCATGAGATATTAGCTCATGTCATTCATTAGGTTGGATGTTATGTTTGCAACTTCCAACTTGATAGCTACTGCAATTACAACGGAGGATGGTTCTCAAGAAAATTGGCTGTTTGTCTATGGTTGCCCAAGATTTAAGGATAGAAAGAAATTGTTGTCAGAACTAACACAAGTTGTAAAATTATGGAGGATTCCATGGATAATGTGTGGTAACTTAAACTATGCTAAAGGCAGAAGATAAACAAGGAGGGTCTGATTCTCACAGGTGGAAAGTTACTCAGTTTGCAAAGATTGTGTCTGACTGGGGTCTCATGGAGACTGAAGCAAAAGGTTTGAGCTATTCTTGGACCAATAAGAGGGCTAGTGGGAATGTGAGAGAAAATCTTGATAGAGCTTTGGCTACTCCAGATTGGAGAATAGCTAACCCTAAATCTTGTGTTGTGAGAGATGTTATGATTGGGTCTGACCAGAGCCCTTTACTGTTGGATATCAACCCTAGAAAATGGAGGGGAAAACCACAATTCAGATTAGAGGACAGGCGGATCCAACATGAGAAATTTAGTGAGGTGGTAATGGAAGCTTGGAAGAATAAGGTGAATGGGTCAGCGATGTTCCTACATCAACGCAGGCTCAATGAATGCAGGTTTGCTTTATCCAAATGGAGTAAAATGGAGTTTGGAAACTCAAGAAAAAACATTATTGCCCTTAAGAATGAGCTGTTGCAAATTCAAATCCAACATTCAAGTCCTGAGTTGGAAGCAAAGAAAGTTGAGATTGTAAGTTTGATCAAGCAAGAAGAAGCAAGGGAGGAAAGCTATTGGCTTCAGAGATCTAGGCTTCAATATTTTAGAGAAGGTGATCACAATTCAAAATTCTTTCATGCTAGTACCATTCAGACAAGAGCTTGGAACTCTATATCTAAGATAGAGAATCAGCAAGGGGAGTGGGTTCAAGACACCAAGGAGATTGAAGAGTGTTTCACTACATATTTTCAGAATCTTTTCTCTGCTAACCAAAACTCCTTATGTGAGGATTTGATTAACTCCATCCCTCTCTGCATTAGTGATCATATGAATGAAGTTCTAGATAGGCTACCTGATATGGAGGAAGTTACAAAAGCTATTTTTCAACTAGGACCCCACAAAGCCCCTGGGGTAGATGGGTTTAATGGCTATTTCTTCCAGAACCAATGGGAGACCATTAAAAATGATGTCTTGGATGGTGTGCAACTGTTTTTCACAAGAGGTTTTCTTCTGAAAAGCTGGAACAAAACCATTATAGTTTTAAGCCCAAAGAAGATGTTTCCTCAAAGCCCTATGGACTTCAGGCCCATAAGCCTATGCAACTTCTGTTACAAGATAGTTTCTAAAGTGATGGAAAACAGAATGAAGCCTTTCCTCAAAGATGTAATTGGAGAGCAGCAAGGTGCCTTTGTGCCTGAAAGATTGATCCAAGATAATATACTAATGGCTCAAGAACTCTTCCATTATGTCAACTCCAAGAAACAAGGAAAGGAGGGGTGCTTAGCTATAAAGTTGGATCTTGCAAAGGCCTATGACAAGGTCAGCTGGCGGTTTCTTGAGGCTGTTATGATTAAAATGGGATTTAGTGCAAAGTCGACTCATCTAGTGATGCAATGTGTAAGTACTGTGACATCTGCAGTTAATATAAATGGGAAGGTTTCTGAGTTTTTTCACCCCAAAGGGGTCTGAGGAAAGGGGACCCCCTATCCCCTTACCTCTTTGTCATTGTGGCCAATGTATTTACACTAATGTTGGAAGCTGCTCAAGAGAATAGGGACATTCCAGTTCTAAAAGTGAAAAGACAAGCTATTCCAATCTCACACCTCCTCTTTCCTGATGATGCTGTCATCTTTCTACATGCTAAGGAAAGTGAGGTCCAGTTCTTCTTCAACATTGTACACAAGTTTGAGAGATCTTCAGGGCTCCAAGTTAATGTACAGAAGACAGTTATACTGTACTCTCCCAATACTTCTGCAAGCTTTAAAGAAAGGATGTACAACAGTTATGGAGTACAAGAAATGACAAATAATGCCTGCTACTTAGGCATTCCAGCCTTCTGGGGTAAAACAAGAACTGAAGCTTCTAATTTCATTGTTATAGAGTTAGATCAAAGTTGAAAGGGTGGAAGGGGCTCTTGCTGTCTCCTGCTGGTAAGGAAACACTTATCAAAGCTGTTGTGCAAGCTCTCCCAAGCTATATTATGCAATGTGTGCTAATTCCAAAAAAATATTTGTGATAAGATCAATCAAGTTATTAGAAATTTTTGGTGGAGTGGGAGATACGATAAAAGGTCAATTCCCAGGGTAGCTTGGGATAAGGTAACTCTCCCAAAATGGTAGGGAGGAATTGGTTTTAGAGATTTTAGGGCTTTAAATATTTCCCTCCTTGCTAAACATGGATTGAGACTTCTGCAAAAACCTAATTTGTTGGTATCCAAGTTTATGAAGAGCATCCACTAACCTAATGGTGAATTTCTGAGTGCCAAAAAAGGGGGAAACCCTAGTTGGACCTGGACCAGTGTTATAGCTGAAAGAGATCTTCTCTTAAAATAGGGTCAATGGGTGGTAAATTGTGGAAAAAGTGTGAAGATGGAGGATAACTGGATTCTCCCATTTAACCTCCGGAATGTGATCCAAGAAGAGTGGAAGAAGAAGAAAGTTGAAGTGATGATAAACCAGAACACAAAGATATGGAATAGAAACCTGATTCATAACAGCTTTGATCAACAAACTGCAAGTGCTATTCTTAGAGTGAGGCTTCCTCACTTCCCACATGACGATCTATTTACTTGGCCTTGGAACAGAAATGGCATTTACTCTGTAAAATCAGGTTATGGTAAAGCTGTTGAAAGTGCACAAAAGGATGCTATGGAGAGTATAGGAACCTCCTATGACCTCTCAAAAATTCATTGGAAGTTGTGCTGGAACTTAAAATCCCCTCCTAAAATCCCGAATTTTGTGTGGAGGATATGCAGGAATGCCATAGCAACAACTGAGAATCTTTGGCATAAAAAGTGTGCTAACTCTTACACCTGTCCAGTTTGTGCTAATGAAGCTGAATCTATATGTCACATGCTGTTTGGATGTGCTTGGACCTCTACATTCTGGTTTGGATACATAGGTGTAAACACCACTGTTTGGAAGAATATGGGGTCTGCTGCAAAATGGTGGTTTCATATTGAAGAAGAGTTAAACAAGAAAATGATTACCATTAAAGATGTTCAAATAATTGTGTGGGGCTGCTAGCATGTGTGGAAAGCAAGAAATGATAATGTCTTCCAAGGAAAGGAGATTATCCCTCTCAACACTATCCTGATTTGTGTCAGAGAGCAAGGGTGGTTCTGGGAAGCTCAAAGTAAGACCCATAAATGTAGTAAGTCCACTCACATAATTACTCCTCCTAGTTCTTCCCAATTTCATTGGATTAGACCTCCTGATGGATGGTGGAAGGTGAATTGTGATGCTGGTTTCAAATCCCAAACCAAAGAGGCCACATTTGGTTGGATTATGAGAGATAATGGTGGAAATTTGGTTGATGATGTTTAAGTGCAATGCTGACTCCTGTCTCCATGCTGAGGCCTTAGCCCTGAGAGCTGCATGTGTGGGAGCTTCTCAAATGCATGCCAGAGTGCTTATTGAATCTGATAATTTGGAAATTGTAAAGATGGCTAATGGCTCTCAGGAGATAGCCTTTGAAGTTAGCCAGATTATATGGGACATAAGGAATTATATGAGGTTGGGAGATTATAAAATTTCATGGCTGAGTAGGAAAGCAAACAGTGCAGTAAACCGGGTCGTTACTAGAGGTGCAAGATACGGTCTAGGGGAGATTGGATCTTAAACCCCCTGCTTAACTTTTAGAAAGTTAGAAATTTGATTGTAATGCTGAGCCTCTGGCTCCTTCTTTATAATTGAATTAGTTTGTTTGGTAAAAAAAAAGCTCGTGTCATTAGGCGGTGATGGAGTGGCTGACTTTAGTCAACACTGTAATTGCTTTGGCAGCAAGAATTGCATTACCGAAACCAGAGAAGGTAATGAATTGTTAAGAATTCCACCGTCACACCCACTGTTGCCTATAATTTGGCATGTGCTCATGCTTATTGAATGCATTCTCTCAAACGTGTTTCTTTGTGCTAGTATAGCGTTCCAATAGCTCGAGTTCTCTGTTGGTATTCGGCACAAGAGGACAAGAACATGCAGATTGCCTCGTGATCGTCAACGCGAGACGGAGAGAAACTTGGTTACCGCGACGTGATCGTTCGCAACGACGACGAAGATTTCAGGAGCTAATTCCGGGTAATTCGTTAGCAATTAGTTTGCGTAGTTTCCGTCTAGCGGCGAGGTTCAATTTTACCCGTTTATTAGTTTCTAGTTTGTTACCCACATTCGTTTGGAAGATTGTCTACCCATTGTAATTTTTATAGTGGAAGTTTAGTGGGTCGTTTTGTCCCTCTCGTTTAGAGGGTTTTTACCACGTTAAATTCTTGTGTTCTACATCTTTTACTTTTCCACACTTGTTCGTGTTGGCCTTGTTTTCGCATTCTAGTCCGTCGATTCAGCCCCGTGACCCAACAAAAGTGGTATCAGAGCCTGGTTCAATGGGGGAGTCAACGGGTTCCATGATCAACTTGAAAGCTAGCAACTACTTGATATGGAAGCCTAGGATGCAAAATTTGCTTTATTGCAAGGATTTGACGGACCCAATTCTTGCGAAAGGGGTCAAGCCAGCCGAAGTTAAAGATGATGAGTGGACCAAGATGAATATGAAGACGATTGGTCATATCCGTCAGTGGATTGACAATTCGGTGTTCCACCATGTTGCTCAAGAGACGGATGCCTACCAGCTATGGATAAAGTTGGAGGGCATGTATGAGAGGAAGATTGCCAGGAAAAAAGCGTTGCTGATGAGATCGCTCGTGAACTTGAAGTACAGAGATGGTCAACAAGTTGCTGAGCACTTGATTGAGTTTCAGAGTCTCATAAACCAATTAGCTACCGTCAAGATCGATTGGGATGATGAGATACAAGCCTTGTTGCTGCTTAGCTCCCTACCAACCTCGTGGGAGACGTTGTTCGTGTCATTGAGCAATTATGACCCTGATGGAAAGTTGTCCATGAGTATGGTCAAGGACGCGATGTTCAACGAGGAGGCAAGGAGGAAGGATATGGGCTCTGACAGCGCGCATTCTCTTGTCACGGAGAATGAAGACAAGAACAAGGACCGAGGGAGAAGTAAAACAAGGAACAAGAAAAGAGGTCCCATCAAGTTCAGGAATGGAGGTTCTCAGCCAAGATCCAAGGTCAAGTGCTAAAATTGTGGAAGGCAGGTTCATATGGCAAGATCGTGCCTATTCCCGAAGAATGAACAGAACCAAGGCGACAATAGAAGGAACCAGAAGAATGATAAGAGTGAGGATGATGATACAACTGCCACAATCTCACAGGTTGAGGTACTCTCTGTGGGAGAGGAAGAATGCCTTTACGTTGAAGAAAATCAGGAAACTGGGTGGGTTGTTGATACAGCCGCTTCATATCATGCAACTTCGAGACGAGATTTCTTCACTACATACAAAGCTGGAGACTTTGGAACTGTGAAGATGGGTAATACGAGTACCTCTAAGATTGCAGGGATTGGAGATATTCGCATCCAAACGAATGTTGGATGCAAGATGGTGTTGAAAGATGTACGCCATATTCCTGATTTGCGACTGAACCTACTATCTGGTATTGCTCTAGATCGCCAAGGATATGAAAGCTACTTTGGTAGTGGTAAGTGGAAGCTGACCAAGGGATCAATGGTCGTGGCTAGAGGAGAATCTTGCTGCACACTCTACAAGACTCATGTGAACGTACTTGGTGATAGCCTGAATGCAGTTGAGGATGCAGCATCACCAAACTTGTGGCACAAGAGGCTTGCTCATATGAGTGAGAAAGGGTTGAATATTCTGGCATTGAAGTCTCTAATTCCTTTTTCCAAAGGTACACCACTGAATACTTATGATTATTGTTTATTTGGAAAACATCACAGGATTACGTTTAGTTCCTTTGCTAAAAGAAAGTCGAAGATACTGGAGTTAGTGCACTCTGATGTGTGTGGTCCCATAGAGGTGGAGTCTATTGGTAATCGCAGATATTTTGTGACTTTTATTGACGATTCTTCACGCAAAGTGTGGGTGTATTTCCTGAAGACTAAAGATGAAGTATTTGATTACTTCAAGAAGTTCCATGCCATGGTTGAAAGAGAGACATGCAATCCTTTGAAGCGTCTACGTATAGACAATGGTGGTGAATATACTTCCAAGGAGTTTGAATCCTATTGCGATGCTCACGGTATTCGGCATGAGATGACGGTTCCAGGTACCCCACAACACAACGGCGTTGCCGAGAGGATGAACAAGACTATTGTTGAAAGAGTCTGATGTATGCTCAGAATGGCGAAGATGCCAAATTCATTCAGGGGTGAAGCGGTTCGTACCGCCTGTTATGTGATTAACACGTCTCCGTCTGCTCCTTTGGGTTTTGAGATTCCAGATAAGGTATGGCACGGTAGAGACGTTTCCTACTCTCATCTGAAGGTGTTTGGCTGCAAGGCGTTCGCGCATATACCCAAGGAGAAACGACTAAAGCTTGATGACAAGGCCAATCCATGTGTTTTGTGGGATATGGAGATGCGGAGTTTGGCTACAGGTTATGGGATCCAGTGAATAAGAAGCTGATAAGAAGCAGGGATGTGGTTTTCTATGAGAACCAAACTATTGAAGATATCGAGATGTCTTCAAAGTCGAAGAAAGTTGTTGCTCCTGACCTCAGTCTAGATATCTCCCCTAGTGCCACGGGCGGAGAAGATATTCATGGAGATGTTCCAGAGATAGAGATTCCAGAGATGGAAGATGACGATGAAGATTCCGATGAAGAGGGTGTTGAGCAAGGGGAGCAGCCCCATCCACCACAGAACGAAGGAACTCAGCTGAGAAGGTCCACCGCGAATCCGCAACCTTCTGTTAGGTACCCATCGTCTGAGTATATTTTAGTTACTGATGAGGGGAGCGAGAAAGTTTCCGGAAGGAGCAAACTCATAAAGATAAATCCAGATGGATGAAGGCTATGCAAGAATAGATGAGTTCCTTGCAGATGATATTTATGAGTTAGTAAAGCTACCAAAGGGAAGCAAATCACTAAAAAACAAGTGTGTATTCAAGCTAAAGAAGGATAAATATGGGAATCTAGTGAAGTACAAGGCACGATTGGTGGTCAAAGGATTCGGCCAAAAGAAAGGTATTGACTTTGATGAGATCTTTTCGCCAGTTGTTAAGATGACCTCAATTCGAGTTGCCTTAGGGCTAGTAGCTAGTATAGACCTCGATCTTGAACAACTTGATGTGAAGAGTGCCTTTCTCCATGGTGACTTGGAGGAAGAGATCTACATGGAGCAGCCTGAAGGATTTGAAGTGAAAGGGAAGGAGAACATGGTTTGCAAATTGAAGAAGAGCCTATATGGCCTTAAGCAAGCGCCAAGACAATGGTACAAGAAGTTCGAATCATTCATGATGAGTCATGGGTACAAGAGAACGCAGGCAGACCAGTTTGTTTACATAAGAAGATTCCCCGATGGTAACTTCATCCTGTTATTGCTGTATGTCGATGACATGTTGGTTATCGGTAAGAGTTTGGAGATGATTGGCAAGATGAAGAAGGAGTTATTCAAGTCTTTCGATATAAAGGACTTAGGTTCCACTCAACAGATATTGGGCATGAAGATTGTTCGTGACAGGCACTCCACTTACCAGTTGTTGACTCAAGACTTCTAAGTGTGTTTTGGGAAGTCATCGTTTAGAGTGATGAAAGAGAAAGATTCTCTAAGTCTTCAAGGCTCCAAGGCCTTGAGATATTGATCAAAGCCTCAAAGCCTTGACAGTTACTTTCTTATGAAATGTGTTTTGACAATCTTGTGTTGCAGGTGGTCAATCTGATGTTTAAGATCAGATATTTGTGGCAATCTTGTTATCTGTTTCTTATATATTTAACATATTTAAGATATCATAATTGGAAGTAAATCAAAGAACTTTGGTGTTATAGTTGGAAAAACTGTGAAAAATGTTCAGAGCTCCAAGGCCTTGAGATATACCTTGAGCTGCTGACATATTTCACAGACATAACTTGATTTTCTGGATTTGATCTTTATTATTATAAGTGTTTAAAGACTTTTGCAAGTCTTAAATTTGTTTGTGTTGGTTTATTTGATTGTTTGGTAATCAGGTTAATGACTTATTTATTTGATTCAGTTTTATTCAGAAACTGAATATCCAAATAGACTTAATGCTGTTATGTATTTGGATTTTGTTTGTTGCTGTGCTTAATGTTGTTGCAGATTTTACAAATGTGCAATATTATCACAACAAACTCCAACGGATATCTACTTAAAGCTGTTTTGAATTGCAGTTAGAAAGGATGAGGATTTGTAGGAACAGAGATCCTAAAATCTCTCATTCAGTTGCTGGAAGTAGATAAAAGCTGGTTTGAATTTGAAAGACAGGGTGAAGCTTACAGAAAACAGAAATCAAAGGAAAGGAAGGAGAGATACATCCGTGGAAGATCAGATCATCAATCCTCACAACTTAAAGCTTGAATCAAGTTCTTTCAGAAGGTCAATCATTCCATTATTCCTGAAGAACACATCCAGGCTTTCTCAACTGATTCTTCTATTGTGTTCTTCTCTTTTTGTACTTTAATATTCTTATCTTCTGTATATCTTAGACCTCAGAAAACCTAGTGGTTAGTTGTTCAAGTGAACAACAAGAGGTTCTTGTTAGCTCAACAGTTAGTAGCTGATACTAGATAGGTTTGGAACCACAAGCTGTATAGGTGTAAGGGAGTTCACTTAGACTTGAAGATCTAGGGTTGTTTCTATGTGAGTAATAAGAAGTGTTTTCCCAATCCTGGTGGGATTAGATCCCTCAGGCAGAGATTAGGTCCATTGGGACTGAACTCTGTAAATTTCTCAGTGTTCTTTACTTTATAGTTTAGCTATTTATTCTTGCAAGTGATCTAAATCAAATTAGATTTTACAAACTGTTTGATTCTGGTACTAGTTCAAGGCCTTGAAGCTTTCTTTTTTACTTAAGAAGTTTCTGACCAGTCTTAAAAAATACAAAATCTCAAGGCCTTGAGATTTATGTCTTGTACTTGCATCACTTAGTTAAATTATGTGTTTTAGCAAAAAGTTCTCATACTCAATTCAACCCCCCTCTAGAGTATTTTGGTCCTGTATTTAATCTACATTACAAACTTTCAATTGGTATCAGAGCTTGGGTCACTAATATACCTAACAATCTTGTGACTATGAGTAATGTAGGAGATGGTGGCTTCTCTCAAGGAAGGGCAGAAAATAGACCTCCATTGTTCTGTGGTGACAACTTCATGCACTGTAAGACATTGATGAATATGTTCATCATAGATCAAGACATGGAATTGTGGTCAATAATTCAGAATGGTCCTCATGAGTATTTCACTACCATTGATGGAGTTAGATGCATCAAGTCTGAGGAAAATCTCTCAGTTACTGAACTGGGAAAGGTATCCAAAAAGTACAAGCTATGTATCTGTTATACATTGCTCTTAATGCAGATGAGTTCAACGGAGTGACAAATTGCAAAAGTGCCAAAGAAGTATGGGACAAACTTGTTGTAACATATGAATGAACAAGTCAAGTCAAACAGACTAAGATTAACATACTTCTGAGGCAATATGAGCTGTTCAAGATGAAATCAGATGAAACTATCAAGGAGATGTTCAAAAGATTCACTGATGTGGTGAACAACTTGGAGTCATTGGGAAAAAGCTTCTCTGATGAAAAAAAAGTCAGGAAGATTCTGAGAAGTTTTCCAAAAGATAAGTGGGAGCCAAAGACAACAACTATTGAGGAAGCTCAGGATTTAAGTCTTCTTCATCTAGATGATCTACAAGGAAAGCTGTTCACTCATGAGATGTCTATGAAAGATGTAGAAGGTGATCTGAGTGAAAACATCAAGAATGTAGCACTCAAGGCTAAAGACAATGAAAAATCTCAAAGCCTTGAGACTGAAGATGAGCATGATGATGAAGAGGCTTTAGCATTGATCTCCAAGGCCTTGGCCAGAATTCTCAAGAAGAAGAAAAACTTTGGAAACAAAGACTACAACAGAGAGAGATCATGACCTTCAAGCACCAAGGATTACAAAGGTAAGTCTTCATCACAGTCACATAAATCTAAAGTGATGAATTGCTTTGAATGTGGTGATGCAGATCATTTAGTAAGGTATTGTCCACAAAAGAAGAAGAACAGGAACTTTCAAAAGAAAGACAATGACAACAGGAGGAAGAAAGCAACGATGGCCTCATGGACTGATTATGATTCATCAACTGATTCAGAAACAGAAGAAGAACAAGAAAATTTATGCTTCATGGCTAAACATGATGAAGAAAAATCTTTTGACAGACACATTGAGAAAATAGTAAAAAATCTTCTTGCTAGTCCTTCTGATGTACTTCCTGAGATTCTGTTTAAATGAGGAAAGTTATAGAAATGAGATTGCTTCTTTAAAGGTTAAAGTTCATGAGCAGGTAAAAGAAAACTTGGACTTGGTTTTCACCAATAAAACTATTGAAGTTTCTAAGAAAAAAATTGAAAATGACTTCAAGGCCTTAGACAGTAGATTCAAAGCCTTGAAGGCATAGATAAAAGAGATTGTTGATCAAAACACTCTCTTAACTGAAAGGTATGTTGATCTAAAGACTCATTCAGAGGATTTAGAACAAAAAATCTGTTCTTTGACTGAGAAACTTCAAGAGTCTAAAAAGGTCCTAACCAGTTTTACAGGCTCAGACATAATCTGAATCTCATTCTTGGAGGAAGTCTGAAATCTATGCATAAAAATGGAATTGGCTATAATCCAAATTTTCCAAATAAAATCCTAACTACTTTTGTCAAATCTGGTAGCAGACATTCTCCAAAGTGTCATTACTGTGGAAAAATTGATCATATCAAATTAACTTGTCCCTTCAGAAGATCAGAACCTCATATTCTGAGGAACACTTATCCTTATCAGCTTAAGGGTCAGGTTAGACAGATTTGGGTTCCAAAAGAAATTAGACCACCAAACATGGCTGATTCTGAGTATGACTCAAAGTTCTGCACTTGGTCTAAAGCCTTTTGAGGCAATGATTTAATTTTGAAGGATGTCACCAAGGACTTGAAGGATCAGAAATGGATATTAGACAGTGGTTGTTCCCGACATATGAGTGGAAAGAAGTCTCTTTTTACTGATCTTACAGAGAAATCAGGAGGAACAACTACACTTGGTGACAAATCAAAATGCAATATTATTGGTATAGGTAGTATTGATAATGGTTCTACCAACTCTATCTCTGATTTTTATCCTGTGGATGGAATTAAATATAATCTGCTTAGTATTTCTCAGTTATGTGATAAAGGTTATAAAGTTGTATTTGACAAGGAGAAATGTGTTGTGCAAGATGATAAATTCGAAGATTGCATACTCACTGCTCCTAGATCATACAATCTATATGCTATGAGTACTAACTGTATTGCAGGAGACAAGTTAAAGTGCCTCAAGGCCTTGAATGAAGATTCAAAGGTTTGGCATAGAAAGCTTGGGCATATTAGCATACACAACTTGAATAAACTCATCTCAAAGACTTGGTAAGAGGATTACCATCACAAAAATTCTCAGATGATGAGATTTGCAAGGAATGTGTACAAGGTAAACAAACAAGAAGCTCATTCAATCCAAAGAACTTTGTAAGTACTTCTAGACCCTTAGAACTTATGCATATGGACTTATGTGGTCCTATGAGAGTTCAAACTCCTAAAGGTAAGAGGTATATTCTTGTTGTAGTAGATGATTATTCTAGATTTACATGGGTTATGTTTATTAGAGACAAAACTGAAGCTTTATCTGAGTTTTCTAGACTGTGCAAAAGAGCTTCAAACTATGAAAAACTTGTCTGTTGCATCTATTAGAAGTGATCATGGTAGGGAATTTGATCAGATTGACTTTGATTTTTTTTGTGCAAAGGATGGCATATCACACAACATCTCCGCACCTAGAACTCCTCAGCAAAATGGAGTAGTTGGGAGGAAAAATAGGACACTTGAAGATATGTCTAGAACCATGCTACTTGAAAGTAATTTGCCAAAGTATTTGTTGGCAGCCTATTATGAAGGAAGGAAGCCTAGTGTCTCTTATTTCAAACCTTTTAGTTGTATTTGTTTTGTGCATAATAATGGTAAAGACAATCTTGGTAAGTTTGATGCTAGAAGTGATGAAGGTGTATTTCTTGGATATTCTGAAACTAGCAAAGCTTATAGAGTTTTCAATAGAAAAACCAAGATTGTGGAAGAGAGTATTCATGTGTTATTTGATGAAAGTACTAAGGATTCTTTGAGTGAAAGTTTTGCATATCTTAATTTGAACAAGCATGAGGGTGATGATGACATTGTGAAAGAAGACAAAGGCAAAACTGAAGTACATAATCAGTCAGTAGAATCTCAAGGCCTTGAACCTCCTGCAAAGCCAAAATCTCAAAGCCTTGAGACTGAAACTGAAACTTTCTATGATGCTCCTTCTACTGCTTCAAGAACTCAAATCCTTGAAGGAACATATTCCTGGACACCAAGGAAGAAGTTTAAGTATCTTGCAGACCATCCAGCTGACAATATCATATCTGATCCAAATACTGGAACTCAGACAAGAGGACAGTTGAAGAACTTATGTGCTTTTAGTGCTTTTGTATCATTTATTGAGCCTAAGAATGCAAAAGAAGCACTAGAAGATGCAGATTGGATCATTGCAATGCAAATGAGATGAATGAATTTGAAAGAAACAAGGAATGGAATCTGGTTCCTAGACCAAAAGAGCAATAAGTTATTGGAACCAGATGGCTGTTCAGAAATAAGCTTGATGAGAATGGCAAAGTGGTAAGAAACAAAGCCAGACTTGTGGCACAAGGATACAATCAAGAAGAAGGTATAGACTATGAGGAGACATTTTCTCCTGTTGCCAGATTAGAAGCTATTAGAATCCTTCTTGCATTTGCATCTCACAAACACATAAAGCTTTATCAAATGGATGTCAAATGTGCTTTTCTAAATGGTTATTTACAAGTAGATGTTTTTATAGATTAACCTCCTGGTTTTGAAAATGAAAACTTCCCTGATCATGTTTACAAATTAGACAAAGCTCTTTATGGCTTAAAACAAGCTCCAAGGGCTTGGTATGATAGACTCTCAAAATTTTTACTTGACAATAATTTCAAGAGAGGTCTAGTTGATAAAACTCTTTTCATTAAACATCATGAAACTGACTTGTTAGTAGTTCAGATTTATGTAGATGATATTCTTTTTGGTGCTACTAATGATACTCTTCCAAAAGAGTTCTCTAGTCTAATGTACAGGGAGTTTGAGATGAGCTTAATGGGAGAACTGGATTTCTTTCTTGGACTTCATGTTATACAAATGAAGAAATGAATCTTTGTACATCAAGGAAAATATACCAAGGACTTGTTGAACAAGTATAATATGACACAGTCCAAGGCACTCAAAACTCCCATGAGTTCATCATTATCATTAGACAAGGATTCAAATGGTAAGAGTGTAAATCAAAAGGTGTATAGAGGTATGATTGGATCACTTATGTACTTAACTGCTAGTAGACCTGATATTATGTTTAGTGTTTTCATGTGTGCAAGATTTCAGGCAGATCCTAAGAAAAGTCATTTAACTGCTATTAAGAGGATTATTAGATATTTGAGTGGAACCAAAGACTTGGAGCTTTGGTATCCAAGGAGATCAAACTTTATGCTGAGTGGATATTCAGATGCAGATTTTGCAGGGTATAAAGTGGATAGGAAGAGTACTTCTGGATGTTGCCAGTTTCTTGGTTCTTCACTAATTAGTTGGCATTCCAAGAAGCAAAATTATGTAGCATTATCAACTGCAGAAGCTGAGTATATTGTAGCCGGTGCTTGTTTCTCTCAAGTGTTGTGGATTGCTCAACAACTTAGAGACCTTGGCTATGATTTCAGAAATGTGCCTATTAATTGTGAAAATATAAGTGACATTTCAATCTCTAAGAATCCAGTACAGCATTCAAGAACCAAGCATATAGATGTAAGGCGTCATTTCCTTAGTGATCATGCAGAAAAAGGTGATGTTGTTCTATCTTTCATTTCTAGTTCTATGAAAATTGCTGATATTTTCACTAAACCTTTGCCAGGTGATAGGTTTGCATCCCTAAGGCTTGAACTGGGTATGTTGAACAAGGATGCATGGGTTTAGGGGGAGTATTAGTTCTTACTTGTGGATATTTGTTGAAATCTCAAAGCCTTGAGATTATACTTTCCAAAGCCTTAAAAGTATAGTACAAAGCTTTGAAATTTCTAAGTCTGCAGAAAATCTCAAGGCCTTGAGATTGTTCTCTAAGGTCTTGAAATATCTGTGTAATTTACTTATTTAAAAAATTGGATCAACAAATATTATATATTACATTTTTAGAAAATTGTATAATGTTTGAGTTACTCATAGAATTTTCAAAATATCCTAAAATATCTTCTAGATATGTTTTGCGTGTGGATTTTAGAAGAGTCTTTTTTAGACTCTTTCTCTCAACCTACTTAAACTGAAAGCCAGGGCTTTTATTTTTTATTCTCTCTATTCTCTCTCAATCTTCTACGTCTCTCTGCTCTCTCTCTCTCTCAATGTCAATCTTCTCTCAAAACCCTAATTCCACAATGGAGCGCAAATCAGCCAGGATTCAACAACATGGTAAGACTTTTTCTCGATCTAAGAAGAGGGCCAACAAGAAGAAGAAGATTACAATATCTGACTCGGATTCGGAAGGGACACGGAGTTTGCATGAAGCTTCACCTCCTGCAAAGAAGATCAGAACATAGAAAGGGGATGAAGGTTCAAGTGTTGATCCACAGATGGAGACAGAAGTACAGGGTGATGATCAGTCTAGGTTAGACAAGAAGAAAGGGGGAGACAAGAAAAAGCTAGATGGAGAAGAAAAGGGAAAGTCTGCTAAGGAAGGCAAAAAGAAGTCTGTTGTTGGTGAGAAAAAGAAATTTGCTGAAGAAGAACCAGAGAAGGATAAGCCTGCTGAGAAGAAATGAAGAGTTAAACAAATGGCTGCTGCAACCAAAAAGGGTTATCAAGGTATGAGTGTACTACCTTCTGATTGGTTCATTAGTTCAGATGTTAGAAGTGTGTGGATGCAAGGGTATGGAGTTATTAGACAAGTTGGACATTGACTGTATGAGGAAGTTGTAGATAGTGCTTTCTAGATAGGCAGATCTTAGCCACGTGGCGTTCATCCAGCACTGTGCTCCACACACACTGGATTACCACCCGCGCTGATCCACGTGGGGGCTGCGAGACTGGGCCCTCGCATACCACCACACGGGACTTGTAGGGACTAAGTGGTTTGGAGGCTAGAGAAAGTCCTGTCGCGCGCGAGCGACAACCCAGCCCGCGCGCGACCTTTACTAACTGCTTTGAGAGATTTGTGGCAGGAGCTCCATAAACCCGGTCAACGTCATAACGGTTCCGGTATACGCGGACGAAGTGCGTAACGGTCCCTATATATGCGGACGAACGTACCGTTGTGTTTAAGGTAATTAAGCCGCCATTAATGGGCGCATTAACCCACTACAACGGTCACATTCTCTGTTATACATAGATCATTAATCCTTCCTTACGGACGACGAATCACCTGAACTACGCGGAAGCTGTGCCAAAATTCTGTCTCTCTCTCATACAGTTGCTATTGCCTTACTCTCTCCCTACACACACTCTACACTTCTCGTGTTCTTCTTATCCCCTGTTCTTGGTGTATATTGAATTCTCCGTGAAGGATTCTCTCGTACACATTTGGTGAACCCGACGTGAAACTTACCACTGCAAGCAGCCATGTCTCGCGACGAGAATGTCAACAATAGATCTCCCTCCACTGAGAAAACCTCGGGAGAGGGAACCCGTCACAATTCTGCGGTAACCGGCGAAACTCTGACCTTGGAGACTTTGAATGCCACCATCCAGAATCAGGCGAAGGCTCTCCAGGCTCAATCCGCACAGATGGATCGGATAATGGCCATTTTGGGAACCCTTGCCCCGAATCCGGCATTGGGCGCTGCTGTCTCTCAGAGAGGAGGAACTCCACCACCCCGGGGACAGAGGTAGGGCCTACGCTACCTAATCCTAATTCGCAAACCCCGCCAACAATGGTGTAACCACCCTCTGTCCAGGGACAAGCGGTCCAAATACCGTCCCTTACTTCACATATTCCTCAACCACCAACTGTTGCCTCCAATATCCCTTCGCAGTATCCCATGCCTCCTCCGCCGGCACCCCTAGCCAGCGTGGTTTACACCCCTAGTCCAACTGCGGCGTATGTGTCTCCGCCAGCTGTAACCCTTCCTCCTGCTTTGGGAGGAAGTGCACCAGAATGCATGACGTCGTTGCAGCGGTGCATAGAGACCTTCCTGGCCAATCAACCTTTTGCATACACTATCATTCCGAAGTTCGACAATGCTCCACCTATCCCGCGCGAGATTTATCTGATGCCTAATCCTGCAGGGTATAAGGTCCCTAAGTGGGACAAGTTTGAAGATGTTAATGGGAATGCTCACGAGCACGTCATGCGTTTTATCGACTTAATGGGACCATATGGGGCTGACCCCAATTTGCTGACGTGTGAGTTCCCAAAATCTTTGGGGAATGTGGCCTACAAATGGTATAGAACACTAGAGGCTGGATCTGTCAAAACTTAGGACGACATGGTTCAGAGGTTCTACACAAACTTCTTCCAGATCGAGGAGAAGGTTACAATGATACTTCTCTCCCGTATGTATCAGAAGCGCGATGAAGATGGTGTTACCTTCATCAAGAAGTTCAGAGCTAAATAATTGGAGTGCAGAGATGAAGTGCTCGAGGTAAGGCTCGTTGAGATATGCCTGCAAGGCATGCGAGATGAGTACAAAGGTATGCTAATCAATTTACAAACTCCTACTTTTTCAAATTTGATCAAATGTACGAAAAACATAGAGCCTATAGTGGAAAGCAAAAAGAAGAAACACGCCCCTGAACGACCCTCAGGGGGACACACTTTCAAGATTGGGAGGTTTAGTTATAAGAGGGGATGTGAAGCTGAATTCAACACAGTTTTGCCACACAAGCAACCCAGGGTTGCGACTTTAGATGCGCCGCCTCTACCATGTTCATTAGAGGAAGTGATTGATTTATGCAAGCAATGGCGTAAAGACAGGGTTTTGCCTCCACTCGAAAGAATACCCTCCAAGGAGATGATGAGGGACCCGAAGTGGTGCAAGTGCCACGGAAAGATTATGCACCCCACGGCTGACTGCAAGAGGCTCAGGCACCTTGTGAGTCGAAAAATGAAAGAAGGGGAATTAATTGTCAGTGATCAGAGACAGGATGTGCGGAACAATCCGCTGCCAGCCCATGCGGAGCAAGAGCCAAAAGGCAAAGAGGTAGCCATGATTGCGATCAGGGATCTCGAAGAGATTGCAGAGGATGGATTGCCCATCATCCCTAAAGTCCATGGCGAGGAAGATTACAGCATGGACATTGAGGATGACCGAGCTGACAGGATGCAGGGGTCGCACGGGTTCAGAAAATTCTTTGATGAGATGAAATTTTCAGAGAAATGCCGGAAAGAGATGACAAAAGCGATTCTAAGGGTAGAAGAAGACTTCGAAGAATACATCGTGGTCTCCAATGGAAAAATTATTAGGGTGTCTCGCTCTACGGAAAAGATTATGACTTTCTCCGCAAGCGACAAGAAGACAGACTCGAGTCACCAGAAGCCTTTGTATGTAACAGCGGTGATTAACGATGTCGAGTTCAAGAGGGCATTTGTCGATGGAGGAGCGGTCGTCAATGTGGTTTCTCTCAACACTCTAAAGATGGCAGGAATCCCAAAGAAGAAGATTGTCAGGCGCCCGTCCCCGCTGATGGGATTCGGAAGTGATTCCAGGATGACAATTGGCTGGATACGCTTGGGTATGCAGATAGGAAAAATCAAGTTTTCGGTCAAATTCTACGTTATTAATGCAAATACTACATATCACATGATCATAGGGAGAGCTTGGATTCATCGCTTTGACGCGGTTCCCTCAACAGCTCACCAGGTGATGAAGGCCATCTGGAATGACAGTGTAGTGGAGATACCGGCTTCGGTAAATCCCTTCAATTTAAATGAGGCGCATCTCACTGAAGCAGTGTGGTTTACTGAAATGGCGAACGAGCAAATGCCAGGGCCATTTAATCCGACTCCTTTGCCTCGATGGGAGGACATCAAGGATCAGTCACCAGCAGGAGTAAAGGTGACGAGAGAGGATGCCAAGGAAAATGTGTCCACACGCGAAGAGGCACCGCAAGTTGTTGGAATTGTGCCCTAGAGGCAAACAATTAATTGTGACGAATATGTGGATTTATGATTCATTATGTTATTGATATGGAGATATGTTAACATGAATGAAGTCCTTAGAATATAAGTGTTATATTCTTAAATATCCCTAGTCAATTATAATGATTAATGGGACAATCATCTATAGACTAGTATGGGGTTGGATTGATATGGAGATATCACGATCCAAGACATGGGTATGCATTAGGAGTAATGTCATACTGGATGACCCACGACGAGAAGGATACATTATATTATGTTGAAGTCACAATCGCTTCTCGTAGTGCTAATATAATTGCAATCCTTAGACTTGAAGTCACTAGATACTCTAGTTGTGGAATATTGTGCTTTAATGTTATCAAACGTTACACCGTAACTGGGTAATCATAAATATAGCTATCGCGCATGATAGGAAGCCAGGTTGGAGATCGTAGTGATGTAGATAGGATTTGTCCCTCCCACATAATGGGAGTAAATATCCACGGCCACTCGAGGGATGAGGCTTATTGAATGTCTGGCCAGACTCAGATAAATCAATATGGAGATATTGATGTTATCTGCTTGCATAAGCATATTCCCAAGATCGAGGAACTATGGATTGGATATACGAGTGTGACTATTTATGTCTCGTGTCCAATCCGGATATAGAGACAAATGGAAAGTGCAATATAAGATATTGGGCACAAGAGGTTTGTCGGGATCACTGACTATTTCTATTAGTTGGGTAGCGTGGATGTGTTGCTAGACACTGCTCCATGTTAGTAAGAGTTACTACCAACTAGATAGAAACCTATGGGGTCACACGTCAAATAGAGTAGAGCTAGGTTTGGGATTAATTAATATTGATTAATTAATAGAAGAATCATTGTGCAACAACTTGCAAACCTAGTAGGACTAATTTTCAAGGAAGGGAATAATTCTAGTTCATCTAGAATTAGGAAACTCCTTTATGGAAACAAGAAGGAGTTGTTGGAGTATATAAAGGAGGCTCTAGCTTCCTTCCCATTTGATGTTAATGTTATTAGACATAACAAAGAGAGTGGGAGAGATCAAAAAGAGAGAGCAAGACAAAACACCAAGGTCGAAGCCCTAGGTGTCGTCCGCCCCTCCCATGCCGTCGGTTTCTTGTAGGCACGGCCATGGGTTTGTCCTGTTGCGTGATTCCTTCTTCCCTCTTCCTCCGGTTCAAGCTAGCACTTGTTGAAGGAAGAATCTAGATCTCAACTCTAGAGGTGGATCAACCATAGAGACGAGGACACTATTCTTCGTGTGATCTCCCAAATCACAAGGTTCACAACACTATGTCCTTTATCATGTTATGATGTCTCCTCCTGACGATCCGTGGTGGGCTTTGAGTTATTCCGCTGCGTTACCTACGTCAAAACCCAACAGTGGTATCATAGCCACATGTCGTAGAGAATAACATGATTTTATGTGTTACGATTTCAGTTTATACACCGTATTATTGTTATTACGCGAAAACTGAAAATAATTGGCATAGTAGATGCAATAAAAAAGATCTAATTTTACATGGGATGTAAGAATTAGTGAGTTTTTTCACATATGATGTGAATAATTTTGGATCAAGAACTAGTGTTTGGGCACATGCTTGGAAAAGGGGTTTTCCATGTATGGAAATAACTAAACATGGGCAACAAGGAAGAAGTTGTTTTGGAAACAACTAAACTTGGGAAACAAGTAAGAAGTTTTTTATGGAAACAACTAAACTTGGGAAGCAAGGAAGGAATTATTTTGGAAACAATACCATAAGGGTGTTTTGGAAACAACCCAAAAAGGAAGGAATTTTTTATGGAAACAATTCCATGAATTGTTTATGGAAATAATTCCATGAAACGTTTATGGAAACAATTCCGTGAGGAGGTGTTGCCCATGAAGGGACCGCCCCTCTCTCTCCTTGCCGCCCAAGTAACACACGGCCCCAATGGGGGCCGGCGCACCCTAGCACAAGACCTAGCCGTGTGTGCTAGGGGCCGGCCAGCCCGGGCCTAGTGTGGCGGTTCCTTGGTTGATTTTGGTCATTCTCTTGGTAAATCTCTTGGACCGTTTTAACCCTAGTATGTCCAAAAACAACTAAAATTGAACAAGCGCGTTCAAAATTGGTTTTAACTGTATTATGTGCTTTGTTGCATGGTGGATGGATATGGCCTAGGATTGTGGATGTTTATTTCTTTGTGGTTTGGTTTACGGCCTGCGAGCTGATCAAATTAATGTAATAATTAATTAGGTTTTACGGCCTGCGAGACGTCTTTTCTTCTCGACATGTGAGGCTTTTATTATTTATTTATTCTAGATGTTAGGCTAGAATTAGAAATATTTATATGATAGCCAAGAGCATGGAGAAGAAGACCGGAGGACCAAAGGAGCCAAAAGACAAAGAAGACAAATCCCTAGGCTCACAGCTATCGTGGATCACATGGAGATGAGCTTGTCACTTTAGGGCATATAGATATTATCATTGACTTGGTAATATCTTAGTCTAGGGGCCATATTCATGCACGTTATTTTTCCTTTGTGGATGTTTATTATTTATGTCTTGTTATTTATTTTTGTGTGTATGACGATACTAGCAAAACGTTAACAAGATAATAATAAACAAGGTTGGTCTTTTATTGTGGATAGCCCAATCCAAATAAGTAGATCATGTTGATGTGATCAACCAAACGAATAATGACTATTGAATCCCTCAAATAAAATATTGCGTTTTGCCTTCTCTTGCCTAAACACCCTTCATGATCAGGGTCTATTAAAATTCGGGCTTGCCAAAGCAAGGCGATTTTAATTCACCATGATGTGTTGCGGACGACACAAGAAAGCAATGTTTATGTCGAAGCAAGAGGTTGGACGCAGCTGGGTAAGACTCAATTGGATTGGTGAACCTAGAGGCATGACAATTAGGTGTTATCTAAAGGATAAAGAATAAAGAGTTATTCACCTAATTGGCCCAAGAGTTGCATAGGATGCAATTGGAATGATTCCTACCTAAATAACCAATTCTTGGGTGACTTGCCAAAGCAAGCTTAAGAAGAAGTGAAAAAGGGATCTTGTACCCACTAGAAAATATATAAGATATTTTCCGCATTAATGGTGAGGGCTATTAATCCGAGAAAAATAGTAGGAGCTATATTTAATAATTTAAATCCTTGTTGAATACAGTTATACGTCACAATGCTTTGCATAATCCTATAAGTGTTGAATACCCATCGCATTAAACAAAAAAACCGCGACTTTATGTCCATGAGATGGACAAGATGTCTGGAATCTATTTTCTAGATTGGTATAAAATTGAGAATTGTTCTCAAATAAAGGAAAAAAAGTTGTACATTGTAGAGCATAAAGTTCTCTTCCCACCAACTACCAAAACAAACTAAAGCCTTATGGAAGGAACATCAAATAATGGTTCTTTGGATGTAACTTGTCTCATGTCAAGCTCCCATGGACTCTGTGCTTTGGAAGCAAGATGAGAAATATGGAGGCGTGAGATATGATCATACGAGCTTGTCATGAAAGGCTTGAAGTGTTGCTCCACTTTGCACTCTCTTGCTTAGCACTCGTCATGGTCAAGATGGAATAAGTTTGGGCTTGCCAAAGCAAGGCGACTTAGTTCATCGAGATATGACGCGACGACACAAGCTAGTAATGTGTGACTGCTGAAGCAAGAGGTGAAGCGCAAACTAAGCTATCTCAAAAGGATTGAAAGCTTAGAGACTGGGAGTTATCTATAAGATAGATAAAGAATAGATAGTTATTCTCCCAAATGGACCAAGAATTGCATTGGATGCAATTATAGTGTTTGTTCAAAAGTGATTTACTCAATATGATTGAGAATCGCTATACAAAGCACTCATAAAGGGATAAACGCAAAATATGTTAATGGTTAACAGCATGGGTAAAAGCAAAAAGGTTTGCGTGGACCTCATGGGTATAAAGCAAGCTTGTTGCTAAAACCAAGTTGCCTTAAAGATCCCAAAGGTGGCATGTAGGAAGAGAAACTGCCTAAAGTACCTGGAAGGAAATAATAAAGGAATTATGAATTCCAAACTAGGTAATTTTTTTATGGAAGTCAATATGTCTATCTCATCATCATGAGTATATGATACTAGATGAAGATCTCACATTTATATAGAAATGTGGTGGATCTCAATTGAAGTAGAAAATTGAATAAGGAAGAAATAATCCTACTCGTGTGGCAATCAAGAAAAGGGTTGCTGAATTAGCCGTAGGAAATTATTTCTACCTTTATGAAATTGTTCATGAATTAGACAAAAAGTGATTATGACCCTCCTATGAGTAGGATCATTATCATAGTTTCTTGTTTGGACAAGAAAGCTATCTATCATAATAAAAGGATAAATGTTGTTCCATTTATTCTAATATGCATTATTGTAATGCAATTTTGTCTAATGGATTGTATATCCTTGATCATGATAATTTCATCTATAACATTAATACTAAGAAGTTTGCATATAATGATATAAACTTCACTCATCTTTAGCATTATCGTTTAAGGCCACATGAATAAGAGATACATATCTAGAACTCCATATAGATGGAATTATAGAACTCATTTGATTATTGGATCATATGAGATATGTAAGAATTATTTATTAGGCAAAGATATGATCTTTTGGGAATCATACATATTGATGTATGTAGGCCACTAAGTGCAGATACTGAAGATGGTTTTCAATGCTTCATCATTTTTACTAACGGGATCAGAGAAATATGGATTTATGTACCTTATGAAGGCCAAATCTGAATCATTTGAATTGTTCAAAGAATTTAAGAATGAAGTAGAGAGCCATCATGGAAAAGTATTAGGTCTCCACGATTGGATCGTAGAGGAGAGTACTTGAGCCAAGAGTTTGACAAGCATCTATGGGAAGTATTGGATATGATCCAAACTCGCTCCACCTAGCACGCCACATGGGTTTGGCGTGTCTAAAAGGAGAGTTCGGACCTTGTTGGACACGGTTTGGTCCATGATGTCAAACATAACTTCCAGTTTACTTTTAGGGGCTATGTTCTAATTACAACAAAATTCGCCCTTAACCTTATTCCATCCAAATAAATTGTGAGAACCAGCATATGAGATATAAAATAGGAAGTGTCCTAGTAGGTCGTTCATAATGATTTGGGTTATGTAGTTTATGTAAAGGCGTTTACAGATAAACTTGGACTCAAATCGGATAAATGTTTTGTGGGATATCCTGAGGAAACAAAGGATATTATCTCTACACTCCAATCGAGAACAAATTGTTTGTTGCTCGAATCGCTGTGTTTCTAGATAGAGATTGTCTCTAAGAGAAACAGTGAGAGAACTGTAGAAATTGAAGGAGTTGAAGAATCACAACAGAACATTGATCCGTTTGATGGAACATGAGCAGGATCACAAGGTGTTGTGGAGCAACCTACTCAGAAAAACACAAGAACCTTGTAGGTTAGGTAGGATATGGCAAGGGACTAGGGAAATAGGAATTTCTCATAACCCGTGATATATTACTCATCGAGATGAGCCTACAACCTATGAGATGGCCACGTGTGGGCCATACTCTCAGAAATGGCTTGGAGCCATAAGATACGATATGGAATCCATGTATACCAACAAAGTATGGACTTTGGCGGAACCACCTGAAAGGGTAGGACCCATAAGGTGCAAGTGGGCTACGAGGAAACCAACATGGATGGTAATATGATTACTTTTTCAGGGACAACTGTTTTGAAAGGGTTTCATGTGAGATCATAGTATAGACTATGACGAAATCTTTCCCCAGTTGTGGTGCTTAAATCCATTCGCATCTTGCTTGTAGCAATCTGTTTATAGATTGAGTTAAGCTTCTTGGATATTGGATTCTTCGAATTTATGATGCAATCAAAGGAGTTTGGTTCCATCAAAATTGAAGATGAGACTTTTGTTTACAAGAAGGTTAGTGGGAGCACAACAACGTTTTTGGTCTTGTATGTGGAGACATACTAATCATTGGGAATAATGTCTCTACTCTGCAATCTGTTAAAGATTGGCTAGAGAAATTGAATTCCAATAATAGACTTAGGCAAGACAATCTATAAAATCTATAGAGATAGATCAAAATAATTGCTCAGCCTGAGTCATGGTACATATATTGACAAAGGTGTTGAAATAGTTCAACATGTAAGGAATATGGATTCTACCTATGTCACATGGAATTAGTCTTTGGAAGACTAATTGTCCTTCCAATTAGATTGAAAAGGACCGTATGAATAAGATTAATGAGACACGTCGTGATATGTACTAGGCCAGATGTGTCATATGGAATGACACAAAGATACCAATCAAATCTAAGTGAGGTGTCACTTGATAATTATCAAGATTATCCTTAAGTACTTGAGAAGGAATAACGGATGAAATCTTGATAAATAGAGGATAAGAAGAGTTTTCTGTAAAAAGTTACAGTGATGCGAACTTCAAAGAAAATTTAATATTATAGTCAAGTTTTATGTTTTGCACCAGTGGGAGTGACTGTGAGCTGTAAAGGTTCCAGGCAAGATTCAATCATTGATTCTAACATAGAGGAATGAGCATATTTATGCAAAAGATGCACTTACTCAGTATATTCAATCTCAATCAAATTGTTGATAGAGGAGATGTGAATATTTTCAAAGTACCAGCACATGTCTCGCCTACCATGTCCCCCATGCAGTGTAAGCGTGGAGGGCCGAGCTAGATCAATAGGCATACGATGCAGGAGATTGACTCTAGTTCAAGTGAAAGACTTTTGGAATTGTGCCCTAGAGGCAATCAATTAATTGTGACGAATATGTGGATTTACGATTCATTATGTTATTGATATGGAGATATGTTAACATGAATGAAGTCCTTAGAATATAAGTGTTATATTCTTAAATATCCCTAGTCAATTATAATGATTAATGGGACAATCATCTATAGACTAGTATGGGGTTGGATTGATATGGAGATATCACGATCCAACACATGGGTATGCATTAGGAGTAATGGCATACTGAATGACCCACGACGAGAAGGATACATTAGATTATGTTGAAGTCACAATCGCTTCTCGTAGTGCTAATATAATTGCAATCCTTAGACTTGAAGTCACTAGATACTCTAGTTGTGGAATATTGTGCTTTGATGTTATCAAACGCTACACCATAACTGGGTAATCATAAAGATAGCTATCGGGCATGATAGGAAGCAAGCTTAGAGATCGTAGTGATGTAGATAGGATTTGTCCCTCCCACATAATAGGAGTAAATATCCACGACCACTCGAGGGATGAGGCTTATTGAATGTCTGGCCAGACTTAGATAAATCAATATGGAGATATTGATGTTATCTGCTTGCATAAGCATATTCCCAGGATCAAGGAACTATGGATTGGATATATGAATGTGACTATTTATGTCTCGTGTCCAATCCGGATATAGAGACAAAGGGAAAGTGCAATATAAGATATTGGGCACAAGAGGTTTGTCGGGATCACTGACTATATCTATTAGTTGGGTAGCGTGGATGTGTTGCTAGACACCGCTCCATGTTAGTAAGAGTTACTACCAACTAGATAGAAACCTATGGGGTCACACGTCAAATAGAGTAGAGCTAGATTTGGGATAAATTAATATTGATTAATTAATAGAAGGATCATAGTGCAACACCTTGCAAACCTAGTAGGACTAATTTGCAAGGAAGGGAATAATTCTAGTTCATCTAGAATTAGGAAACTCCTTTATGGAAACAACAAGGAGTTGTTGGAGTATATAAAGGAGGCTCTAGCTTCCTTCCCACTTGATGTTAATGTTATTAGACATAACAAAGAGAGTGAGAGAGAGCAAAAAGAGAGAGCAAGACAAAACACCAAGGCCGAAGCCCTAGGTGTCGTCCGCCCCTCCCATGCCGTCGGCTTCTTGTAGGCACGACCATGGGTTTGTCCCGTTGCGTGATTCCTTCTTCCCTCTTCCTCCGGTTCAAGCTAGCACTTGTTGAAGGAAGAATCTAGATATCACCTCTAGACGTGGATCAACCATAGAGACGAGGACACTATTCTTCGTGTGATCTCCCAAATCACAAGGTACACAACACTATGTCCTTTATCATGTTATGATGTCTCCTCCTGTCGATCCGTGGTGGGCTTTTAGTAGGATTAATTTTTGTTATTCCGCTGCGTTACCTACGTCAAAACCAAACACAAGTCGCCTACCAGAGGAAGAATGTGTACACTTTGAAAAGAGTGGTAAAACATGACCCTGCGGGCAAGGAGATAGAGAGCTTCTACTCCACGGAAAGAAATGCTACCGCATATGAAGGTGCGCGGGGGTACCCCCATCTGAGCATGGGGATATCCCTGGGCAAATCAGTCAAATTGAACGAGGTCCCGAGGTGGACAAGCCAAAGTCAGAGGTTTTTGAGGATAAATTGAAAGAAGCGCCTGATTGCACGGAAGACAAGCCGAGACCCCAGAAGCAGGAGCTAAAAGAGGTGTTCTTGAGCCCAAGCGAAGAAAAGAAGAGGCCTGTTTTTCTGAGTGCAGACCTCACAAGAGATGAAGAAGCAAGTTTGCTGCAATTGCTGACCGAATATAAGGATATGTTTGCCTGGGAGTATGATGAGATGCCTGGTTTGGACACGAGCGTGACTATGCATAGATTGGATGTTATCCTGGGATCTAAACCAGTAAAGCAAAGTGCGAGAAGTTTCAGGCCAGAGATAAACGTAAAGATCAAGCAAGAAATTGTCAAGTTATTGACTGCCAAGTTCATTGAGCCGAATCATCATCCTACTTGGTTGGCCAACATCGTGCCTGTGGTAAAAAAGAATGGGCAACTTTGCATCTGCGTGGACTTCAGGGACCTCAACCGCTTTTGCCCAAAAGACGACTTCCCATTGCCCAATATCGATTTGCTCATCGATTATACTGCAGGGCACCGGATGTTCAGTTTTATGGATGGCTTCCGTGGGTATAACCAGATCAAGATGGATCCCGAGGATGCACAAAAACTTGCGTTCATTAAGCCGGTTGGGGTATTTAACTACACGGTTATGCCCTTCGGACTCAAGAATGCGGGCGCGAATTACCAGAGAGCGATGATGGCTCTGTTTCATGACATGATGCATCAAGAAGTGGAGTTCTATGTTGATGACCTGGTAGTCAAGTCCAAAGAGGAAGCGGACCATCTAGGGGACCTGCGGAAAGTGTTCGAAAGATGCAGGAGTTTCCAACTAAAGATGAACCCCATGAAATGCTCGTTCAAAGTAACTTCAGGGAAGTTTTTGGGATGCGTGATACATCGCCAAGGTATCGGCTATCACCAGCATGAAGGCGCCACATAATCAAAGCACTCTGAAGACATTCCTAGGAAATTATCTTACCTGCGGAGGTTCATCCCGAAAATTGCAGAGATAACTTTTTTGCTTTGGCGATCTCCTCAAAAAGAATGTTGTATACAATTGGACAAAGTTAACTTTATGAGAGGCAAAATAATGCCTTAACTTTTCTATTACAAAGAACAAAGCAAGACAATGGCGGACTAAAACATAAGGCAAGTATGCTCCACTCCGTACTATTCAAAGGGGAATGGTCAAGCAGAGGCAACTAACAAGACGCTGCTAAGGATTTTGAGCAAGATGGTCGCAGATGATCACAAAAAGTGGGAAAATTCCTTAACATTGGCTTTGTGGGCATATCGCACTTCGCGAAGGACTCCCACAGGAGTTTCTCCGTTTCTTCTATGTTATGGAGCTGAAGCCGTTGTACCAGCGGAAGTAAAAGTCAACTCTGCAAGGTTAGCCTTTCATGCCTTTTATGAAAATCAACGTGATCATGACTTGATTCTGTTGGAAGAGAAGGGCGAACAGGCTAAGCGGGCTAACAAGAGATATAAGGAGAGGATTTCTCGCGCGTACAATAAAACAGTTCAGCACCGAGACTTTGCCGTTGGGGACTTGGTTTTACGAGCTTCAGATCATTGCATGCGGGAAGCAGCTCATCCAAAATTCGCAGCTAACTGGGAAGGGTCGTTCGAAGTAAAAGAGGTTTTTGACAGTGGTTACTGCACCATACAGAGACTTCATGGGACTGCAACAACCTCAAGCCCAATCAATATGCGATGGATTTAAAAGTATTATCCTTAGCCTGTCTCTTTATGTTGACTCAAATGTCTATTGGAATTTATGTCTAGTCTTCCCATGAACTCATGCGTCGTTTCCTCCCATATGAGGAATTTGTAGCCTCCCATATGAGGCTGCTTTTAATAAAAGGATTCTCCCATATGAGAAGAGTTTTTTTTTATCTCGATTTTCTTTATTGTTTTATTATCTGCTTACTTATGACAAAAGCCTATCTGCCTAGATAGCAGCTATAATATAAGAGCCCATGCGGTCCAAAGCCTATCTGCCAAGATAGCAGCAATGTTGAAATATGATCTTAAGTGATCTAAAAGCCTATTTGCCTAGATAGCAGCGATGGTAACAACGCCCTTGTGCGAGCAAACTCTATCTGCCAAGATAGCAGCAATGTTGAAATAAGATCTTAAGTGATCTAAAAGCCTATCTGCCTAGATAGCGACGATAGAAACATCGTCCTTGTGCGAGCAGAGCCTATCTACCTAGATGGTGGCAATATTGAATCATAATATTAATAGAACTACAAGCCTATCTACCTAGAAGGCAAGCCATAGAAACAACGCCTTGTGTGATGCAAATCTTATCAGCTTAAGATAGAAAATTATTCGGACAATATCCGAATGCAAAATGTGAAGGAAACATAACTTGCTTCGTCATATAGCAAAAACGCATACGAAATTTCAATTTGTTGTATCAGACAAGAACAGCAAATGACAAAGCATATTTCATTAATAGTCAAAATGACTTACAATTTATCTGTCTAGATAGCAGCTTATAAGCAAAAGCTTATACTAAGGAAAATTCATGTTCTAAAATGAACGGCCTACGGGTCCTAAAAAGAGCTTTGTGACAGGACGCTATCGTCGGCGTCTTGGATCAGAACAGGGCTTTTGTTTGGTCTTCTGCCTAAGTGAGATGCCAGATGAACTTCATGCCCTGATGGCTGTGAACGTGAAGAAGAACTGGGAGAACGGCTCCTGGGCAGGAAGCTTGTTGTGCAAAAAGACGAGCACAATAGCTCGTCGCACCTTGTTCAAAACAATGGTGGAAAATAGTTCTCCTCCAAAAAATCTAGGGGAGAAACACACCATTCATTACGATTCAGTAGTGAGATCAGTACAGGTATGTGCCTTGCCGGAAGGTCACCGGAGATACGACCTGCAAACATTATAGACAAAGAAGAATCTTTGCAGAGGCATGAAATCTTACGCAAATCTACTTTAGAAAGATCAGGAGTATAGGTGAGAATATGACGTCATAATTGACATGTATCAAGATACGAGTGAAACATCTTCAGAAGGGCAAAATGGGACATGAAGATCCAAATGTGTTTTTTTTAAAAAGGGGGAGAAACACTAGAATTACAATAATGTTCTATCTCTAAAATAAATCCTTGATTAGAGGATCTTCCGGAGAAAATGGGAGCAATGCCTCTTTCGTCTGGTTCACTTCTTGTTTCAATTTCTCATACTTGGCCTTCATCGCATGAAAGAGGTTAGCAGCTTCTTCAGCCTTCTGCCTTTGTTCCTCTAACTTCCGTCTTTCAGATTCGAGGTTTTGGCAGCCATGCTTCAGACTCACAAACGCGAGGATCTGAATGACCCTGTTGAGAAGATATCCGAAGCCTAGTTTGCCTTGAACTTTAGCCTGAAGACCCCTCCATGTGCTATAAAGCAACCGTGCATTATCAGGAGAAATGGTTTCGGGGGTAGCCACAGATAGATGCTCTAGAATCTTGATGGCTTCAGTCAAGAAAAGCCTTCTGTCTTAGGGCTCCAGCTCCATAGATCTCACAAATGACCATCGGTATGAGAGGCGCATCCTTATTAGCCAATCCACATCGGGTTATCTCATTCCTGGAAAAAAATGATAAGTTTAGGAGTTTGAAGTGGTTAAACAAAAGAATGGAATGCGAAAAATCGGTAACATACCTGTCCCATGAAGGATCTCACGCAAAGAGGGAATGCGCATCACTGGAAAAGCTGAAGCATGCACTTGTTGCATTGCTTGCCTTTCAGCTGCAACTTCGCGCTCATCATAGTTGGCAGGGATGGTATAAGTTGCAATAGGTGTGACGGCAGCTCCAACTTGCGAACTCCAAAAACTCCATGACGGGGGAACTTGTAAAAGCTCTACCTCAGTGGAAGGGACAGCAACAGCAGCGCCTTCTGCTGCCTAAGAACTTCCTCAGCCGCGAGAGGTCCTTGTGTGGCTCGGGAGCATTCATTTGAACATCGACATTTTGATGCGATGCTATGTCTTCCATGACCTGTTCATTTTCATGAACCTCAGCTCCAGCATCCTCCGCTTCCATCTCCTCAATTTCAGCATCAGCATCTTCCTTTCTTAGCACAGTGTCAGCTTCGACATCATCGGATACCTCGATAATGTCCTCCAAAGGTTCTCCTGCATACTCAGTAGCTGCGATAGGCTTCTCAACATGTGAGCTTCGCTCTGAGGCATAAGATGTAGGGAGCTGACTCCTCTGCTCCAGCATGTCCTCATCAGGGTCGTCAACACCTGCCTCGCCGATCGCCTCTCTGGAAGTGGACACATTATCAGCAGAACCCTGTGCGATGATAGCATCACCTGCGATACAAGACAGGAAAATATTTAGGTAAACTTGCGTTATAAATGATATTTTTATTCTTATAGATCAAAAGCGAACATCTCCAAACTTAGGTGGGATCGCAACTCTGTCATCATATGTTAAAGATGTGACACCATATCCTACTAGAGTATCTTCATTTAGCACATCTTTAAGTTGAGCGTGACCTGGTGGTGCTAAGAAACTCGTTACAATAGGGATTGGGTTACCAAGCCTGGTTTACAAATATTGTTTGGATGATTACCTGAGGGTTCGCCACACTTCCTACTAGCCACCGGCGAATATCATCTTTTGATAAGCCATGCTTTAACGCACTAATAATTACTTCTTGATAAGTCACAGCAAGGTTAAAAATATCACCTTCCTTGTCGCCTGCGATATCCTCAAAGTCCTCTTGAGCATGTTCCAAGGCAGCCACGTCCGCGTTATCAGCATGTTGTTCTTCCAGACTTCTCCTTTTCATGAGCTCGATGTCATCTTCCTCGAGCTTTCTCCTTCTCTCTTCTGCCTCAGCATCCATTTTCTTAGACTTAGAAATGATGTCTTCGTCTATATTCTCGCTAGAAATGTCGGAGCGAGAACCTTTGGTCTTTTTCTTCTCCTTGGCCAGAAGGCCGCTGATGGTCTCTGTGTCATCATCTGTGAAATAAAATCGATCAACAATCATTGCAAAAGCCAAAGTGCGAGGAAGACAAGTTTATTCAACGTACCTTCTTCGCTTTCTTCTATCTCATTTCTTTCTTCTCCTCTTTCGCTTTCTTCATCATTATCTTCTTCCCTCACCTCTCTTTCTCTTCCTCCTGACCAAAAGGAATGAAGGTCTCGAACGCGAGCTCTTTCTGTGCCTTTCCCGGCATACGGCCTTTGCCTTTGTCCTTGGATGCAAGAGACTTCGCAGGAGACGGAGTTGGAGCATTTATAGGAGGTGAGGAGATCACAATGCTCTTCTGCTTTTGCCTTTTGGCCTTTGTGGCAACCTCTGCATCCACTTCGACAGCATTGTCTATCAGCGAGCAAGCAAACACATCCATTTCCTCGCGTATCCGAGCCTCTAATTGGGGAGCCAGTTCCATTGTTACGGTAATTTTCTTGTCTTGCCTTTTCACGGCAACAATAGAGTTGACCAGCGATTTGGAGCGCTCCCTAGATGCGAATCTCCTCAGATAACACTAAAAAGAGAAAATGGGGTGTAATTTTTAGCGTGCCAAATAAATAAGTCTGTCAAGCATAAGAGGAATTTGTTTATATTGGCAAAGTCTTCGCTATACTTGATTACATGCGAAATTTCCTCCCTAACAGCAGTCATCTTCTCCCCAAGAATAGTGGCTGGGCACAAGTGATTATCATAATCAAGCAAGGAATACAAACCATATCTGGTATCATCCAAGCTGCAATTGGGGCGGAATGGAAAGGCATTCCTCTTAATCACAGGAGCTTTACTGGGAGTAGAAGCCGAGTGCGTCTCAAACCTGGACTGCTGAGCAGTCCCGTAAGCAATCCAATTCTTGGAAAGGCGGCCTACACGACTACCTGAAGGTTGGATGAAGGGAAAGTTGCTCAGAAAGATCATTTTTCACTTACCCATAAGCAGTCACTTGTAGCAATTCCTTGCGATTGACTTAGGCCAAATGGAAGGCGCCACTGCATCAAAACCAAACTGGGGAGAGACGCGACTTGGGTCAACATCGACTGTGATCTTCTCATATCTGGGAGTTAGCTCAGAAACATTTTTGGAAAGAGCAGGAAGAGAACCTCTCAAGCACCAGTAGAAGAATTCGCGATAGCGATCATGTCCTTTGAGAATGAGCTCTTCCGAATAGGAACCAGACCTATTACGGTACAGCTTCGGAAACCATCGCACATTTTCAATGCGTGTAGCATAAGGCCTAGCTGTAAACTTGCTTCGGTCATCGCATATCAGACTCCATGTACACTTGGGAAGATTGGTTCTGTACCATCGAGCAGCTCTCCCACTAGGAAGTGCGTTCTCCGCACCAAGGACGCACCACTTACTGGGCCGAGAAGGAACAGGAGCATAAGAACGCCACCTTTCCAAAACCCACATGGTAAGGAATGAAATGTTGACAAAAGTCAACACATCAAGACGCCCAGGTGAATCCTTGATCGCGACCACCAGTTGGTCCAATCGATGATATAAGGTGCCTAGTACCAGGGGCCCAAGTGCGAATTTCTGGCCGAGGGCCAATTTAACAGCTAAGGGAGAACATGGTAAAATACCCCATCATGGGGATGACCATCGATCAAATACCTCGACAACCAGGCACAGAGAAAGCCGCACAAGGTCAGATGGTACCCCTTCCCCTCTATGTAATTCTTCGCTTCTGGATCATTATCTAGAATTTCTTTGGTAATCTTTCCATTCGCATAGTCGCGGAAGAAGTATTTCACCCACTTTCCCCAAGTGTTCTTCGCAGAGGTCTCAACTAGCTGTCATTCAGAAAGTACCTTCGCAGATGTCCATCGGGTAGAGATTTTCTTCACCTCGGTCAATCATTCCTCCATCTGCGCATATAGAGCAAGCTCTGGACCAGGTTTCAAAGCACTCAAGGGGTCCACTTAGCCCATAGGGAAAAGGTCATACAGAATTTGAACATCTTCCAAAGTGGGAGCAGCCTCAAATTTAGCAAAATGGAAGGTATGGGTCGCAGGTGAGTAGCGAGAAAGAAGGTAAGCATGGCTGGATCCAGCTTCATGACAGCACCCTTCATAGCACGAAAAGCGAAATAAATCCCAACATCGTCTAATGTGATAGCATGGTGATTTAGTACATAGTCAATCCACTCATCCATCAGATCCATCTTTTGAACGAAGGCTTGGGTAGAAATTTCAGTATGGGGGAAGAACCCATTTTCAACCCCTAATATTACCACGTCTTTAGAATCGATTAACTCCAACAAGGCTAAAGTGGTAAGGGGGGTCAATGTTTGCAAGTCTCCAGAGGGGGCGGGAGCCGGTAGATTATTTACCTTAACCCTAGCATGATAAAAGTCTTTCCCACCTAGATAGGGGGCTTTCCTCCACATGGTTTTAGGAAGATCAGGAATTTCTTCAGGTTCTTTAACAGGTTTGGAACCTTTTGTCTTGGCCATTTCTGTAGAAGAGCAAGAACAAAGGGAGGGGAGAAATATACCCACTTTCATTTCAGATTCAGGATGCAATTCTAAGTTATTTTGAAATCAGAAGAAGATGAACATATCAGAGTCAGTTCTGGGTTTAGAATCTCATAATTGAAGAAATTTATTGTTCGAAAATCGTTTCAATCTGGTGATTCAATCTTTTAGGGTTTAAGAAGAACCTCTTTTGCAGTTTTCAATAAATGGCATATGCCAAATAGTTCTGGGTTTGCAGATCCAAGACTGTTCAAAGGATATTTGAATACATTAATGGAATTGAGCAAAGCCAACCTTGTTTTGATGAAGCAAGTTGAAGGAGACGATTGGCAAGGAAGAACTGATAGTTGATTGTTTGAATCTGCTCTTAAAGGCTCTCAGGTAACATTCACTTTAGAGAGAGAAGTGATACTATGCAACAATGGAGAGCATGGAGTATTTATTCAGAAAAACACTGAAGAGTCGCGTCCTTTCGGTGGTCGAATCACAACCGTCACCGTTGAATCGCGCAATCACAGGTTGATGCTGACGTCACGCCTAAAACCCTAATAGAACAGACGGCATGACTCTAGGAATCCTAGGTCATAATGGCACGCACGGCGGCTGATTTTGCATGAATGTGAATTGGTGCGTGGAAACGACACGTGCACTGGTTTTTGCGCATTATAGCCTATCCGGCTAGGCGTCTTCACGCGCAAAAGGGGGGCTAATGTAGATAGTGCTTTCTATATAGGCATATCTTAGCCACGTGACGATCATCCAGCACACCTAGCTGTGCTCCACACACACTGGATTACCACTGGCGTGTTGGAATAGATGCCCTAGAGGCAATCTAGTTTAGTATGAATTTATTTGTGGCTAGAAATTCATTTATTATTTATTGGATATTTAATATAATGAAGTCCTTAGATTTACAATTGTGTTGTTTATCTTAAATATCCCTAGTCCAGTATAATGATTAATGGGACAATCATCTATAGACTAGTATGGGGTTGGATTGATATGGAGATATCATGATCCAACACATAGGTGTGCATTAGGGGTAATGTTGCACTGGATTGACCCATCTCCGAGAAGGCTACATACACGTTATGTTGAGTCACAAGTGCTTCTCGCGGTGCAATGGTATTGTCATCCTTAGACTTGAAGTCACTAGATATTCTAGTTGTGGATTATTGTGATCTTGGTAGCGTTAAACGCTACACCGTAACTGGGTAGTTATAAAGGCGTGTACTGGATACAATAAGAAGCAAGCTTAGAGATCGTAGTGGACGTAGATAGAATTTGTCCCTCCCACATAACGGGAGCAAATATCCTAGGCCGCTCGAGGGATAGTGCTTATAGAATGTCTGGCCAGACTCAAATAAATCAATATAGGATATTGATGTTATTTGCACGAATAAGGCTATTCCCATGGATCGAGAAACTATGGATTGGATATACGAGTGTGACTTGTATGTCTCGTGTTCAATCCGGATATAGAGACAAAGGGATGAGACAATTACTTGTACAAAGGTTGTCAAGATGACTATTCTATTAGTTGGCTAGAATGGATGTTTTGCTAGAAACCGCTCCATATTAGCAAATAGTTGCTACCAACTAGATAGAACCTATGGGGTCACACGCTATATAGAGTTGAACTAGATTTGGGAATTAATTAATTGGATTAATTAATTAGAAGGATCACTTTGCAAAACCTTGCAAACTTAGTAGGGACTAATTTGCAAGGAAGGGACTAAATTGAATTCTAGTAGGACTAGAATAAGTCCTTTAGGTAGTTGGCAAGGAGTTGTTGGACAATATAAAGGACCTTCCTTCATTCCTACAACTTGTGCTCATTATTGAACATAACAAGAGTGGGAGAGAACAAAAGGAGAGAAAAGGAGCAAGCAAGCTAGGAGCTCACCGCCCCTAGCCGCCGCCCCATCCCGTCGGCCATAAGGAGGCCGAGACCCCCTTTTTGGTCTCGTTTTGCCTGATCTTTCTTTCTATTCCTCTTTCCGGGCTAGCACCAAGGACTTGGGAGATCTAGGATCAACTCTAGGCGTGGATCAACCATAGAGAACGTGACACAATTCGCGTTTGAAGTCATCAAAGGAGAACCCTAAGGTGTGTTATTGATTTCTTCCTTTACCATTGTTATGTCTCTTGACTTGTGATCCTTGGAGGTTTTGCATTGTTTATGATTGTTTGTGTTTCCGTTGCGCATCCATGAATCAAAACCCTACACCGCGCTGATCCACGTGGGGGCTGCGAGACAGGGCCCTCGCATACCACCACACGGGACTTGTAGGGACTTAGTGGTTTGGAGGCTAGAGTAATTCCTGTCGCGCGCGAGCGACAACCAAGCCCGCGCGCGACCTTTAGTAACTTCTTTGAGAGATTTATGGCACGAGCTCCATAAACCCGGTCAACCTCATAACGGTTCCGATATACGCGGACGAAGTGCGTAATGGTCCCTATATATGCGGACGAACGTGCCGTTGTGGTTAAGGTAATTAAGCCGCCATTAATGGGCGCATTAACCCACTACAACGGTCACATTCTCCGTTATATATAGATCGTTAATCCTTCCTTACGGACGACGAATCACCTGAACTACGCGAAAGCTCTGCCAAAATTTTGTCTCTCTCTCTCATACAGTTGCTATTGCCTTACTCTCTCCCTACACACACTTTACACTTCCTGTGTTCTTCTTATTTCCTGTTCTTGGTGTATATTGAATTCTCCCTGAAGGATTCTCTCGTACACAGAAGTTAAGAGAATCTGCAGTTTGGAGGGTTTTAAATCCTAGTTCTAAAGCTTATCCTAGGCTAAGTAGGTTGTTTTACCTTAATTTGGTCCAAGAAGGGTAAGATAAGATGGTGTTAACCTCTAAGGTAGCTGGAATAAATTTAAGGCTAGACCATAGGGCTTTTTCCAAGGTCTTGGGAATTCCTAGGAAGTATAATGTTGCTGATCATCCTAATAGGAAGGAATGTCTAGACAAAGCCAAAGCCATGTTCTTCATTTATGATGTTCCTACTAGTCCCAAACAGTTGACACACTCTGTGCTCAACAGTGAAGCTAAAATATTGCTCACAATTCTGATGAGAAGTGTTGTTCCTAGAGAAAACTCAAGAGAGTTGGTTACAGATAAGGTTCTCATCCTGATGTATTTGATATGTCAAGGGTTTGAGATTAATCTACCAACAGTGATCATGGAGCATATGATCTAATGTGCTACCAGAACCAGAAACCATCCTCTTCCATATGCCAACCTACTACCTCTTTTCTTTGAGCATTTTGAGGTACCTGTGAAAGGAGAGGAGAAGATAACTGGTGGTTTTGGGTTGATTTATAAGTCTTACAAAGAATTGGTGTGGTTCAGACATGAAAGGGACATTGGAAGTTTTATTCAGAGTTGTCTAAAGCTGATCTTGAGGAGAAAAATTTCATCAAACCAAAGGGGGCTACAACATCAAGGGGACAAGCTAATGAAGATTATTCTCAATTGGTTGATAAGTTTGAAGAACAGCAGGTTGAGATTGAAGATCTTAGGCAGATTGTTTGACTTATCTTCTGAGTTTAATCAGTTCAAATCCTTGATGGGTGTGATAAATGGCAAGCTGGATATTGTCATCAAGGTTTTGAATTTGGAGAAGATCCCTTCTGCTACTAGTCATGATACTAGTGTTGATTCAGATGAGAGGCTAGGAGATTTCTTCAAGAAGAAGAAGAATCCTATTCCAGTTGTGCTCACATCAAAGGATCTATATGAGCAAATTGATGATGAGGAAGCTGAAGAAGCCACAAGTGTTGATGCAGCTACAGAAGGAGATTATGTGCAAGTCAAGGACAAGAAATTGGATGAAATTATTGATGAATTTTTTGCTGAAGTGGATGCTCAACAGGGAGAGCATCATTCTGTAGATGAAGCTGAAAGTGATGAAGATGTTGGAGAAGGCTCAGAGAAAGGCCAAGCATCAAAGAAGAAGTGAAGACTTATGGAAGCCAAAGCCTTGATCTTTTCTGTCTTTCTTTCTTTCTTTCTTTCTCTTCTCTTCTTTCTGATCTCAAGGCCTTGACATTCAGTAGGAACTGTTTTTAAAATAAGTTTTTTTTCTTCTGAGTAATGATCCAACATTTCTTTCACCTTTATTTAATGAAAGTCTAAAAGGGGGAGAAAGGTTTATGTGCGATGATTTTGTTTCTGCTTAAGGTTTAATCTTGGTTATGTGAATCAGCTGTTTTTGTATGTGATGAATCAGTTTATGTGAATCTGTTTTTTTATATGATATTATGTTATATGTGTTATTTGCTCATATTTTGCAAATACCGGTATCTAATTCTTACAAAAAGATTGGCAGGACTATTTACAGAAGATTATGGGTTTTGTCTTTCATCAAGGGGAGATTGTTGATTCAAGACTTCTATATGTTTTGGGAAGTCGTAATTTAGAGTGATGAAAGAAAAAGATTCTCTAAGTATTCAAGGCTCCAAGACCTTGAGATATTGATCAAAGCCTCAAAGCCTTGACAGTTACTTTCTTATGAAATGTGTTCTGACAATCTTGTGTTGCAGGTGGTCAATCTGATGTTTAAGATCAGATATTTGTTGCAAATATTCTTGTTATCTGTTTCTTATATATTTAACATATTTCAGATATCATAATTTGAGTGAATCAAAGAACTCTGGTATTACAGTTAGAAAAACTGTGAAGAATGTTCAGAGCTCCAAGGCCTTGAGATATACTTTGAGTTTGCTGACATTTTTCACATACATAACTTGATTCTCTCTTGCAGGATTTGATCTTTGTTATTATAAGTGTTTAAATACTTTTGCAAGTCTTAAAATGGTATGTGTTGGTTTATATGATTGTTTGGTAATCAGGTTAATGAATTATTTATTTGATTCGGTTTTATTCAGAAACTGAATATCCAAACATACTTAATGTTGTTATGTATTTGGATTTTGTTTGTTTCTGTGCTTAATGTTGTTGCATATTTTTCAAATGTGAAATCTTATCACAACAAACTCCAACAGATGTCTACTCAGAGCTGTTTTGAATTGCAATTAGAAAGGATGAAGATTTGCAGGAACAGAGATCCTAAGATCTCTCATCCAGTTGCTGTAAGTAGATAAAAGCTGGTTTAAATTTAAAGACAGGGTCAAGCTTACAGAAAATAGAAATCAAAGGAAAGGAAGGAGAGATACATTCGTGGAAGATCAGATCATCAATCCTCACAACTTCAAGCTTCAATCAAGTTCTTTCAAAAGATCAATCATTCCAGTATTCCTGAAGAACACATCCAGGCTTTCTCAGCTGATTCTTCTATTGTGTTCTTCTCTTTTTTTACTTTAATCTGCTTATCTTCAGTATATCTTATACCTCACAAAACCTAGTGGTTAGTTGTTCAAGTGAACAACAAGAGGTTCTTGTTAGCTCAACAATTAGTAGTTAATACTAGATAGGTTTGGAACCACAAGATGTATAGGTGTAAGGGAGTTCACTTAGGCTTGAAGATCTAGGGCTGTTTCTGTGTGAGTAATAAGAAGTGTTTGCCCAATCCGGGTGGGATTAGATCCCTCAGGCAGAGATTAGGTCCATTGGGACTGAACTCTATAAATTGCTCAGTGTTCTTTACTTTACAGTTTAGCTATTTATTCTTGCAAGTGATCTAAATCAAATTAGGGTTTACAAACTGTTTGATTCTGGTACTAGTTCAAGGCCCAGAAGCTTTCTTTTATACTTAAGAAGTTTCTGAACAGTCTTACAAAATCTCAAGGCCTTGAGATTTCTGTCTTTTACTTGCATCACTTAGTTAAATTCTGTGTTTTAGCAAAAAGTTCCCATATTCTATTCAACCCCCCCCCCTTCTAAAGTATTTTGGTCCTGTATTTAATCTACATTACAAAATTTCAACAGTCACTTCAAGTTGAGTAAGAGATCGTGTCCCTCTAGAGATGCAGCTAGAGATGGTATGGTAGCTATTCCCTACTCTGCAGTAGGAAGTTTGATGTATGCTATGGTTTGCACCCGGCCAGACATTGCTCATATCGTTGGGGGAGTAGGTTTCTCTCTAATCCTGGGAGAGAACATTGGGAAGCAGTCAAGTGGATTCTGAGGTATTTGAAGGGGAATTCCAATTGGTGCTTGTGCTTTGGTGGTTCCAAACCAGTCTTGGAAGGATTTACATACGCCGATATGGCAGGCGACCTCGATAGTCGAGAGAGCACTTCCGGATACTTGTTTACTTTTGCAGGGGGAGCTGTCTCATGGGCAGTCCAGACTGCAAAAATGTGTTGCTCTATCAACTATCAAGGCTGAGTACATTGCTGCAGTGGAAGCTGGCAAAGAGATGTTATGGTTAAAGCAATTTCTTTAATATCTGGGTTTGAAGCAAGACATGTACGTGGTTAATTGTGATAGTCAAAGCGCTTTGGACTTGAGCAAGAATTCCATGTATCATTCTCGCACGAAGCACATAGATGTTTGGTATCACTGGATACGCTAAGTTATAGAGAGGCAGTTGATGCAACTCAAGAAAATTCACACTGATCAGAATTTTTCTGACATGCTGACAAAGGTGGTGACAAGTGGCAAGTTCGAGTTCTGCAAAGGCAGGGCTGGGATGGACTCCGAGTAAGGAGTCGTGGTGGCGTTCTCTCCTCTAGTTGGGCTTGGAGGGGGATATTTGTTGGGTCCAAGACCATTAGTTAAGTGGCCCATGTGTGTGGTGTAACCAAATCATGAGACCTTAGCTCATGTCATAAGGCGGTGATAGAGTGGCTGACTTTAGTCAGCAATGTACTTTCTTTGGGAGCAAGAATTGCATTCAAAACCAGAGAAGGTAATGACTTGTTAAGAATTCCACCGCCACGCCCATTGTTTCCTATAAATAGGCATGTTCTCATGCTTATTGAATGCATTATCTCAAAAGTGTTTCTTTGTGCCAGTAAAGCGTTCCAATAGCTCGAGTTCTCTGTTGGTATTCGGCACAAGAAGACAAGAACGTGCAGATTGCCTCGTGTTCGTCAACGCGAGACGGAGAGAAACTTGATTACCGCGACGTGATCGTTCGCAACGACGAAGAAGATTTCAGGAGCTAATTTCGGGTAATTCGTTAGCAATTTGTTTGTGTAGTTTCCGTCTAGCGGCAAGGTTCAGTTTTACTCGTTTATTAGTTTCTAGTTTGTTACCCACATTCGTTGTGGAAGATTGTCTACCCATTGGAATTTTTAAAGTGGAAGTTTAGTGGTTCGTTTTGACCCTCTCGTTTAGATGGTTTTGCCCATGATAAATTCTTGTGTTCTACATCTTTTACTTTTCCGCACTTGTTCATGTTAGCGTTGTTTTTTGCATTCTAGTCTGTCGATTCAGCCCCGTGACCCAACAAAATTGTCCACAAACAAGATTGGGAGGCCATTCAGGGATTTTAGACACATATAAGAGGCTGGAACAATATGTTATTGGTCGCCACTGAAAAGAATGGTTGAAACAGTGAGACATTATTCGGTGCATGAAGCACGAAAATGTTAGCTTTCTGAGGTTGGTGAAACCCCGCCTATTCCCAGAAACCGTGGAAGGACATTAGCATGGATTTCATTGATAAGGTGCCTAAGTCCCAATCATATTCTAAATACTATTGCAGTCTGTTTGGATAGCATTGGATTTGGGGGTAAATTTGGATTTGGAAGGATTTCAGATGAAATCCAGTGTTTGGATACATTTTAGGGGCTTGGATTTGATTTGGAACAAATCCATGCCCTCAAACTGTGAATAATTTGAAATTCAAACTGATGACTTATCATTTCAAATTCTCGCGTGTGGAGAGTCCATAAGTGGACGAAGGTGAGGACTGATCATGTGGCTTCAACGTGAGAAGCCAACATTTCATATGTCGGCTTTAATGAATTTCATAAAAAAACCTGTACGTCCTGGTAATCGAACCCCCGACCTCTGTTTCAAACAGGTCTCAAAGTCTTATGTGTTAACCAATAACCGCTGCGACATTACCATGTTTGGTTACATTTGGACATTGAATATTGAAGAACAAAAAATCTATTGAAATTAAAAACTACAAATTCTATACTATTAATAGGATCCAAACGAAATATTTCAAATTTTGTTGTATTTGAAATTTTAGAATTTGAAAGTTTTGATTTGAAATCCAAATCCAAATTGGTTGCCAAAACGCAACCTTACGGAATTCTGGTAACATACCACTTTCATAAGACTTTACAAATGACTCATTTCAAGGTATTCAGAGTTATCCCCCACCCCTCAATTTTTAGCTTCCTTGGCCTATACTATACCAGAAAATGATGCCTTCAATCACGAGCATGCTCATTTAGTTGCTTAAATGTAGTTTGGTCAAGGATCAATAAAGAGTGCAATTGTTCGTTGATATGAGAAGATCATAGAGGTCATTTGAGTTGGGAGATAAGGTGTATTTGAAGTCGAAACAATATACGCAAAGTTCTGTAGCAATGCGGAAGAGCTTGAAACTTCATGCTAAATACGTTAGACCTTTTGTGTGCTCGGTTAGGTAGGTCAAATGACTGATAAATTGAACCTGCATGCACATTCCAAGATGGTATTAGCAGAAGACATAATTTCTGAAGAATTAAAGACATTATTATGGAGTCTCTTGGAGTTTGGTGCTTGCAGCTCAAAGAAGAAGTCAATGTGAATTGCTGAAGATAAAAAGCTTAGGTCCTTCTTTGCTATTTTAGGGAATTCTTTAAAATTCTCTCCATTTCTTCTTGTTGCTATCCTCTTTCACAATTTGGGCGTATCTGTTAATGGGTGTTATATTTTCTCCATAATCAAATGGTCATAATTCAGAACGTTTGATCTCCTCTCTATTTAAGCGACTTTCTCAGTGTTTGTTAGAAATATGCTCCAGAGGCAATCTATTTCTTGTGACATTTATGGATTTACAATTCGTTATGTTATTGATGTAGAGATATGTTAACATGAATGAAGTCCTTAAAATATATGTGTTATATTCTTAATTATCCCTAGTCAATTATACTGATTAGCTGGACAATCATCTATAGACTAGTATGAGGTTGGAGTGATATGGAGATATCACGATCCAACACATGGATATGCATTAGGGGTAATGACATACTGGATTGACCCATCTCCGAGAAGGCTACATACAAGTTATGTAAAGTCACAAGCGCTTCTCGCGGTGACAACGGTATTGTCATCCTTAGACTTGAAGTAACTAGATCATCTAGTTGTGGAATATTGTGTCTTGGTAGTGCCAAACGTTACACAGTGACTGGGTAGCCATAAAGGCGCGTATCAGACACAATATGAAGCAAGCATAGAGATCGCACTGATGTAGATAGAATTTGTCCCTCCCACATAACGGGAGCAAATATTCGCGGCCACTCGAGGGATAGTGCTTATAGAATGTCTGGCCAGACTCAGATAAATCAATATGGGATATTGATGTTATCTGCATGGATAAGGCTATTCCCAGGATTGAGAAACTATGGATAGGATATACGAGTGTGGCTTGTATGTCTCGTGTCCAATTCGGATATAGAGACAAAGGGATGAGACAATACTTGCACAAGGTTTGTCGGATGACTATTTCTATTAGTTGGGGGGATTGGACGTGTTGCTAGACACCGCTCCATGCTAGTAAATAGTTACCACCAGCTAAGTAGAAACCTATGGGGTCACACGCCATATGGACTGAACTAGACTTGGGAATTAATTAATATGATTAATTAATTAGAATGATCAAAACGCAACCACTTGCAAAGAGAACTAATCCATGTATAGAAGTGATTAGGACTAGTTTGGAAAGGGGACTAATCCTTACATGAGTAGGTTTAGGAGAGGGGTTCTTTATGTAGTAGGACAAGGCGTGATTTCTTCTTCCTCTTCCAACATTCCTATCTAGCACAAGGATTTGGAGGATTTAGATCTCAACCCTAGGCGTGGATCAACCGTAGAGACGTGACACTATTTGCTTTTGAAGTCATCACAGGAAACCTACAAGGGGACTATTACGAATCATTTACTATCGTTATGAATTCTCTTCCTGTGATCCTTGGAGGGTCTTGTGCGGATATTTTATTGTTTAATTCTGCTGCGTAATCCGTTATAAAACCTTACAATGGTATCTGAGCCGCAGGTCTTAGAGAATAACGTAGCTAATGTGTTACAATTTTGTTGTTTTTCACCCATAATTGTTAATTATTGCGTTAAAATGACAAATTAAGCATATTAGATGCAACTAGAATATTGATTCAACTCAAAATAAGATCCAATCTTACGTAAGCATGTAGAGAATTGGTGAATTTTGAGCACATATTGATGTGAGAAATTTTAGGATCTTAGATCTAGGGCTTGGTCACAAATTGGAAAGGATTTTTCAATTTGGAAATGTTTTGGACTTGGGGACCTAGGAAGAATTTGTTTTGGAAACAACTACCATAAGGATCGGCCCCCTTAGGGACCGCTCCTATGCTTCCTTGCCGCCCAAGCCACCGAGGCCGAAGGCTAGGCAGTTCGGTGGACCCCACGGGTTGGTCCGACCGGCCTAGGCTCAGATCGGGCGGCCCCAAGGGGTTCGGACACTAGCTTGGTGGGCCCTCTCGGACCATTTTGACCCTAATGATCCTAAAATCAATTAAAATTGACCAAGCACGTTAAAATTGGATTTTAACTATTTATGTGCAATTCGCATGGTGATGGGATGTGGCCTTAGATGTGGTTTGTTGTGAATTTTTTAATTTTGTGGTTTGTTTTAAGGCCTGCGAGCCGATCAATATTTATGTAATAATTAATTAGGGTTTTCGGCATGCGAGCCGGTATTTTTCTCAACTTGTGAGATTTGTTTATTTAGTTTAGATTCTAGCTAGTACTAAATAGAATAGATAGCCAAGATTGGGGAAAAGAAGCCCAAATTAAAGAAGCCACAACATGGAGCATGGAGCATCCCACAAGGCTATGAAGGATGGACCAAAAGATGGAGGCACATGGAAATGAGCTTGCTATTTTAGGGTTCATGGATATTCTCATTGTCTTGGGAGTATCTTAGGCTAGGAGGCCATATCCAAATCACGTTAATTTCTAATTTGTGGATGTTTACTATATTGTCTTATTATTATTGTTGGTGTATGGATGATGCATGCAATTGGATAATAAGATAATTAACAACCCGGATCTTTTATTTTGAGTTTTTCCCAACTCAAACAAGTAGATCAGTTGATATGGATCAACAAAATAATTAATTGAAAGAAAAATGCATCTAAACTTAAATATTATGTTTTCCTTCTCGTTACTTAAACACTCATCACGAATCGATTACTCAAGCTCGTGCGTGCCAAAGCAGGGCGACTTGATTCATCATTATGTGGTGCGATAGCACATACAATGTGCAATTGTTGGATTAAGAGGTTGGACGTAACTAGGAATTTTTAATAAGGATTAAAAGCCTAGAGGCAACCAATTGGGATTATCTATAGGATAGATAAATAAGGAGTTATTTTCACAATTGAACCAAGAGTTGCATGGGATGCAATTGGAATTTTTCCTACCTAAACAACTAACTTTTGGGTGACTTGCCAAAGCAAGCTCAAAAGAAAGTGAAATATGGTTCTTGAACCACTATAAAGTATAATGATATTTTATGCATTAATATCTTGAGGGTTACTAATCCGTAGAAAAATAGTGGGAGCTATGTTTGACAATCAAGTCCTTGTTGAATATAGTTATACGTCACAATACATTGCATAATCCTATTGTGTTGAATACCAATGGCATTTAATAAACGAAACACGACTTTAAGTCCATAAGATGGACAAGCTGTCTGGAATCTATTTTCTAGACTGGTACAAAATTGAGAGATGTTCTCAAATAAAAGAAAAATTATTGTACATCGTAGAACATAAAGTTCGCTTCCCACCGACTACCGAAACACACTAAAAGCTAACGGAAGAAACATCAAAGAATGGTTCTTTGAATGTCACTTGCCTCGTGTTAGCTGCCATAAACTCTGAGGTTTGGAAGCAAGATGAGATCGTGGAGGCGTATGATATGATCATACATTTAAAGAAGCTCTTTATAAGAGCGAGCTACACATGAAAGGTTTGAAGTGTTGCTCCACGTTGCGTTCTCTTTATTAGCACTCGTCATGATCTAGATTAATCAAGCTCGTGTGTTCCAGGGCGACTTGATTTATCAAGATATGACGAGATGACACTAGCTAGTAATGTGTGACTGCTGAAGCAAGTGTTAAATACGCAACTAAGCTATTTCAATAGGATTGAAAGCTTAGATTTTCGGAGTTATCTATGAGATAGATAAAGAATAAATAGTTATTCACTCAAATTTAACCAATAATTGCATTGGATGCAATTATAGTTTTTGTTCAAAGGCAGTTTACTCAATGAGATTGAAAATCGCTGAACAAGACACTAATTAGGGCAAAGGCAAAATATGTTAATGGTTAACAGCATGGGTAAGGGAAAAAGATTTGCGCCGACCCCATGGGCATAAAGCAATCTTGTAGCTAAAACCAAGTTGCCTTAAATTCCCATAGGTGGTGTAGAGGAAGAGAGACTACCCAAAGTACCTGGAAGTAAGTCATAAAGGAATTATAAATTCCAATTTAGGTATTTTTGTTATAGAAGTCAATATGTCTATCTCATCATCATGAGTATACTATGCTAGATGAGGATCTCACGTTTATAGAAATGTGAAGGATCTCAAGATATGTAGACAATTGATAAGGAAGAAATAAACCTACACGTGTGAGAATGAAGCAAAGGGTTGCTGAATTAGCCGTAGGGAATTATCTCTACCTTTCTGAAACTTTTCATGAATTAGACAAAAGTGATTATGTCCCTGCTATGAGTAGGTGCATTATCATAGTTTATTGTTTGGACAAGAAAGGCTTTCTATCATAATAAAGGACAAATGTTGTTCCATTTATTCCGATATGCATTATTGTAATACAATTTTGTCTAATGGATTGTATATCCTTGATCATGATAATTTCATCTATAACATTAATACCAAGAGATTTGCATATGGTGATATGAACATCACTTATCTTTAGCATTATTGTTTAGGCCACATGAATAAGAGATACATATCTAGAACTCCATATGGATGGATTTCGACTCATCTTGTTTTGAATCATATGAGATATGTAAGACTTGTTTAAAGGGCAGGCTATGATCTTTGGGAATCATACATGTTGATGTACGTAGTAGGCCGCTAAGTACAAATGCTAAAGGAGGTTTTCAGTACTTCATCATATTTACTGATGGGATTAGAAAACATCAGAGAAATATGAATTTGTGTATCTTATGAAGAAACAAATCAGAATCCTCTGAAGAGTTCAAGGAATTCAAGAATGAAGTAGAGATCCAGCTTGACAAAAGTATAATGGCTCTACGATTGGATCATGGAGGAGAATACTTAAGCCAATAGTTTGAACATCTAAGGAAGTATGGGATGTGATCCCAACTCACTCTACCTAGAAAACCATTATGGAATGGCGTATCTGAGAAGAGATACCGAACCTTGTTGGACACGGTTCGGTCCGTGATGTTACAAACAGAACTTCATGTTTACTTCTAAGGGACATGTTCTAAATACAACAAATTTCGCCCCTAACCTTGTTCCATCTAAATAATTATGAATAAACACCATATGAGATATGGACTGGGAAGTGTCGTAGTATGTCGTTTATAAAGAATTTGGGTTATGAAATTTATGTAAAAGGTTTACATATAAAATTAAACCTTAGTCGGATATATGTACTGTGTAGAATATCCTGAGGAAACAAAGGATATTATTTCTACAATCCAATCGAGAACAAATTTTTTGTTGCTCCAACTGCTGTGTTTCTAGATAGAGATTGTCTCTAAAAGAAACAGTGGGAGGACAGTAGAACTTGAAGGAGTTCAAGAACCACAACAGAACATTGATCCTTTTGATGGAACATGAGCAGGATCACAAGGTGTTGTGGAGCAACCTGCTCAAGTAACATAAGGACCTCGTAGGTCAGGTAGGATATGTCAAGGAGCTAAAAAAATATAGATTTCTCATAACCCAGTGATGTATTGCTCGTGGAGATGAGCCTACAACCTATGAAGAGGCCACGAGTGGGCCATACTCTCATAAATTGCTTGGAGCCATGAGATACGATATGGAATCTATGTATACCCAACAAAGTATGGACTTTGTTCGAACCACCATAAAGGGTAGGACCCATAGGGTGCAAGTGGGTTATGAGGAAACCAACATGGATGGTAATATGATTAATTTTAGGTACGATTGGTGGCTAAGGGTTTCCTGTGAGTTCATAGTATAGACTATGACGAAATCTTTTCCCCAATTGAGATGCTTAAATCCATTCGCATCTTGCTTGCAGCAATCTATCTACAGATTAAATCAAGCTTCTTAGAGTTGGAATCTTCGATTAACGATGAAATCAAATGGTTTGATTCCATCAAGAAACAAGATGAAGCTTTTGTTTACAAGAAGGTTAGTGGGAGCACAGTTATATTTCTGGTCTTGTATGTGGGACATACTAATCATTGGTATGATGTTCCTACTTGGCAATCTTATGTTGATTGACTAGGGAATTAATCTTCAACAATGGACTTAGGCGAAGCAACCTATGAAGATCTATGGAGATAGATCAAGATAGTTGTTCAGCTTGAGTCATGGTACATAAATTGGCAAAGGTGTTGAAATGGTTCAACATGCAAGAATTGTGATTCTTACCTATGTCACATGGAATTAGTCTTTCGAAGACTAATTGTCTTTCCAATTGGATTGTGAAGGACTGTATGAATAAGATTCACGAGATACGCCATGTTATGTACTGGGCCAGATCTGTCATATGGTATGACACAAAGATACCAGTCATATCCGAGAGAGAGTCACTGGATAATTTTCAAGAATATCATTAAGTGCTTGAGAAGAACTAAGGATGAATTCTTGAGATATGGAGGAAATAAGGGTTCAGTGTAAAGAGTTACACTGATGCGAACTTCCAAACCGACATGGATGATCTAAAATGTAGTCAAGTTTTGTGTTTAGCCTTGATGGAGAAACTGTGAGCTGGAAGTGGTTCCAGACAAGATTCAGTTGTCGATTCTACCACAGAGGACTGATTATATTAATTCATGTGATGAATTTACTCAGAATATTAAATCTCAAGCGATTGTCGATGGAGGAGATGTGAATATATGCAAAATTACCAGCAGAGGACTCGCCTACCATGCCCCTTGCGTAGCAAAAGCATGAGGGTCGCGCTAGATCAATAGGCATATGATGCAGGAGATTGACTCTAGTGCAAGTGGGAGACTGTTGGAAATGTGCCCTAGAGGAAATCTATTTCTTGTGACATTTATGGATTTACAATTCATTATGTTATCGATATAGAGATATGTTAACATGAATTAAGTCCTTATAATATAAGTGTTATATGCTTAAATATCCCTAGTTAATTATACTGATTAAAAGGACAATCATCTATAGACTAGTATGGGGTTGGATTGATATGGAGATTTTACGATCCAAAACATGGGTATGCATTAGGGGTAATGGCTTACTGGATTGACCCATCTCCGAGAAGGCTACGTACAAGTTATGTAAAGTCACAAGCGCTTCTCGCGGTGACAGCGGTTGTCATCCTTAGACTTGAAGTCACTAGATCATCTAGTAGTGGAATATTGTGTCTTGGAAGCGTCAAACGTTACACCGTGACTGGGTAGCCATAAAGGCGTGTATCAGACCCAATATGAAGCAAGCTTAGAGATTGTAGTGATTTAGATAGAATTTTTCCCTCCCACAAAACGGGAGCAAATATCCGCGGCCACTCGAGGTATAGTGCTTATAGAATGTCTGGCCAGACTCAAATAAATCAATATGGGATATTGATTTTATCTGCATGGATAAGGCTATTTCTAGGATCGAGAAACTATGGATGGGATATACGAGTGTGACTTGTATGTCTCGTGTCCAATCCCAATATAGAGACAAAGGGACTAGACAATAGTTGCACAAGGTTTGTCGGATGACTATGTCTATTAGTTGAGTGAATGGATGTGTTGCTAGACACCACTCCATGTTAGTAAATAGTTACGACCAACTAAGTAGAAACCTATGGGGTCACACAGCATATGGATTGAACTAGATTTGGGAATTAATTAATATGGTTAATTAATTAGAAGGATCAAAACGCAACCACTTGCAAATTTAGTAGGACTAATTTACAAGGTGGACTAATACATGTATAGACATGATTAGGATTTGCCAAGGTGGACTAATTCATGTAGAGACATTATTAGGACTAGTTTTGAAAGAGAATAAATCCATGTGTAGACATGATTAGGACTAGTTTGCAAAGGGGACTAATTATCTCTTCGATGTTCTTGTTATTTTTACGTTTGTTCTTATCTATGTGATCTTTCTTCTACAAGAAATCTTCGATTTATTTCATGGTATCAGAGCAATGGCTCTATCCAATCCCTCATCTTCTAGTTATTTGAATCAATTTTATATTCTCTGAAATATAAACCAATTGATTCCTTTCAAGTTGGATAATTCCATTCATATCTTGTGGAAATTCCAGATATCGTCTTTACTAAAAACTCAAAATCTCTATGGGTATGTTGATGTGTCGTTGCATGTCCTCCTGAACAACTTCCTTCCATTACGACACCCGCGATCCAAAACCTATTCCAGCCTACCTCGATTGGATTACCCAAGATCAAGCAGTTCTGACTCTTTTGACAACAACCCTTACTGGAGAAGCTCTCATACATGTGATTGGTAAGACTACCTCTAGATCGGATTGGCTAGCTCTGTAAAATCGGTATGCTTCACTCACTCTCTTAAATTTTCTTCAACATAAATTTGACATGCAATCTTGGAAAGAGAACTCTGATAGTATTGATATATAAATGTAAAAGAAGAAAACCCTAAGAGATAAACTTGATGTCGCATGTAGTCCTATGAATGATGAAGACATGATTGTGCATGTGCTAAATGGTTTACCACCTGAATACAATGCTTTTTGAAAGTTCTTAATGCAAGTATATAAACAGTATCTAAATACTCTAGGAGGGGGGTTGAATAGAGTATGACAACTTTTGCTTAAAAAACAGTCTTTTGAAACTTGGAGAGAATATGCAGTTGATATCTCAAAGCTTTGGAAAAGATTAGAGAAACTAGAGATATAACTGCAGAACACAGAAGCTTCAAAGCTTTGAGATTTGGAAAACTCCAAAGCTTTGGAACTTCATAGACTGGAATGTAAATATAATAAAAGTAAGCAACGGGAACACAAGGATTTTACAGAGTTCACTCACAATTGGACCAAGTCTCTGCCTGAGGGATCTTATACCTCTAGGATTATAACACAACTTCTTATTAATCACCCAGATTTAGCCCTAGATCTCCGGCCTAATTGAGCTACCTTTCACCTATACAGCCTGTGGTTCCACACCTATCTAGTTCCAACTACAACCTGTTGAAACAATAAGAACCTCTTTGTTGTTCACTTGAACAACTAAACTTTTATGTTTGTGAGGTTTAATAACACATAAAGATAATACAAAGTACAATTGTGAAGAAGACAGAATGGAAATCAGCAATAAAGCTTGGAAGTGCTCTTCAGTCTCTAATGAATGATCTTGCTTCTGCAGTGTTAATAGGCCTGATGATTTGAAGAATTATATGATCTGATCTCTCCTGTTTGTAACACTCTTCAATTACAACATTTATCACCCTCTCCTTTTGTATCTCTCTTGGAAATTCAAAGTATTGATCTCTTAAGTAACAGCCTGCAACAACCTGAGAGATTTTAGGAACTGAATGCCTACAAATCCTCTCCCCTAATATGTTTCTTTCAAAACATATGCTTGGATAGCTTTCTGATTTGTTTATGGACGTTGGAACACCCAACAACCCTGCATACACTCAACAAACGAGATCAAACAATATCTATGCTGACAGTTCATGAAGAAATTAGGCTAAGTTTTATCTGATAATAAAAAACAGTTTATCCGTCCAATTAAATGGATATACCAATTGACCATTATAGAAAAAGTATTAACAGACTAGTATAAGTTAATATCAAGTTATAAAACCAAATGAATTGACCTGCATACACATATATGGTTAGATGAACTTAGCAGTAAGAAGTACTCAGAAATTCTCCAAGATTTGAAGCTATGACTGCTAGTTGATCAAGATGAACTTGGATTCCCAATCCATCTGAGTTCTGCACATTGTGTTGTACCATCCAAAACACGATTCCATAGTATTTGCAGAACATCATAGAGAATGACAAAATCATTCCAAACACCAACTTATAGACCTGCAGAAAACAAAACAGTTAAAAACATATAAGGCAACTACAGTGTCTCAAAGCTTTGAAGCTTTGACAATTGTGTTTCCGGCTTTCATCATCAAGGAACCAGAGCTCCTCCTTTGTATATATCCACATATTAATACCAAAGAGCTTCTGATCTATCAATCTCCCCCTTGATGAAAGACAAAACACTATTATTGAAGTCCTGAAATTTTTGAATATTTTCCTGCAACTCAAAAAGACCAGTGATTCTCAAATACCAGTAATAAAGCCAAACTAAGAAGTCTTAACTTACCATGGCAACACAATTAACAAAACTACCAGTCTTAACTTATACCAAAAAGGCAAGAACCAGTGATTCTCAAATACTACTAATAAAGCCAAACTAAGCAGTCTTAACTTATAGAAAAAAGGCAAGAACCAACATCCTACATTATCCAGAATTATTACAAGACTTAACAAACACTTAAAACACACACAATCTTCTCCCACTTTTTTACTTTCATAAAAAGAGTAGAAGGAATGTAGGATCTTGTTCAAAGTGTTTTAAAAAGAAAACAAATTTTAAGCACTTCAGGACTTGGAAGAAAGAAAAGATAGAAAGAATAAGAAAGATAGGTTTCAAGGCTTTGAAGATTCAGCTTCAGCATCCTTCTTTGCATATTTCCTTCCAAGCTTAGCTTTTCCCTTTCCCTTGTCCTGAACCTCTTCTTATTCTTCTTCAGGTGTCTGAGCATCAGACTCTCCTGCAGCTTCAGCTTGTTCTTCTCACTCTTCAACTTGTTCATCAGCTTCCTCACACTGTGCTTCCTCAGTTTCAGCTTGAATATATGTCACCACTTCATCAATAACCTCATTCACTTTAGCAGCTTCTTTCTCAGCAGTCTCTGTAGTTGTTTCCTCACCACCATCCTCATCCTCAGATTGCTCAAAAAGATCTTTAGAAGCAAGAACAATAGGGACCGATTTCTTCTTCTTCGGCTTCTTTAGAACTTCTCCAATTATCTCATCTGAATTAATTCTAGTGTATCTGCTCTATGAAGAGGTTATTTTCTCCAGGATCAAACATTTGATGATGACATCAAGCTTGTTTTTCACCAAACCTTTGAACTTTGTGAAGTCAGTAGATAGGTCAAAGAACCCTTGTCTTAAATCCTCCACTCCATATTCCAGAACATCAACCCTGTCCATTATTTGAGAGAAATCCAAATAACCAGGAACTTTGGGGGTTGTAGCAGCTCTAGGTTTGATAAACTCATTCTCGTTCAATTCCTTAATACTCACTTCAGAATAGAATTTCCACTTTCCTTTAACAGTTTGAACTATCCAAATCCTTTGAAGAGATGCCTCATCCAACAATCCATAACCAGTTGTAATCTTCTCCTCGTCTTCCAAAGGGACTCCAAAGTGTTTGAAAAACAAAGGTAACCTACTGTCATAAGGAAGAGAATGGTGCCTAGTCCTAGTGCCACTGTAAACCATATGCTCCATCAAAATAATAGGGAGATCAACTTCGAACCTTTGACATATCAGATACATCAGAATTAGCACCCTATATGTCATCAATTCTTTGGAATACTCCCTGGAAACTACACATCTCATAATAATAGAAAATTAAATTTTAGCCTCACAAGTAAACACAAAATGTGTTAACTGTTTTGATCCAGTAGGGGTTCCCTCCAAGAAAAACAAGGCTTTGGCTTTCTCTAAAATCTCCTTCCTATCAGGATGATCATGAATCCTATAATTTCTAGGAACTCCCAATACTTTGGCTAAAACTCTATGATCCAACTTAATATAAATCCCAGCAACTTTAGATGTCAGAATGAAATTTTCACTATCATCCAATTCTTGAACCAAGTTCATATAGAAAAGCCTAGCTAGCCTAGGGTAAGCCTCAATTGATGGATTTAACAAACACCAAACAGATGATTCTCTCAATTTCTTAATGTAGTCTAAGTCTAATAAATCCAATAACTCGGTACTAATTAGACTACGGAAAGATATCTTGGATGATGGATACCCATCCATCCACACAGTCTTAACATCTGAATTGACAAACCAAGAATCAGAAAAAATATTCTTACCAAAATTTGTAGCTTTCTTGGTCTTTACTGCACTGTGTCTCACTCCATTCTTCTCTGGTGTTCTTTCATCCTTCTTCTCATCAGCTTCCTTTTACTTTGAATATGGTGCACTCTTCTTCTCACTTTTCCCTTCAGCCACTTCCTTCTTCTTCTTGCTTGATTTTCTCCCTGATCCTTACTCCCGTGTTTTTTTATCTTCGCCACTTCTTCTTCTGTTGCAGACTGGTTCTTGTTGAACTTCCTTTCCCTTCTTGATCTTCTTTGAGAGAGGTGAAGTCTCATGGACAGTAGATGTCTCTTCTGAATCTGATCCATGAATGGTGATCTTCCTGTTAGCCTTCCTCTTTGTCCTCTTGTTGGAAGTCTGTCCTTTTTGTTTGATCCTCTCAGATTTGAGCTCCATTGTGGTTAGGGTTTGAGAGATAGATACGAAGAGAAAAGAGGTGAGAATTAACGAAATAAGCCCTGAAGTTGGCTTAAGTAGGTAGAAGAGTTTGATTTAAAAAAGGTATTGCATTCAAATCAGATTGTAAAAGGATTCATGAGATATTTTTGGGATATTTTGTCAAAATCTCTGAACATTTCAAATATTCTGTAGTTATCTAAAAAGATATTACAAAATATTCCATGATCCATTTTTTAATAAAAAGCATACCCACTTAATCAAAGCAGCTGAACAGTAGTTCAAAGCTTTGAGATGTTTCAGAACAAAACAGAAACCTTCAAAGAATACTTTCAAGGATAAGAAAGTTTGATCTCAAGGCTTTGAGATTTACACACATAATATGCATAGAAACTAATACTCCCCCTAAACCAATGCATCCGTGTTGAACATACCCAATTTAAGTCTTTGGGATGCAAACCTTTCATCTGGCAATGGTTTAGTGAAAATATCAGCTATTTGCATAAGAGTAGAAATAAAAGATAGAACAACATCACCTTTTTCAGCATGATCTCTAAGAAAATGATGTCTTGCATCTATGTGTTTTGTCCTTGAATGATGAACTGGATTCTTTGATATAGAAATGGAACTAGTATGGTCATAGTTAATAGGAATATTTCTGAATTCATATCCAAGCTCTCTAGTTGTTGAGCGATCCATAAAACCTCAGAACAACAGGATCTAGCTGCAATGTATTCAACTTATGCAATTGATAGAGCTACTGAATTTTGCTTATTTGAATGCCAACTAATCAGTGATGAACCAAGAAATTGGCAACATCCTGAAGTGCTCGTTCTGTCTACTTTGTAACCTGCAAAGTCTGCATATGAATAACCACTAAAAATAAAGTTAGTTCTTCTTGGATACCAAAGCCCCAAGTCTTTGGTTCAATTCAAGTGTCTGAAAATCCTTTTTACAGCAATCAAATGAATTTCTTCAGGATCTGCTTGAAATGTAGCACACATACATACACTAAACATAATATATGGTCTACTAGCAGTTAGATACATAAGTGAACCAATCATACCTCTATAATCCTTTTGATTCACACTCCTACCACTTGTATCCTTGTCTAAGGATAATGATGAACTCATAGGAGTCTTAACTACCTTGGACTGAGACATGTTATATTTATTTAACAAGTCCTTGGAGTATTTCCCTTGATACACAAAGATTGGTTTCTTCATTTGATGTACATGATGTCCAAGAAAGAAACTCAGTTCTCTTATTAAGCTCATCTCAAATTCCCTGCACATTAGACTTGAAAACTCTTTTGAAAGAGCATCATTAGTGTCACCAAATAGAATATCATCAACATATGTCTGTACTACTAACAAATCTTTTTCATGATTCCTGATAAAAAGAGTTTTGTCAACAAGTCCTCTCTTGAAATCATTTACTAGTAAAAATTTAGAGAGCATGTCATACCAAGCCCTTGAAGCTTGCTTAAATCCATACAAGACTTTGTCTAATTTATAAACATGATAAGGAAAATTGTCATCTTCAAAACCTAGTGGTTGAGCAACATATAATTCTTCTTGTAAATATCCATTTAGAAAAGCACATTTGACATCCATTTGAAAAAGCTTTATATGTTTATGTGATGGAAATGCATGAAGTATGCTGATATCTTCTAACCTTGCAACAGGGGAAAATGTCTCCTCATAATCAATTCCTTCTTCTTGATTATATCCCTGTGCAACCAGTCTTGCTTTATTTGTCACAACATTACCATTTTCATCAAGTTTATTTTTGAATAACCATATATTTCCAATCACTGATTGATTCTTTTGTATAGGAACCAAATTCCATACTTTGTTCCTTTAAAAATGATTCAGCTCATTCTGTATTGCAATGATCCAATCTACATCTTCTAGTGATTCTTTTGCATTTTTGGGCTCAATAAGTGATCCAAAAGCACTAAAAGTACACAAATTCTTCAGCTGACCTCTTGTCTGAGTTCCAGTGGTTGGATCTGATATAATCTTCTCTGGAGGATGATATGATAAGTATTTGAACTTCTTTCTTGGTGTCTAGGTATATGATCCTTCAAGGCTTTGAGATCTTAACACAGTAAAAGGAGCATCATATGTTCTGTCAGTCTCAGTCTCAAGGCTTTGAGATTTTGGCTCAGGAGGGGGTTCAAGGCCTTGAGATTATTTTGAGTGTTTCTGCAACTTAGTTTTGCTTCTTTTATCCTTCTCATAATCATCATCAGCCTCATACTTGTTCAAGTTGAGATATGCAAAACTTTCAATCATAGAATCATCAGTACTTTCATCAAAAATCACATGAATACTCTCCTCTACAATCTTAGTTCTCTTATTGTAAAATCTATAAGGTTTGCTAGTTTGAGAATAACCAAGAAAAACACCTTCATCACTTCTAGCATCAAACTTACTAAGATTATCTTTGCCATTGTTATGCACAAAACAAATACACCCAAAAAGCTTATAATAAGAAACACTCGGCTTTCTCCCTTTGAAAAGTTCATATGGAGTTTTCTTCAAAATAGGCGTGATCAAACATCTATTGAGCACATAATTGGCAGTATTAACAGCTTCTACCCACAGATACTTTGGAAAATTACTTTCAAGTAGCATAGTTCTAGACATGTCTTCAAGAGTTCTATTTTTCCTCCTGATAACTCTATATTAGAGTTATATTTCTTCTGCGTTTGTGTACCGTTTTGTGTAGTTTCCGGGTTGAATATATTAGAAATACACTATGAACTTGAGGAAATTGGATAAGTTTAGCTTTGAGTGATAAATTATTAATCCGGGCGTTTTTCACATTATTTACATTTATTTTGTCACTTTTGATCGCACGGGGTGTTTTCGTGTTGTGTTGGACAGGAAACGGAGCTCATGGATCAAGAGGAGGAGGAAAACGAACTTCGGAACATATGCGGAAGCTTGGGAGAGAAAGAAATTGGAAGAAAAGAGGGCAAAAATGGAAAAAGGGGGTCAAAGTGTCATTTTAGAAAGTTTGAAGTGTAGGATCAAAAGTTGATCCTAGGATCAAAGCAGATCGCACGATCAACTTTAGTGATCGCACGATCTGCAAGGGGAGAACTCACTGACTTGTAGGATCAAGTAGCAGATCGTACGACCAAGTAGCAGATCGCGCGATCTGCTTTTCGCGCGATCTGCTAGCAGACCCAGCAACGCACGGGAAAAGCCAAGGAATTAGGGTTATTAATTAATAATTTTTTATTATTAATTAATGCACCCTAAGTGAAGATAAAAGGAGACAAAAAACAAAAGAAAAGGGAGACATGAGAGTAAGAAGGCCATCAACGTAGAAGCAAGAGAGAGACGGGGGAAGAGGAGGATTCCTCCTCCATTGAAGCTCTAAGTTTGATTTCTTCTTCTTCTCTCTCAATCTTTCTATGGAGAAATTAGTAAGTCTTGTTTGGTTTATTAGTATTAGCTAGACGTTTTGCTAGGCATCTCTTTGAGAGCCTAGGGTTTATGTAAACGATGATATTTTTCCGGATTTGATATTTGCTTCATGATTTATTGACTTATTCTTTTGAATCAATTCTAGTTTCTTGTTTATGTTAGAAATCCTAATTGAGTGACACGATTAGGAGATAAAACTAGGGTTCAAGAACTAGGGTTTGTTCAATAGTTGATTCATGCTTAAAGTTAGCAATATTTTAATTCAATTGTTCATAATCTATGCTTAATTCTTAATGGGGATGGAGTAATTAACCGGAACCATTAGTTGGCTAGTGAAGTGCACGACAGTGACTTTAAATAGCTAGGGTGAGATATGAGCATCAATCCCGTATCACTGAGACTGAGAAGAGACGTGTTAGGATTGGCTAGTGTGGGTAGATTCGGTAGGTGAAATTCGACTGTCTCGTGCAACGGTGGACCGACAGGATCCGTTTTCGTGCATGTCGTTAGCCTACTAGAACGGACCGATAGACGCAAGAGACCGATAGGAGATTGTAGTCTACCGTGAAGTAGAATGACTTGAGACCGATAGGAGATAGTCAGCGCTGTTACCCGGCTTAGTTAGAATAGAGTTAACGTGTTGCTCAGATAATCCGGAAATCGTCTACAACCCTAGGTGATCTAGAGATTGCCTAGTTTCTCCAAACTTATATCTTAAACATAAAAAATACAAAAATATTAGCTTAGTTGTTATTTCAATTCTAAAAATCAATCAAATCTTTCCTCCTGCCCCCTACTCTAAATTAAATAACTAATTAAATAATCTCAAGCCTGTCCTCGTGGGATCGATAACTCGGGGTTGAAATACCACCCCTATATTACTTGACCGTGAACTTGCGCATACACGTAAGAAATCGCGTCAAGTTTTTTGCGCCGTTGCCGGGGACTGCGGTAGATTATTTAGTTAGGAGTTAGTTTAGAGTACTTTTATTTCAGTTTGGTTTTAATATTTTTATTCTATATCTCTGTGCTTCACGGGTGTCTTGTGAGTTTGTTTCTCAGGAACGCAGGGAGCAAGAGACAATTTGAGCATGTGGAGTGAAGAGTGTTATTCGGGTCACCCCTACTGTTTCCACTGCAGGGGTAACCATGAAGACGAGGACGCATGCATAACTTGGTGCTACGTATGCGTCATTTGGCACGAACGTAGAGACTCATGTGGAGTACATGCCCCCCAGCTTCATCAGCACCAGGAAGACTCATCAGCGGATATGGCAGAACGGCGTAGTATTATGAATGACATGGACGTTTGCGCCAAATTTTTGTCCATAGATGCACAATTACCAAAAGAGGATTCACCCACAGGTAGGGAATACGTGAGGGAGATGTTGGAGAGGATAAAGAAGCGAATAGAAAAACTGTCAACAGCAGGGGAATCAAGCATTCAAGAGCCACAAGAAGAAACCGTGCCATATGACAGTGAGCTAAAAATTGAACCTTCATCATCCCCACCACAAGTGGAAGAAGAGATACCTGAGCTAAACGAAGACTGCAGTGTCCAGGAACCATTGGTGGACTCTGCCATATATGAGGACTCAGACTCTAATTCAGACTGGGGTGGACCTGTGTGCCGAAGATGGGAAGATCTGCCGTATTGCGAGCCAAGACCGCAGGTTCCCTCACATCCTTGGTATGAATGGGAAGACACCGAAATTGGAAGCCTGTGGTGTGTCGACGATGAAGCTGGTGACACACTTGTGCTCAGTGATATTGAGGTAAAAGCCCCAACTCCGATTAACGATGAATTCTCCATATCTTATGTCACACAAGTCTGCGATGAGCTGGAACAATTACTGTATGGGGATTCGTATGGGGAAGAATTTGATGAGAAACTCCCAATCTCTTGTTCTATGGGCGATTCTATTGATCATCCATATGCCATAATCAAGGAGTTGGAAGTCAGCAAGTGTGGGGGTGTGGATGAATTGCATGGGTCATTTGAAGATCATCTAGCACCAAAGAGGTATTACTGGGATGACTTTATGGAGAACGATGCATATGAGCCCAGTGGTACTTGGTGGAAGCTGATAAAAAAGATAAATTGCAAGATGAAAAGATTCAGCTTCTACAACTCTCCGCCATCTGCACAGCACAGGGGTGCACGTGAAGTTATCGAGAAGAGATGGTGGAAGAAGAAGAAGTGGAGGGATAAAGCAGTCTCCACTATCCTTTTCGGTTGAGGTAACCGGGTCGGGCTGTCGACCTTAAATTACAAGCGCTGCTTGGGAGGCAACCCAATGTAGATTAGGATGCAATTTGTTTCTGTTTTTGCTTTTAGTTCTCCATATTTGATTTTGAGGGGTGAGAGAGAGTTGCTTTAATACTTTCAATCAGTGTGCAGGGACACAGGTACATAAGACGCTCCGGGTTCCCCTTCTTGATGCGTGTGATAGAATGTTGAGTAGGCGCATCGGAATCCGGACGCGAGGTGAGACTTTTCCGAAAACTGTCAACGGTCCACAAGACCCCTTCTTGTTGCAGTTTCGCGGCAACGGTGCCCATGTAGGTCCGGGCACCCCAGGTACCTTTAACTCTCTCTCTTGTTTCTAAGTTTTGAGCCATAATAGTGTAGATCCACCGCCAACACATTTAAGCGATGAGTCCTCTTATTATATCTCTAAATTCGTTGAGGACAACGAAACGCTTAAGTGTGGGGGGGTTTGTATCTATGTTCACTAGCCATGTCTTTGTTTGCATCGCCTTGTTACATATAGTTATGTGTTCATATTGTGTTGGTTTGTGGTAAGAGTGTGTAGTTTATGAATTTTGTTAGCACTTTTACATTATTGAGTCCCCTACCCAAAACTTGTGTTTAATCGAGTTGGCCAAAAGCATATAGAGTTAGGATATATTAAAAAAAAAAAAAAAAAAAAAAAAAAAAAAAATCATAAAAGTTTTAAATTTTTGAGAAAGGGCAATCGAAGAGAGTGAATGTGGAGAGGGCTTAATGATAGAATTCCTTAGGAGTATGAAAATATGAGGTGAGGTAGACGCGAGAATCTGGAGTAGGAAGACTTATAGGGCTAATACACATTAGAACTGCGAGTAGCTGCCTCTCAGGCTAGTTATCCTACAAGCGCTACACCACTGTCACTTAGGTAGTCGTCAACCCTCCTCGTAGTGGCAATGGAACAGCTGTGCGAGTGATGTTTATGGGGGCCTCACGTCCCGTCTCCATCTCCTAGGTCCACTAGTTACCCCTATTGATCCGTTTACCCCTTTTATTCACAGCCTCTAGCCTAGGAAGCCTTTCATTGTGACTTTCATCACTTGTTAGAATGGTCCTTTCCTATGCGTCATGATAGAGGGAGTTGAGTTAGGGAGGTTCGATGAGGGTGAGCTGATTTGATACATCTTACGTGGATTTTCTTACATGTTGTCTTTTGAGGGGATGTGAGGGTGAGTTAGAGACGGTAGCACACTTCGGTGTGGCGGTGAGTCGTGTCCTTACACCACGATCACAGGTGGAGTACCGTAGTGCGTGATATTTCTTCCGCACGTCATGGGGTGGGGGTTGGTTGATCTTATAGGAGGTGTGCTTATGCTTTATTTATATTCTCTATATCTTAGGTGATGAGGAGGATCGGTTGGAAAAGCACGTTTACACATTGACTAATGGGTTCGTGATTTGCTTTGCATCAAGTGTGGGGGTGTCGACATCTACGTTACATCACTAATTTAACACATTCCACCCCCATGTTATCTAATTCTGATATTTGATCTCCTCGGATATTACTATCGTATTGTCGGCTCCATGTGCTTAATGTTATTGTGTGGAAATGAAAAAAAAGAAAAAGAGAGAAAAAAAAAGTAAAATAGAAAGTGAAATTGAAATTGAAAGGGAATAAAGGAGCAAGCTTGAAATTGAAGACCGGGGAGATTAGCTATTGTTCGGGATCACTTCTTCACATTTGTGGCCGCGAGAACGGCGTTGCACCAAGATTGAGGGAATGAGGGCCGGAGTAGTGAGATTCGGTGTGGTTCCTTGGATTTTGGTGAGGGAGTGTGAGAATCAGGTTTTGTGAGTAAGATCATGACGTCTAGGACTACGCTTCTAAATATGCTATCCTACCCGTCCTAAACCGTCAGCAATTTAACCCGTGGATAAATAGCTCGGATGGTAAGTTCTAGGGATACGTTTGATGAGTGTGCGGAAGAAACATTTTTTTTGTGTTCGTGCCCGTTCTGTCTAACGAAACTGGCCGCAATTTCTACCAATCACCAAAGTTATAGAACTTCCGAGGGAATATGAGAGCCTTATGACTTGCCGGTTTACTTTTTGAGATTGCCCAATCTCTAACTAAAAAAAAGAAAAAAATTGGTGTTGTTTCAATAGTTGCATTGTGAAATAATCGAGTTGCATTGTATAGTCATGTAGATTGCATGGGTGTGTGTGTTGTTTGTGTCACATGGCTAGTGAAGTTAAATGCAATTCGGTGGATTGAAAATCATAGTGTGAGAAGTATTTTTTATTTTGCTCGGGACGCGCAAAAAGGTAGTGTGGGGGGATTTGATAACTCTATATTAGAGTTATATTTCTTCTGCGTTTGTGTACCGTTTTGTGTAGTTTACGGGTTGAATATATTAGAAATACACTATGAACTTGAGGAAATTGGATAAGTTTAGCTTTGAGTGATAAATTATTAATCCGGGCGTTTTTCACATTATTTACATTTATTTTGTCACTTTTGATCGCACGGGGTGTTTTCGTGTTGTGTTGGACAGGAAACGGAGCTCATGGATCAAGAGGAGGAGGAAAACGAACTTCGGAACATATGCGGAAGCTTGGGAGAGAAAGAAATTGGAAGAAAAGAGAACAAAAATGGAAAAAGGGGGTCAAAGTGTCATTTTAGAAAGTTTGAAGTGTAGGATCAAAAGTTGATCCTAGGATCAAAGCAGATCGCACGATCAACTTTATTGATCGCACGATCTGCTAGGGGAGAACTCACTGACTTTTAGGATCAAGTAGCAGATCGTACGACCAAGTAGCAGATCGCACGATCAGCAAAAGCAGATCGCGCGATCTGCTAGCAGACCCAGCAACGCACGGGAAAAGCCAAGGAATTAGGGTTATTAATTAATAATTTTTTATTATTAATTAATGCACCCTAAGTGAATATAAAAGGACACAAAAAACAAAAGAAAAGGGAGACATGAGAGTAAGAAGGCCATCAACGTAGAAGCAAGAGAGAGACGGGGGAAGAGGAGGATTCCTCCTCCATTGAAGCTCTAAGTTTGATTTCTTCTTCTTCTCTCTCAATCTTTCTATGGAGAAACTAGTAAGTCTTGTTTGGTTTATTAGTATTAGCTAGACGTTTTGCTAGGCATATCTTTGAGAGCCTAGGGTTTATGTAAACGATGATATTTTTCCGGATTTGATCTTTGCTTCATGATTTCTTGACTTCTTCTTTTGAATCAATTCTAGTTTCTTGTTTATGTTAGCAATCCTAATTGAGTGACACAATTAGGAGATAAAACTAGGGTTCAAGAACTAGGTTTTGTTCAATAGTTGATTCATGCTTAAAGATGGCAATATTTTAATTCAATTGTTCATAATCTATGCTTAATTCTTAATGGGGATGGAGTAATTAACCGGAACCATTAGTTGGCTAGTGAAGTGCACGACAGTGACTTTAAATAGCTAGGGTGAGATATGAGCATCAATCCCGTATCACTGAGACTGAGAAGAGACGTGTTAGGATTGGCTAGTGTGGGTAGATTCGGTAGGTGAAATTCGACTGTCTCGTGCAACGGTGGACCGACAGGATCCGTTTTCGTGCATGTCGTTAGCCTACTAGAACGGACCGATAGACGCAAGAGACCGATAGGAGATTGTAGTCTACCGTGAAGTAGAATGACTTGAGACCGATAGGAGATAGTCAGCGCTGTTACCCGGCTTAGTTAGAATAGAGTTAACGTGTTGCTCAGATAATCCGGATATCGTCTACAACCCTAGGTGATCTAGATATTGCCTAGTTTCTCCAAACTTATATCTTAAACATAAAAAATACAAAAATATTAGCTTAGTTGTTATTTCAATTCTAAAAATCAATCAAATCTTTCCTCCTGTCCCGTACTCTAAATTAAATAACTAATTAAATAATCTCAAGCCTGTCCTCGTGGGATCGATAACTCGGGGTTGAAATACCACCCCTATATTACTTGACCGTGCACTTGCGCATACACGTAAGAAATCGTGTCACCTCCCAACTACTCCATTTTGCTGAGGAATTCTAGGCGCAGAAAAGTTGTGTGAGATGCCATGCTTTGCACAAAATAAATCAAAATCAAGCTAGTCAAATTCTCTACCATGAACACTTCTGATTGATGCAATAGGTAAATTTTTCAAAGTTGAAGCTCCTTACAAAGCTTTGAGAATTCAGATAATGCTTCAGACTTGACTCTAATGAACATAACCCATGTAAATCTGGAATAATCATCAACCAGAACAAGCATATGTCTCTTACATTTGGGTGTTTGAACCCTCATAGGACCACATAAGTCCATATGCATCGATTCTAAAGGTCTAGAAGTACTTACAAAGTTCTTTGGCTTGAGTGAACTATTGGTCTGTTTACCTTGGGTACATGCCTCGCAAATCTCATCATCATTGAATTTCATGATTGGTGATCCTCTTACCAAATCTTTTGAGATGAGTTTGTTCATGGTATGCATGCTTATATGCCCAATCTTTCTGTGACGAAGCTTTGAGTCATCCTTCAAAGCTTTGAGACATTTCAGACTTTCACCTGCAACTTTGTCAGTCCATATAGCATAAACATTGTGTGACCTAGGAGCAGTGAGTATGCCATTGCCCGATTTTTCATCTTGCACCACACATTTATCCTCGTCAAATACTTCCTTATTTAATTTATCTTAAAGCTGTGATATACTCAAAAAATTATACTTAAGACCATCAACTAGATAAACATCTGAAATTGACCTTGCAGAGTAATTACCAATACTACCTATACCAATGATGTTGCAACTTGCTTTGTCACCAAGTGTGATTGTTCCTCCTCATTGCTCTTTAATCTCATTGAATAAATATTTCTTTCCACTCATGTGTCTGGAACATAAAATATCAAAATTCCATTTCTGATCCTTCAAATCTTTGGTGACATTCATATCTTCAATTGGCTGCTCTCTAGAGTGATCTTCTTGATGTCCATATCTTCAAATCTTTGGTGACATCCATCATCCTCTTGTTCAAGGCTTTGAGATTTCTCAATGTCCTTTGCCTTGAGCGCCAGGTTCTTGTTGTTGTCACTCATGTCACCATCTACCTCCTTCATTGAGATCTCATGAGTGAGCAGTTTTCCTTGCAGATCATCTAGTTCCAAGAGGCTTAAATCCTGAGCTCCTCAATTGCAGTTGTATTAGGCTCCCATTTAGCTTTTGGCAAGCTTCTGAGTATCTACCTGACTTTTTCTTCATTTGAGAAAGTTTTTCCTAAAGATTCAAAGTTGTTCACAATATCTTTAAACCTTTCGAACATGTCCTTGATGGATTCATCAGAGTTCATCTTAAACAGTTCATACTGTCTTAAAAGGATATTGATCTTTATCTGCTTGACTTGGCTAGTTCCTTCATAACTAACAGTTAGCTTATCCCGTATCTCTTTTGCACTCTTGCAATTGAGTATTCTGTTAAACTCATCTGCACTGAGAGCACAATACAATAAGTTCAAAGCTTTGTAATTTTTTGATACCTTTTCCAGTTCAGTAACTGAGAGATCTTCCTCTAGTTTGACAGTTCTAATTCCATCAGAAGTGGTATAGAACAAGTTTGTACAATTCACAACAATAGAACATAGCTCCATGTCTTGATCTATGATGAAATTTTTCATCAATGCCTTCCAATGCACAAAGTTATCACCACAGAGCAGTGGAGGTCTATTAGCTCCTCTTCCCTGTGAGTATCCTCCATCACCTACATTACTCATTGTCACAAGATTGTTGGATCTTAAACAGTAACCCAAGCTCTGATGCCAGTTGAAAGTTTGTAATGCAGGTAAATAAACAGGATCTAAATACTCTAGAAGGGGGGTTGAATAGAGTATGCCAACTTTTTCTTAAAAAATGTCTTTTGAAACTTGGAGAGAATTTCCAGTTGGTATCTCAGAGATTTGGAAAAGATTTGAGAAACTAGAGATATAACTGCAGAACACAGAACCTTCAAAGCTGTGAGATTTAGAAAACTCCAAAGCTTTGGAACTTCCTTCTTAGACTGGAATGTAAAGATAGTAAAATTAAGCTACAGGAACACAAGGATTTTACAGAGTTTAGTCACAATTGGACCTAGTCTCTGTTTGAGGGATCTTTTCCCTCCAGGATTCTAACACAACTTCTTATTAATCACCCAGATTTAGCGCTAGATATCAAGCCTAAGTGAGCTACATTTCACCTATACAGCTTGTGGTTCCCCACCTATCTAGTTCCAACTACAACCTGTTGAAACAATAAGAACCTCTTTGTTTTTCACTTGAACAACTAGACTTCTAATTTTGTGAGGTTTAAGAGCATAGAAAGATAATACAATTTCAGTACAAGTGTGAAGAACACAGAATGGAAATAAGCAATAAAGCTTGGAAGTGTTCTTCATTCTCTAATGAATGATCTTTCTTCTGGAGTGTTAACATGCCTGATGATTTGAAGAATTGTATGATGTGATCTCTCTTGTTTGTAACACTCGTAAATTACCACGTTGATCAGCCTCTCCTTGTGTATCTCTCCCTGAAATTCAAAGTACTGATCTCTTAAGTAACAGCCTACAACAACCTGATAGATTTTAGGAACTGAATGCCTAAAAATCCTCTCCCCTGATATGCTTCTTTCAACAACTATGCTAGGATAGCTATCTTATTTGTTTATGGACGTTGGAACGCCCAACAACCCTGCATACACTCAACAAACAATATCAAACAAAATCCAAACAAACTAGCATTAAGATCTGATCAGCATTATGCTGACAGTTCATGAAAAAATTAGGCTATGTTTTGTCTGATAATAAAAAACAGTTTATCCATCCAATTAAATGGATATACCAATTAACCATTATAGAAAAAGTATTAATAGGCTAGTATAAGTTAATAACAAGTTATAAAATCAAATGAATTGACATGCATACGCAGATATGGTTAGATGAACTTAGCAGTAAGAAGTACTCAGAAATTCTCAAAGCATTGAAGCTTTGACTGCTAGTTGATCAAAATAAACTTGGATTCCCAATCCATCTCAGTCCTGCACATTGTGTTGTACCATCCAAAACATGGTTCCATAGTATTTGCATAACATCATAGAGAATGAAAAAATCATTCCAAACACCAATTTATAGACCCGCAGAAAACCAAACAGTTAAAAACATATAAGGCCACTACAGTGTCTCAAACCTTTGATGCTTTGACACATGTGTTTCGGGATTTCATCATCAAGGAACCAAAGGTCCTCCTTTGTATATATCCACATATTAATACCAAAGAGCTTCTGATCTATCGCTTTTCGCACCACTCTTCGCATTCATGCTAATACTGGATTCATCTTAGTTGAGGAACTACATGTTTTACTTCTTGCTAAGGAACAAATGTTTGAATCTCAAATGAATCATGCCTCTTATATATTTTCTAATGCTTTTGTGAGTCAATTTGACAATGTTGATACTGGTAGAGGTCGTGGTAATGGTTATGTTGGTAGAGGAAATAGTAATATCAATCAAAACTATAACCAAAACCCTAACTATTCTCCTAACCCTAATTTGGTCATGGAGGGACCATAATGAATGGGTAACAAAGGGTTTGACAACCCTCGGGGAGGTAGTTCTAGCTACTCAAGAGGTGGTCGAACCTCTGGAGTAAGGTCCGATTGGAACAATAGTTATGGAATCGACAACTTAATCGGTACAACAACAATTCTGGTTCTTTTGGAAATTTTAGAGGAAGATGAGGCAAGGGTCTTGGAAAACCTCCTGTGACTTGCCAAATCTATGGCTATGATTACCATTCAGCCCTTGACTGTTGGCATAGAATGGATCATGCTTATCATTGTAAAAAGCCTCCAACGCAATTAACTGCTATGAGTTATGTGACTCAACCTGTCAATTATTCAGTTTGCAATGAGAATCCTGGTACTATTGATAATCCTTATGCCATTGCTAACAATTATTGTCTTAGTGACTCTGGTGCTACAAACTATATGATTGCTGATTTGAAGTCTCTCTCTCTTTAACAACTACACTTGTAATGATCAAGTCTATGTGGGTAATGGTCAGCCTGTCCCTATATCTCGCAGGTACTGCCACTCTTCAAACTTCATATTCGATTTTTCATTTTCCTAACACTCTTCATGCTCCTCAATTATCTGCAAATCTTCTCCCTGTTCAAATGTGTCTTCAACACAATCATTCCTTCTACATTGACTCTAACTCATTCTATATTCTTAACAATTCTCATGGCACCATTCTCTACCAAGGGCAGAGTGAAAATGGGATATATCCTATTTACGCTCACCCGTTCAAGAGTCAAAGTCCAAGTAATTTCTGTCAAATTCAAGGTCAAAGTCAATCAAATTCAAAGCTTTCTTATTTAGGAAAGAAAAACTCCAATCCTATCCGGCATGCCAGATTGAATCATCCTTCTGAGGAAGTCATGAAACTTATATTCATTACTAGTTCTTCTATTTGTAATAATTTAAAACTCTCTGATATCCATTATGCTGTTGTGTGTGAAGATTTTTTGAAGGGTAAGATATATAGACTTCCATATAAGAAGTCTACTACTTCTGTTAATGATCATCTTCAGCTCATACACATTGATGTATGGGGCTAGTGCTAAAGCTCTACATGGTTATAAATACTATGTCTTATTTATAGATGACCTGTCAAGATTTACCTGGATATACCCTCTTCATGCCAAGTCAGACCTTACTACTGTGTTTCCTAAATTCAAATTACTTTTCGACAAACAAATTAGGAATCCAATAAAAATTCTAAGAAATGATGGACGTGGAGAATATACATGTTATCTCTTTACTTACTTCTGATCCTCTCATGGTATCATTAATCAAAAAAAAATTACTCACGCACCTTAAAAAAATGTTGTGTCTGAAAGAAAACATAGGCACAATGTTGAAACAGCTGTTACTCTTCTTGACCATGCTGATTTGCCTAAGCATTTCTGGTATCAGGCTTTGTCTACTAATGTCTACTTAATTAATTACTTGCCTACTAAAAACACTAAAAATATATCATTGTGATCTTTTATGCAATACCAAACCAGATTATTCTAGATTTTAAATACTTGGTTGTGCCTGCTATCCCTATTTTTTTTTTCTTTTTTTCTTTTTGAGGAAACCTGCTATCCCTATTTGAGACACTACAATTCTTCTAGAATTGATCCAAGAACTAAACTATGTATCTTTTTGGGCTATGCTGACAAGTAGAAAGGCTATCTTTTCTATGAAAAATCGAAACAAAAGTTCTATAGAAGTAGAGATGTCATTTTTAATGAGGACATGTGTCCTTACCATGATTCCTCTCAAGAATTTACTACTACTGCTTCTGGTTCTTCATCTTATAATACAAATCCTGTTGTAGTTGTGATCGAATCAGGTTTGACTGATATGCTCATTTTTTCATATTTGTCATGGATTTGGTCAAACCTGTCGTAGACCCGGACCGTAGGCATGAGCTAATTGATATCCCTGCAAAAGACCTTAGGCCGCATTACTTTGAGAGTTATTGTTTTGTGAACAACGCGGCCCATTCCTATTATCTGACGGGTAAGAAGCCGAACTATAGGTTGCCTAAGGATTTCCGTTATGAAGTAGATGAGGATAGGATGCCTTTTCAGATGGTGAATTTTGCAAGTCGAGCAGACAATTTTGGCACATCACTCACTGGATTTGAGGGTGCGTCGAGTTCCACATTAACTAGGGAGTTCTTTTGCAACCTGCTATATGCTGGCGATGCCGAAAACACTAACACGCGGTGGGTCTATTGCCGTCGCGATTATATCCTACTGACCCCCGAGTCCATTAGGCAGGCTTACGGGATTGCACCATCCCAAGAGCCGTGTGCATACCAGTTGGCTCTCAACAATCCTCCGTCGGATGAGGAAATCCTAAGGGTATTTACGGGTGGGGCCGCGGGGGGCCACTTTGAGGGGGAAGAAGATGGACACCTAGGGCTTAAGCTGCACTCTGGATATCTGTGCAAACCCGCGAAATGGTGGGCCGAGTGGGTGGTGAACCGCATTGTGGGGATCCAGCACTTTACTCACCTCAAGAATGAGTCTACCCTGATCGTGTACTCTCTTATGATGAGGAGGAGGATCGATATCGCCCATCTTACTTGGGCTTACATTCAGGAGCGAAACGTCGCCGCGAGCCGGAAGGGACTCGGGTATAGCAACCTGATTATCCAACTGGCTCGTATCTATCAGATTCCCATCACGGAAAACAAGGGTGACTGGCTGCCTCCTATACTTAAGTCCTATAGGAAGATTAGAGGGGGAGGTCTGGGACCGAATGACCCAGTCATTGACCTTGATGCTGACCTTATGGAGGAGGATGATCCAGCCCCTGCCCCTGCCCCTAGGAGGAGATCGACCCAGGATATACCTACGCGGGGGACGGGAGCGTCTAGACTTAGGCGTTCTCAGTCCACCCATGACCACGGGGAGTCGATCCAGACAGCCAGGCCGAGTCAGAGAGCCAGACCTAGCACGAGAGGTGCGACCGGTCCACCGCCACTTTCGGTCATGAACTGTAGGTTGACCCGAGTTGAGGAGGGAGTTGAGGGATGCCGTGCTGGCCAAGAGTCCATTGGTGATAAGATGCTTAAGAAATTAGGGAAAATTTTCCGATACCTAAAGCACACCAAGAGGACCCAGAAGAAGATGGCCAAAGACCATGGCGACGCTATTACTGCCATCCGAGAGGAGCAGCGAGAGGCGGCCCGCCATGCGGGCCGAGAGGTGCCCCTGCCCATTATTTTCCCTCCCTCCTATTCCAGTGACTACACTACCAGCTGGTCGGACGAGGCGAGCTCGAGTGAGTTTGCCACAGATCCGGATCGACTGCCACCTAGCAGTCAGTCAGGATCCCGGACACAGTCCCGACAGTCATCGAGCTCACGGTCATGCCAGTCGTCGAGCTCGCACCCGCGACAGTCTAGTAGTGCCAGATTCCGGCAGACCAGCAGTTCACCCAGCAGCATGTCCGGTTCATCCGAGACCGGGTCAGACCCGCCGTATAGTCCTAAAGAGTCAGTTCCATGAGAGCATGCCACCTCTTAGTGTGGGGTTGGGGAGTCGTGTCTCCATTAACCCGGTCTGCACGTTTTTTCATATTTATTTGCATTTTTTATTTTATTTTTTTTTAGTCGGCATATTTTCGTTCGTTGAGTCAACCCACCACAAACATTCTGGCCTTGCATTGTGTATGCCTAAAAAAAATCGAAAATTTTCATAAAATCCTAAAAATTAAAAATCATAAAATTTTGAGAAAGGGCAATCGAGATAACAGAAACTGGGAAGAAATCGAGGTTAAATCCTTTGACAGAAAAGAAAACTTGCACCGAGGTATAGTTGATAGGTGAGAGCGAGTGACTCGTGGAAACCGCAAGTAGTTATCACATGAGCTAAGGATCCGACTAGTTGCCACACCGCCGTCATCTACGTAGCCGACAACCCGCCCACGGGCGCCGTCACGGTCGTCGCATCTTTCGGTGGAGTGACTGGCTATCAAGGGACCTCACGTCCTGTTTCTTACCCCTAGGTCCAACTAGTAAACCCGTTTGAAGCCGTTTACCCCTTTTATTCATAGCCACTGTAGCCTAGGAAGCCTTCTTTGATACCTTCATTAGTCGTTAGTTGGCTATTCTACGCGTTATGACAGAGGGAGTGAGTTAGGGAGGGTTTTAGATGGGAGCACTTCATGGTATATCAGTTTTGGACAGTTTTGACATTGACACGTTTATCGAGGGAAGGACAGGGTGAGTGAGTGGCGACTGCATTAATTTGCGGACGTGGATCACTGCATTACATAGTGACCACATGTGGAGTTAGTCGCGTGCGAGACATCTTTCCGCATAAAATGGGGTCCGGGGGTTGTGAGATTAATTGGTGGTTGTGCTGTTTTTCTACATCTTTGGTTATGAGGAGGCTCGGTGGGACTGCACAGTATCATTCCGACTACAGGATCAGCGCTTCAGAATTAGTGTGGGGGTACTTCACATGAGGACATCTTTCATACCCCACGACGACAGTTTATTTTTACTCACTCAGCTTTAGTCTGTTTATTTACTATTATTTGTGTATTCATGTGTATATAGCGTTTTATTATTATTAAAAAAAGAAAAAAAATAAAAAAAACAAGGAAAAAACAAAAAAAATATGTATATAAGAGAAAAAATAAAAAGAAAAAAAGAAAAAAAAAAGAAATGTTCTAGTTTTGCAGTTTTTTTGTTATTTATATTATTGAGTCAAAAAGCTGAGTGAGTAACACGATTTTCGAGACAGTTACACCGCTTCACATTTGTGGCCCCGAGAACGGCGAATACACACCAGGGGCCAGAGAAATTGAGAACGCAGGAACTTAGTTGTTTCAGGCAGATTTTCGGGAACTCGGTGAGGGATGTGAGTTTGGGGAAATTTTGAGAATGTCATAACAAGTAGGATTGTGCCGTGTCTATACACATATATATATCCCACCTGTTAGACTTAGAACCTGGATTCGGAAATAGCTCGGATGGTAGGATAACTAGGGATTCGCTCAGGTGTATAGCAAAAGTAACACTACTCGGGTACAGTGCTTAAATCCACCAAAGAAATCTGTTCAGACTTACCGATCGCTTGCAGGGAAGTATATTCTGGAAAAAGGGTGAAGTCTTGAGGACACCCGGCTATGTTTTGGAGATTGCCCGATCTCACCAAAAATAAATTGTTTTAAGTATTTTTGAGTCATTGTGTATTGAGTTTGCTTATATTCTGTCTAAGTCGGTCTTTCTATCGAGTTGTCTTGTTATACGGTTCAGGTCGAAGGAGTATGCAATTGCAGGGAGTATGCATAGGTAGTGTATGCACGACAGGGTCGGTTTTGCAAAGACAGAGTTGTATGCAAGCAGGATGGTATGCACAGGGATTTCTCGGGACGATCAATATTTAATGTGGGGGTATTTTATAACGCCAAAAGCGGGGTTATCTTATAGCTCAGGTTTTGTGCTTTTGTGCCGAAAAATCATGTTTTAGCCAATTTTCACCCTCGGAAAGCCTCGGTTTTAGGAACAAGACAACTATTTGCTCTTTATAAATTTCTGCATTTTACGTACTTTTATTGGATATGATCGCGGGTGTGTTCGTTTTGTCTATGGAGGAACAGGGCTCGGGAATGCAGCAGAAATTGCTCGAGAATGCAGCAGGAGGCAAAAGAGGCAGAAAAAGAGCACCCTGCCTTGCTGGCTGCGTATTATACGCAGGCAGCAAGGTTAGGGGAGGGTTTTGGCCAGTTTTCTCCCCTGTCTGCGTATTTTACGCAGCATCTTGCGTATTATACGCAGAATGGGGGAGAAAATACGCAGGAAGATGAAGAACAAGGCACAAAGTGGGTCCATGGCTGTGTATTTTACGCAGGGAATGCGTATAATACGCAGCCAGCAGCAGAAAGTGGAGAAAACAGCACAGGAGAAGACCCTGGCTGCGTATTTTACACAGCAGGCTGCGTATAATAGGCAAACAGCACAAAAATTGAGGCGGTTTCGGGCAGTGGCAGTTTCGTAAATAAAGGCATGTTCCAGAAACTTCTCCAGCACTATATAAAAACTCGTCCAGACTCGTTTTTAAAAACACAATTCATCCAAGGAGGAGTCTGAGCATCCCCGGAGAGCACGGAAGCACTCATCCAGATCTGAAGACTTAGTTTGATCTTATTCTCTCTCTTAATTTCAGAAACTTTGTTAATTCATTATGTCGTTTAGTAGCTAAACCTTTTACCTAGGTTCTCGGTGAACCTAGGGTTTCGTTTTCAGACATTGTTCTGCAGTTTGAGTATGAATTCATGATTACCGTATCTTAACTCAGCAGTTTTATCAGTTATTCTGTCTTTGATTATATCTGTTTATGCATGATCGGAGTCGCGAACCAGAATTGCTATAGACCCGAGCCTGTAGGTGAAAATGTCATGTTAGGGTTAGGAAGAAAAGACAAGATTTAGTACCTTACCCTGATAGACCGACTAGAGAAAGGGAGATAGGGCTAGCCAAAACGTATAGACCAACTGTTAGAGAATTTGACCCGGTCCATCAGGACAGGTTAGAAACCCTAGCAGACTTAGAACGAAACTGAAGACGTAGGCAGCTTAACAAGAACCCGAAAGTCTGCAGGATCGTGACAGTGTGTGGAATCTGAAAGGTTACTGCACAATCGGTATGTGGCACGGGTAATTAAACTGCTGAGTGTTATCATATCAAAACAAAGAAGATAACTCTGAAGAAACCCTCGGGGATCCTGGGACCTAGTATTCCAAATCCTAGATTTAAAAACTTTCAAGATTTTAAGAAAAACGTCACAAAAAATATTTACGTTTTATTTGTTTATTTTAGTTTATAGTCAATCACAATCCTAAACTATTCCTCCTTTTACACTCTGCAATTTAAAACTGATTTCTCGAATAACTCAAAATAGTCCTCGTGGGAACGATCACCCGAGTTTAAATACACCCGGTATTACGAGATTCGTATACTTGCGAAGAGCACGTTAGTTTGCGCATCAAGCTTAATCCGGGCCTGGGCTGCTAAAGTCTTTGGATTAAAGTTTCTTTTCATATTCAGATCCTCGGTGTCTTCCGTCTTTCCTTAGGTTTTTTGTGTATTCTCCCCACATATTTGTATAGTGACACAGTAAAGCGAACCCTATTGTCTCTCGTATATTCTTATTCTTCGTCTGCAAAAATATGGGAGACACTCTCCTAGGTCTTAGACGAGGTAACTAATGTAGATTTATTATGTGAGTACACCCAATCGATGTGGTGCGGATTCAGGATTTTGCCACAGTGGGTGGGGATTCAGGATCCACGATAGCCCCCACAACGTTCTTCATCCTCTGCCCATGCACCCGGTCAGTGTAACACCCCCAAAATGACCAAGCCGGAGGCCCGGGAGTGTCACTCCGTACCCGAGACAAAGCCCGGATACAAGGACATTTAAAAGTGGATCTCAAGCAAACTAAATTAAAAGTTAAACAATAGAACTATATTACAACTCCAAAGCTGCCTCAAACGTGAGCGCTTAACAAACTAGTGTGTTATAATCTAACAAAAGAGTTCAACCTTTATTGAAATGAAAATTACTAACTTTCTAGGTGATGAACCGCGTCCCCCGCTAAGCCAAATACTCACCACCTGGACCTGTGGTGCAGAAATAAAAAGAAACACCACGGTACAAAAATCAGCATAAAAATACTGGCAAGCAAACACCCAAGCATGTAAAATGATGATGAGGCAGTTATAAAAACAATGACCATTTTTTTTTTGCGAGTATGAGTTTAACTTTAAACACAGCGGAAGTTTGAATTTGACACTTGTAAGAAAACAAGATAGTTTACAGTTCGCAAATTCGAGTTCAATACTCAAGTTGGGAAATCCCAATTTTCATACTCATTCTTTTTCTCATAAATAGCCATTAAATTCAAAAGATCACAATTTCAATTAGTTGATACGGGGAAAGAACCAATCACTTCGCAAGCATCCAAGACCTTAAGTGTCGACACCCCCTTACAGACTTCTTGCGGTCAGAAGGGTGAGTACTAGGAGCGATCCGGGGCCTTGCAACCGGATTAAATACAATTAATTGGCCGGGTTATAACCCGACCAAGCCCAATAGTAACCATGAGACAATCCCGCACAACTCTTCCACTTTACGTTATCGTGAATTGTTAACTTATTATGTTATTTTCAAGAAAAGCATTTACAAGTAAAATCGGATGTTCAAATGACACATAAACACATAGCACGTAATCCATTTTGAGACATGTAAAACAAAATCATTTGACACGAAGGGAGTTAGGCACACTAGGCCTGGCATGTTTACTCACCTCGTTTGCAAGCGATTACGGCGACTCAATCGTAGTACTCAACGTATGCGTCGTCGGTGAATTCGTCGCCTACAAGTTAACAATACTCTAATTAAAACAATTTCTTAGTAATAAAAATACTAAGCTATATTATATGCACATGACACCCAACGGTTTAGGGTTCTAAAACCAACCCAACATCCCCCTTATTTCATACTTCAAAACCAATACCAAAACCTTATTCCAAAATCCCATAACCTAAAGTATACATAACCTATCATAACTTCACCAATTTATTACTCCAGTTTCCCAAACAGATCATGGCTCAAAAACAGTTCCATTGGATTCAAAACATTCGAAATAATAAGTTTAGCCTCAAACGGATCTTAATTTCGATTCCTGAATCAAAAGATATGCTCGTTTCAAATATCAAATTCCCCTCAAAATACCCATACGGAAAATAACAATTTACATGAAACTTTTCCCCCAATCATCTAGTTCATCCTACATTCATACTAAACCTAATACAACATGAATACCCACATCAAACAAGTGGTAATTACTATCTAACCCTATTTTTTCGGCTTGATTTAACCCCTTACATAAACTAGGGTTTATGAATAATCACTTGAACAACGAATATAGTGATTAGAGATGTTCTACATGGTGAAGACGGTAATCAAAGTGAGTACAACAAATCTGAAATTAACGAGTAACATGTTACTTACGTGAGATTTGAGAGATTCGAGTGATTGAAGTAATGGAGATGAAGATGTTGGCGACAAATCAAGGGCTGCCGGAAAAAGTATACATCAACAATCATGGAGGAAGAAGAAGAAGATGAACAAAACGCATGAAGAAAAGGAGAAGAAGAAGGCACGGGCAGAGAAGGAGAGAAAGAGAGAGAGAGAGAGAGAGAGAGAGAGAGAGAGAGAGAGAGAGAGAGAGAGAGAGAAACCTGAGAGAGGCGGCGGTGGCTGTGATGCCGCTGCTGCTTCTGTTGCGTGACGGAGACGGACGACCAGAGGGAGAGGGGGAACGTGAGGGAGAGAGCAGGAGAGTTACGTGAGAGCTTTTGATGTTTGATCGTGAGAGAGGAAGAGAGATAGAGAGGGATTGAGAGAGGATACGATGAGGATGAAGAAAAATCACAACTGACGTGATTTCGGGTGAGAAAAATCTGTCTGGTATTATTTTTGGGTCAAAAATCATATCAATCAGTGCAAAAAGACACTTTTCCACCACTAGTTTAGGTAATAAGACAACTACCTCCCCCAACTTAATTAAAGGCACTAATAACTTTAGATAAAATACACAAAGACCCCAAATTGCTAGCAAAGCTTTACAAATGACTCCCAACATTTAGATTTCACTCCCAACACATGTAATAATATGACAAATACCCAAAATATCCATAGTCACATGTCACAAATACCCAAAATACCCTTTGTCATAAAACGGGGTATTTCATCCTTCCCATCTTAGAAAAAGCTTCGTCCTCGAAGCATAAACCATAATCTTCAACAACCAAAAATGTGCAAACTTCCTGACAAGGGTACAACTACTAAATGCAACCTAAGGTCATGAATGATATGAAATATACTATAAGGAATAATGTATTAAAAACCGAAGGATTACATCCTCTCCCCCTTAGAGGAGTGACGTCCTCGGAACTCAAGATACCTCATCGAAAAGGTGAGGACACTTCTTCCTCATAACATCCTCCGCTTCCCAAGTTGCCTCTTCAGTGAGGTGATTTGTCCATAAGACGTTTACAAGCTTGGCACTCTTATTGCGGGTGTCCCTTGTCTTGGTGTATAGAATCTTGACATGAAGCTCCTCATAACTCAACAAAGGGACCATTTCCACTGGTTCGGGGTCGAATACAAGAGATGGATATGGAACACTCTTCTTGAGTTGTAATACTCCTTGGTTCAGTCCCTACGTGAAGCGAATGCAACCCTGGCCAAGGAATTGGAGGACCTTCGTGCAGAGCATGCCGGTACAGTCCAGACCGTGCAGAAACTCAGAGAGAGGCACAAGGTGGTGAAGGCCGACGTGGGTCTGCTTCGGCAAGTCGTGGGAACGCAAGATGGGACAGGACGGGTCAGGGCAAGTCGGAAGATCCCTGAACCGCAGCCGTTCAATGGTGCAAGGAGTGCCAAGGACGTGGAGAATTTTTTGTGGGACTTGGAGGAGTACTTCTCGGCAGCGAAGGTATCGAATGACGAGAAGGTCGCTATGGCAGCGAGATATTTGGCAAGTGATGCCAAACTTTGGTGGAGGACGCGAGTTTCCGAGGACTCGATCGCGGGGCGGTCACGGATTGAAAGTTGGGATCAGTTCAAGGTGGAATTGAAGTCCCAATTTCTGCCCGGAAATGCGTCGCGCCAAGCGAGAGAAGCGATGAAAAGTCTCAAGCAGACGGGGTCAGTTAAGGACTATGTGAAGGAGTTTTGTGCGCTCTTGTTGAACGTACAGAACATGTCGGAGGATGAAAAGTTGTTTAACTTCGAATCCGGGTTGAGGCCGTGGGCGCAACAAGAATTGCGGCGGCAAAATGTTGCTGACTTGAAAAGTGCAATCAAGGCAGCGGAGGCCTTAGTCGACAATTATGTTGACAGGCAGGCGTCGGAGGCAGCCACGTCCAAGTCCAAGAAGGGGAAAGGCGACAAGGGTGACGACCAATCCCAGGACGCGGACAAGAAGGCTGATGGTGTGCAGAGATGGAATGGGAAGAAGCCCGATGGTTCTTCTAAATCCAGCGGCGGTGGCCCCATGAAATGCTATATTTGTGAGGGTCCACACTTGGCGAGATTTTGCCCAAAGAAGGAGAAACTCAATGCACTCATGGTGGGAGATGCAGAAACGGGTAACGGGCAAAAGGAGACGGAGAATTCAGAACTTATCTTGTTGAACACACTTGTGGCTATAACGGTCAATGGAACTGAGATGGTTGCAATGGTCGACACGGGTGCCACGCACACGGTGGTGTCTTCCAAGGTGGTGCAGAAACTTGGCTTGCGAACAAGCAAGTGTTCTCATGTTCTCAAGATGCCAAATGCCACTGCACAATCTGTCCAAGGGATGTGCTATGATGTGCCGATGAGGATTGGCACGTTTGCGGGGAAAATCAACATGTTGGCGGTTCCACTGGATGACTTTGACATGATCCTTGGAATCGACTTCTTGAGGAAGACGCGGTCTTGTCCAATGCCGCATCTGAATGGTTTGATGGTGACGCACCAAAACAGTCCATGTTTTGTGCCGTGTGTTGGGGCGAATTCTGCTCCAAGTGAGAGAGTGGCGACGGTCTCTGCCATGACCGTTGAGAAGCGGAAGAAGGCGGTCCCTGTGGCATACTTAGCCGCGGTGACAGCGGAGAAATCTGGTGCGAGTCTGAAGCAACAGATTTGTGGCGATTCATAAATGAAGCGCGGGGTTATCTGGCAGCGAGACGTGTGAAGGATGGTTCGACGAGGACGTCGAATTCAGCGGGTGTGGGTGGTTTGTCACACCCTTAGCTTGTTGCCTCGATGTTGGTTCGCTAGGCGGGCACGTCGGTCTAGCAAAATGAACCAAGGAGTAACGGCGTGCAAGACGGAGAGTTAACATGGTGAGAGTGGCTTAGGCTTCGTGCCTTAGCCTTGGCCTTGGCTTGGTGCCTTGGCTTTGTGGTGTGTTGTGACCTTGGTTTGATGCCTTGGTCCTTGGTGGGCTTGGATGCATTTGTGGAAGTTGGTGGATGCTGGTGGATGTGGCTCAGGTCTGGTCTTGATGGCATCAGGACGCAGCAAGGCTTTTACCCGATATCGGCTACGGTGGCTCAGGCTCCATAAGGCTCTGGCTCAGTGCCAAGCCCTGTACTCCTCCTCAGGAAAATCCATGTTCCTTCCTGCCAGTTAGGAAAATGTTCCTAATACATATATAGGGGGTAGGAGGTATGTCCACGATGCTGCCATGGCGCGAACCCGATGAAGCCCCAGTGCCTACACGATGTCGGCACACGTCCCTTATGATGCCTAGGCGCCAACACGATGTGTCCCAATGCCAACCCGATGTTGGCACGTCCCTCGGTAACGTCCCAGCACCAGCCCGATGCGTCCCAGCAGCAACCCGATGCGTCCCAGTGCCATCAGGTCGCGTCCCAGGGACGGCCCAGTGCCATCAGGTCGCGTCCCAGTGACCACCCAGTGCCGTCGGGTCCGGTGACGGTTTCTAGCAGTTAATTCCAGATTTGTTATTTGTTAGATAACTGAAATGTAACCGCCATGTTGGCTGGAATTCATTGTAATAAATGGCATGTTTCAGCCATTGTTAGAGGGATATAAGAAATTTGAGATAGGTCTCATATTTCAGAGCAAGATACACGAGAGAAATGTATGGATTCGTGATGTACTAATTTACATTCAAGGGAATAAAAATTGGTGCAGATTCATACACACTTCGTGTTTGTTTGTCCCTTACAAATATTGCTACTAACGGTCCAAATTAACGGAGTGAAGGCTGAACCAAGTTAGAATCCGAGATTGCTAACCTTGGTGGATGCTGGTGGATGTGGCTCAGGTCTGGTCTCAATGGCATCAGGACGCAGCAGGGCTTTTTACCCGATATCGGCTACGGTGGCTCAGGCTCCATAAGGCTCTGGCTCAGTGCCAGGCCCTGTACTCCTCCTCAGGAAAATCCATGTTCCTTCATGCCAGTTAGGAAAATGACCCTAATACATATATAGGGGGTAGGAGGTATGTCCACGATGCTGCCATGGCGCGAACCCGATAAAGCCCCAGTGCCTACACAATGTCGGCACACGTCCCTTATGATGCCTAAGCGCCAACTCGATGTGTCCCAATGCCAACCCGATGTTGGCACGTCCCTCGGTAACGTCCCAGCACCAGCCCGATGCGTCCCAGCAGCAACCCGATGCGTCCCAGTGCCATCAGGTCGCGTCCCAGAGACGACCCAGTGCCGTCGGGTCCGGAGGCGGTTTCCAGCAGTTACCTTCAGTAGTTATTTGTTAGATAACCGAATGTAACCGCCATGTTGGCTGGAAATCATTGTAATAAAATGGCATGTTTCAGCCATTGGAGAGCAGGCAGAGATATTGAGATAGGTCTCATATTTCAGAGCGAGATACACGAGAGAAAATTGTATGAATTCGTGATGTACTAAGTGGCATTCAAGGGAATAAAACTAGTGCAGATTCATACATACTTCGTGTTCATTTGTCCCTTACAAATACGCTACTAACGGTCCTAATTTAACGGAGTGAAAGGCTGAACCAAGTTAGAATTCGAGATTGCTAACCTTGGTGCCGTTCCGTGTAGATTTTCGAGACACAAAATCTGACCCGGAAACAACTGGTATGAGAGCCCGAAGTAGCAAGGAGATGGCGTCCAGAAACGCGGAGATTCTTGAACGGTTGGCTCGCATTGAGTCACTGATTGGTCCCATGGAGGAAGGAGTGAGTATCAATCTCATGCAAGTGAATGCAGAAGTGAGATTGGAAATTCAGTCCCTACGTGAAGCGAATGCAACCCTGACCAAGGAATTGGAGGACCTTCGTGCAGAGCATGCCGGTACTGTCCAGACCGTGCAGAAACTCAGAGAGAGGCACAAGGTGGTAAAGGCCGACGTGGGTCTGCTTCGGCAAGTCGTGGGAACGCAAGATGGGACAGGACGGGTCAGGGCAAGTCGGAAGATCCCTGAACCGCAGCCGTTCAATGGCGCACGGAGTGCCAAGGACGTGGAGAATTTTGTGTGGGACTTGGAGGAGTACTTCTCGGCAGCCAAGGTTTCGGATGACGAGAAGGTCGCTATGGCAGCGAGGTATTTGGCAAGTGATGCCAAACTTTGGTGGAGGACGCGAGTTTCCGAGGATTCGATCGCGGGGCGGTCAAGAATTGAAAGTTGGGATCAGTTCAAGGTGGAATTGAAGTCCCAATTTCTGCCCGGAAATGCGTCGCGCCAAGCGAGAGAAGCGATGAAAAGTCTCAAACAGACGGGGTCTGTGAAGGACTACGTGAAGGAGTTTTGTGCGCTCTTGTTGAACGTGCAGAACATGTCGGAGGATGACAAGTTGTTTAACTTCGAATCCGGGTTGAAGCCGTGGGCGCAACAAGAATTGCGGCGGCAAAATGTTGCTGACTTGAAGGGTGCAATCAAGGCAGCGGAGGCCTTAGTCGACAATTATGTTGACAGGACGGCGTCGGAGACAGCCACGTCCAAGTCCAAGAAAGGGAAAGGCGACAAGGGTGACGACCAATCCCAGGACGCGGGCAAGAAGGCTGATGGTGTGCAGAGATGGAATGGAAAGAAGCCCGATGGTTCTTCCAAATCCAGCGGCGGTGGCCCCATGAAATGCTATATTTGTGAGGGTCCACACTTGGCGAGATTTTGCCCAAAGAAGGAGAAACTCAATGCACTCATGGTGGGAGATGCAGAAACGAGTAACGGGCAAAAGGAGACGGAGAATTCAGAACTTATCTTGTTGAACACACTTGTAAGTCTGAATACGGTTGAGATTTTGAATACTCTAACCGATGATGTGGATGTTGTGCGGCAGAAACTTATGCAGGTGGCTATAACGGTCAATGGAACTGAGATGGTTGCGATGGTTGACACGGGTGCCACGCACACGGTGGTGTCTTCCAAGGTGGTGCAGAGACTTGGCTTGCGAACAAGCAAGTGTTCTCATGTTCTCAAGATGCCAAATGCCACTGCGCAATCTGTCCAAGGGATGTGCTTTGATGTGCCGATGAGGATTGGCACGCTTGCGGGGAAAATCAACATGTTGGCGGTTCCACTGGATGACTTTGATATGATCCTTGGAATCGACTTCTTGAGGAAGACGCGGTCTTGTCCAATGCCGCATCTGAATGGTTTGATGGTGACGCACCAAAACAGTCCATGTTTTGTGCCGTGTGTTGGGGCGAATTCTGCTCCAAGTGAGAGTGTGGCGACGGTCTCAGCCATGACCGTTGAGAAGCGAAAGAAGGCAGTCCCGGTGGCATACTTAGCCGCGGTGACAGCGGAGAAATCTGGTGCGAGTTTGAAGCAACAGATTTGTGGGAATTCCGAAAGGAAGCGCGAGGTTATTTGGGCAGCGAGACGTGTGAAGGATGGTTCGACGAGGACGTCGAATTCAGCGGGTGTGGGTGGTTTGTCACACCCTTAGCTTGTTGCCTCGATGTTGGTTCGCTAGGCGGGCACGTCGGTCTAGCAAAATGAACCAAGGAGTAACGGCGTGCAAGACGGAGAGTTAACATGGTGAGAGTGGCTTAGGCTTCGTGCCTTAGCCTTGGCCTTGGCTTAGTGCCTTGGCTTTGTGGTGTGTTGTGACCTTGGTGTGGTGCCTTGGTCCTTGGTGGCCTTAAACGTATTGTGGAAGTTGGTGGATGCTGGTGGATGTGGCTCAGGTCTGGTCTCAATGGCATCAGGACGCAGCAGGGCTTTTTACCCGATATCGGCTACGGTGGCTCAGGCTCCATAAGGCTCTGGCTCAGTGCCAGGCCCTGTACTCCTCCTCAGGAAAATCCATGTTCCTTCCTGCCAGTTAGGAAAATGTCCCTAAGACATATATAGGGGGTAGGAGGTATGTCCACGATGCTGCCGTGGCGCGAACCCGATAAAGCCCCAGTGCCTACACGATGTCGGCACACATCCCTTATGATAACTAAGCGCCAACACGATGTGTCCCAATGCCAACCCGATGTTGGCACGTCCCTCGGTAACGTCCCAGCACCAGCCCGATGCGTCCCAGCAGCAACCCGATGCGTCCCAGTGCCATCAGGTCGCGTCCCAGAGACGACCCAGTGCCGTCGGGTCCGGAGGCGGTTTCCAGCAGTTACCTTCAGTAGTTATTTGTTAGATAACCGAATGTAACCGCCATGTTGGCTGGAAATCATTGTAATAAAATGGCATGTTTCAGCCATTGGAGAGCAGGCAGAGATATTGAGATAGGTCTCATATTTCAGAGCGAGATACACGAGAGAAAATTGTATGAATTCGTGATGTACTAAGTGGCATTCAAGGGAATAAAACTAGTGCAGATTCATACATACTTCGTGTTCATTTGTCCCTTACAAACACGCTACTAACGGTCCTAATTTAACGGAGTGAAAGGCTGAACCAAGTTAGAAGTCGAGATTGCTAACCTTGGTGCCGTTCCGTGTAGATTTTCGAGACACAAAATCTGACCCGGGACTTTTTAAAAGTTAAACAATAGAACTATATTACAACTCCAAAGCTGCCTCAAACGTGACTTAACAAACTAGTGTGTTATAATCTAACAAAAGAGTTCAACCTTTATTGAAATGAAAATTACTAATTTTCTAGGTGATGAACCGCGTCCCCCGCTAAGCCAAATACTCACCACCTGGACCTGTGGTGCAGAAATAAAAAGAAACACCACAGTACAAAAATCAGCATAAAAATACTGGCAAGCAAACACCCAAGCATGTAAAATGATGATGAGGCAGTTATAAAAACAATGACCATTTTTTTTTGCGAGTATGAGTTTAACTTTAAACACAGCGGAAGTTTGAATTTGACACTTGTAAGAAAACAAGATAGTTTACAGTTCGCAAATTCGAGTTCAATACTCAAGTTGGGAAATCTCAATTTTCATACTCATTCTTTTTCTCATAAATAGCCATTAAATTCAAAAGATCACAATTTCAATTAGTTGATACGGGGAAAGAACCAATCACTTCGCAAGCATCCAAGACCTTAAGTGTCGACACCCCCTTACAGACTTCTTGCGGTCAGAAGGGTGAGTACTAGGAGCGATCCGGGGCCTTGCAACCGGATTAAATACAATTAATTGGCCGGGTTATAACCCGACCAAGCCCAATAGTAACCATGAGACAATCCCGCACAACTCTTCCACTTTACGTTATCGTGAATTGTTAACTTATTATGTTATTTTCAAGAAAAGCATTTACAAGTAAAATCGGATGTTCAAATGACACATAAACACATAGCACGTAATCCATTTTGAGACATGTAAAACAAAATCATTTGACACGAAGGGAGTTAGGCACACTAGGCCTGGCATGTTTACTCACCTCGTTTGCAAGCGATTACGGCGACTCAATCGTAGTACTCAACGTATGCGTCGTCGGTGAATTCGTCGCCTACAAGTTAACAATACTCTAATTAAAACAATTTCTTAGTAATAAAAATACTAAGCTATATTATATGCACATGACACTCAACGGTTTAGGGTTCTAAAACCAACCCAACATCCCCCTTATTTCATACTTCAAAACCAATACCAAAACCTTATTCCAAAATCCCATAACCTAAAGTATACATAACCTATCATAACTTCACCAATTTATTACTCCAGTTTCCCAAACAGATCATGGCTCAAAAACAGTTCCATTGGATTCAAAACATTCGAAATAATAAGTTTAGCCTCAAACGGATCTTAATTTCGATTCCTGAATCAAAAGATATGCTCGTTTCAAATATCAAATTCCCCTCAAAATACCCATACGGGAAATAACAATTTCCATGAAACTTTTCCCCCAATCATCTAGTTCATCCTACATTCATACTAAACCTAATACAACATGAATACCCACATCAAACAAGTGGTAATTACTATCTAACCCTATTGTTTCGGCTTGATTTAACCCCTTACATAAACTAGGGTTTATGAATAATCACTTGAACAACGAATATAGTGATTAGAGATGTTCTACATGGTGAAGACGGTAATCAAAGTGAGTACAACAAATCTGAAATTAATGAGTAACATGTTACTTACGTGAGATTTGAGAGATTCGAGTGATTGAAGTAATGGAGATGAAGATGTTGGCGACAAATCAAGGGCTGCCGGAAAAAGTATACATCAACAATCATGGAGGAAGAAGAAGAAGATGAACAAAACGCATGAAGAAAAGGAGAAGAAGAAGGCACGGGCAGAGAAGGAGAGAAAGAGAGAGAGAGAGAGAGAGAGAGAGAGAGAGAGAGAAACCTGAGAGAGGCGGCGGTGGCTGTGATGCCGCTGCTGCTTCTGTTGCGTGAGGGAGACGGACGACCAGAGGGAGAGGGGGAACGTGAGGGAGAGAGCAGGAGAGTTACGTGAGAGCTTTTGATGTTTGATCGTGAGAGAGGAAGAGAGATAGAGAGGGATTGAGAGAGGATACGATGAGGATGAAGAAAAATCACAACTGACGTGATTTCGGGTGAGAAAAATCTGTCTGGTATTATTTTTGGGTCAAAAATCATATCAATCAGTGCAAAAAGACACTTTTCCACCACTAGTTTAGGTAATAAGACAACTACCTCCCCCAACTTAATTAAAGGCACTAATAACTTTAGATAAAATACACAAAGACCCCAAATTGCTAGCAAAGCTTTACAAATGACTCCCAACATTTAGATTTCACTCCCAACACATGTAATAATATGAAAAATACCCAAAATATCCATAGTCACATGTCACAAATACCCAAAATACCCTTTGTCATAAAACGGGGTATTTCAGTCAGGTTGTAACTGAACCCCTTAACCGAAAACGATGCAATTAATAGATAAAGTTCTTTCTCAATATCTATTGAGTCCAGGAAACCTAAGAGTTTTTTTTTGTTGGGATTGAGAAGAGTAAATGAGTTTTGACTGTCTAGGAAATTATGAGTTGACTGCCTAGTCAATGTAGTCAGTAAATGCTATTTTGTACTCCCTATTTATATAGATGTATGAAGAAGTAAGAGGAGATTATTGGAGAATAAAAATTCAGTTAAGATTTATATACTCTGGTTCCGTTTTCTACAGGGCTTTTCCTAGTTTTCCCTTTAGAAATCTAGGCTCCAACGATGTTTGGAGTATTATCGCGCTGGTGGTGATTTGTCGATTCACATTAAGTGGTATCAGAGCCAAATTTAAGATTTGTAATACTGCGGATCAATGGCTACGGATGGAAATAATGCCAATATGGTGACTAAAGAAGACATTGAGAACTTGCAACAACAGCTTGCTCAACTTATAATAAGGTTGGATCAAGTCGGAATTTTTCAGGCCCCGGGTGCTACCATTGGGAGACAAAATGAGCAGGCAGCACGTGTTTATCAACGTGCAAATGTCAGAGGTCCCCCTGCAGTAGAAAGATATCAGCAGCAACAAATCCATGTGTAAGATGTGTCAAAGGATGATGATGATGCTCTACCACCGGCTCGACAAGTGAGGCGACATAACAACGTTGAACGCGATCATGATTCACGAGTGAAAGTAGAGATTCCAGATTTCACCGGAGACGAATCGCCAGAAGAAGTCTTGGACTGGATTAATGAAGCAGAACGGATATTTGCATATCTTCATATTGCAGACAACAAGAAGGTGAAGTTGGTGGTCATCAAGCTGAAGGGATATGCATCCTCGTGGTGGGAGCAAACTCAAATGATGAGAGTTCAGTCTGGAAAGGGACGAGTTCAGACTTGGCAAAAGATGCAGAGGTCAATTCGTGGCCAATTTCTCCCTATAAATTATGAAGGGCTCTTAATTCAGCAATATCAATCCCTACGTCAGGGAAATCGCTCTGTCCGAGTGCAGAACCCCCCAAAATCACACGGCCGGCCGGGCCGCATGATTTGGTAGAGATTTCTCCGCCCGAGGTGATGAACCCCTTTGGGAACGGGTAAGGATCGTCGGTTCACAGTTAGAACAACCATCGAATATCCAAATATAATTATTATACATTCAGAATAAACCAGTGACATCGTCTGAAAGGTACAAGTACATTAATTTACAAAAAAAAATGGAAATTCTAGGTGAAGTACTAAACGCTTAATACCCTAGCCAGCGGCCTCGTGATCGTCTCCCACCTTGAGTTATGACATGTGGTTTTAAAATAGCAAAGGCCGACAGAGTTTTGAAGAAAATGATCAGCAAATGGATGAGTAAGCTAACACCCATAGCAAGTAAACATATTATGTGGCATGTGACAGGAATAAAAGAGTTCGCTAATAGATATCAGAAATATGTGGGGATAACATTTTTGTTGTTATATTTCGATTTCAAATTTCGTATTCCAATTCAATGATGTGGACCATCTTGGAGAATAACACAAGCAGTACTTTGCAATATTTCCACAACTCATCACTTTATATCTCAAGAGTATAGCATTTTCTTTTCTCAATGATAAGATATCGAGTCCAGGAATTCATTTCAATTACTAGTTGATACGGGGAGTAACCATATCCAATCCACAACCGCTTCTCATAACGTGCACAAGCACAACCGTAACTATATCATAATAACAAGGAGGTTCGCTCCCTAGCGCCTCCGGCCTGAGCCATAACATAACCAATCACAATATGTCTAAATCGTAGTGTATCAGGAATACGGTACTAACCTGCGCACAACAGCTTCCACTTGGCATCATTACAAATTTTTCTTCCAAGATCGAAAAGGAGCTCCAAGTAAATCCGGTTTGGCAGTTCATCATAATAATTGGTATATGAGAAATATTTGTAATTGAGAAATATGTGAGAGATGTGCTACTTTTGATAATTGTTGCCCATCAACTAGGTAATCAGGGCCTAACATGGTAGTCGTGTTTGGACTATACTTTGTTATTTCGCGATAAAATTTGGATGTTCTTATTTCGTACTCTTATTTTGGATTATAACTTTTGATGTGATACTCTCAAAGTAGAATATTTCAAACGAAAATAAAGAACTCGAATAAAGAAGGTAGCATTTCATAATTAACGCACGCGATACACGAAAGAAGGAAAGACACACAACGCT